>OX375865.1:54310156-54536951 GCA_947359475.1 Heligmosomoides polygyrus bakeri
TTATCGAAGGCAGAAAATGTATTGTAGCATAAGTACTGCATTGAACAATGAGCTTGTAAGACAATCCTCTTCTTTCCAAACTCAAGTTGTTAATGTTCATTGACAATAGAGAAAACAAGATTTTCCCTCTATAAACTAGCTCAACCAGAAAAGAAAGGACAGCAGCGACCTAGAAATGTACCACTTCCACGACATATGAGAATTTTTCAGATGAAATTAGACACTCCTCTAAAAAACTTGATGCTTCTGAAATTAAAGTGAGCGCCTTCAAATCGAAACAAGTTTATTACTGACTCTCCATGATGCTTAGAATCTTTTATTCAAGGAAAGTGTAGTATAACATTCGTCAAAATGTTTTAGTTCAGGTGCGCGAATGAGTGTAATAATTTTATGAAATTTATATTTTCGAGAAAAAGTAATATATCAGAAATTGTTTTAAAACGCGACAATACAGCCACCACTTCGTGCACTAAAAGAAGAGTATGCGCCACGCACTCGACTAACCCGCTCCGATTTTTCTTCGATGTAATGCTGCCTACATGAAACATCAAACTGAGGATATGTGTTCGTTCAAAAATGGTTTACAGGTGTAAAACTCCATGCTAACAAAAATTTTGCTATCAATAAAATAAAAATCCCCTTTTTAAGACAAAGTTTATCTTCTATGGAAATCGCAATGTGAATCAATCTAAAGAAACGCCTAAAAATTTAGTTGGCTGAATTAAAAAGAGGTTAGACATGCTCAGAGGTCCACATGAAACTTAAAATAAACGAAGGGTAGCTAATTTACATCTGCTCAGAAAGGCATCCGACACTACGAGATCTTGAATGCAGGCAATCCAGAGCCGCCTTGCCGCGCTGCATAAACGCCCTAGTACCACTGGGTCTCACACCCAAGTGCGAGGCGGTCGTGTAGGCGAAGCGAGCGACGGCAGCCGGGCATGGGTCAGGCTGAGGTGCTCTGATCAGAAATGTCAAAAATGTCAACATCTCTGTATCTTGACACTTCTATATCGCCTGGAAGCTCTCGACGAGTTTAAAAACACTGTTAAAGTTATTTCTCAATCTTAGGGCAACGCAACGCAGAAACAATGGAAAACCAGCAAATCGGCGAGTTTCTATAGAAACTAAACAGTTCATAAAAATGTTCTTGGAAGATGTTCTGATTACTTCTGTGCCGAACGAGACTGTTTGGTGGACCAGTATTTAATGAGCGGCCTAACGTTTCGACCCGTTCGTCGTCTTCGGAGGCCTAAAAAGACGACGAACGGGTCGAAACGTTAGGCCGCTCAATAAATACTGGTCCACCAAACAACCTCGTTCGGCACAGAAGTAATCAGAACATCTAAATAATGCCGAGGTTTTACGAAGAGAGAACTTGGAGAATTCTTGGAAGAATTCCTTGACTCCACTGGTGATATGTCAAAGCCAGTGAAGCGTACATTACATAGAAATAATTCCGGCTCTTTAACTTCCCTTTTTATAGAGCTACACGACCAACAACTGCAGAAAAAACCGCAGTGTTGCAGTAAGATTTCGTGCATGTGGTGGGTTGCGGCTGAAATTTCTAGGTATCTCGATGCGTTGTAGAAATGTGTTTTACATTGTTTTGAAGAGTGTGTTCTGCTTCGTGTGCTTTATTAGTTAGTCACCCAGTAGCATAATTTGATTAACAGAAGGTGGACTGCTAAGTCGACTAAATCGTATTATCAAACAAACCATAATATGCACTCCATTCAACTAAATTTAATGCTGCTTAATATCAGTGAGATCCCATTGATGTACTGCAACCAACTGTGCTAAGAAAAAAGTAAAATTCCGAAGTTTTTTGAACACTGCTAGAGAAGTGCGTTATAGAGAGGCCATTGGCAGTTTTGGAGGGGTCGTAAAACAATTAACGGCCTTCCATGGGAAATTGCTATGTAACTAGGTCAATTTTCAAAAAGAATCGGATTGGAAGGTATCTATAGATTCGCCATAGAAAGGGAAATGGCTTGGTGTAATTTAGGTTTTGTGGGAATAACTTTCAACGGAGTTATGGAGCTGCGACGGTTAGCGACGGAAAAACCTGTCGCAAAGCGTCGATTGTTCACGAATTAGGAGCGGTATTGTAGAGGACCCATTTTTCGTCTCCTGTGACGATGGTATCCAGCTAGTTGAAGGGGAGGGCAGCTGAGTTCATATGTCCAGACGTCTTCGCCGATTGTCGTCGGTCAGTTGGTGCGGGACTGCTGACCGAGCTTTTGAACCATTCCAAGAGATCGCAGTCCATTCTCCACGGTGGATCAGGAGCAGCCAAGAGCAGCAGCAAAATAATGCACACCTTCATGGATGCTGCTCCGCCAGTTTCCTCAGTTCATCCAAAGATATCGTTATCGGTCGACCAGAGCGAGGCTCATCTTCGAGACTCCTGCTCCCGCTCCTGAAGCGCTCGAACCAGCTATACCAAGACCGTACAGAAGGAGCTTCAGAGCCGAATACACGATACAAGTCTCGATAGGCTTCTGCAGCGGAGTATCCAGAATCAAACTCGTAAAGGAGTACGTGTCTAATATGGGTAGACAATCGGCCATCGTACAGTGAAATAGGCAAGGAAGCCGGAACTGGATATGCAATGCAGATACAGCAGGATAGTGTCTTTATATAGCACTTATGTTGAAATCTTCGGAACATTCCAGAAAGAATCTGAAACATTGCGAACTTCTCTGCAGATACTTTCTGGGCACCCTAATATTTGCCGGTAAAGAAGGATTCGTTAGGGAAGTTCGCCCACGAATTGTCCACCTGTCTGGATATAAGAGGGGATAAGAGATGGGCTTGTTAAATCCCTCCTGGCCCCGTATTCCACTTCTGCGAGACTTCGCGAAAGGAGTGCGTACGTCTCACTCATGCCACGTACGCTGCACTGCTCCAACACGAATCGGTAGTGTTAGATGTATAGCGAACCTAAGCGCGTATGGCTACTCTGCCATGAAACGGAAGATAATTAAAGGGACAGAGTGTGGCTAGATCAAAGACTTCGAGATTTTGCGTTGCACCCTGTAATAGCAGACTTGATCAATCCTAAATCGTTGAAATCCGGTGACTTGGATATCTCATCGAAAATGTTGAAGCTCTCGCACAAAACTTCACTTTAGCACTAACAGAGAGGCGATGAGGATCGAACACAACGCTGTGACTCCTTGAAAACTACTGGAATATAATTCCGACAATTTCTAAGCAAAATTTTATGAGGTACAATACCGCTCCTAATTCGTGTACAATAGAGGCATCGCGACAAATTTTTCACTCGCTAACCGTCGCATAGCTTCGTTCATAGCAATCCTATTGAACTTTAAATTACACCACACGATTCCTCGCCTCAATTCGAATTCATCGAGATATGTAAACGTTAATTTTATTAGAAAGTGACCTAGTTGTGGAGACCATTTCTTGGAGCGGGATGGCTGGAAATTTCTGACATTCTCCAAACGGTTCCGGTTAGTCTTGAGGATTTCGCATTTCCCAGTAAGAGAAGATAGAAGCGCAGTGGACATGCGCTCGCCCACATTGATAGGTTCGATTCTGTGTGCATTGTGCACGGCGCACTCTCGGAGCATTCCTGGTAGGACAGCGCACTGGCAACGTACACCATGCTTGAGATACTCCGAGAGCACGCATGCACTGGGAAATAAGCTGCTCTAGTCGCAAAAGCCCGCTTCAGTCATTTTTGGGCCACCCACGGCGAAAATGTGGGTGTTCCGGTAAAGTTGTAAAAATGTTTTTGTAGAAGAAATGAATCGAATGGTGCCAACCTTTTTTCAACCTAAAACTGAAGGAGCTATGAGCACGCGACGCTTTGCGACGCTATTGTGGCGTCGCAAATCCCACTTTTGACCGTGCGGCGCGAGCGGTATTGTATGCTGTAGCCATCAGACTGATACCGAGCTCTACCAAAATCACTAAAACTGTATTTGTTCCACAGGAAATTCAAGTAGCGTTTTCCTCACACTTTGGTCCTCGTTTAGCCAGTTAGCATTCTCTCCGTCCAAAAGTGACATTAGAAATGCGTGAAGGAACGTGGTTTCTCACAGCTGTGTCAGGATAGCCTTCACCCTCCAATAGACGTCGAAGTGTTATAGCTTTAAATCCTTACACTTCTCTATTCAGCAGGTGACGTCTATACTTTCTGAGCCGCGAAACGAGGAACAAAATGCGAAGAGAATTTCTTGAATTTCCTGAGGAACAAACCCAGTTTTAGTGAATTTGGTAGAGCTTGGTATCAGTCTGACGGTACAGCATGTAGAGGCGAATTTGATGACAAAAATGCAGTTTTTTGATTCCGTGCTATCCCCTCTATACCCTATTCGGAGGAGACACCAGCGGGCCTTCTGAAGTGGTCGTAAAACAATTAACGACCGCTCATAAAAGGTCTTCACAACTAGGTCACTTTCTAATAAAATTAACGTTTACATATCTCAGTAGAATCGCATTGAGGAATCGTGTGGTGCAACTTGAATTTCAATAGGATTGCTATGAACGTAGCTATGCGATTGCGGCGGTTTGCGACGGAAAAACCTGTCGCCAAGCGTCGATTGTACACGAGTTAGGAGCGGTATTGTAGAAGAGTTTCATCGACCGTAATAAGCTAAAGGCTTTTGGACAGAAGATACTAGAGATCCAAACTGCATGCAGCGATGATGTGAAGGTCGGTGGAGAGGGGAGGGCAGGAGGTGAGGAGATGCACAAAAATAACTCATGGCACCACATCCCAAGCGGCTTCTGCAAAGCTTCGAGTAGCTCTCCTGATTCGCTGCCGAAGAGCAGCATAGCAGAGGAGCTTCCAGAAATACGACGCTCCCTAAACAATAGTTCAGCGTGCTCAGACCGTATGATATGTATGAAGCGCTGCGTGTCGAAAAACTCGGTGAAAAGACCCCCGGAAAAGACTGAGGAAGTCCGATACCTCGTTGTATTTGAACCCATCGGCTTGTAAGCGGCAGTCTCGCAAGACTGATTGTGAGATATGACGGCCTATGTGAGATCGTTATGGTGCTCTGAAGGCAGTTACCCATGTTTTGCTTCACACGATTCTTCGCCGTTTTGCATGGCACATGGGCAAATGGGGAAACCAGAATTCCCACCTATCCGCTATCTTCCCTAGGACAACTCTGCCTCCCATCCAAAATCGACCGCAAGCGGATGACGCACGGATGCGCTCGCATACAGGAACTTCCTTCAGACGTGAGCGCACACATTTTCCGCCCTACATAGTCGTATTTCTATTCAAGGCAGCGAGCTGTATTGATTCTCACCGTTTTCGAGGGCATTTTAGCACCGCGTGTTTTGCTTTTTGCTCTGCCGATGGAAGCCAGTTTTCCGAAAGCAGGACGGTGAAGGGATCTTTCTTGATTCGCGGACAGAGCTGTTGCCGCTCATACGGCCCTCCTAACCGCGTCTGCATATTCCAGTCTTGCACTACATGTTGTTACCCTTATTCTCCATTGGTGCAATATAGCGAACAGTATTTCTTAGCCTATTTTTTGAATTCGATGCCGACTGCACACCATGCAGTGCACATTTCATAAATATAAACAACTATTTGGGTCGTCACAGTCTACCTTCTCAGAGGGCAGAGTACAGTTGTGTCCATGGGAAAGGGTATGCGTTTCCCATTTAAGCAAACGTGGTGGAGAAAGGACAGGCATGCGTGTTTCATGAAAGCAGCCACTCGAACTTTTTTGTCGGCGGAGAAACAATAGCCGTTCTACTGAATCAGCTCTGGCAAATCTGTTAACTTAAAAGTCTGAATTCAGTAACATTTCCTCAATGTAGTTGTACTGTGACAGCATGTTGCGCCACAAGACGTCATTAGGTGTTGTGGCGAACTGACGTTTTTCGGCACTCCTAAAGTGGAGCGCAGGTTTAGGCTTGCATTCTGCTTCATCATGTGCGATAGTTATCCCAGCATTTTCGATCCGTCCCCAGAACCACTGCAGAGAGGCCCCTTTGTATGCGAAATGGGCACCCTCACGCATACAAAGGCAAGGGAGGACGAGGCTTGCCTATGCTATATGGCCAGTGAGCATGAAGAGACATGCTGGAGAGAAACATCGAAGTCGTTGCGGGCTAAGCAAAGAGACACGGGTGCCGAAAACGCCTGGGTTGTTCGACCGCTTGATGAAGTACATAGTGCGCAGACGTAAACCTGTGTTCTTCCTGTAGGCCACTGAGGGGAGGGGTAGTCTCAACCAACGACCTTATGTGACTCGACATACTAAAGGATCTAAGAGCCCATATTAATTTTTCAAGAATGAGAAGCCTGGAGCTGCTCATAGTAGTTTGCTCATAACTAAAGTACTGGGAATACCGTTCAGTTTCCATAGACAAATTGAATCTCATAAGCAGCGTTTAACTGCCGCAGATATGTCGTGGAAGCAACGATAGAGCGATAAAAAAAATGTGAGAAACGAGTGTTCAACAGCTTCGGAGATGCATCAGTGGCGCAGAAGATATCCCACCATCCCACCATATATAATAGAGGAGGGTTTTTTGTTTTTTCGTAATTCTTCGGAACTTCGTAAACTTCGCGGGCTCGATGGTTTATTCACCCAAGTTTGAGGCACGATCTCGACTTCTCTCTCCGAAGGGGAACGCTGGGAGGTGAGCAATCGCCGCTGCCGAGGAGGACACGTGAGGCGTTGCGAAATAGGCCGGCGCCGCGGCTCTTTCCGCGCACGTGTTGGGTGGCTACTGCCTCGAACTGGCCCCTTGAAGGCTCCTGTCCTCGCTACCGTTCAATTAGTGGACCTGCAGTATCAGTATCCTATACTATCTTAAGTTCGTTGTGTTGAGCACATGCATCCGTTCCTCCCTCCCACTTATGCTTCCTACATATCGCTTGTATCCCCACTTTGGTGGTTCACGTAAGTGGCATTTACACTCTCAATCTAATAAAAGCTGTTAACCGAATAAAATCTGCGGTGAACTTTTGGAGTGCACGGCGCGATCTCTTTTATTGCGCTGTATGTTTGCTTCTTATATGTGGGCTGTAAGTAAGATTATCCCACTCGAGGTTCGTTGAGTTGAGCGCATGCATCAGCTTCTCCCACCCACCCATGCTTCCTATTTATCGCTTGGGCACTCTTCCAATACGTTGCCATTTTTATTCGATTGATTGCAGAGGTTGAACAACGAATACAACAGTAAGGAACACACATATCTCCACTTTGGTGGTTCACGTAAGTGGCATTTACACTACCAATCAAATAAAAGCTGCGATAAACTTTTGGAGTACATGGCGCGATCTCATCTTTTATTGCACTGTATGCTTGCTTCTTAGCTGTGGTCTGTAAGTAAGGTTCTCCCATTCGAAGTTCGTTGAGCGCATGCATCAGCTTCTCCCGCGCACTCACGCTTCCTATTTATCGCACTTACATGAACCACCAAAGTGGGGATATGTGCGTACCTCACTGTTGTATTTGTTGTTCAACGTCTACAATCAATCGAATAGAAGTCGCGTCTTGGAAGAGTGTTCAATTCGACGTGAACAGTTCTGTCATAGCATTTGAGTTGGATGCTTATACCCCGATATCAGAACGTAGCAGCGATTCAATATTGATAGAAGGAAAACCTCAGGGTCTTCAATTTTCAGCAGTAGTTTGACCAGTTTCCATACTATACTATGTAGAACGTAGAAGTGATTCAATATTTAGTGGAACTATGCCTTATTCACGTAATTATTTTTAGTACTTCCACATGACTATGACAACAATTTATAATACTGTTGTGAGGCGGAGCAGAGACACTGGAAGACTGAGCTGTGTCAACTATTAAGATCAGAACGAGACCAACATTAAGGCCGAAGCATAAGCAACTGATTATGAATACAGATAGAGATCTATGTGGGAGTTGCCTGACTGTGTTGGCCAACGGAACCGCCCCACAACTAATTGGGAGTTTTGATCAGACAGTCAATATCGATCAATATTATCGATCTTTTGAACGCGATACTGAATTTCTCTCTGACGCACTGGAGGTAGGAAAATCGGAGACAGAAAATCCCACCATATATAAAGGAGGAAGGCATGAGCCTGTAGTGGTTCGTCAACAGCGGAAATCAAGTTTCCGTCCCACCCCCCCCCCCCCTAGTTTTCGATTACACCAGGCTCTCGTATATAATTCTTCCCGTACGCTCCCTCAAAATCCGTGGCCAATGGTGCGGGCGTATTTACTCGAGTTACTAGGCTTTTTCTACCTGGCCAGGCTCTCCAATTTTCAGGAGTAGGCCAATACAGGCTAACGAAGAAAGTTGCTGGGACCTGCGCTCGGTACGGCTAAGTTTTTAACCAAGCCTTGCCTCAGGGTCGTAAATTTTCAGCAGTAGTTTGACCACTCTCCATACTATACTATGTACAGAAGAAGATAGCATGTTTGTCATAAGCGACCATTTCTGGAATTTATCACCCCTCGTGGCTCAAAGCACGGCGACTGGACAGAAATGTCAGACATTTCATTAGGCTTGATGAGATGCAGTAGGCTGTGAACCCAACGCTAGACGAAGAGGACATTCTTTTGAGTGCTCTACTGGGATGTGAGTATAACCAAGTTAGGAATCAATCTGCAGAACGTGCACGTTTCAACGAGCTCGACGCTAGGGTTGCTTCCTTACCCAGCGTCGCCGGCGAAAGGCCGGGGCATACTTCCATCGCTGCGATGCCATCGCGGCGCTCAGTTCATGGCCATTCCGCCGCACGCGGAAGAGCAGTCAAAGGCGCCTTTTATAGTTGCGCCGCAGCGCGGCGCGGCGTGATGGTCGGCATGGCTATCGATTTTTCGCGCCGCGAGGCGGCGCCGCATCGCTTTTATACTTCGCCGCCGCAAAACACCACACTTGACGGAATTTTGGATTACGGTATTCGGCGAATCGCGCCGCTGAGGGGAAGGGCGCGGCGCGGCGCGATCAGCCGCGGCAGACTCGGCGTGGGGTGGGCGATTTCACCTCTTCGACCAAACTTCTCCTATTGGGAAGGAGGGGGGGGGGGTTAGGGTGCTGGTCACGAATCTGACATCGTTTTTTGAGTTACGGGCGATTACGGTAGGTTCAGTTGATTAGAGAGTTTGAGCGAAATCGGTGACCATGACCTTAGCCCGTACCTTCTGTAACCTAGGAACAGAATAGAGATCTGTAGACATTCACGAAGCTTCATATATCACGCTAAAGATATGCTTAGTGCACAGTGACCCTAGAATGGCCATATGAGAAAGAATTTTGAGTGATTCTAGACGATGGGTACGTTTCAGCAGCTTTACTTTTGGACCCGCACATGTCGCAAAATAAGGAGTGGTTTAGTGCCGCTTGCATTGCAGGGGATTCGACTCAATACCACACTCACCAGTTTCAACTGTAGGTTGAGCGAACGACTTCGACTCCAGGCTTAAGGCCCATGTCATACCATCGCTCACCCCGAGCGAAGCCTAATGATAGGCTCCCATCTCGACTCATCGCTTCCCGTGATCGATATTGGAGCCTATCATTAGGCTTCGCTCGGGGTGAGCGGTGGTATGACATAGGCCTAAGAGAGGATTCGTCGCTCCCTACAGGAATCCCACGACAAACATTGACAAGATGCATTGCGCTGATCAGTCAAAAAATCCTTTCTGTTAGTCTATCAATACTGCTGTGCCAAACGAGGTTAGGTGGATCAGTTTTATTGAGCGGCCTAACGTTTCGACCTGTTCGTCGTCTTCAGAGGCCTAAAAGTGGTTCAAGACTTTAGATTTGTTACTTACCCGACCAAGCGCCCTACCCCCCCCCCTTTCCGACATCGTCCTAGGTACCAAAACGAAAAACCCAATGCATGAGAAATAAACTCACCCGCTGATCCACCGTTGAAGCGGAGCGACGTCGCTACCGCTGCTGTTAGTAGTCGAGTGGTGACTGAGACATACTGTGTCATTCGCACTGATTATACTGAGTATACCAGTGTCATTCGTAAGGACACTCATGTCACCACCGGTCGTTCTATAGCTCACAATGCGAAAGGAATGGCAAGAAGTCACTAGTAATCGAGGGACACTCATTTCGACTATTCAGTGCTGGATTCCTCGCGGAAATCCAGAATGCTTCCAACGCTTTCCTAGACGAAATGTCGGTCTCTAACGTCAGAACCGTGCACTTAACATCAAAGTCGGTTCCTCCATGCCCCTCAACCCTGTGCTTGCCCAACGGACTGGATAAGATACCACGCATTTTACTAGCCAGGTGTTCTTTAATGCGAACTGCCAGTACCCTTCCGGTTTCCCCGATGTATATTTGATTGCAAGTCCCACATTCAAGTTGATACACTGCACCAGCTTTGGCGCAATCCCCCAACTTATTGTAGGGACATACAACACAGTTTTCTGATATACACTCCCTATCGTAGAGCCTATTTCGGACTAGCTGCTTCTTGATGTTGTCATTCGGGATGTTTACAAGCACAACATCATCTTCTAGCTGAGCCCGAACTATGCTCCGCTGTATGGCAGAAGTGATATTATCAGAAATAAAAGGAAGACAAAGGGGTATACGATCTCGGCGTGGTAAATTACGTTGCACAGTGTGGACTCTTTGGTGGTGTTGTGGTACCACGTAGCCATTTTGGCAAGCGATCTTTGAGGCTAGCCTCAATGACTCTTGTCGCTCTTCCGAGCCTGTGCATACATCACGTGCAGTTTTGAACATGTTCCTTACAACTGCGCGTTTAACAGCTGTAGGATGTGCGGAAGATGCATGAACCAAAATGTTCTTAGAACTTTCTTTGCGGTACCACTTCACTCTGACGATGCCACCCGATATTTTAATTTGCGTATTCAAATAAGGTAGCCAACCGTTCTTAGGAGTTTCCCTCGTAACCTTAATGTGTTGCGATTGATGATTCAGTAAATTGAAACACTCGTCCATTTCGGACTGTGTTGATGTTACAATAAAACAATCATCAATGTATCTGCAATACATCAAGGGAAGACGTTCTAGAACTGGTTGCTCTATTTTGCTCATAAAGCAAACGGCAAGAACTGGAGCAAGTCGTTGGCCCATGGCTAAACCTCGCATTTGTGAAAAATATCTACCTGACCATTTGAAAATATTACAACCTAAGCACTCCTTGATTAGAGTCATGATGCCTGCCTTGCTAAGTCCAAAGTTATTAATACTGCTGTGATGTCGATCAAGCATTTCTGATAACGCCTGAAGGGCATCCTCGTTTTGGACGTTTGTGTATAGCGAAGTCACATCAAAGGACTCTATTACACATTCTTGCTCAACATGTCTGCTGTGTAGATAGTCAAGGAATAGCCTAGTGTTAGTCAGGTGCGAGGGAACCGTGGTCAACAACTGGCTCACAATTCTGTTGAGAAACCAGGATATTCTGTCGGTTGGTCCTCCCACGCAACTTATGATAGGTCTTATTTTGAATGTCTCCGGTGACATCGACAGCATATCTTGCTGAGCAAGTTTGTGGGTTTTAAGTAGGCTATAGAAAACTGGACAGGTTGGATTGTCCAATTTAAGTCTACTGAGGAGTTTTCTGTCAATCCCTGCTGAAGCGCCAACGGTCATCCAAGCATGGTTAAGGCGTCGGCATTGTGACCGAAACTCATCCGCAGTCGCGTGTCGGTAGACCGACGAATCCCGCAGGTGGAGTTCTGTTATCTCGCGATCCAACGATTGTGGCATAACTACAAACTCTCCACCTTTATCACTCACAGAGATACGGTTGGTCGGGTAAGTAACAAATCTAAAGTCTTGAACCACTTTTAGGCCTCTGAAGACGACGAACAGGTCGAAACGTTAGGCCGCTCAATAAAACTGATCCACCTAACCTCGTTTGGCACAGCAGTATTGAAAGACTAAGGAAAAATGCCGAGGTTTTACGAAGAGAGAACTTGGAGAATCCTTTCTGTTTTGGTCCGTCAATGACTCGTGGACCGTTTCCGGAGCACGGGCCGTAGTGCGCAGATGCTCGTGGCTGCGCGTCGCTGACGCTCCCCTTTCTAACTGCAATCGCGCAGCGGCGCGTCAAAATCAGGGCGCGGCGCGACTGGCCGCACCGCTCCCCAAATTGACGCGCCGCGCCGCGGCGGGAGTGTAAAAGGCGCCAAAGAGAACTTCGCCGCGGCCGCCGCAACAGCAGCGGTCGGCATGCGCGATAGCTTCCCGCGCCCATCGCGGGCATGGCATACTTTTTCGCGTCGCGCGCGGTGTTTAGCATTGGTCCTGAACGGATCGCCGTCGCGCTCCATTGCAGAGCGATGGGCGATACGACGAGCACAGAGAAATTCAAATTCTTTCTTGTCGCTCTGCAAATCTCATCGCCGCGATTCAATCGCGGCGACGGGAAGTATGCACGAGGCCAAACCGGCTAGCCTGGCGTGGCCCGCACACTCCAGCGTCGGCGCCGGTGGAGCCGGCGACCGACGCTGGTGTAGCATAACATTATCGTTGTGAGAATTCGACTTCTTCCAGTTGTTAAGAAACCAAACCAAGCTCGGCAGAATTTTGGTATGTTCACACGATTAGGACAATGCGTCCCAAATTGCGACGCGCCTTTTCGGTCACGACGGACAATGCGTCCCACTTTGGGAAGCACCTCTAATAAATTAATTTCGAAACGACCGATTTGGCTCAGACTTTGCATAGAGAGGTTGTTTCGGATTCCGAACACGAATCCGACGCCCGCATTACCAAATATGGTGTAGGTGTTTGCCGTTCAACATGGGATAATGATGAGTTCTGCATGCGGACGGTCGTCGTACGACGGCGATGTGACCTTTGCTTCCCTTCTTTTCGATCTTCTGTCTCCAGAAGGTTGTGATGCGACGAAGGGAACCCGCCTTCTGGATGCAGGGACTCAGAAACGCGCACAGACACCGTTGTGTCAAGCTGGAGGAGGCTGCGCTTTCTCCGCTGCAGCGGCATCTCATGCTCAATTCTGAATGCGATCCCTCGTCGTAGGACGACGGTGTCTCCTCTTCTGACTCCAGAAGGTTGTGGTGCGATGAAGGGAACCCGTCTTCTGGATTCAGGCACTCAGAAACGCGCTCAGATGCCGTTGTGTCAAGCAGGAGGAGGCTACGCGTCCTCTGCTGTAACAACATCCCATGTTGAACGGCAGAAGTTGCCCGCGCGAGGTACGCAGAGGCGTACCTGTCGCGGGTAAAGTTGTCCGTTCAACATGGGATAATGCTGAGTTCTGCACGCGGCCGGTCGTCCTACGACAACGATGAGACCTCTGCTTCCTTTCTTTTCGATCTTCTGAATCCAGACGGTAGTGGTGCGACGAAGGGAACCCGCCTTCTGGATGCAGGGACTCAGAAACGCGCACAGACACCGTTGTGTCAAGCAGGAGGAGGCTGCGCTTTCTCCGCTGCAGCGGCATCTCATGCTCAATTCTGAATGCGATCCCTCGTCGTAGGACGACGGTGTCTCCTCTTCTGACTCCAGAGGGTTGTGCTGTGACGAAAGGAACCCGTCTTCTGGATTCAGGCACTCAGAAACGCGCTCAGATGCCGTTGTGTCAAGCAGGAGGAGGCTACTATACCTTTGTCCTTCTCGAATTTCGAATAGTCGAATTTCGAATATTCGAATATTCGAATATTCGAAAAAAGTCCAATATTCGAATTATTCGATTATTCGAATATTCGAAAAAGTCCAATATTCGAATTATTCGATTATTCGAATATTCGAGAAAGTCCAATATTCGAATTATTCGTTTATTCGAATATTCGAAAGTGGCCAATATTCGAATATTCGTTTATTCGAATATTCGAAGGCTTCGAATATCGAATATTCGAATAGTCGAATATTCGAATATTCTTTATCAATCTCTTAACAAGTTAGTGGCACTCTTCTTCGAAAACCAGGGGAGTCTGACCTTATGATAAAATACGATGTTTGAGTTTTTTTCGTCCTTTCCTCGCCTTAGGAAATTACTTAGGCTGCTGCCACGAATCTGTCATTTCTTTTTCTAAATTATCCATTTTTCGTGCACTACTTTCCATCTCAAAGTCGAAGACTGGAAAGCAAGTCTGATCGCATATGTAGGTGAAGAAAGCGATTCTATGTACTCAAACTGATAAACTTGATCACTCATGAAAATGTGGAATCACGCGATCACGCGAAAACGTTTACTAGATTTGCGATCAGCACCTCAATTAGCCCTCTAGACGACGTTTGGGCGAAACCTGCTTTCGATCTCCGGAGTTGTGGGAGTACAAATCCCTAAACCTTCGATTAGCAGAGAGTGGTGGGGAGGCGATGGGCAGCAGGGGTGTGCGTTAAATTTTTTCGCTAAATTTTTTACGACCACTTTTTAACGAAAAATTTTCGCGTTAAAAAGGTAAATTCGTTAAATAAAATGTCCCTTAGCTGCATTCAGTTTTAAACCACTGGGGTGCCTCTCGGACAATCCCCCACAGCGCTCAATAGGTCACTTATAAGATTCCCACGGGAAGTTCATTGACCTCCCTTATGAGTTGACGCGAAGTAAGCGCTGCAAGCGCGGCCCTCCGCTGCGCACCTGCTTCCTTGTAAACGGCCGTTGAGCGTGCTGTGACCATTCAGCTGAATCGCAAGTGATTAGGGTTATGCCTGTACACAGATATTTTTACCTTCAGTGTACTACGGGAGAATCTTCGTTTTGTATTTTTACCCCAGTTACAACAAGGGAACGATTAGAGCCGAAGGGGGCTGCGGTAGGGAGGTAGAACTTTCAGGGGCCTAGAAAGCTCCTGCTTTCTGCCAGTAAAGACGTTGAAGAAGAGAGTAAGAGCAAGTAAGCGCTATGGAGTACAAGAGCCAGTCATACTCCGTTTCCTATGAAAGTGAGCCATCCCCATTTTCGCTCTAACACTGTCCAAGTCGTAGTGTCTTGTCAGATTAGATTCCAACGCGGGTCCGTTTCTCTTCAACGGAGCTAGAACACAAACTGAATGCCATTCATGAGACTCCAGTGCGCCCTTTCTGCACCAGATCGCCTTTGTGTCATTTCTCCGCCCATGATAATCATTCTTTTACCACCTGGAAGCTTCGCTATAACATAAGGAAAGATAGCAACCTATAGAGAAAGACCTATAACAATCTAGCTCTGTCTACCCAAGGTGTTTCTCTCTTCTCGGTGCACGAATTCTTAGGGAAGCAAAGCGTGCTTCATTGCCATTATACCGCTGTTATTGTCCTTTGGTCTCGTAAAGGAAATGGATGGAGCAGCCATCCATTTCCTTCACAGTGGGTTATAAAAAATAATTAAATGTCAACCACTGGGTGACGACAGTAAATAATAGTGTTCATTCGATTATTCGAAATTCGACTTTTTGAAAATCGAATATTATTCGATCATTCGAAATTCGTAATTTTGAAAATCGAATATTATTCGATCATTCGAAATTCGAAATTTTGAAAATCGAATATTATTCGATCATTCGAAATTCGAAATTTTGAAAATCGAATATTATTCGATCATTCGAAATTCGAAATTTTGAAAATCGAATATTATTCGATCATTCGAAATTCGAAATTTTTTCCCAAGGACAAAGGTATAGAGGCTACGCGTCCTCTGCTGTAACAACATTCCATGTTGAACGGCAGACGTTGCCCGCGCGAGGTACGCGGAGGCGTCGCAAGGGGTTCCATGAGATTGCGCGTGGTTCCACGAGGCGTATTTCAGCCAGGTTTCCAACCTGAGTGAGATACGCCTCACCATCTACAGGGCAGGGAGCTAACTCAATTATATAGTGGTAGATATATGGTGGGATGTGTAGGACTCATGGGCAGCGCATATTGTAAAAGAAGAGCTTCAACTCTTGACTTACTCACATGATTCACTGCCACATACCAGGACGCACTCTCGTAGATATTTAGGTGATGGTAGTAATGCAGTGTACCGGGAAATATCCGTTCTTCCTCGACATGGTAGATGTGGCGCTGATGAACCCACAAGTCTGGGTTTCTTTTGAAGGCAGTGATCGATCCATCACATTGCTTCAAATCCGCTGTTCAAAGATATTCTCTTCCTCGTGCACCACGTTGATGCGGAGCAACTACTCGCCTTACTTAGCTAAGAAAATTCAAGGAAAATTCAAGGTGTACGGCTGCCACATTTCGTTGCAGATAATGGTTGTCACCCAGGCAAAACTTGTAGAGGTGGTGTCTGCACCGGGAAAAGCTGCTCTGATGGAGATGACATTTGCGGGAGAGCGCATCAACATTGACAGCTAGGAGTCTCTGAAGAAAGATTGAGAACAATGAGGCTTTCTAAAGTATGGAAGCTTGTACATACAAACGAAGCTGGCGGAGTGGAATTATTCGCAGTTGTAACGCTTCACGATGACGTCAATGCGTATTTGCAAATGAAATTCAATTTCTCCGTCACTCGCCCCTTAAAGTTCACTCTCAGAACACGAACAAGAGATGTGAAGATTTTTTTTTTTTGGGAAAAGCGGAAGACGTACGGCGGGGCAAAAGCGTTCAAAAATTGTCGAAATTCGGAATACGAAGCAAACGAAAATAGTATAGAGTTCGTTACTTCATGGTTTTCTCAATAATATATGCCATTTTCACGTCCCTGTTCACATTTCACTTTTTGGACATTCTTCAAAACAAATCGGACACTCTTCTCATCAAGCTTGGCGCTTTTGAAATCAAACTAAACGTCCTGCAAATCAAAACAAGCAACCTCAAGACTAAGCAAGTGACTCTCAAAGATCGTTAGAATATTTTTTATTGCAGGAAAATGAAGTATACTATACAGTATAGTATATAGTATACTATACTTCATATAGATACTAGTATAGTATATAGTATACTATACTTCATATAGATTTCAAGTAAAGTATACTATAGTATACTTTACTTGAAATTTTTAAAGTCATATGCTCCAACGGTTGCACTCACTGTTTGAAATTCTACAAAATTTGTATTTCTTAGGAAAAATTCATAGTGAAGTTTTGTTTTAAAACGCAGAAAGCCACAACTATAGAGTGTATTAAAAGAAAAGATCACGCCATTTACTCGGCTGCATCGTCCCGATTTTTATTTGATCGGTACCAAAAATTCTGTTTGCCTAAAGTAGCACAGACGGAAACGCTACAGCAAGGATGGTAGTATGAAATGTCCCCATTTCGCTGTTTCAAGTAAGCATTTACATAATCAATCATAATCATCATCATGACGATCTAGTCGAATGCATGCCGCGATTCCTACTTTTATTGTACCAAAGCAAGCTCTAAAGCAAGTTTTATATCACCAAAAACGTTTTATATCCTCAAAAAACAAAAGTTTCATAAAATTGCAAACAATCCCACTTATCTGGGCAGGTGAATTAAAAATTTCTCGTCTGGCTCCGCTACTGGTAGTTCCGCGTCGCGTGGGAGCCAGACGGCGCGAGTGCGCTGTTTATTTGTTCTTATTTGTTTATTATTATTATTTACTTTATTTCCACGGATCTCCCTCGATAGAGAGCCTTCGGGCTCTCTTGTTAAGAGGGATCTCGGGCCGCTTGTCGCAGGGCCACGTGGCGCGTCCCCGGGTGGTGGATAGGGGAATTAAACGCGAACCAAATGCGACCGTGTACTGCCCAGAGACGCAGGTGGGATGCAGGGGATGGACTCCTTGCTCCTGCTGTGTCGGGTCGATGCGTTCCTTGTGCGTGGGAGCGGCATGTTCGTGCACAGTGTGCGTGGATGTGTCCGTGACTGTGCGGATTGTAACTGTGTCGGCTCGGCCAAAAGCTTGCACTCGGTAGACTGGGAGTACATGTAAGGCGATTCGAGGCCGCCTTAAGTCTCGCCCCGTCCCTTCGGGCAGTCTGGCTGGCTGCCCGGAGTACCCCGCCCGCACGACAGAGCCTGACTAGCTACCCGTGTTGTATTCCAGTCAAACACAGCAGCACTAAAGGGCCTCATTCCCCTGACCCCGAAAGAGCCCCCATTTCTGCAGCGATGGGAAGGACGAGTACGGAGAGGCTGCTAAAATCTCAGGGCCTAACCAGGCTGCGCAAACTGAGAAGGACTAGGATGACGATCTGTACTTACAACGCCCGCACGCTTGCGTCGGAAGCATCCGTCGAGGACCTGATGATGCAAGCCAGGAAGATTAAGTACGACGTCATCGGACTGACCGAGACGAGAAGACGCCACCCCCTACACGCCGCCTACGACTCCGGAGAAGAACTGTTCCTCGGAACATGCGACAGCAGGGGAGTAGGCGGCGTTGGTGTCCTCGTCAACACGCACTTGGCCATGAACATCGATTCGTACGAGTCTCTGACAAGCCGAATCGGACGTCTGCGACTGAAGCGATGTGGCTCCGTGCCAGCCTTGACTGTGTTCGTCGCGTATGCCCCAACATCCGACTACGACGACGAAGACGTCGAGGCCTTCTACGTGGAGCTGGAGAAGTTCTATAAGGAAGATCGCACCTTCTACAAGGTGATCGTCGGCGACTTCAACGCCAAGATCGGGCCACGAAGGTCGCCGGAAGAACTTCACATCGGAACCCACGGTTTGGAGTGGAACGAGCAAGGTGAAAGGCTGTCTGAGTTTATCATGTCGACCAAGACCATCCATGGAAACTCGCAGTTCCAGAAGCCTCCCTCCCTACGATGGACCTGGGAATCCCCCGGTGGCCAGTTCCACAACGAGATCGACCACATCATCTTCAATCGCAAGTATTGCCTGACCGATGTCTCCGTTGTCCCCAAGTTCTTCACGGGATCGGACCACCGCCTCCTTCGCGCGAGGTTCCGCTTTTCGCGTCAAGGAGAGAAGGCCGCGAAGTTCAAGAAGAGGAGTCCCAGAACGACCATCAACTGGGATCTCTACACCTCTCTTGTCGGCTTTTGGGAAGATGCCGTCATGGACAACGTCGACGAGGAGTACGATCGCTTCGTGCACCATCTCCGCGATAGTGCTAATGGAGCCGAGAGCTTGAAGACCACCAAGAGACGCCTGTCTCCGGAAACTCTCGAGCTGATACGCCAGCGTGGAGCAGCACGAGCGTCAGGCAACTACCAACTGACGTCCGAGCTTGCAAAGCTATGCAGAGCGGCGATAAAGGAAGATCTCAAGGAGAGAAGGGCGGAAGTGTTGGCTGAAGCAGCAGAGGCAGGGCTGAGCATCCGCAATGCCCGCCGGAACTTCGCCAACTTCAAGACCAAGATGACCGCTCTCCGACGTCCTGACGGAACCATCACCTCTTCCAGAAGGACCATGGAGAAAGTCATCCACGACTTCTACTCCGATCTCTTCGATAGCCACGTCCACCTGCCCCCATGCCATCTTCCGCAGGATGGATACGTCGTTCCCTCTGTTCTCCCTTCCGAGATCCGACACGCCATCTCGTCGGTGAAGAAACGTACAGCACCCGGTTCTGACAGGATCAGAGCTGAACACCTGAAGAACCTCCCGCCAGCGCTCATCAACACCTTGGCGCGGCTCTTCACACGCTACCTGTCCGAATGCAAGGTTCCATCTCAGTGGAAGACCAGCAAGACCGTTTTGCTGTACAAGAAGGGAGACGTGCACGACGTTGGCAACTATCGCCCGATCTGCCTGTTGTCCGTAGTCTACAAGCTGTTCACTCGAGTCATCCTGAATAGGATTAGTAGAACGCTGGACGAAGGACAGCCATGCGAACAAGCAGGATTTCGGAGAGGATTCAGCACGATCGACCACATACACACAATTACGAAGCTCATCGAAGTGTCGCGAGAGTACAAGCTGCCGCTGTGCCTTACGTTCATTGACCTGAAGAAGGCATTCGACTCCGTCGAGACTGAAGCGGTCATGGAAGCCCTGATCACCCAGGGCGTTCCTACTCAGTACATCAGAGTCCTTCGAGAGCTGTACAGTGGATTCACGACCAAGATCTCACCATTCTACAACGACGTCGTCATTGACGTGAAGAGAGGGGTTCGACAAGGGGATACCATATCCCCGAAGCTCTTCAGCGCCACCCTCGAAAACGTCATGCGCGAACTAGAATGGGAAGACATGGGAGTGAAGGTCGACGGCCGGCAACTGCACCATCTTCGCTTCGCTGACGACATCGTGCTCATAACCCCGAGCATCAGTCAGGCGGAACGAATGCTGGCCGACTTCGATCGTGTATGTGGAAGTGTTGGACTGCAACTGAATCTTACGAAGACGATGTTCATGAAGAACGGATGGGTTTCTGATGCCCCATTCTCGCTCAACGGAACGAACATCTCCGAATGCTCCAGCTATGTGTATCTGGGTCGCGAAGTCAACATGACCAACGACCTAGCACCAGAGCTGAGCAGGAGGAAACGAGCGGCTTGGGGAGCTTTCAAGAGCGTCGAAGAAGTCGTGAAGAAAACGAAGAACGTCCGACTCCGTGCCCACCTATTCGACTCCACTGTTCTTCCTGCCCTAACATACGCCTCAGAGACCTGGGCTATACGAAAGCAGGATGAACACGCGATCAGCGTCGCGCAGCGTGGAATCGAGAGGACGATGCTCGGAGTGACACGACTCACGCAAGTGAGAGAAGGCCTCCGGAGTTCCGAGCTTCGCCGACGTTCGAAGATCAGAGACGCTGTCGCATGGGCCAAGTCGTCGAAAATTAGGTGGGCCGGCCACGTAATGCGATTCGCAGACACCCGCTGGACGAGAGCCGTCACAGATTGGATTCCGCGGGATGTCAAAAGAACACCAGGACGCCCACCAACGCGTTGGTCGGACTTCTTCGTGAAAGCCCTGAACGACCGGTATGACGCTCTTCGTGTCCCTCGAGCGAGGAGGATCCATTGGACTACTCTGGCACGCGACAGGGACGAATGGAGACGCTGCTGGCGCCCGCTCGAGCAAGTCGATGATCAACGGGACGACAGGTGATACAGGTGATACAGGTGATTTACTTTATTTGTTTATTATTATTTACTTATTGTTTATTTGTTTATTCTTCAACTATCTAGCTCTCATCTTCAGTCGGTAGATCCTCAAGAAATTCCTTTCGATGCGGCTGCACAAGGTGTGCATATGTTCATTCGCACTTGCTTATGTGCCTCGGTCGCGAGGGATCCACCTTGTCACAACATTTCGATAGCCGAGGTCGTGCTGATACAGCTCGGTGGTGGAGGGGGTGCAGCCGAGGGTTGTTGCCAGTTTCCCCGTAGTTGCTTCTGGATTGGATTTGACAGCGAGCTGCAATCCACCATCATCGGTAGCAGAAGAACCTTCACTGCGATCTCCGTCTTCAAGGTTCATGTTTCCTGAATTAAAGCGAGTGAACCAAGAACGAGTGAACGAGTGAACATGTCTTATCAAGCCGGACGTGCTTTGCGCGACATCGGTGACACGTCTTCTTAATCCAGACAGGCCTTTCGCGACATCGGTGACATGTCACATTCGTTCATCAGTCGTCACTGTGAGCGGCGGTTCTTCCATTCTCTGTGGCACTTGGAGTACTTTCGATTACTCATTTCGAAATGCGAAGCCAAGGAGCAAAGAAGAGGACTGGATCTGACGACGTGGACGCCGATATGCCCCTGTGGGCTCGTAAGTTAATCGAGCGTTTCGATTCGTATTCGTCTAACCTACAGAGCATATTAACAGCGTCGTTCGATCGATTCTCTTCCATTGTTAGCGAAATTCAGACGACACAAAATAAGATTCTGGCTAAATTATCTGAACTGGAGGCTCAAATTGGCTCTCAAAGTGTCAAACCATCCGTTCAAAAAAGCCTTCTCTATTCAACAATCGTCAAAATAAATGCCGACAAACAGAAAATCGACGAGAAACAGCGCATGATAACGTGGATCGGCATCGCTCGGAGGGATTACACTCCTGAAGAGCTTGATTTGGATCGAGCACTGCGGAAGGAAGCGGGCGATCTCAACGCTAAGGAGGGGCGGTTGGCGTATATAGTCCGAGACTTCGACATAGTTAAATTGAAGTTTCCGCGCGAGCTCCCGAGGCGTTGGGATGTTAATGTGGTATCTTCTGTTTCTGGGTCAGCCAATAGTAGAGATGCTGTTAGCAGATCAGCTGCTTCCAATGCCTTAAATGACTCGCAAGGGGGCACAGGGGGACTTCAATTCCATGTGTCAACACCCCCACATGCCTAGATAGCGACTTGTACAACCGGTACAGGTCATGTATCTCAACTGCACTTTAACCTTGAGAGAAACTGGACATCTAGTAGCAAATCGGATGGCGCTAGCACTTCATGCACTGTTTTTCTCTTCAACTCACGTTCAATTTGCAACAAACTTGCTGATTTAGAACATCTCTTGTATACCTGTACCCCACATATGGTTTTTATCACTGAGACTTGGTGCAAACCTGAAATTATTCACGATGCAACACTACGTGTACACCCTTCATATCACATTTACAGATGTGACAGGGAGGGTGTCATGTGTGGAGGAGGAGTAATGGCATTATTACTGAATACATTATCTCACCATATGTTTTGTTCGCGTAATTTTTCCCCATACCGTCAATGTCTCGTCTTGAGTATAAATTCTGAGCAGCAGACCATATACTTCATCCTTTTTTACCGGAGCCCGGCTTGCGAAGCATTACGCTTCCATGAGGCCTTGACATATATCTCCTCTATACTCGAGGATAGCCCAAGTTGCATCATCCTGGGAGATATGAACTTCCCTACGATTGATTGGTTTAGTACAGGTGAATCATGCAGATTATATGGATCGGCAAGGGAGTTTTATCATTTTTGCAATGAACACGCACTGACTCAACTTGTTACTATTCCAACTTTAGGTAACAATATCTTGGACGTCGTTTTATCCAACAACCTGGATATTGTTCATGATGTAAATACTATAGCCCCCTTTTCCACTTCAGACCACAGAGCTGTATCATTTCAATTAAGACTTCATGGGGCAGAGCATACGCTGAATGATTCTTACTATGATTTTTTCGCGGCTGATTATTCATTAATTTGTGAAAACCTTCTAAAAATCAACTGGCTTACTATAATGTCCACCTGCAATTCAGCAGATCAATTTTATTCGTTGTATCTTCAGCACTGCTATAACCTGATCGAGAAGTTTGTACCAAAAAAGCAGAGAGCTGTTAAAGAAATTAGTTATCCTTCAAAAATAAGAAAGCTTGCTATCAAAGTTGGAAAATTATTTGATGCGCGATCAAACATAGGAATCCAGAAATATATTCGCTTTTCCCGAAAACTCAAAAGAGCATTAGCTGCTCTGAGCTTAGAGAGAGAAGAGCGGATAGCGCTTTCCAAGAATCCCAGACTTTTCTACAAATTTGTGAACAGCCGTCTTAAGATGAATAACAGTATTGGACCCATATTCAATAATAATGGTGAGCTCTGTGAGTCCGAGTTGGAAAAGGCAAAGGTATTTGCCTCCTTCTTTAGGTCAGTGTACAAAGACCATCCCTATGTGAAGATTGACTGTCCTGCTTTCACCTCTGCAAATCTAGTTTTTCTTGATATCAATAGCGACTTGGTTTACAGAACGCTGGTGAGATTGCCGGAGCGAAACTCCACATCACCTGATAAAATTCCATACGTTTTTCTAAAGAAGGCAGCAATGGGGCTTGCTCCAGTATTAACTCTTTTGTTCAACTGGTGCCTACTTCACGGGGAGGTTCCGTCAGTATGGAAGACAAGTTTCGTTAAGCCGATATTTAAGAAAGGAAATAAGACAGATTTTAAAAACTACAGACCTGTCTGCCTAACATCCTCAACCAGCAAAGTATTGGAGAGGATAGTACGCAGTCAGATCTGTAATTATTTACGAGAAAAAAGTCTTATCACAAAATCACAACACGGTTTCCTTGAAAGAAAATCTACGGTTACAGCTCTGATCTCTACTGTTCCCGTTTGGCAAAAGGTGCTAGATTCAAATGGATACGTCACTGCTTGCTTTCTCGATTATACTAAGGCTTTTGACTCCCTCAACCTAGATTTTCTTATAACAAAGCTGCGTGCTTATGGTTTAGAGGGATGTCTTTTGAAGTTCCTCATATCCTTTCTAACCGGGCGCACCCAGACAGTGGTAATCAATGGTGCTGTTTCCGCTACGTATGAAACACCTAGTGGTGTTCCTCAGGGTACATGCTTAGGGCCACTTATGTTTCTACTTTACATCAACGATCTCCCGAAATGTCTTCCTGATGGCGTGCTTTGCTCAATTTACGCAGATGACTCCAAGATATTTTCTTTCAACAACGCGGAAGTCCTTCAACACGGCCTAGATGCTATTCACTCGTGGTCAACAAAATGGATGTTGAATATTTCCTACGAAAAAACGATGATTATGTGCATCGGTAAAACACACCCACATGGTTTATCATTTTGCCTGGGACAAAAAAAGCTGAATACTACAAATTCTGTGCGTGACCTTGGCGTTGTATACTCTGATTCGCTCACATTTGAACAATATATTGATGACATAACAACGGCGGCAAATAGGAAGTGCAGTTTTATCCTACGTGCCTTCCAGACCCGTAAGATACCTATTCTGTTCCGACTTTTTACGACATATGTTAGACCTCTACTAGAATACTGTACACCGGTTTGGTCGCCTTCTAAGGTGATGTATATTGAAAGAGTCGAAAAGGTTCAAAGGAGGTTTACGAATCAAATCTTCGGTAGGAATGGTATGTTCAATGTCAGTTATCGAGATAGACTCGCCTTCCTTGGAACCACATCCTTGCGATTAAGGAGAACCATATACGATCAAAGCCTGCTATTCAAAATAGTTTTCGATCTTATAGAAATTGAAAAAAATGAACTTTTTGATTTTTATGAATTTAGCAATAGAACAAGAGGTCATGCCTTGCGGATCTATATTGGAAGAATACGATCTCAACAGTTCTTTGAATCATTTCTAGTGCGTGCAACGAAAACGTGGAACAAATTGCCAAGCGACCTAGTCTCATCATCAACTCCAGCCAGCTTCAGCCGCAGGCTGGAGTCATATCTCAAAGAAAAGGGGTTCTTTTGAATTTCTTAATGGTTACAATTTTTGATCAATACTCAAGGATTACAGGTACGGCTAAAGCATTATATCGCCACCCCACAGCAGCATCGACTTGTAGAATGATTTCAGAAGCACTTCGAGAACCGCGAAGATCATACTAGCTATATTATAAAGTATTAAGGCACCTGATTTTATACACTGTGTTGTGTCCTATACAGCTCCATAAGCCTCCCTAGAAGCAAAGTAGCGAATCTGGCGCTCGCAGATTTCCCTACCAACATCAGATCCACGCTAGTAAGCTTCCTAATAGAGGACATTTTGAGGATTTCTGATTCGTCCTTTATGCACATACGGACCCCGCGTACTAATAAAGGCGGCCATATGACTAAGAAATTAGCATGCTTCGGGCACTCCTGTGGAAAAGAATGCGGAATCACTTGGCAATCGCGAGCTCTAAAAACACTCAATTAGAGCGTCGGCCTGAAGAGTCGTCGTCGAGCTTTCGTGATTCAGCGCCAGTCGAGCACTAAAGAGCGACATTGGCAAATAACCATAGTTTGTGTTAGCACCCTCCTCGGTATTTTGGTCAGCTTTCTTCGTCACTGAGTATCGAGTTTAGTAACCCACAAACACATGTAAAATGCAGCTATGCTCGCAGACAAGGGCTGGCTTATACAAAGTGCACTGACGTTCTTACTTTACAATGCACTCTGCTCATCGTGGTTGTAAAAATGCTTGAAGGCAAAAAACTGCTAGGTGGCATTTTTATTTACTATTTTGCACAGATAGAGTTCAAATAAAACTAGAGGTGTTTCTAACAACCTTTGCATTCGAACAAAGCAAAACAATGTGTAAAGCAGACGTGTTGCTGACACGCTGCACATCTTATACATGCAGCCTCTCTACAACCAGCAACAAAACACTCAATTGTAGCAAGATCAAAGAAGTATTCACCAGTAGTGACAGGCACACATCGGTGGTCGTCAACGTAGCCTGCCTTATGCCATAATTATTTCAAAAAGTTTGAAAACCAAGGGGCACAAAACATACGGTAAAACTGCGATAGAACCTTCAGTAGCTTGTTCCTCTGGGTCATGTTGAAGCCCACGGTATTTGCCATGGCAAACGACCTGACTCTTTTCACAACGTTTTTCATCGGGCAGAGCAAAAAAATCTCTAGAGGTTGAATCAGCGATGTAGCCCCGACAGGAGTATTGCGCACAGTGATTTGGCAGTCTGCAAGGAAGCCCACAACAGTAAATCAGTAGGATTTCTTCATTAACGTGTTGAGAGATGGCATATAAAAGTGCAGTAGATCAACGGCATTTTGTCCTTCCTCATCATACATTCTACTTACATTTTGCTCCACGCATTTTTTTTGTTTTGTTCTACGAAAGCCAAGATTGCTGGAAACACCTCTAGGGGTTCAATATATGATTTGGACTCTACTTGTGCAAAGTATTAGGCTGTCCGGAAATAAGTGAGCATTTTGCAATTGTTATTATTGAAGTACATTTTTTCAATAAAGTATGTCTGATGCCTTGCAGAGTTATATACCATTGGGAGCTGAATTCATGCTCTATTTAAACGTCTTTTCAGATTTTGTTTAGAGCAAAAATTTTCCCCAATTTTAAGCTTTGCCGTTCCGGATGTCTGAACACAATTTTCGCCAAATTTTCTTCTTCGAGTTCAAACTTGGTCGAAGTACAGCTGAAATGGCCCTAACATCAACGTTGTATTTGTGGAGATTTTCGCTATATCTGGAGGTGAAAGTCCGTAAAGTTAGGCCGCCATCACTCCTTAACGACGACCAGCTTAAAGCCATGTTGGAAGCGGATCGGTGTCGTGTCAAACTGTGAGAGAGCCAGCATAGCACTTCGGCATTGACAGCAGCATTATCAGCGGCCGCTTAAGTGTGATCGGAAAAGTGAAGAAATTGGATAAATGGATCGCGCAGGAACTGACCGCCGGGCAGATGATGAAGCGCCACGACACCTGTGTTTCGTTAAGGCTTCGCAGTCTAAGGGAGCAGGACAGGATCGTGACATGCGACAAAAAAGGAATCCTTTATGACAATCGTCGTCGCTGTGCACAACGGCTGGAGAAGAATGAGAGCCCCAAGGAGATGGCGATGCCAGGTCTCCATCCAAAGAAAACTGTGGTGACCGTATGGTGGACGATGGCTGGTATAGTTCATTAAATGTTTGAAGACTGGAGAGGCTATCTCAGCGGAGAAGTTGTGTGCCGAAGTTGAAGTGATGCAACAGAAGTTGATTGGAAAACAATCGCTTTTGGTCATTAAAAGAGGCACAATCCTACTGCATAAAAACGCGCGTCCGCACCTTTCAAAAATTGTTGTCCAGAAACTGGATGAATTCGGATAAGAAACTATGCAACATCCAGCATATTCATCAGATCTTCCTCTACCGACTGTCATTTTTTCAGGCATTTAGACAACTTCCTGAAGGAGAAATGCTTCAAAAACGAAGACGACGCTAAAAATGCCTTCATCGATTTCATCTCCAGAACTCTGGACCTCCAGAACTCTGGATTTCTAAGCTACCGGCATTATTAAATTTGTTTTCTGTTGGAAAAGATTTATGAATTCGAGCGGTCATTGAAATGATTGATAAAGCTTTTCCTGAGCTGAGTTATGATAATTTGAATATTCGAGTTGAAAACGCTCATTTATTTCCGGACAAGCTAATAGTAAATAAAAATGTCACCATAGCAGTTGTCTGCCTTCAAGCAATTTTACAAACGTGTATGTTAGTGCTCTCGGCTATTTAATTACACACGTGTCATAATTCGGAATAAAAGGTCACTTCGAAGACAAATTATGATTTGCAAGAAGACCGCCTCCAATGGCAGCCAAACCGACGACGTTGCACCTGAGAGCAGGAGCACTACCCCTTCTCCACCGCCGCAGCTGGCGCGACCTTCTTACGGGGCTCCAGGATGTAATTCCAATGCGCCGTCGCGGCGCTGAAACACGGACGTGCGCTCGGTGACGCATGGCTAGCCGCGTAGACGGCATTTTGTCAGGGTTCAAGCTTCTCTGTAGTCGTTCATGTCTATGTTTGTCTCTCGAAGACGATCATTCGCATCATCATGCGGTAGTTAACAGGAAGGAGCACAGATACCTCTGATCTGCAGATTGCACATCTAATAGGGCTCACAAGTGACGCTGAATGGCTGCAGTAACCCATAATGTATCACGGCAGAACACATATACAAAGTTTGTAAGAACTGGAAACAGTGCGTTGTCGTATATTGGAAAAGTATGAACAGCTTTGGCCGCTGGCCTCCATCCGCTCGGCTTTATTCACTCATCCAATTTGAAAACGCGTAAATGAGTCTCGAAATCCCTGCACGTCACAGGCCAAGTCGGGGTGACTTTGAGCGAGCAGAGGGTTCCTTATGAAATAGCTCATAGCACAACTACTTTCCGTCTCCTACGCGAAAAACGCGTTCGGCGGTCGCTGACACACATTCGCGCTCTAGCGCGCTCAGCAGCAAGACGCGTCTACCGCGCGCGTATGACGTCTATCCGTCCCTGTCAGAAGCAGTCGGACCGTGGCAGCTGTTCCAATTTCGTCGCGCACCGCGCGCGACGCCAGAGGGGGTTCGCGCAGCGTTGGAGTTATGTCTGCCCCCCTCTTACGGGCCCCCAATTACTCATCACTCTCACGTCAGCGTGTCACACGGCCAACTTGTGGTTAGGCCACATGATTTTGACAGGCCATAACTCGCTCAGGAAATTCAATTTCAATTTTGACACCCATATTCGTAATCAACATCCCGAGCACTTTCTAATGATCCTGGTCTCATCTTGAAATTCCATGGGAGATCGAAACCCTTCCCTAGTAAGAAGACCACATGTGGATGGTGACAGAGCACTACCGTGAACCTCTCATTTTGCAGTCCGTCCCCTGAAGGCAATGCTTCTATCGTCCACTTGATTTGGCAAAAATCACATTTCCTATTGACCCAGTAGGTAACTTTGAAGCCGATAGTTTTCGAACCGCTTTACTGTGATCGCTTTCTCTAAGCTGTATTGATGACTATGCTTAGCTCAGTTAAATGCTGAACTTTGAGTTTTCATGGACGAAGCCGACACCAAGTGGGAGCCCATGAAATCGAACGATTTCCAAGAATCTGACAGCCAAGATGAGAATTTTTTTGCAAAAGTAGATCAAAATTATCATAAAATTTTACCAGCTATTAAAAAGTGCACCATGCAGAGCGTACCACAGGCAGAAGACGAGAAATTTACTTGAACGTGCTTATTCTGACCAGCTAGGGCGATATTCCCTGTGGGAGCGATTATCTACGACGAAGGGATGCTGCCGCTGTGACCATATGGGTCACAGACTCAACTTTTTTACAACCACTGTATGCCATTTACATCATTGGATAGATCATCGAGAGGGAATTCAGATGGGGATGGTTGAAATTATTTTCTGATCAAGGTACTTTGAAAGGAGTTATGGAAAAGCGGCGAAAACAACGGTTTTTCCGTCTATTCCGCTCAAAACCAAAAGGCAGGAGCGATACTGTATTTACTTGGAGAGGGCCACCGTGGCATACCGTGTGCGCACACATGGGATGTAGCCACATGAAGCGCATGTTAATGCAATGTTATTTCTTTTTTACGATCACACATCCATCTTATTTTTGCCTCCACATTTTGGCAAGGGAAGGAACTCCAGGAAGTAGCCAATTTTAACACGGGTGCTTTAGTCGCGCCACGACAGCGGAGTCTCTTTATCCGCCCAAATCTGTGCTCTCCTCCGTGGCAACGGAGGAATGCACAGAACAGAGCAGTATTGTTGTTTGCTGGTTTTCTTCATTAACAGCATGTCTCGTTTGTCTTTGTCCGTTTTACCGTTTTTTAGACGGCGACCCTCAAATATCATGGCGTCCATTCCTATTTTAGTTGTGCTAGCATTATATTGCATTAGTTGTGCTTCCCTTGCTTGAGAAAGTGCCGATCTTCTCTATACCTTCTTAATGTAAGCACCTCTCCTTGGAGAGAGACCTCTTCTGACAAACAACAGAAGGTACACGGAACAGATTTGGCAAACGAAGGCAGTCGTTAGTCCCGACTCGGCTGCGCACTGACGATGCCGACAGTGCCTGCGGAGCCAATTAGCGTCGGCTCGCACCGTGCCACCCGCCGCTTCGCGATGATCTCCAACGCAGCCCTCGCCGCCTTGTGATGGTGACCTAGCCGAACACGGGAGCCTGCAGATCGACCTCGACGCACTGAGGACGAACTTCACAGTTCGACCAGATTTACAATTACAGTAGATTACTTATTTAGAGGGTTTACAAAGGCAGCGTAAAGAGTCGTACTGGTGCGAGGCCTACACACTTTCATATCAGAATTTTGAGCTCTATCTGATGGGCTGTATAAGGACGCTTAAAAGTTCCTCTGTAGAGATATTTTGACGCAGGCTTCGAGCCAAAGGCTTCACTCTGTTGGGCTGTTCAAGAACGCTTAAAAATTCCCCTGTGGAGATATTTCGCAGGCCTTCTGATAAAGACTGCACAAACAATGTAAAAAAAAACTTCTCCAGGACATAGACTTGGACGCGAAATCTTTGCTTATGCTTGAAATAACGGTGCTCCTCCTCAGAAGTTTTTCTTCATTTATGAAGGATGCAACATTATTCTACTGGCATGACACTGGAAGAACAATTCAACACGTTGTGTGATAAAATTCAATTACCATGAATTTTTACTCTTATCTATTCAGTTTTAGTCTCGAGAAATGTCGTGCTGGGTACCACAAAGGTTCATAAAGATGTCGAGGATCTTAGAAAAACCTGAGAAATATTATGAAAAACTAGAACAGGATCCTGCTAGGAAGGCTCTCTACCAAATGGATTGTTCGCGCAGTCTTTTAATGAGGTCTGGGTCAAAATATCTCCACAGGGGAATTCTTAAGCATTCTTGAACAGCCCACCAGATAGAGCTTAAAATTTTGATAATAAAGCATACAAAATTCGTGCCTAATTGTTCGTGAAGCCTTTGGCTCAAAGCCTGCGTCGAAATATCTTTACAGAGGAATTTTTAAGCGTTCTTGTACAGTCCATCAGATAGAGCCCGAAATTCTGATATGAAAGTGTATAGGCCGCGCACCAGTACGACTCTTTAGGCTGCCTTTGTAAACCCTTTAAATAAGTAATCTACTGTAATTGTAGATCTGGTCGATCTGTGAAGTTCGTCCTCAGTGCGTCGAGGTCGATCTGCAGGCTCCCGTGTTCGGCTAGGTCACCATCGCAAGGCGGCGAGGGCTGCCTTGGAGATCGTCGCAAAGCGGCGGGTGGCACGGTGCGAGTCGTCGCTAATTGGCTCCGCAGGCACTGTCGCCATCGTCAGTGCGCAGCCGAGTCGGGACTAGCGACTATCACCCTTGGCAAACACCAACCACGAGCTAGTCCAGACCCTTCTTCGCCTTCCTCGGTTGACCCGTTCGCCGTGTTCCTCGGCTGTTGTCCCCCTTTTCGGTTCCGAGTTCTAAACGTTATATAAAAATATGAACAAATGTTAAGAACGCTCGTCGATTGCAAGGAACCGTCGTTATTTCGGTCGCTGCAATAAAAAACGTCCGCGAGAGCACGTGCAGCAGATTGCTTCAAATGATAAAAAAGGATGTAGAACAAATTTAAGGCTCTTCAGCAAGAACATATGAGCTCTCTCTAGAAATCGTATTGCAAGAAATTCATATTTGAAGAGTCATACAAAACTTCACCACAAGCTTGTGCACGGGTGAACCACTGAAATCAGCGAGAGCGTAGGACGCCCCCATTCAATGCCGAAGCTTGAGTGGATGTGAGAAATGCTCGACTTTAAGCGCATTTTCCCATTTACAACAGGCAATCTTCTCGCTTTCGATCAGCACACAGCCGACGAAAGCTATGCGTGACGAGGAATTGCACTCTAAATAGGGGCGGAAAGATTTGCCTCCTCTGAAAGGGAACGTACTGGACAACAAATCTCCTCCTCTGCTCGTGGTCCCTACCCTACATAGTTCCCTTTCCGATTAGTCGATGAAGAAATGCGACCAAATTTTTCTCAAAAAGGCCTAATATAAAATTCGTTGTTTTGTGGAGAAAGGGTCATTATGTAAAAAGCCTGTGAAGGGCCGGTTTCGAAGTCTCTCCTGGAGAGTAGCGTCATAGGATTATGGCGGTCAGGGAGGCCATGTTCATTGATTTTTTTCTACCTGCGCAGAAAATTATTTGTAAGATTTGTCAGGCGTGTTGTCCGGCAGGATCTCAAAGCTGTTAGATAACTGCTCATAGGCAAAATCGAACTATTATGTACAACGCCTCAATTGGGTTGGAAATCACACGAAGAGCTCCTTTTTGTCTTTGCTCTTGTATTTTTGGCAAAAAGAGAGACCAACGCACGGCAAGAAGGTAGAGGAGAAAGAAGTTCCAGGAGCAGGGACTCATTTTCAAGCAGCCATCACCGCCTCGAGGTCAGGTGAGGTGGCATTCCCTAAACGTTGAGCAACTAAGAGCATTGGTAAGCGATGCAGAAACCACCCGCTACGAATGACAGCGAGGATTACGTGCCACCCGCTTGTGTTTATTTTGCGTTTATGCTACGAAGAAGCTGAACATGATTTATATAAGGTCATAAATTGTTTGTTGGTATCGAAAAATCGTGTTATGAATTAGGACTCTATAATTTCCTGCATAACTTTTGGTACTGCCGCCACGAATAAGCCCCAGCTGTATTTGTTGTATTTTGATTATTATTCGATTTGGGCGCGTGTAGCGCAGTCGGAGGAGACGCGACTGTCGCGTGCACCCGATACCAGGTTCCTGGATCGGATTTCCCGCCCAGGCCAACCAAGCCTTCCATGCCTCCGGGGTCGGTGAACTGGTACCAGACGTGTCTGGGAAGGATAAAGCGCTGACTTATTCATCGGCTGCCCACCGCAGTCATTGTATGGCCAGACACGCATTCATGTCGCCTCCACGACATCCCGTAGAAGTAGAATGCGCTGGCGCATCCCAGAAGGGATCGAGTAACGCCGTCCTTTATCCTTTATCCTGTATCCTTATTCTATTTATTTCTATCAGTCTATAACTGTAATGGCATGCACAAAACAACAGCAAATCTGGAAATCAACACCGACTCACCATTCACAATTCCCCCATTTATTAATAAATAAGCAATGAGCAATAAGAACAAACGTAGAAAAGTACTGGAATCCCGCTGAAGTGGTGCGAAAACCTGCACACGTTGAAAGTAGTGCATGCGCTTCTTTTAAATTTCTCTGGCATACAGGCACGAAGTGAATCCGATGAATACAGCTTACCACACTACAACCACAGGAACAGGACCAGCCATAGTATTTGTAGTGGTACCGTGTTTAGTAACCAGTTGCAGTTTAATTCAAAGCCATGTAGCCGGCGTTAGAGCAGTTTATTCCCAATCTAGTGACCTATACGACAGTTTCCATTCTTGTGAGGACTTCATTCCGCTCTACAGTTCATTACAACGTTTACTATAATCACCGACGGTATAGTGTGTTCTGTTATTGATTACCGCGAGCTTCTCTGCCACTTTATGCGTTTCATTTTGAAACTCACTCCTCGTTGTCAGCCACTCACAATGCCCGATTTGGACACAAAATAATATCGTGATCCATCGTTTATCGACTTTCGATTACTTGTTCAATACTTCGTGCATTTTCTATCGCCTCAGAGAAGAGAAAAATCTGTACGACGATATTTCACGACCCATAAGCAATCTCAGTGTCCGCAACTTAAACTCAAGGCACCGAGAACTTCGCTACACCTTGGACATCTAGTCTGTAACAATTCGGTATACGGTCGTTAATGTAGTGATCGTTTCAATTGTTTGGGTCTTTCGCGCCGAAAACAGCACACTCATAGGTGGGCGATCAATGCGGAAGTCGTCTTCCAAGAAGGGTGTCACTATCATGAAGCAGCCCGCCGAATTCAGAGGAACTGCGCAGAACACAGTTGCAGAAATGGTGATCAACACTGGCCGTCGTCAGCAATGACAACTGCGCGATGGAGATGGCGACGAAGCTGGTCGACGAACGAATGCAAAGCCGGAAGGCGGCGGAGAAGATCTCTCGACACTGAGAAAAACAGCCACCTAACGAGGGCAATCCGCCCGCCTACAAAGTCCTGAAGGAAGCAACAAAACGCTGCAATCGGCCGGTATGTCGCACTACGAGTGGTGCCTCATTCGTCGATGCAACAAGGCATTTTGAACGGAGACAGCGCTGATGAGAATTCGCATGAAAAAGGCGCCAGTGGCATAATCCGCGCCCTGCGTGGTTAAACGACATTTCATTTTGATACTCACTCCTCGTTGCCAGCGAGCGACTCACATTGGCCGATTTGGCCACAAAATAATATCGCTGAGATTTGACCCGCTTTATTGATGGATGAATAAGTGCTGGCTAATAAACAGACTGGAGATAGAAGTTTCATTGATTTTTTCAACCTCATGCTCTTCTTCTACTACACTATTTCAGCAGTCTAAAACATGCTCCATTCTCTGTGTTTGCATGCTAATCATCAGATTTGACGAGATGAGAGTGCAGTACCATAACTACGCTTACGGTTCTCCTTATTACAGGTGCACCTGAAATTTGGACGCTCGATTAGATTTAGAGGACCGGAATTTTTCAAGACAACTAGCAAGCGGGCAGGGAGGTGGAGGAGGAGACTGTTATGATTCCTTTCCTAATTAGAGGGTGAGCAAGAAAGCCTTCAACAATGTCATCGGTCGACGACCCCAGAGTGGGGAGTCACCACTTTAACCTTCTCCGGTCTAGACAGAAATAATTGGCATGGCAAAGCGTGCAAGTAGAACGACATACGAGTTCACGTAGTATTAGCGTGTGCCATGTGCTCCCCTCTTCGTGTAAGTCTTCGGACGGCTCTTGCCATGGAAATTTCATTCCTCGCCTTCGTTGGAGAGGCCGACTTGCCTCTGGGAATTCTCGAGCAGAAGTGGATGAAAGCAGTCGACAATGTTTTAAAGAAGTTAATTGCATGATATCATTAACAGTCTAGCGAAAATGTTACGCCTTTCGAAAGCCAAAAACCAGGGTGAAGGGCTGTTCAGAAGGCAAATGTCATTCGAAAGCAATGCCTCAGCGTCTCCACTTTCTCTCGTCTTGAAACTTCGGCAACGGTCTTTACTGTGATAGTCTCGACGCCAACTCGTCTTGAAACCCTTGGCGTTGATGTTCATTTTCGTTACTTCTTCCGTGCCAACGAGGTTAGTAGGTGGAAATTTTTATTTTAGGCCCGAAGTCTCCACCGCTTCGTCGCCTTCGGAGGCCTAAAGATGGTTCGAAGCCTTTAATTCACACACACACACATGACCAAACGCTTCCCCCGCGCTGCTATTTTTGACATAAATCTAAAGATGCGACTACTGCTGTTCATGATTGGATTACTAATGCGGTGAAAAGCCGTGTGAGTCCATTCCGCTTATTTCGGAATTTTGTGTTGCGTTGTTGGTTTTACGTCAGAAATGGCTGTGCGTAGGATGCGTTGGTCGGGCAGCGTATGAACAAAAAACTTCGAAGCATCTTTGGGCCTCTGAAGACAACGTATGGGTCGAAACTTCGGGCCAAACAGTTCCACCTACAAAGCTCGCTGATACATAAGAAGTAACTAAGGTCTACTGTTATGTCTACATATATGATTTCTGTCTTCTGATTCGCAACTACTTTACTGACTGCGAGTGGCTGCGATAACACTATATTTAGTGGTGGATACCTGCCTCTGTAGACAACGAGATGATCGAAAAGTTCTAAAGAGTCCTAAAAGCCTAAAACAGATGCTTCCGCGCACCAACCTCGATGCTCGGAAGCAAAAACCACTTCAAATATTGTCAAAACGTTTCATGACCTTGCAGTGAGCGTAGTCTCAACATCAAACCTCTTTTATTTAAGGCTTTCCAGTTACCAAATTTCCTTGCCTGTTGGGGCAGAGACGTGGACAACCTGTTCCCAGCGGTCCCCAATTCAAGTTCGGAATCACGGTTCTTCTCTTTAGATATTAGGGAGAGTGTACTGAACAGAGAGTGGATCTATGGCAACTAAAACCAAATCGGAACAGATTTTGAGCGCGAAACTTCGATTGGAGCTTGGTTTCCCTCGCGCGACCGCTTAACGCTGATCGTGAGGCACGCATATCTCCATTTGATGACTCTGAGCGCACTAAGACTGCTTAGCCGGGAAGTGCGCAGCTGGGTAGGGAAGGGACTCCGTGGTGTGGTCCATCCAAGCTGCTCGTGTGGAAACTGCTTTCGTCGCCCAGAGGGAATCCGCAGCTGGGTTCTGTGGCAGAAGGGCATACAGGTCGAAAAATGCGCACAAAACACCAGAAAATTGTGTAGATATCAAAACCCTCTAAATCTCAATTACTCAGTTGAAATGCAAAGACCCAGCGACGTAGGAGAACCGGACCCCCGGCCTCCTGCGCACGAAGCAACACCACCTTCCACTGCGCTACGACCCGCCTGCCAGCAGCGGGCGAGAGACCGATGCGCACCGATCGAATCTCTACGTCGGCGCCGACGCAGCTCACGTGGACGGCGAGTCGAAAAAGTGTGCTGCTGCTCCAGTTGCGCGTTCTTATGCCATGCATCTATTCCGATTTGGTTTCAGTGGTCTTAACAATTCTCCTTAACAGAATCCACCTGATTTGAAAGTCAGAAATTGCAATGTAACACCTCAATGGGTCGTTATGGGTTACAGAGAAATCACCTTTTAGTTGAGGACCTCGTCCCCTTCATCCCACTCCTAAGTGATCAAAAAGCAGCCCCACAGAGTCACCGAAAGTCGTTAAGCCTCAGTAGAAAGCGCACTTGTACGGCAGCGAACTGGCTACGTCAGTGAGCAAAGCTTACTGAGCAACAAAGGGAAGGCAACAACAAACAAGAGCGGACAATACGAAAGGCTACTTGCAGATGTGGATGGTCAACGTTTGAAGACAGATGCTATCCTCTGAAGGTAGGTGCCCAGACGAGCCATTTAAAATAAGAAGAATTTACAACTTGACATTTCTTCGCTTCACTTTATTTGAGCGAGTCCAGTTCTGTTTTCAAACGTGTCGATCTGGGGTCGGATTCATCAACGACTTACATAACTTTAACAGAGAATTCACAGCGGAAAACTCAGATAGCGCGGCTTACCGCTCACCATATCGTTTGATAAGCCGCGCTATCAGGGATTTCGGCTTTAAATTTCTCTGTTAAATTGCTGCAGAGGACTCGTGTATTGGTGCAAATCGCATTTTATTTTCCGCCACAAACACCGTTAGACATAGTGGTTTCTACAACGTGATTCTGTGGCTTCACGTCTACGCCCAGTGCTGAATAAAGAAAGACGAATCAACGGAGTTAGTCAACCCTAGACCGGGATTCGCTACGCATTCCGCTTATGTCGTGGAAGACATTTGGATGCGTATTCGACCTACTCAGTGAGTTGTGGGGCCAGACAATGAACAAGTCAGTGTTTTGGGATGGAAGGCTTAGTAGGCCTGTGTAGGATCTGAAGCAAGAAGCTCGGCTTGGAGTGCACTCGAAAGGGACCTGATGAAGCTGCTAATGCAAATTCGACCACGACGTAACATCATGTGCCGGTCAAACTTACTCTACATTTTGGCGATAAACCTAAACGAACGAAATGAAGGTAACCAACCACTGTCCAGTATTGTCCTACCAAGTACAGATGCTGCATTCACGCTCGGCTTAGAAAAAGCCTCCCATGCAGTTTCGAACGCAGACTGCCCTTTCGTGTTTCCAGCATCGCAGTACTTTGATTGGTGGGTTGATAACCGCAGTACGAGCTAGGCTCAAGACGCCTGGACCCTTTAGTCAGCCTTCCAGCTTGTCACCCACCACCAAGGAAGTCTGTCACTGGTAACACAGACCATCAACGTGCACATCCTCTATGACTTGACTGCAAGGGAGGACTGGCTAGAGCTGCGGACAGGTGCCGGAACAGGAGCCAGTGAGCTGCAGCACATTCACTTTTGTTTGGCGTTGCGTAACTTCTCGTTTGATCAGTCAACGCAACAGGTGAAGAAAGTGCCTTCGAGAACGCTGCGCAGATTTGGCCCTCCGATGGTGCTAGAACTCCGAAAGAGAATAGAAGCGGCGGAAGAGATGTCCCATCAATATTTCTAAGCTGCGAACCACCTCGCTCTTAAGAGCCATGACGAGTACACTGAATGTTAAATATAGGCAGCAAGGCGATAAAACGTATCAGACTCCCTCTTGGAGAGCGTAGGAGCACGATAGGTGAGTCACACCGGCATCCTCGACTCATTTTTAGACCCCTCCATTTCTCTGGTCCGATGGTGATATTGCCTTACGCAGTCAATGTCCTTCTGCTCTCATAATACCGTGTACCCTAATACAAGGAGATATTCCGGAAGTTTAAGTGCGTCAATGTTGAGATTCAGCACACATCAATCCGATTAACCTGCGTTCAATCGGCGACTATTCCCATTAATTGATTTCTTTCTTCGAACACTTCACAACAACATCATTACTATTGGTCTAAATGCGATGCAGCCCATTCTCACTTATACCCTCTACATACAGGGTGTCTCAAGAAAATGTATGCACTGTTTGAAAGGTGATAACTTCGCTCACAGTAAAAGTACTGGAGAAGATAAGGGCTCATATGAAAGCTTAGGAAAATAGAAATTTTCTGACATTTGAGTGGCATGGAATGCGCCATGCACTCGACTGAACGTTTGCATTTTATACTCGATTGATTGTGTCTCGCTTGAATACATGTTATAACTTCTTCACAAAGTGGCCGCTTCGATTGATTTGCTCCTCTTTTAGGGTACAAAACTTAAAAACACACTATGGCTTGTGGAAAGTGCAGGTTGTCCTCAAGAATGCGGGTAGTATTTGAAACGTTCTAACATTGCTGCTAGTGATGCTTTTGAAGATGTTTGAGACTCACATGAAGGCGCAGGGTAGTGAGATTACTGTGGCGTGTAAATGCTCAAGATTGCGCCATGCTCCCGTCCGAAATCTTGCATTCAGACTCGACTGATTGTGCATGGGCTGAATGCTTGTTATAATCTTGCTAGTACTTGGTCATTTTAACCTAAGCTTCGCTTCTTTTAACGTTTAGAACTTGACAATCATGTGAAAGACACGTAACATGTAAGTTTCTAGGTCGATTTAAATGTGAGCAGAGGCCCCATTTTACATGACGCACTCCGTGGACTGACTAAGCATCACTCAAGCTGAATGGAGACGTTAACTGGCACAACTGCGCCTACTGGGCAACGGAAGACGTTAAAAGAAGCACGCACAGATTAAAGTGGGCAAGTAGCAACAATATTATAACAGGCATTCAGCCCATGCACAATCAATCGAGTTCGAAATGCAAGGTTTCAGGCGAGCGCATCGCACAATCTTGCCTACTTGCACGTTTTAAAAATCTCTTTGCTCTGTGCTTTTATATGAGCCTCAAATATCTTCAAAACCTTCACTAGCAGCAATGCTACAACCTTTCACATAGTACCTTCAATTTTTAGGATACTCTGCATTTTTCGCAGGCCATAGAGTTTTTAAGTCTAAAAGAAGCACAAATCCATTGAAACGACCACTTTGCGAAGAAGCTATAACTAGTATTCAGGCGAAAAACAATCATTTGAGTGTAAAATGCAAACTTTCATACGAGTGCATGGCGCAGCCCATGCCGCTTATACGTCATAAAATTTCTATTTTCTTAAGCTTTCATGTGAGACCTTAACCTCTTCAGTTCCTTTACAACGAGCAAAGTTATCAGCTTTCAAACAGTGTATACATTTTTAGGGCGCGTGTAGCGCAGTCGGAGGAGGCGCCGACGGTCGCGTGCACCCGATACCAGGTTCCTGGTTCGGATTTCCGCCCAGGCCAACCAAGCCCTCCATCCCTCCGGGTCGGTAAATTGGTACCAGACGTGTCTGGGAAGGACAAAGCGCTGACTTGTCCATCGGCTGTCCACCGCAAGTCATTGTATGGCCAAGTACGCATTCATATCGCCTCCACGACATCCCATAGAAGTAGAATGCGCTGGCGCATCCCAAAAGGGATAGAGTAACGCCATCCTTTATCCTTACACATTTTTTGAGGCACCCTGTGTACATATGCTGGATCCGAATTAGATGACAACCACGTCTTCCAGCGTCTCAAACCCGTGTTGCTGCAGTAGTTGTGTGGAAAGGTCTAATGAAGTGTCAGCTAACACCTCGAAGCCAGAGGTCGGGTGCTTAATCACATAGACTGGTACTTCAAGAAAAGGTACACCTTCCCTTTTTCCTTTTCTTGAGGTAAGGAAGGGAGTAAGACACATCTCGACCACTTTCAGATTTGGTGGTCCGAATCTGTCATGGCCCTTCCTCCATAAGGAGGCATCATCTGTGGTTCAGTGGTGCCACCATTCCTCTATTATTCTGAAGAAAACTCGCCGAAGGAGGTTTTGGACGCGCTTTGATCACGCTGTGCCCAGTCGCTGGTTTTCTGCGCATATCAGCTACACTTTGATCGCGATACTGTTGAAGCTGTTGGTAGCGGTTCCCCTTCAGGGACCTGATTCGTTAACGTTAAACCCGGGGAATGCGGTGTAGACGGAGAAACCGGACATCCATTATGCACGTTGCCCACCCGTCCGTGGATATAGTGCAAGGTGAAGGATACTCAGCGACCCTCGTCGGCATTTCCGCTTACCCAAGGGTATTCCTTTCCATTTTCCTGGAGGCTGGTGAACCACGTCGCAGAACGTCGTCTCGTTCCGTCAGGCCACCACAACTCGTCTCCTTCCTTACCGAACTCCACTTTATTACCTTACTGCTAGGTCTCTGCTTACCCATTACACATCCCTTCTCGTTATTGCTTCATTCTATTTCCTATCTCCTTTAGATAACAGGTTTCGTTAGTATGCGAGAGATGCTCCTGGCAAACACAGTCTTCTCTTATGGCACGTCATCCAGATCTCCGCCCCTGGTGCTGGGTACATGAGGCTGAACGACAACTAAGCGACTTCCTTATGCGCGTAACAGGCGAGTTTCGTAAGGGAACGCAGAGGCTCCTTCTCAGTAGGATACGAAAGCAGCGGAAGGACAAGATATCAAGGCGCGGCCCCAACGAGGAGTCTTAGCTTCTAGTCAGCTGAAACCGGCGGTTAGGAGGAGGATTGTCATGGAATGTCACCACGCTCCGCTGTGATGGGACACATCGCCGCATTCACACGATGTCAGCGTCCGCCACTCCCACGTGGAGGACCACGGACAAGGAAGATGGGTCAGAGAGCAGCAGCTAAGCTCCTCTCGCGGCCCACGCTCCTCGTAAGCCCCGAGAGAGCCGGAGAGCTGCTGCGAGACGGGTGCTAGGGAGAAGCAAATCACAGACATTTATTTGCTCTAAATACTACGTCGTCGACACACTTAAGTCACAACGATCCCTATTTCCGAAGCTACGGCGAAGAAAACAAACAACAACCTAAGTACTCCAATGGCGGCCAATGGCATAGGAAACACAGACCCACATTCACACTGTCAATGATGCATCACAAACAGACACAAGTAACAGATCAAACATTATTACTACCGAAAAAGCTCAGTCTATCTGAAGGTTCATCTACTCGAGGTGGTCGTCAGCCTGAAAACGCATTTATTAGACAGAGGCACTATAGACAAATGCTTCAGGGAGAAACTGTGTTAAAATTTAGATATGTATACCACCGGACAGAAATTCTTTCGCTTCACTGTCTGATATTTTCCTGCCCTTATTAATGATCATTCTCCGCGATTACCTCGGCGATTTAGATAAACGCGCATTGCGAACTCATGCGCATAAATATTATTCGACTATTCGACTAATAATTATTCGAGTAATTTATTATGTTATATTATTCAAAACTTCCTGGTTTTCGAATAGTCTACTTTAACCAGAAATCTAAAATCAGCAAGTTTCGAATATTCGAAAATCAGGAATTACTCGAAAAATTTATTCGAAAAGTCGAATACGCAAAACTATACTAAATATGTGCATGTCGAATGTATAAAGTCAGTCGTGAATTTTGCTCACCTTCCCTTAATGCGCCTTGTGGCATAAATCTAGGAAGGGGATCTATTAGAATCATGCCACAAGAGTGACAAGTGCGGGCGGAATGACCTCAGGGCGCAACAGACACCAATGGTTTAGAACCAGAGACACATACCCCGCAGGTGAACAAAGAAGGTCTTGATCAGAATAAAGGATGGCATAACTGAGCAGTTAGACGAGAAGCCCAAATGATCTTCTACCAAATGCGAGTATCAAAAGCTGAGTTTAACGAATTAGGACGAAGAATTTCACCTAGTCGGCACTTCAGGGCCTCCCGCTTCGTCAGCGACGATGGAGCGGTACATTTTTAGTGGAAAGAGAACGAGACGTTTCTCAGAGGAAATTGCAATGTACAACAAGGCAAAAGTACTGCGTACTAACGAACAATTTGAATGGAAGTTCCAGCAGTATGCAATGTACTTAACAATATCCTACACTTATACACCACTCTCGAAGGATCACTTGCGATTAGTAGTTCATGGCTGACGTGTCCACGCATAAGATCGGAGCAGGAGACAGGAAATGAGGGTCTGCGGAAAAAGGGTGAAGATCTCCATCACAACACCTAGTCGCATACGCCTAGTGAGGCTTCGTGTATAAGAAATCTTGGATCAACACAGCTGTTTCCTCGTACCTCTGCATTCAAAGCGAGAAAATTGCTTGTTCTGCCCTAATTGGAGGGATGCACCGGCAGAAAAGCGAAACAAGCGTAGTTAGACGAAGTTGGTCCTTTCCCGGTGACGAAGTTGCAAAGAAAGGTCCTCTCATTGGTTAGTTGAGGATGCTACCTAGGCATAACAGTTGACTGACTATCAGTTACCTTGCCATTAAATTCCATGACTGGAGCATTCTTGAGGAAATTCTTAAGTGGCAGTGGTGCGGCACTGAAGTAAACACGCATTTGACAATCTGATGTTTCCAATTTCGACCATGATAGGCCTATGTTATACTTCGGCGACGCGTCGGCGACACTGTGTTGCGCGGGCTACTACGCACTGCGTAGAAGCCCGCGTAACACTGTCGCCGACAACAGCGTCGCCGAAGTATAACATAGGCCATAGCGGTCTCATTTTTCTTCTCAGAAATTCGCACGTTGTTTTCATATTGCTATAGTTAGACGCAGAGTGACATGCCCCAGAAGGTATCCATTTGTAGATACAGGCAAAAAGAGATAATTTAAACCCAGATAAATGAAGAGCGTGAAGCACCTGTAGGCAATGGCTTGAGTTATTACACTTCCGGAAGGCTTCTCAAAAAAAAAAAATTCTGACCAGCTCCCCTTCGGCAATGGAGATTCGCTTGTGACGAAAGATCAATATTCTCTTTTCATAGAAAAGAGGGAACTAAAGCAATTAAGCCCATAGAGTGTTGTCCTGTGTTTTTAACATATACTATGACTTGAAATAGCTAGAAGATGTGTTTTAACCATCCCACGTTCGATAGCCACTAGCCTACTCCAAAGAAGTGGAAGCTTTGGCTGGCCTGCGCACGAATCGAACCTTTTTAGCTCGAATTGTTTTTGTTATCGTTTATCCGTCATTTAGCCCTCCCAGCGGCGCGCCGCTGTTACTCGCTGCAGCAGCGGCTCGGCCGAATTATAGAAACCGCTAACCAGGATACTATCTCAACGGTAGGTCGGAACGGCGCAAGTGTTGTATATGGGCAGAACGGCCTCTCCCTGGAAAGTAACAAACTGCAGGTATCTCGACCCCATTACAACTACGCGCAGAGTTAGGGGCGACGAAAGTCACCTGTTGGCGCCCTGTTGATTCACGTGCTCCACAGTTGACGAGCGCGCGCGGGATGAGGGCTCGTATCGCGACTCGGCCCAGTGCACAGGTGGCGTAGTAGGGAAGCGCTCGGGCTCGTGAGTGAGGAGTCGAGGGTTTGGATCCCGCACACTGCGTTTGTTTTGCAATTCTGCAAAATCCATGTTTCTCGTATAAGTAATCCACCTAGGGGTATTATAATGTGTTATAGAGCATGTTTACATATAACATATGCTTCAAACTACAGATTAGCTAAAATGTTCACTTCTGTGTGTCACTTATTTTAAGCCTATTTTGTGTGAAGCTGTAGTTATGCAACGATAGATATTTTGTGGCACTAGTTAGAAGTTCCGACTTCACCGTCAAGACTTCGGTCAGAAAAAAAAATCGCTGAAACTTTGTCTAGGGGGGTTATTTGGGGTGCTGATCACGAATCTGACATCCGTTTTTCACGATTCTGCTTCTACCTGCCGTCACCGGCAGAAACTTTAAGAATGTAATGCCGTGCCTTCTTGTATCTATATTATCCAGCCGAATCGTGAAGAACGGATGTCAGATTCGCGATCAGCACCCCAAATAACCTCCCTAGACGAAGTTTCAGCGAAATCGGTGACCCTGCCTGGACCACCCTTGTTAACGGTATGGGTGGTATTCTTCTTCTTCTTCTTATTCTTCAGCGTTTGTCCCGCATCGTCGCGGGGTCCGCTCTTCTGGTGTTACGACGCCACCTTTCCCGATCCTGCGCTTGATCAGGGTGGACACCAGCTACTTTCATGTCCTTGTGTAACGTATCGGACCAACGCTGCTTCGGGCGTCCTCTAGGCCGCTTTCCAGCTACTTCCAACTCAAGGCCAATCTTGCGGACGCTGTCTTCTTTACCACGCAGAACGTGGCCGTACCATCGCAAGCGAGCTTCGCGCATCTTGTCGGCTATCGGCGCGACACCGAACTTCTGCCGAATAGCATCATTTCTTATGCGGTCCATGCGCGTGACTCCAGCCGTCCAGCGCAGCATCTTCGTCTCCATGACGCTGAGGCGCGTTTCAACTTCCTTAGTCGCAGGCCAACACTCAGCGCCGTATATTGCTACCGGCCGCACGACTGTTCTGTAGATCTTTGACTTCAGGTGCTCTGGTATCTTCCTATCGCAGAGCACACCAGTCAGCGAACGCCACTTGGACCAAGCTGCACTCACTCGTGAGTTCACTTCAACCATCAGACCGCCGTCAGACGCTATTGCTGATCCCAGGTATTTAAAGACCGCAGTGCGTGGAAGCTCAGTACCGTTAATCTTAATGGAGCCGGACTCGTTCACGTCAGTCGTTAGGTACTCGGTCTTCTTGACGTTCAATTTGAGTCCGAACATCGCCAGGCGGTCGCACCAAGCTTGCACCTGCCGCTCGAGATCATCTTTCTCTTCGCAAGCGAGCATTACGTCATCAGCATAGAGCAGCGTCCATGGAACAGGCTGCTGAAGATCTCGCGTAATGGCATCCATGACGACAACAAAGAGGAGTGGAGAAAGCGCAGAACCTTGGTGCACCCCGACAGAGATGGGAAACTCCATCGAGGTTCCAGCTGCAGCTTGAACTCGACTCTTTGGACAAGAGTAGAGCATCCGCACCCACTCTATGAGTTCCTCAGGTACGTTGTGTTGTCGCAAGGCGTACCATATAACCTCACGCGGTACGCGGTCGAAGGCCTTCTCCAAGTCGAGAAAGGCTATATGCACCGGCTTCTGTCTCTCGCGATGCTTCTCCATCAGGAGGCGGGCGGCGTGTATAGCATCAATGGTCCCACAACCAGACACAAAGCCGCACTGGTTGTCGGAGAGCTTGACGATTTCACGGATTCGTCTATCGAGGATTCGCTCGAAGATCTTCATGCTGTGCGAAAGCAAGCGAATCGGACGGTAATTGGAGCAGTCTGCAGGACTGCCCTTCTTCTTCCAAATCGGAATCGTCGTACTGTTGTGCCAACACTCCGGTACTTTCTTCTCCTTTACTACCTGGTTGAAGAATTCAGCCAACCACTCAGCAGGATACCAGAGCTTGGACTTCCATACATCGGCTGCCAGATCATCCGGTCCTGTCGCCTTACATGGCTTCATCTTCTTCAGAGCCGCTTCTGTTTCCTCCACGGTGATCTTGTGAACGGGACCGTGAACAGAACCCACAGAAGGGATGGCCGGGTGAGGAAATTCCATAGTGGAAATTTCCTCAAAGTAATCACGCCATCGCTTCAGCGCCTTTTTGCGGTCTGTCAGAAGATGGCCGCTCTCATCGTTGATGCCAAAAAACTTTTCAATATCCTCGGTTTGGCGATGGCGGGTCTTAGCAAGTCGGTACAAATACCGCTCACCATCGCGTGACTCGAGCTTTTCGTTGACATCACTATAATGAGTGGCTTTCGCAACAGCCACGGCTTTCTTTGCAGCATTCTTCGCCTTCTGATACTTCTGCCAGTTGTCGGCTGTTTTATCGCTGAGAAACACGTGATAGAGCGACTTCTTCTCTCTAACCTTTGCCTTCACATCGTCCGTCCACAGCCATGTCTGCTTATCGACCTTGCGTCGCCCAGGCTTCGTTATGCCGAGTTCCAACCTTGCAGCTTGGCGTATCGCGTCGGTTGCTCTCTTCCAAGTTTCGTCGACAGTCGTGACTGTCGGTAACCGTACGCGGGAAATCACAGCTGCTTCCTTCTCTTTCATTCGCCACCACTTGATTCTCGCAGCACTGCATCGCTCAACTTGCTGCATCCTCGGAGGGGTGATCTTAAAGGTGCAGACTAGCGGTCGATGCTGTGGGGCGACCGTCTCATACGGCACGATCTTCGCGTCTGTGACAATGCTTCGGTCGCGATCCTTGACAAGGACAAAGTCTATCTGAGACTTGGAGCTCCCACTATAGTATGAGATGAGGTGGGAGTCGCGTTTTCGGAAAACGGTGTTCACAATGGTGAGATTATGCGATTCCGCATACTCAAGAATGCGCTCACCATCGGCGTCACGAGACCCGTATCCGAAACCACCATGACAGCTGTACCCGTCCTTCGCAGCACCTACGTGCCCATTAAGGTCACCAGCGACTATGATGACATCTTTCGACGGTACCTCTGCTGTCTTCTCATCAAGCAGGCTCCAAAACTCTTCCTTGGCTTGATCGGAGCAGCCACTCTGCGGAGCATACGCAGAGAAGAAGTGATAGAGTCGCTCCTTCGCGGCGACAACGATCTTCATCAACCGATCGTCATAGCGTTCGACGCTTACAATCGAGTCACGAAATCGTTCGGAGACGATTATTCCGACACCACTGGTGGTCCTGGGACTTCCACATAGAACGGCCTTGAAGCCACGTCCTATGTCCTTTGACTTGCGGCAGGACCACCTCGTCTCCTGCACCGCACAGAAATCAACTCTTCTACGCTCCAGTGCTTCAACCAACTCGCACGAGCGCACGCATGGGTGGTATGTTATATGTAAACATGCTCTATAACACACTATAATACCCCTAGGTGGGTTACCTATATGATAAACACGGATTTTGCAAAATTGCAAAACGAACATAGTCTGCGGGATCCACACCCTCGACCCCTCGCTCACGAGCCCGAGCGCTTCCCTACAACGCCACCTGTGCACTGCGCTGCGTCGCGATACGAGCCCTCATCCCGCGCGCGCCCGTCAGCTGTGGAGCATCAACAGGGCGCCAATAGGCGACTTCCGTCGCCCCTAACTCTGCGCGGAGTTGTATTGGGGTCGAGATACCTGCAGTTTGTTACTACCCAGAGAGAGGCCGTTCTGCCCATATACAACACTTGCGCCGTTCCGACCTACCGTTGAGATAGTATCCTGGTAAGTCCTAGCTCGGCCGAATTATAAAAAAAAACTCGGCTCGAATTATGATAAAAGCTCTCTAATAAAGATATGAAGTTAGTAATTCCTGCCGAGTAATAAACGAACTCACCCATTTCACTTAATGTTGAGACTCTTCTTGCATGTCGCAACAATGTGCGCCGGTGTAGGGAGGCACGCGTCTTCAAGGTGATGAGCGTACGGCATCGGGACATCCACTCCCGTCACGCGTAGAATTGGAGCGTCAAGGTAATCCCATGCCGCCGACTCGTTCACTTGCGCACAAATCTCCGCTCCGATTCCTGGAACAACAGCAACGCTCACTATTCTATGCCGCCTCTAACCCACTCTACCACGATTTCTAAGCAACAGAAGGCCAATTGATGAGCAGGATTTCGAAGAACAATGAACGATCTCGTGGCATGGTAGCTCACCAGCAAACGGCCAGCCCTGCTCAACGGTGACGAGGTGGTGCGTCTTCATCACAGAATTTTGTATCGTTTCGAAATCAAGTGGACGGAGTGTACGGAGATTGATCACCTAGGGCAGAACGAGTACAGCTTCAAGAAAAACCGCAAGGGAAGCAAACGCTTTTCCGAAGTCACTCCTATGCTAGGCATTCAGGAGGCTGTCTTGAACGGCCAACACAGGAATGGCTAAATTGAAGAAGAACGCCCTCACCTCTGCAGAAACGCCGACGGCTTCCAGTTCCTTAGCGGCCTCGAGAGACAACTGAACACCCTTCGAGAACGAAACAATCGTGACATGATCGCCTGGTCTGAAAAGCACTCCATTGGAAGTACGCGCGGAAGCCTAAAGTACCACCCATAATACACTATGACTGGCAACCCGCGCGAATTAACTGTAAAAGGGTAAGAGTGATAGCGATCTACATTCTCCAACTGCTTGGATACATCATTATATCAGCAGCTGAACTTTATCGTAAACTGAAGAAATTCCTTTGGGCAGTCGAAAGCGTGGGAGGATGTCGCTACTTTAACAGAACGGGATACTACAACACTCCAAGAACCTCCCCGAAAAGTGCAGCCAAGCGCTACTCTCCGTGGAAGATCGGAGCTAGGAAATCTTCCATGCACAGTCAATGCTCGATCGGAGATCCATAAACCCACAGGCTGAATACGAACCCTTTCAACTCTCGTTTTACGGACCGCAAAATAAACCAAAACTGTTAGCGGCCATTTGCCGTGTAAACACAGAGAATAAAGCAGCTTGGGCCATTTGCATGCCAAAATGAAGCTGAGGGGACCGAGGAGAAAATAGACTACGACTCTTCAAAAGAACTCTATCCCAATCTTCTTTTGAGATTGCAGAAGCGAGCAACACCACCGCTTTCATATCTCTTCGAAACTGGAGATCATTTTGCTGGCACGGAATAGGGAGGGATAATGTTTTGGAATGGTGCTTTCAAAAACAAGAGTTTCGCTACTTTCCTCCAGTGCTCGTTAAGAAGTATTCGGCTAGAGAAGAATGTGCAGATCCTGGGGCAACGGCAACGGCAACGATCCTAGGCTCATATCGAATCCAAGGTAAGGAATAAACAGAAGAACCGCCCAAGTTCTTCTTCTTCTTCTTCTTCAGCGTCTGTCCCGCTTCGTAGCGGGGTCCGCTATTCTGGTGTCATGACGCCAGCTTTCCCGATCCAGCGCTAGATCAGGGTGGACACCAGCCGCTTTCAAGTCCGTATGTAACGTATCAGCCCAGCGCTGCTTCGGACGCCCTCTAGGCCGCTTTCCTGTTACCTCGAAGTTAAGGCCTATCTTGCGGACGCTGTCTTCTTCTCCACGCAGAACGTGGCCGTACCATCGTAAGCGAGCTTCGCGCATCTTGTCAGTTATCGGCGCGACACCGAACTTCTGCCGAATAGCATCGTTTCGGATGCGGTCCATGCGCGTGACTCCTGCCGTCCAGCGCAGCATCTTCGTCTCGATGACGCTGAGGCGCGTTTCAACTTCCTTTGTCGCAGGCCAACACTCAGCGCCGTACATCGTTACTGGCCGGATGACTGCTCTGTAGATCTTTGACTTAAAGCGCTCTGGTATCTTCTTGTCGCAGAGCACGCCAGTCAACGAGCGCCACTTGGACCAAGCTGCACTCACGCGTGAATTCACTTCGACCATCAGTTTTCAGATGCGACTGTTGATCCCAGGTACTTAAAGACCGCAGTGCGTGGAAGCTCGATGCCGTTAACCTTGATGGAGCTGGACTCGGTAACGTCCGTCGTTAAATACTCGGTCTTCTTCACGTTCAATCTGAGTCCAAACCGCTCCAAGCGATCACACCAAGCTTGCACCTCTCGCTCGAGTTCATCTTTATCTTCGCTAGCGAGCATCACGTCATCGGCATAAAGCAACGTCCAAGGGACGGGCTTCTGAAGATCTCGTGTGATGGCATCCATGACGACAACAAAGAGGAGTGGGGAAAGCGCAGAACCCTGATGTACCCCGACAGAGATGGGGAACTCCATCGAGGTTCCAGCTGCAGCTTGAACTCGACTCTTTGGACAAGAGTAGAGAATTCTCACCCACTCTATGAGCTCTTCGGGAACTCCATGATGTCGCAAGGCGTACCATATCACTTCACGCGGTACGCGGTCAAAGGCCTTCTCCAAGTCGAGGAAGGCGATATGCACTGCCTTCTGTTTCTCGCGATGCTTCTCTATCAGGAGGCGAGTGGCGTGTATGGCATCAACGGTGCCACAACCAGCCACGAAGCCGCACTGATTGCTGGACAGCTGGACGATGTCCCGAATTCGTCCATCGACAATTCGCTCAAAGATCTTCATGCTGTGTGGAAGCAAGCGAATCGGACGGTAATTGGAGCAGTCTGCAGGGCTGCCCTTCTTCTTCCAAATCGGGATCGTCGTACTTTGGCGCCAACACTCAGGCACTTTCTTCTCCGCCACAACCTGATTAAAGAACTTCGCCAACCACTCAGCAGGGTACCAGTACTTGGACTTCCACAAATCAGCTGCCACGTCATCGGGCCCAGTCGCTTTGCCTGGCCTCATCTTCTTCAAAGCCGCTTCAGTCTCCTCCACGGTGATCTTCTGAACGGGGCCGTGGGTTGGAGCCGTTGAAGGGATGGCTGGATGAGGGAATTCTACCGTAGGAATTTCCTCAAAGTAATCGCGCCATCGCTTCAATGCCTTCTTGCGGTCCGTAAGAAGATGGCCGTTCTCATCATTGATGCCGAAGAACTTCTCGATGTCCTCGGTCTGGCGATGGCGATTCTTTGCAAGTCGGTACAGATACCGCTCACCATCGTGAGACTCGAGCTTCTCGTTGACATCTCCATAATGAGTGGCTTTCGCAACAGCCACGGCCTTCTTTGCAGCTTTCTTCGCTTCTTGGTACTTCTGCCAGTTATCGGCCGTCTTTTCGCCGAGAAACACGTGATAGAGCGACTTCTTCTCTCGAACCTTCGCTTTCACGTCGTTTGTCCACAGCCATGTCTGCTTGTCGACCTTCCGTCGCCCAGGCTTCGTAATGCCGAGTTCTGACTGTGCAGCTTGACGAATCGCGTCGGTCGCCTTCTTCCAAGTTTCGTCGACAGTTGTGACTGTCGGTAACCGCACGCGAGAAATCACAGCTGCTTCCTTCTCTCTGATTCGCCACCACTTAATTCTAGCTGCACCGCATCGCTCAACCTGCTTCAGCATCGGAGGGGCGATCTTCAAAGTGCAGATCAGCGGTCGATGCTGTGGGGCGACCGTCTCACACGGCACGATCTTCGCGTCTGTGACAAGACTCCGGTCGCGATCTCTCACAAGGACAAAGTCTATCTGAGTCTTTGTGTTCCCACTGTAGTATGAGATAAGGTGGGAGTCGCGTTTTCGGAAGACGGTGTTCACTATGGTGAGGTTATGCGATTCCGCGTAATCAAGAATGCGCTCACCATCGGCGTTACGTGATCCGTATCCGAACCCACCATGACAGCTGTACCCGTCTTTCGTAGCACCTACGTGCCCATTAAGGTCACCAGCGACTATGATGACATCTTTCGACGGTACCACTGCTGTCTTCTCATCAAGCAGGCTCCAAAACTCTTCCTTGGCTTGATCCGAGCAGCCAGTCTGCGGAGCATACGCTGAGAAGAAGTGGTAGAGTCGCTCCTTAGCGGCGACAACGATCTTCATCAATCGATCGTCAAAGCGCTCGACGCTTACAATCGAGTCACGAAATCGTTCGGAGACGATTATTCCGACACCACTGGTGGTCCTGGGACTTCCACATAGAACAGCCTTGAAGCCTCGTCCTATGTCCCTTGACTTGCGGCAGGACCACCTCGTCTCCTGCACTGCACAGAAATCAACTCTTCTACGCTCCAGTGCTTCAACCAACTCGCACGAGCGGCCCGTCAACGTACCCACATTCAGCGTTGCCACGCGGGTCCTGCATACGTTACGGGACTTTCGGACTAGCTCAGTTGCCCCCCGATGCCGTCCTCGCATCAGGGACCCTCGCATACTTCTCACACTCGCCGGGCTCTGCGAGTGCGCGTCGGCTCCCGCGGACGCCGTAGCACTATCTCGAAACACTTGAGCTGTCATACACCATGTGATGTGACATGGGTCTTCGTAGGCCGGCCTGTCACAAGGACCTGTCGCCTGCATTCGAATGGCGTTGTTAAACTGTTAGTGTATTGTTCTTGTTGTAGCCGTTAACCAAGATTGTTATGATCTTCTTTATTGGGCTTACGTTTCGGCGAGTTTCGCCTTCTTCAGAGCCTGGAATAGCCGATAACATAAACAGAAGAAATTAACAAACACCCCAATTTAACCATCTGGAATCCAGTCCTCCGAAAAACATCTGAAGGACTAACATCACAACAAGAAATGGAAAAAACTTGTCAAGAGCAAGTAATCTGAGCGACGACTGCGAGGAAACTTTCAAGGGTAATGAATCAGATAGTCGCAGTCAAAGCGATAGGTAATATAACAGTTATACAACGACCTCGAGATCCCCTCCATTTGTTGCACAAAATGAATTCGTGCAGAAATAAACTGACCTTTCAATCTTACACTTTCCTATGGGTAGAACGAAGTCCTCCTTTTGCATTTCCTCGGTGACGGGGAATGCATGGCCATAAAGAATCTCATTCTCGAGGAAAACAACTGCAAGAGCTTTTTTTTTGTGAGTACGACGAATCATAAATTTTGAGAGGCTAAATACTTAGCCAGCCAGATTTTACTATGAGTGGGAGTCCGAGAAGGAAACAAAAATCTCGGTATGTGTGGTAGTCACAGCAACAAACACTCCGAAACGCCCTTTTCTTTCGTTACCTCCCGCCTACGATCTGCAAGACTGCTCGCCACTTCTCATATCATGCCAGCTTTCAAAACAGTCAGTGCAGCAGAAAACTCTATAACAGATGCGCTGTTCGAGGCAAGCTGCATCGCCCTGCTCGCCACGGATACTGAGCAGTGTAAGAGCGGAAAATCCGGATAGTAAACCACATACGCATTCCAAATAGATGAATATACGTGCAAAAGTCAAGGTGAAGTGGAAAATGTCCTGTCACACAATAAAAGGAAGAAACACATAAGAATGAATCAGAAAAGACATCACTTCGCAGACTAATAAAAAACGTATCAGAACAGGAGCGTAAAACCCTTTCAGCGGAACAGGTGGGCCTCAACTTCGCTCCTTGTGTTCTCATAGCAACGATCTGACAACAAAGAACAGATTCTAAATAAAACGAACCCGGGTTATCGTCTCTAATAGCAGCTTTAAGAAGACCCTTAGCATCTTCGGAACTGTACGGCGCTATCACCTGAAAACGTGAACAGCGATAACGTGTTTACGATTACACAGCCACACTGGTGTCAAACAAAAACTGAGCAGCTTCTTTTGCAGCTTCGGGAGTGAACAGCGACCTACGAAAGTGAAGATGCAGAGAAATGTTTGGAAACTACTGCTCAAAACTAAATATTGTTCACAACTGCGAGTACGCGGATCATTCGTTTAAAAGCGCTTTTAGCTCCAAAGTCCTAAAATTATATTTCTGCTGCGGAATTCTGCTGTTCTTGATCAAATTAGCACTAGAGCAAAATAACAAACTCACCTTCAGACCAGGACAGTGCGCATACCACGCACTGAAATCCTGCGAATGTTGGGCTGCAACTCCAGCTGCGGCGCCGTTTGCACCACGAAACACCACGGGACAATGGAACTGAAAACTGAACATCGTAAAGCAACATCTCAAGAAAACAAGAAACTGAACCCCTTGGGGAGCTAAGAGGATCGCCAAGAGTTCAGAACAAGACATGCTTTAGCGAACATTAAGAAATATAGCACATACGCGACCAGCTGACATGTAGTAAGTTTTGGCTGCGGAATTGATCATTTGGTCGATGGCCTGCATGGAGAAGTTGAAGGTCATGAATTCGCATATTGGACGAAGTCCAGCAAATGCAGCACCGACGGCAAGACCTGAATAAAACCTAACTTATAAAGCCGTATTTCGCAGTGCTCAGATTTTAATCCCCATATTTTATATTAGAAGGACACGTTTGTACCATTTTCAGATCAAATTCAACGTTTTAAAAAACGAATTCAACGTTTTTCAAAACGAATTCAATGTCTTTCAAAACGAATTCAACATCTTCCACGCAAGCTGTACGTTTCAATGTTTACTTCTTCTCAAAAAATTCCAACATTCAAAAAAGGCTATGCAAGGAAAATTAGAAACAAATAACAAGTTAAGCAAGTAAAGTACTTCAGTAGTATTGCGTACAAAATGAGCAAACTAAGCGATACAACTATACAGTACGATAAACAATACAGCAATACGACAAATCCTGGCGTCACAAATCAAGGAAGATTAAAAAGATAGACCTCCAGAGGCGGAACGTAGATTCACACTGGCGGACCCTTCAAGGAATAGAGATAGAATGGTGGTCACCTCAAGAAAATAGTTCGAAATGTGGTCTATCCTATGGCGCAAGCAGTAAGCACCAGACTGAAGTCTCAAATGCAGCTTATCTGTTTCTTCGTCACTACTAATAAACTGCGAAGCCTCAAACGTCAACGGAATTCTGCAAAACTGTAGATGCTTTGAATGGTTTAAAGCTCAAAAGGCAGAATTTTGCCTCCGGTATACTACGGCAAAAACTCCGTTTTGTATTTCTACTTCACGTACAACAGCAGCTCCAGTCGCTCTTGTTGCTTGAAGCTGGAACCGGCCCAAACTTGGCAAATCGCGCAATGACAAAAGAGTGGAGGGTCGGCTTATATGATACGGGGGAGATTCCAGAAGAACATTGAATTCGTTTTGAAAAACGTTGAATTTGAACTGAAAATGGTATATTTCTTGACAAGCATAGCTCCATTAAGGTAAAGTAATGGCAAAATACCGAAATGCAGTCTATCCTGCTTTAGACAAGGCCGCTATGTGAAAATAGCCCGTTTTGTATCAAACTTGGTCTTAAACGCGTCCAAAAGTGCGCCGACGGGAGCACAACTTGAAAAACTTCACTCTAAAGCATGCAGCTCTAGTGTTTGGTCGTCATCTACAAGTAACATTGCAACAATGAACAATGTGTCATTGATATTGTGTTATTCATCACCTTGAAGGTGAAGCATCAGCTCGCATTTGCGAAAAAAAAATCGAGACGTGGTGAGCGCTAGATAAGCGGGCGAACCGAAAGCACTCCTTGGTTTCCGGCGATGTGAACAGGGTGGAAGGGCGACGGCACTGGATAACTTAGAGGGAGGATGTTGCTGAGCACTATGAGTGGACAAACTGGCATGTACTGGTTGAGGAAGTTTGCGAAACCGGCCAGAGTAAGAGCCATGGAAACAATGTGAAGGAGCAGTCACAAGCGTCCGATGGCCGTGGTTCATATGAGAAAGGGTCAGCTGGACCGGCCCATATACCTCCACAAAGCCATGGAGTGGCCTTTCGGTGTGTCGGAGCACTTCCTCACAAATAAAGTACAGCAGTGAGGAGCCGCACTGCCCGGCGTCGAAACTCAATATCGAACACATAACGCCTCTTTCTTAGTCGCATGGGTTCAATATCAAACGTATTGACTGTTTTTGAAGGTCCGTACAGTAATAAGGTGGCAAGGTGCAAACAAAGAACGAGGCCTGAAGCCAATCTTGCCTGCGAAACCGGCTTCCGTGATTGGAGTATCGATAACACGTTCGTCTCCCCATTTCTTCCAGAGTCCCTTTGACACCTGCAACACACACGCGTAAGGCAGAACGGCGCCACCCTCCGTGCTTAACCGGTACCTTGTAAGCTCCGTCATACTGCGCCACCTCTTCGCCAATCAAGAACACCCTGTCGTCTCGCTTGAACTCCTCATCCATGGCCTGGTTTAACGCATCGCGAACGGTTATCGCTTAAAATACAGGGCCGAGATTTATGAACCACAGAAATATAAGCAAGCAAAAATGGGACTAACACTGTGCCGAAGCCAAACTGCGGGTGCCTACATTGAGTAGTCTAGTGACGGCTAGCCGAGTACAGCTTTTAAGGGCCATGGCACACCGCGTGTTTTACCTGAAAACAACGGAATTGAATCCCTCGAAAAGAACAATATCACGGGCTTCAAACGAACCACGAAATCGCTACTCAGCCATTAGCAACGGGGATCAGAATGGAATGAACAAACGAACAAGCGGAGAAACCATGGATATGAGAGTGACCGAAGCGACAGATGAACAGTACAAGCCTCCAGCTCCTGCCACTAGACTGACGACAACCAAAACTCCGGCTCCTAGTTCTCGTGAAGGGATATACCGACACTGAAGAATTCTGTTTGGGTGCTCTTCTGCAGAATGTTGTGGATCGGCATGAATACGCATCTTGCATATAAAACGACTTACTATGCCCGTCAGATGGACATTTCGCGCTCTATCCCTACAAACTGGCCCACCATACTGGGAGGAATGTCTTGGTTTGTGCTCAACTGGAATCTAGACTACGAGAAATCTCGACAGTACTACCCATTCTTCCCGTTGGCATTTTGTTATTCCGTCATCCCCGGACGGGGTTCAACTCCCCACCATTAGGGCTAGTGCGTGCAATGAGGATCCGGAAGAAGAGCCGCCTAAGCACTTGCACCCGATGAGGTCGGTCAAGTGCTGCGGCTTGAGCTAGAACAGCAGAACAACTGTGTGATTACTGTGGAGAGAAAACTCACCGTCAAAGAGGCGTTAAACGGGGAAGCATCACAGGTCTCTGCCCCAAGCGAAATTGCTGGTGCGAACCAACACACAGTTCAGTCCACGATTGTTCCCTCCTGTCTATCGTTCCCTACGTATCGCGTGACTACTCCGTAACATGCAGTAATCAGAAAACCGTTAGCGAAGAATACCAACACGTCATTAGAGGAAGCGACCCCGAGCTACGTGCAAACGCCCGATGTCGACAGCTGAAGGAGAAAAAGCCTCCAGCCAAAGGAAATGCATATAATCAACTTCTGCCAGCATTTGAACCGGCTTCTCACGGCGAGCTCTGGGACCGGATTCATCAACGACTTACGTAACTTTAACAGAGAATTCACAGCGGAAACCTCAGATAACGCGGCTTATCACTCACCATATCCTTGATAAGCCGCGTTATCTGAGGTTTCCGCTGTGAATTCTCTGTTAAGGTTACGTAAGTCGTCGATGCATCCGGCTGACTTTCCAACTCTGATCGATAAAGTCTAGAAGACTAGAATCTCCAGCAAGAGGTAGCGTTAATTCCAGCCACTCCTGAATCGAGCACTAGCACTGATCTCCCAGCGGCGAGTCAAAGGGGACTAGTGGAAGAACTTCGGAGAGAAACCAGGGCGCAATGTGACTATGAGGGGTGAGATAACTGGGCCACACCCCGGAGTCCCTTCCTTGCCCAAAATTTGAACGCAAATTTAACAACAGAGAATCTGTTCTGTGCTCTCCTCCGCTGACGCGGAGGAGAGCACAGATTTGGGCAAGGGAAGGGACTCCGGGGTGTGGCCCAGTTATCTCACCCCTCCATAGTCACATTGCGCCGAAACCAGTACGAACATACGCTCCGAGAACTCCGGGCAAGTCCACAAGCAGCAGCTCCACTGCGTGCCAGCTCGGGGCAGAAGCCAGGCCGCAATTTTGCGTCTGCGGCTTTCACCGCGGGTGCTGCGAATGTCTCAGGCTACCGTAGTCGAGAAATGGTGCCGAGTCGTTGGCATGGAGTGTAGATAGAACCGACAACACGGGGCGTGCCGAAGCTACGAATAAGGTGTGCAGCGTTACCAGAACAGTAGCTTGATAGTCGATATTCTCGGTGGCCTTTCTGACGACGGGACTTCTTGTCACTGGTGGGCGAGCAGTTTTAGAGCATTGACTGTTGCTATGGTGATTTGTCGGCCCACGGCGGCGAGAACGCGGGTCGTGTTCACCGTCAGCGATGTCGTACAGAGAACGAAGAAGTGAGTGCCTCCTGCATTAATGCTTTTCTGCTTCATTAAACTAGCATTCGAGGCCCTCTGTTGATCTTTCCTCAGGCTGCTGCAATGACCTGTTTGGAGCCAGAAAAGGCATCGAAAAAACGTCTGGGTTCATGTGAAACGCAATCGCAGGGGGTGGGATATTCGGTAGGAAATGGTGTCAATTCGGGGCGGTTAAATAATTCAGCGCGAAAAGCAGTGCTCAGTTCCCTAGGCCAATGAACAGCTTAGGGCCACGTCGTATCACTGCCCGCACGTCACCTATTGCGCTCAGCTCCTCTCGAAGATCACGAGACTTTGGCCGAGGCCGTGGATGGGCACCGGTATGCGTTCACCCCGACCAGGGATGGGCGGAATTTCTGTTTTCTGATTTTCTGGCCATTTTGGGCAAATTTTCTCTGTTTTCTGCTTTCTGGGAAAATGGCCAAAAAATTGGCCAGAAAACAGAAAATGGAGCTGCAAACAAAATTATATCATAGAAATCCAGTAGAAATAATCCGAAAAGTATCATAGAATCATGAGTTTCAATTTAAAATAAAGTTTCTAGAGTATTTTAAATTACAGGCATGTACGTTTTTGGATGTGCTCGTGTAGAAATTGCGCCATACACTCGAGCACTATGCCGCTTTGTCTGTGTGATTGATTGTGTAAATACCGCGGACATGGAATTCGTTCATAAGATACAAGTGCTCCGACACGCCTAACGGCGTGTCTCGCACTTGCGCGCTTCACGCGACTTTGTAGCATCACTGTGACCTATGGAAAGTAGTCTTTGTAATACTTAAAATTCATCTAGGACTTGGTGCGTACTTTATCGGCATCAAGCCCTTCACCACTTCGGTACCTTCATCGTAAACATTCTTTCCTCACCGGCCAGTAATGTCATTGGTTTGTGCTGCGCAGTACTTCTGTCCCTCAGGTTGTTCCACCGCAATTGTTCTCTTGCTCAACAGCTAGCGTTTCAAATTGTCGATGACATGTCTTCCGAAGCCAGGTTCCCCTCTCTCGTTTCTTTTAACTGGATCTAATTGCTGGTCCGCCTTTACTGGTCTTCCCTCCCCCTCTTTAGTCCCCCACCTTTCTGGTCCCAACTACTGGCCCACTTCTTTGTTTCCACTATTGACACCTAGTGGTCTCTTCTTGCTGGTTTCTCCATCCTGGCTCCTCCTCCAGGTTCTTCGTTTCCTTCCTGGTCGCTCTCTTGGTCCACCATAGAGGTCCCCTTACCGCCCTTCTCCACCACCCCCTAAGTGGTCCTTCCATGCTCACGGCACGGTCGGTGACACGTATTCAAAATCAGGGTGCTAGCTGCGCGACGCTAGGGGGCCCGTTTCCAGGATCAAGAAGCTCAGAAGCGCGCGCAGTCGCTGTGTTGAACATGAAGAGGCTATGCATATGGCAGATTCCTTGTTCTCCGTATGAATTCCCCTACGGCTCCCTTCTTGCTGGTTCCCCGCCCTGGTCCCGCCTCCAGGTCTCTTGTTCCTGGTCGATCTCTCCTCCCCCCCCCCCCCCCCACCCCCCCCCCCCCCTCGGGATCTTCCCTACTACTCTACCCCAATTAAGTAGGCCTCCCACGCCCACGACACGACGACGGCGAGCGAACGCCCATTGTGTGACATCGGTGTCACATCTTCTAAATCCGTACTCTCTTACTGGTAATGGATCCCCTTACTGAGCCTCTTAACTGTTCCCCTCCACCTGATTGCTAATTCCCTACTGCTACCTCCTTAATGCCTAAACCCTTCTTTGTGCCACCTCCTGGCCTGCTTCATTGATCCCCCTATCGACCCCCCATCCCGATGCTTCCTCCAAGTCGCTACCTCCTGGTCGCTGTCGATTCTCCATCCTCGAAGTCCCATCTTATACTCTTTTCCCCTTAGTGGCCCTCTAATGCTAATGGCACGAAGTCGAGGGCACGGCTTCGGAATCTGGATGCTCAGGAACGCACGTAAGTGCTGTTGTGTCAAGCAGTAAAAGGATGCGCCTTCCATGCTGCAGCAATTCCCACGTTCAATGGGAAATTTCGACCGCGCTGTGGATGATGCGGCCAACCTCACTTAGGTTAGATCATTCGACCGCTCTCAGTGTGGGTGATGCGGTGTACCTCACTTAGGTTAGATCATTCGACCGCCCTCGCTGTGGAAATGTTGTGGAAATGCGGCGTATCTCACTTAGATTAGATCACTCGATGGACAAACTCTTTTATATATAGGTGGTGATTTATCGACTTTTGTAATTTGGCTTCATACTCTTTTTCATTTTAACTGTAGATTGGACTACCTACGATAACTTACAACTTTATATAAAGGCTACAAAACTAGTGTTCTGAGGGGTATTTAATTATGTACATACAAGTGCTCCGACACGCCTAACGGCGTGTCTCGCACTTGCGCGCTTCGCGCGACTTTGCAACATCACTGGCCTAGGTAATTTTTTTGCAAAACTTGAAATACGCTAACATCTAGGATTTGCTGCGACTTTGTTGGCATCAAGCCGTTCACCACTTCCGTACGTTCATCATAGGCACCCTCTCCGGACCGTCCAGTATATATTGGATCCCAATGAATCATTTTCGGATGTCCGATTCGAGTAATTCAAAAATCCAAGGTCCGCGAAATTGCCCGTATCCGAATAATTCAAAAAATCGGAGTCCCCGAAATTGCCATTATCCAAATCGTGCAAAAATTCGGGTCCGTCAAAATAGCGTTGTCCGAATCATTCATTAATCCGGAGATTTGGTCGAATTCAATGTATTTAATGAAAATCATTTTCGGATATCCGATTCGGATAACCCGATCCGATTCATCCAAAAATCCGGGTACGCAGAGTCGCCGTTATCCGAACCTTCCAAAAACCTGGGGTCCGCCAAAATAGCGTTATCCGAATCATCCAATTATCCGAAGATCTTCGTTCGGATCCAATGTATACCGTCCAGTAACGCCATTGGTTTGTGCTGCGCAGTACTTCTGCCCTCAGGTTGCTCCTCCGCAACCGTTCTCATTCTAAACAGCTTGGGTCACCGGATGTCGTTGACACCCTTCCAAATCCGGACACCAGATTCTCCTAACTCGTTTCTTCTTACTGGGTCTAATTGCTGGCCCACCTTTACTGGAATTCCACTCCCCTCCCGCTCCCTGGTCCCAACTCCTGGCCCACTTCCTTGTTTCCTTACTGGATCTAATTGCTGGCCCACCTTTACTGGTCTTCCCCTCCCCCCACCCCCTCCCTGGTCCCTACTATTGGCCCACTTCCTTGTTTTCCGAGCGCCCGCTCGTCACACGACGTCGGTATCACCTCTTCTGGCTCCAGAAGCTTGTAGCGCGACGAATGACCTATCTTCTGGATCCATGCGCTCAGAAAGGCTCGCAGTTGCCGCTGTGTAGAGCAGGAGGAGGATGCGCTTCCTCTGCTGCAACAATATCCCACGCTGAACAGCAAACATTGCCAGCGCGAGGTACGCAGAGGCGTACCTGGCGCGGGTAAAGTTTTCCGTTCAACATGGGATAATGCTGAGTTCTGCATGCGGCCGGTCGTCGTACGACGACGATGTGACCTCTGCTTCCTTTCTTTTCGATCTTCTGACTCCAGACGGTTGTGGTGCGACGAAGTGAACCCGCCTTCTGGATTTAGGGACTCAGAAACGCGCAGACCCCGTTGTGTCAAGCAGGAGGGGGCTGCGCTTCCTCTGCTGCAGCAGGATCTCATGTTCAATTCTGAATGCGATCCCTCGTCGTAGGACGACGGTGACTCCTCGGTTGTGGTGCGACGAAGGGAACCCGCCTTCTGGATTTAGGGACTCAGAAACGCGCAGACGCCGTTGTGTCAAGCAGGAGGAGGCTGCGCTTCCTCTGCTGCAGCAGCATCTCATGTTCAATTTTAAATGCGATCCCTCGTCGTAAGACGACGGTGTCTCCTCTTCTGACTCCAGACGGTTGTGGTATGACGAAGGGAACCCGCCTTCTGGATTCGGGGACTCAGAAACGCGCGCAGACGCCGTTGTGTCAAGCAGGAGGAGGCTGCGCTTCCTCTGCTGCAGCAGCATCTCATGTTCAATTCTAAATGCGATCCCTCGTCGTAAGACGACGGTGTCTCCTCTTCTGACTCCAGACGGTTGTGGTATGACGAAGGGAACCCGCCTTCTGGATTCGGGGACTCAGAAACGCGCGCAGACGCCGTTGTGTCAAGCAGCAGGAGGCTACGCGTCCTCTGCTGTAACAACATCCCATGTTGAACGGCAGACGTTGCCCGCGCGAGGTGCGCGGAGGCGCCGCAAGGAGTTCCATGAGATTGCCCGTGGTTCCAAGAGGCGTATCGCAGCCAGGTTTCCAACCTGAGTGAGATACGCCCCATCATCTTCAGGGCAGGGAGCTAACTCAATTATATAGTGGTAGATTAACTAACAGCTCCTCCTAGAGTTAGTGTGGGTAGGATCATTCTCCACCTCTGGTTTAAAAATTGAAAATTGTTGGCCGGTCATTCCCACTGATTGCTTCCTGCAGAGCCTTTGGCAAAGCTGCTTTTCCAACTCTGACTTTGCTCGGTTTTTGATTGGCGCGAATTAGTAAGAGACAGAAAAGTTTTAGTTATCTTTGATTTCCCTGAGGTGTACATGTATACCACTGATGTGATACAGGTGATACATGAAATTTTTCATCTATCACCTGCATCATCTCTCGTCCCACTAATAACCGAGTTGTTCGAGCGGGCACCAGCGGCGCCTCATTTCGTCCCTGTCGCGTGTCACAGTGCTCCATTGGATCCTCCTTGCTCGAGGGACACGAAGAGCGTCATATCGTTCATTCAGGGCTTTCACGAAGAAGTCCGACCAACGCGTTGGTGGGCGTCCTGGTGTTCTTTTGACATCCCGCGGAATCAAGTCGGTGATGGCTCTCGTTCAGCTGGTGTCTGCGAAGCGCATTACGTGGCCGGCCCACTTTCGACAACTTGGCCCATGCGACAGCGTCTCCGATCGACGAAACTTGGGACTTCTCTCTGTCCCTCTCAAGTCCCTCTCTCACTTTGGTGAGTCGTGTCACTTCGAGCATTGTCCTCTCGATTCCATGGTGCACGACGCTCAGACGCTCGCATGGGGCATCGGAAGCTCGTCCGTTCATCATGAACATCGTCTTCGTGGGACTCAGCTGCAGTCCAATTTTCCCACATACACGATCGGCCAGCATTAGTTCCCCCTGGCTTCTCGGTGTTATGAGCACGATGTCGTCAGCGAAGCGAGGACGGTTCTGCTGCCGGCGTCGACCTTCACTTCGATGCCTTCCCATTCTAGTCCGCACATGACGTTTTCGAGGGAGGCGCTGAAGGGCTTCGGGGGTATGGCATTACCCTGCCGAACCCCTCTCTTCACGTCGATGATGGCGTCGTTGTAGAATGGTGAGATCTTGGGCGTGAATCACTGTACAGCTCTCGAAGGACTCTGATGTACTGAGTAGGAACGCCTTGAGTGAGCAGGGCTTTGATGATCGCTTCTGTTTCGTCGGAGTCGAATCCCTTCTTCAGGTCGATGAACGTACATACACATAGCGGCAACTTGCACTCTCTCGATACTTCGATGAGCTTCGTAATGGTGTGTGTGTGGTCTATCGTGCTGAACCTCTCTGGTAACCCACTTGTTGCCATGCCTGTTCGTCCAGCGTTCTGGGTGGCTCAAGTGAACAGCTTGTAAACTATGTACATCAGGTAGATCGGGCGATTGTTGCTAATGTCGTGCACTCCTGTGTACAGCAAGGCGGTTCTGCTCGTCTTCCACTGGGATTTAATATGATATGTAGATACGTGGAGAAATAATAGTAATGTGATGGAGAGGGTATATGCTTGACCCTATTCTACAGTTTCTATGCATTCAAGAAAGCACGTCCTCACAAAAACTGTTGTGCTGACTGCCCCTTCAGTCATAATCTCGTGTTGTTCTGTGGAATATCAAGCAGGTACACAACGCCTTTAGTGTGCTAAGGAGTAACCAGATGATGTTATTGCATTGGCGAGTTGGCCTAAAAACTTTGAGCTACGTGGAAACTAGGCCACTTACAAGGAAAGGTATTCCCGAAGAACGAAATGAACTAGGAATACAAATTCTGATGGAGCCAGTAATACTCAACGAATCTCTGCACAGCTTAAGAGTATGTTGGGATGGACTCAAGCAATGGGGTTGAAACACAGTCAATGAGCCGCTATCGTGTTTGGTACTCTAAAAGGCCAGTTTTTTACTAGTGGACCATTAATCTATCGAGTTGTCTGTTTTGTGTTTACATTTATATTTTGGACTGTGTCAGTGAGCGCTAAACCGATATATTTTAATATGAATGTGATAGGTAAAACTCATCATTTTTTATCTGCTCTTTTTCGTGCCTCTCCTCTCTAGCTCCAACCTTCGAAGAACGAAAGCATTTATTTCTTATAGAAACGCTCGTAGTATGGCAGTTATTGATGTAATCGTTAGAGTGACAGCTGTGAAACGGAGCTGACGAGTAATTTTTCATACCTCAAATGTCGAGATACCTAGGACCTATGAGGCAAGATTTACAATTTACTGATTATTTTGAATTTGGAGTTACTAGAAATTTTTATAAACCCTTGCAAGACTAAAACACTGGTCCGCGACTAAATCTCTAGTCATTCAAAAGCACTTGCTACTGGAAAACTGAATGTTTGGGTGGAATAATTAGGCCGTATGATAATTTCGAAAACTTCTGTTTTCTGTGTTCTGATTTTCTGTTTTCTGACGAAAGCGATTTTCTGTTTTCTGTTTTCTGGGAAAATTTTCAAAATTCCCGCCCATCCCTGACCCCGACCCTAGAGGGGCGGATTATGCGAATACTCGCTTTTCAAGGTACAGCACTATAGGTGCGTTAGTGCTATGACCTTACCGGGAATCCTTACAGCCTTATTTAGAAGGAATTCGTGCAGAGACAAACGACGGAGGTTGGCTAAGGGCACTTATAAATCGAGGGCATCGCCGTCAAAACCGCTTGAAGTGGTGCTTTGTAAATCACTCCCGGTGATACGAGGGAACCCAGATGTCGCTCTGGTCTCGAAGGCATTCTAGGATTCAGAACGCAGCACCAAGCCCCGCAGTGCAAAGCATGTGAGCGAAAACTGCTCACCAACCTAACATCTGCGCTTCTCTCTACCACCCGTTCAAAATAGGACGTAAGCGCACCGATATTTTACTCACCATTTTCGCTCAAATGTTGTGCGTGGGGGTTATTTGGAGTGCTGATCACTAATCTGGCATCAGTTTTAGACTTGCTTAACCTGGAAGACAAAAGTTCTCACCTTTCCACTTTCAAATAGCTCGATGGACGTACATTTGTTGCCATGTTTTGTTCAAATTTGTGCTGGAAATTGGATAAAGGGTCTCACTGACGATAAATTGCCAAATATAAAATATCTGCATAAGGGAATCGAAGCTACGACCACGTTCCTGTGAAGCGATAACACTATCCATTGCGCGACCAACTACATACGCTTGGTGGCGGCAGGCCATGATGAACTTCGCGCTCACGTCTTCACACGCCTTTTTTCGACCATAGAAGAGCATTTCGAAAAAAAAAACTAACTATTCCTGTTCCTTGAGAGCCTCCAAGGGACAAACCTCAGCTCCTCCTGTGTAATGGAGTCATTCGACGTTACGGCACTATACACCAACGTCTCGAACGACTCCACTATGGGAGCAGTTTTCGAGCTTCTCAACCAGCATGCAGGAGCGATCAACATGTACGGGTTCTCTATCAAATAGGTGATGACACTACTGAAGGAGTGTCTCGCCTGCAATGTCTTCAGGTGGTCGGGCAAGTACTTCGCTCAAACAAGGGGGCTGGCCATGGGACAACCCCTTCCTGAACGTGGCTTCCCTTCCTGAACGTCCAGGTACAGCTAACGGGAAGGAGGTACATTACTAAATGGTACCGCAAACCAAGTAATAAAAACATCATAGTCCACAGTCAGTCGGCCCACCCCAGTCAGACAAAGAAGGCAGTCGTAAGAAGCATGTTTCGCACGGCAGCTAGCGTCTGCACAGGAGAAAATGAGCGCAGGGAATCCCTCAAAATGACCCAGGAGATAGCTGTGCAAAATGGCTATGCTCTCCAAAAACCTCCGCGGAAATTCGGGGCGGGAAGGATATCAGAAAACGGCGCTAGACCATCTTCTAAAATTCCATTTTTAGTGCTGTTTATCTCCGATGAAGTGAGCACTTCCATTCGGAAGTGTCTGAGGAGGTCGGGGTTGGACAGCTCAGTTACTGTTGTGGATCTCCCACCCAGTAATCTGAAGCAACAGCTAATTCGAAACCGCCTTTATGATCGTTTCTGCGGCACGCCTAGTTGTGTGATCTGCCCAGGTGGTAAACACCGTATCTGGTGTGGTCTACCTGATTTCATGCCAATCCTGCGGAGCAAAATACATCAGGGAAACTGGACGTCCTCTTCATGTGAGGATCAAGGAACATCTCGACGGGAAGGAAAAGCTCAGAGCCTCTACTGCTCTAGGCTATCATAGGATTCATTGCCATGAAGGGGAGGATTTTGAGGTCAAGGTGGAGATTCTGGGGCACGAGGTTCAAACATCCGCGCGCAAAGCCCTTGAGGCATTCTGGATATACTCCAGAGACCCCAAGGTCAACCGGAAGGGGGAGTGCCTATATATGACGCGAGAACTCAAGCCCTACCTCAGACTCGCATTTTGAACTGGGGTAGTTGCTGTCCCACACCCCTCGTCTGTCCTGCGCTGCTTCCATTGGTCCCTCGGTGGACTACGGTCAGGTACGGCACTCTCTCTCTCTCTCTCTCTCTCTCTCTCTCTCTCTCTCTCTCTCTCTCTCTCTCTCTCTCTCTCTATTGGTCCCATCTACTAAATTTGGCACTGAACTTAGTAGGGTTGAGGAGACATTTGGTGGGATAACTTCTTGTTGATTTGGTCCCTTTCAGGCTCTGAAGAAGGCGATCTCGCCGAAACGTTGGCCAGTAAATAAATCCGTCTACCAACCCGTGTAGAGCTCAACACGCACAACAGCAAAACTAACTATGGTTTTGGACTTCCCACACGGGGCCCTACATTCTGTAAAAATTGCATCGCAAAAGCCCACCGCAATTTCGGAGGTTCTCCTTGTAGATTTCTATGCCCTGACACACCTGGCGCCCTCATCCGCTTCGAGTAGCCGCAATGTTTCCTACGCACTGCTCGTTCACATACGGGGTAAGTGCAACCCTTCAAAATGTATGAGGAGCATCCAAAAGACGTTTTTAGATTTCCACGACTCCCACTTTTGGTGCGCCCTCATTCCCATTGAGAGCCAAGCCATGAGCCCAACCTTCACGCTACATATGTCGTTTCAAGTGAAAAGGTGTTGCATTTGTCTCGGTAGACTCGACACACAGTGCAGTTCGGACGATGTACGACAGCGCAATATGGTTAAAACCGGGTTGTGCTACCACTCCTCGCTGCTGCTGAGCCCTGCAGTGAACTCGCTCGGCACTAGCTCCTCCGTTAAACTGTTTAGCAGCGGCTCTTCCCTATAGTTAGTTGTGTTCAATGCTGATACATAAAAAGACGAGAAACTCCTATTGCTCCGATTTATCCATTCAGATGAACTATTCAGAGGTTTCGTAGTAAGCACTAGGAAGTACATGTTGATCTCAGAATATTCTCGAATAAGGTTTGGGCGGTGCTGACGTGGTTGTGAGCCAGTCGTCATATCTCGAATTAGATGATCGACTGCTAACGGTGCATTTTCAATGATAGCTGCCCCTGCAAGGACTATAGAGAGCGCCGGCTTGAGTAGTTTCCAGATACGACCTAATGGTTAACCGTAGATATGCCCAATGGCATAGTGGAAAAGCAGATTATTTAGATGGACAAAGGGCTCCCAGATTTCCTGTATTAAGCCCTACGCACACTTTTGCGACAACGCGGCAAGTGACAGGCAACAAAACCGCCTCGCAGGAGGCAAAACTGGTGCTTATGAGGCACCACTCCACCGCTGAAGCGTTTCATTATCACTATCAGTTTCCATTCTAGATCCCTCCACGATCAGCTACAGCCCAGATAGAAAATGTCGGCAGCAAAGCGGCTGCAGCGGCAATAATGTCTCGATGTATTACTGCCGCTTTGGCGGCACCGCGTAGGCGGCACTTCAGCGGTAGTCCGGACTGGGGTAGCTTTGCCTCGCGCGGTGATTCTCCGTCTCTGCCCTATGCTTAAAGACGGGGCTGCCGCGTTGCCGCAAAAGTGTGCGTAAGACTTTAAGGCTCGATTTCTTAATCTGACGTTGTGAAGAGGCCGAGGGAAGGTCATGCTCTCTCAATAACCATTTTTAAGTCATCCCCCTTGTTCACCCACCCTCAACCCCATAGGCTTTACCAAGAGTCTAACGGCTGCCTTACGAAACCTTTGACACGCAAAACGAAATTTTCTAGTCCACAGAGCAGCTATGTAGCTCCTGACGCCACGCCCCCCAGCAGGGGCTGGTGTACCTCCTGTCACGCTGCCGAGAAATCGCAGCTGCTTTCTTCTCTTTCATTCGCCATCACTTTGTTCCCGGTGCACCGCATCGCTCGACCTGCTTCAGCCTTGGAGGGGCGATCTTTAAAGTACAGATCAGCAGTCGATGCTGTGCGGCGATACGCATACGCATGACCTTCGCGTCTGTGAAAAGTCTTCGGTCACGATCCTTCTATCTGAGTTCTGGTATTCCCACCATAGAACGAAATGAGGTGGGAGTCACGTTAACGAAACACAATCATAGAATCATAGAATTTTCCATAGCCCAATATGTTTTAATCGTCTTTGTATTTCTAGTTACTGTATTGGCGTAGTTTATTAAATGTATTTTGGAAAGGCAAATATACAACAAAGTTCTAAAGCAATGGATTTGACACTATTGTTATACATATGCCCCTGTAGTAAATCTGAACTTAACTGGGTCTTTTTTGGAGTTTAGGTAGCGAGTAAATAATTTGTAAATCTCCATTTGTATCTACTTTTAACTTATTTTTAATTTGGAAATATCTATGTTTGTCTATTATAAGTTGCTTATTAAAAACGTTCAAATTTACATACGTGTTATTCGTGTTACTGTTATTAAAGGTCTCGTTTTTATTTTCATAATTAATCCCCATTTCTTTCATAAGGTTAAGTAGGTAAAACTTTTTGCAAATAATACCGTAATTGTCGTTTGCTTTATCTAGTGGGCAAAATATAAAATCATTTTGTAGCCTTTGAATTGTTTGGTACGGTATATGAACTTTATTACGAATATTTTCATGGCTAAGTAATGGTTTTATTTTGTTTCTGTATTCCGCATTAAAAAGATACCTTAACTGGTTCACTTGATCTTGTGAAATTCTGTAGTATCTACTTATGTGATCAACAACTTTTTCAACAGCGGAACTGTATGTAGTGTGTACTGTATCTCTGTTGCAGCACATTACTGGCCTATATTTCGTACCTTTTTTTCAAAATTTCTTTCAACTGATAATGTTCTATAATGTTAAAGTCACCTCGTCTCATATTAGTCATTACGGCTTATTACTATGCTTCAGGAAAATCGGTTGACCGGTTTTCTTCAAAAATACACTATAAACGTGGACCAAGATGGAAAATATTTATTGTCAGACAATGTTCATTTTGAAATGGAGAACGTCCTCGGAGGGCGTGGATGGCACTGGTGACCAAAGGATTCCCTAATAAATTCGTCTTTGTGACTAGTTCAAGGTGACCACAGTGAATCAGTAAGTCAAACACTAAATTACGACCCTGGAAAGAGCTGCTTATCGGTCAATCCACGGGGCAAATCTTTTCTCAACATGCGAGAAAAGTAGGTAGATAGAAAATCGGAAAAAATCTGAGCTGGAACTATGGACTGTAAAATTCCTACATACAATAAAATTAAAACAACATTAAGCTAAGCACTTTAGATCTGTGCGAAATGACGAAAGCAATCGGCTATCCGAGAATCCTCTCTCTCGAAAATTTCCGCACGCCCAACTTCCCACTCGTTGCTGAGCTGTTGGAATGGATCGTGAAGCGGTATTTGTCCCCCCTGTGTTTCAATGCTCGCTTGGAACACGCCAGGCCTCCATACAATGCCTCTGCAGGTTCGATCCTGGAGCGACGATCAGTGCCGAACAGACAACTACTGAGCAGGAGCGCGTGCTGTTCATCAAGCAGGCTGTACTACTCCTTCTGCAAAACTCCAGGCTTAGGTTGAATCCTCGAAGACTCTACCAGGTACTGCACTTCGGAAAACCACTGTGCCTCGCTAAACTCATAGTGATCGGTCTTGATAACACGAAAAAGTGGAGAATGGTAGCACCGCAGGTTTCTATAATATTAGGCTGGAGACTAAGTCCCTGCCATGAAAGAGAATGATTTGCCGTGTCATAAAGCATGTTTCGCTTTTCCCCATATCAATTATGGTTATCTTTAGGTCGCTAAAGTAGAAGGTCAAACTAAGGAAAATGACATTCGCCAACAGCTCCTTCCCTCTGCTCAAGTTTTTTGCACAACGTTACATCGAACAGGATGACTTGCTCTACAACAGCGTTTGTTGGTTTTATGACCATTTTGAGTTCCGTCAGTTTTTAGGGCATTAAATTAGAGTGCCCAGAAGACAAATAATTTCCCATCAGCAGATCCTATCTTGGTTTTTTCAACCTGAACTTGATGACCTGAAAATAAGCAACGTTCAGAATGACCAAAGAACAAAACATACGTTCTGAAAGAAGGAAATATTCTCTTTCAAATGACATATGACACTGTAAACAACAACATTGATTCAAGTCACTCTTCTCTTTTTTAACATTTCGCCAAAATTGATAAAATCAGCATGACATAAGCGTAACAAACGAGCAAAACATTCTTTTCCAAATGACATAGAACACTGTCCAATATTAATCAACGAGTAGGAGCTGTTGGTAAAAATAATTTATGTCTTCTGGACACTCCAATGTAATGCTCTGAAAATTTAGGAGAATCGAAATAAACGAAAATCTAACACACACTCTTGTAGAGCAACTTATCCTCTTTCGTATGGTTTAGATCATTCGACAAAAGATCCCAAGCGTAAGCAGAGAGAGGGAACTGTCGCCGAAGGTCATTTTTTGACATTCCACTTCAATGACGTGAAAATTCAAAACAATGAAGCGGAGAAGCGAAACGTACCTTCTGACCGACTGGAGTGTCAAAAAATGACCTTCGGCGACAGTTCCCTCTCTCTGCTTACGGGGTCGTACCGCAAAAACGACGTTTAGAACTTTGTTGTTGTTGCTGAGCTAAGGCTTCGAGCTGAGCACTCATCAACATCCCTTCTGCAAACCGCCACCGTATTCACTGCACGCGCCTACCTATCTGTGGTACGCGTTTAATCGTGAGGTCTCATTGTGATTTGTTAATCATCATCTACGTATAAGCCGGCAAGATTTCTAAGCACCGTTAAAGATTTGCGCTCCAAAGAAGGGTCTGTTACAAATAGCATTGAGCTGTTCGCATTTCCATCAGGATTTAATTGCACTTCTGCTCGCTCTTAAGCTCAGTATGACGCAAATCTCACTCACTAACAAAGCCAACGTTGGCAATTTCTGAGCGGTCTTCTTCTGTAGTCCTGATGTGAAGCATCAGTGCAGCACCTCTGAGAACTGAGGCTTCAAGTCTTCAGAGGATCGGTCACAAATTAACAGCTTTCGCGATTAGCGACAGGTCTGCTTCTCAAGCATTTGTAAGTAGTCTTACCGAGAAGGAATTGGAGCCCTTTGTTCATTGAGGCTCCTTTCGAGAAAACCCTAAAGTGTTGGAGTCGGTATAGTATCTGCACTCTTTTGAAGGCTGACGGTAACGCTGTGCAGGAGTTAATTCCTGCTGTGAAGCTGCTGTACGAAGCTTCGAAGCAGCTCCCTGCTGAAGACGTTAATGCACATTGGAACGCAATCAAGACCAAACTGAATGCCAAGGTGAGGCAATGCACTGTCAGGTTTGTAGGTCGAGGCAAGTTCGAACTGCAGTGTTTTTATCGTTTTCAAAGCCGATGCGCTAGAAACATCGAGTTCAAAGACTAAGAGTTTGTTAAGTATCAGCCTGCCTTCAAAAGGGCTGACCCAAGACGTACCTGCAACAAGGACGGCAGAGAATATGTTCCAAAGTGTCACTTTGCATGTCTGGTGATGGTTCTTTACAAGCTGTTCACAGAGGCTGCTCTCACGCGCATTTTGAGCAGACCGCATGAAGACCAGCCTTTGGAGCAGGCTGGCAGGTATGCAAAGCATTCAGCCGCACGGACCACATCTAGACTGTACCGACTATCGCAGGGGTTTACGGGGATGTTATCTGCCCCCGCCCGTTCTCTCTTCATCAACTACGAGAAGGCCTTCGACAGTGTAGAAGTGAACCACATTCCGTCTGCGCTCATCATCCAAGGAGTGGACTCGTGCTATGTGAGAACGCTAGCAAACTGCTATGCTAGATGCAGGACGACTTTTAAACTTTTTTTGTTTCACCACCCCTTATCAGTCCGATTGAGAATCTGGTGCGACAGAGTGCCATCGTGTCGCCGAAGCTGTTCACCGCAGCGCTGCAGTGAATAATAAAGTTGTTTGGCTGGGACGGAAAGGAATCGTCGACCAACGATGGTGACTTCTTCTCAGATGCTATCGAACTTGCACGACCCTGAAGGTGGAAAGGTTTCTTTGCCTAGTCATAGCTTAGAGAGGCTACTTAAGACGCTGATCACCTATATGTGGTTCGGTTCTAAAATTTCGATTGACTACGGTGGATTACTGTAGGTATGCGTGAGTAAGAGTCACTCACCTCTACCTACATACAGTAAGCCATTGTAGTTGACCAAAATTCTGAGAACGAACCTTACATAGGTTGTCGATTTCTTTAATAACTTATCTGAGCGAAGTTTGGTCGAATAAACTTTTCCGCAAAAACACAATAGGACTTATGAATCGGGCTTCCCTCCTTCTGGCGACTTTTTCGTTGCGATCCTACATAGTGCTTTAGTTGATTGTGGTGGCTCTTTTAGTGAAAGTGCAAAAATGGTGTTGCACCACAGGAGAGCCGAACCACTCTGTCTCCCCACGGCATTCCTCCACCCACCGCACCACCACTGCTCGCCCGATAGCTTTGTTTTCAGCCTTGTTGAGCTCGCCTCTTCGGACTGTAGGAGTAGGGCTCAGAACGCAAGCTGGAAATGGTTCATAACTCCGTTCCCAGAAGTGTTCGGCATATACGAAAAACATACTGGAATCACGAAGCGTCATCCCTCGATATTATGGTTCGTTCCATCTCAAGGTGCCACGGCGACCTAGTATCACTGCCTTGCGAGTTAAAGGAAGTGCTGCAGGGATGTGCATGGGCCGGAAGGAAACGCAATTCACGGAGATCTCCTCGGGAAGCTGCCAGTCCTTCTACGTGTACTTCAAACGTTCGACGCACATGGAGAATGGCATGAATAACGACCTGGAAAGAGATGAAGAGCTTCATGAGTCGCTTGAGCAGCTCCCAAGGAAGCCACAGAGCATCTGTCGGATCCGGACCTCCGAGCAAAACTATTCGATTCGACTGATCTCCCAGCGCCCTGCTTCGCGGCGGAGACGAGGGCCGACCCTGCTGCATCGTCACAGACGCTAAGGACGGCGCACAGCTACGTAACATAATGAGGAGTTAGGACGACCGATGAACGAAGAGAGCACTTAAGTTGATTTGGATATATGCCAAGCGTCCACGAAGGTGAAAACCAACCCGTATTTCGACATGGAAAATTTCATTCAGAATGAGATGGAAAATCTTTTTCTACGACAACGAGCTAAATAGGCCTTTCACACAGATATGAGGACAAATACGCGAATAAATTATTGGAAGGCGCTTATAGAACTTTTGAAATTTGCTGTCATTTACTGCATGTTTGCTGAGAAGGTGCAATATTCAGATGCAGGAAATTCGAATCGCTAGACAGCTTTCTACCCAGCTACCACAGACAGGATCAGCTCTTCACGATCTGCTTGGAAAGGAGCTTTACTGTCGGGTGGGTCCTCTGTTTAACAACGTCTTCAAACTCTGTCTGAAACGCATTGCTTTTGATGAACTTCTTTGGAGTTACTTCCTACCGCTGTGTGCACCTCAGAGATATGGCTGATCACGGAAACGCTCCAGAAATTTCCTCATTCAAATTGTTCTGATGCTGTGCTTTTTCGTTTGTAACTGTTCCGTTGTACCACTGTTCAGAGGACAGTGCCGTGCCGAATTGTATGGTATTTTAGTACGATTCTATTAAATTGCGTTTTAGCGATAAACACAAGCCAGAAAGACATGAAGCGTACGGAACTTGACGTTTTGTGATGAGTTAGCTAGATTGTTTTCATTTCGTTCAGATATTGATAAGCCCTTGGGTGGCGGACCTTCTCGCGATATGCTTCGACAATTTATGAGAAACTAGCGGAAAACGCAAACGAGAAGTTCTGATCGCAACAAAACATCGTTGTGACAGCTTACAATCTCGATACCAGCCACTTGAGGCTTAAAGAAAATGATTTTAATTGTTTCCATCAAGACCATCAGCTCAACTGGTTCCATGCTGATATCAGCGGCCAGCTCTTCCCGGATACGGGTGAGTGCTGATCGGTCCCACGAGGTAAGGATGTTGCGTTCGATCAAACGGCGCAGATGGGTAAAGGCGTTGAGCATTCCCGCCCGATCAGAGGGAGGTGCCGGTTCGAGTCCCGCCTGGCGCTAGAAGTTTTGATCGCAACAAAACATCGTTGTAACAGCTTACAACAAACGTGATCGTGGTCAGTCCCGAAATCTTCATCAGAACAGAAACCTTTTCCTCATAAAGCCTCCCCTACATATGCCTTTAGTTAGGGTATCAAGCGGCGTTTTTAATGTGAAGTCGTATTGTAAAGGTAGCTCCAAGAACATCACAGTCCATGAAAAATTCGCTCACCCTCCGGTAGTCAGACATGCTGTGCTCCGTAACATGTATTATACTTCTGTAATGGCAGTGGATGAGTGACGGTACATGAGGAGCGAGAGGAGTCACGCATGCTGGCTTCCAATATTGCGCGTCTCAATGGGTGCGAACCAACTACAGTTCAGTTTCCCCAAAATTTTCGAATAACCGAATATATTCGAATAGCGACGATTTTCGAGCATTCGAATTCGAATAAGATTCGAAAATCGCGTTTTTTCGAGCATTCGAATTCGAATACATTCGAAAATCGCGTTTCTTCGAGCATTCGAATTCGAGTATTCGAATTGTCAGATGATTGTCAGGTTCTAAATGTTTAAAGAAGCACAGCACAGGTTAATAGGCTAAGTAGTAATAAGATTGCAACAAGCATTCAGCCCATGCACTTTCAGTTGAGTTTGAAATGCAAGGTTTCAGACTAGTGAGTCGCGCGATCTTAACCATTTGCATGTCGCAGAATTTCCGCCATCCTGTGCTTCCATATGAGTCTTAAACTGCTCCATATGTTTTACTAGCAGCAATGTTAAAATTTAGTACCTACATTTTTTAGGATATCCTCCATTTCGTAAGCCGTATTGCGCTTTTAAATTTTAAACTAAAAACACAAATTAATCAACACGGCTCCTTTAAGGAAGCATTACAACAAGTGGTTAAGAAAAACTCAATCAATCGAGTGTAAAATTGAAGAATTCAGACGAGTGCATGGCGTAATCCACAGCGTCATATTTCAGAAAATTTCTATATTTTAGGCTTTCAAATTTTCCCTCAACCTCCAGTGCCCACCCGTATGTGTGCATCGCCTTTGCCCGCCTCGCTTGGTGTCCGACTTTCGTTTCGCTAATACATGGTGTTCCAAAATAACGTGATGAAGGTTTTTAAATTATAACTACAAAACAATTGAGAAGTTTACAAAACAATGCATAAATAACAACATAGGCAATAGGCAACACTATACTCGACCGGATTCGAATTGACCCCCATTGGCGCGAATACAGAAGTCGAAACGCTTGGAGAATTTTTGGCGATGGGCCGCAGGTCATCTGGAGATGGCCGTTCCCACTCCCGAATCAGAAATTCCTTCTGGGCCTCTAGGCTGTGGTGGCGCTTGGCAAGAACCCTGGCCTTCAAAATGGACAAGTCGCTGTAGTCCGTTGGATTCAGATCCGAGGAGTGCTGTGGCCATTCCGCAGACATGGCGAAGTCAAGAAAATTGGGCTTTACCGTGCTTGCGTGCTTTTCGCCCTGTGTGCAGGGCGAAAAGCACGCAACACCACTGTGAACAGCTTCTCGTCCATGAAAAGTGCTCATTCCCACCCCTACCTGCGACCTGAGCTGTCGGCATCAATAGAGCCGTTAGCGCTTATTTTTATCCATCAAGAGCTGGACTTTAGGGCTTTATGTGTTTCTTTCTGGCTATTCGATGCACTGATGTGAGACTGACACCACCGATATTACGGGCGATTTTTCTCAGGGGACCCTTGGATTTGGATTTTTCGCTTCTCGATGACTTTCCGGGTCTGTGGTGTATTGACAGATCGATTTCTTCCTTGTCCTGGACGATTACCTTCATGGCCAAGCTCCTTGCATCGACGAGTTTCTGAGGAGACAGTTGACAGAGCAGGTTAACGATGTCGCATTGGTGCTTTCCTTAACGATGAAGCTCCAAAATCGCAGTGCTATACTTTGACATCTTGAGAAAACCGTAATTGGGACAAAATATAAGTAAAATATTATAACGCGGACAGAAAGATATGCACAAAAAATGGCGTTATTGCCGCAGATCAATTATCGTTTTGTAGAACGTCAAACCTTCATCGCGTTATTTTGGAACACCCTGTATATGGACAGGATCACCCACACCGGGACAAATTGTATCGTCCAACCCATGAAGTTTTTTTTGATTTGGCTAACGTTGTGACATTGCAGCAAACGGTTCGTTCGAACCCGTTGTAAACGTTATAAAATTCAAATTTTAGGCAAATAGACTTCTCAGTGTGATTGTAACTGATATCTCGCCCGTATCCAAACTCTCCACCGCTCAAGTGACAGTCCCAGAAGCTTGGGGCGCTGTTTTCAGCATGAAAGAATTCTGCATTTCTGAGGACAGACAGTAAAACGTGATGCTTCAACTGGGTCACATCATCAGATCTTTCCCATAAATGGCAGCTTCCTCATTTCCCCTCCTTTTGCTTTTGCTTTCCTTTATACTGCACCAGACGCTCAACGGCCTGGCGGCCGCCAAACGTCTGGTTGGGAGCTTCGCCCCAAACCTGGAGAATAGAACACCCCGACCGTTTACACTGTATATATTCACGCAAAGGTGAGCAATCTTGTACGAAACATTGAAGGAATAACACATCTCGCCTCTCGCCACCCTTCTAACGCTCATTTAAAATTAACGGCCGTTAAGACCTGCCACTAATGCACTACCCTTACCGCCTATAATTCCAGATGTGTTATCAGGTTCGTTTCCACCTACTGAGTAATGAAAGAAACCACCCGCAGCGATAAAAGAAAACCACTCCTGATTACTTGCCGCCTGTTATAGGATAATTCTAGTTCATGTTTGACTTGATCTAGTTGACCTTCTCATGTTGAACGGTGGCATGATATGGGTGGCGTGATTATTGACCTAGATCCTCGAGCCACCGAGCACTATAAAAGGCCAACGTCTTCGTTCAGTTTAGTTCTGCGCTAGCTGTGGTCGACTTCGCTACTATCTGTTCTGGTGATTGCTAATAAAGATCTAATCGAGTCGACGACTACAACGATTGGCGATCAGGCTATTCGAGGACTCGACGTGCGCATTTGCGATGGACTCCGATGCCCTTCGATGTGTTCTCAGCGCCGTAATCGAGCAGACCGAGGAGCGCCAGCAGAAGACTCTGCAAGCCATCATGCAGCAGATGGAGCGCATATTCACCTCCATGATCATCACTCCATGTGGCATCCTTGCGACGACGACCGAGTTCGTCACCAACTCACTGTCTTCACGACTCTCAGAATTCAGCTACGATCCCGACAACGGCTGTACCTTCGACATGTGGTATAACCGCTACGAGGACGTCATCTCTAAGGATTGCTCAACACTGGACGACGCTGCTAAGGCCCGGCTGATCGTCTCCAAACTAGATGCCGCCACGTACACTCGCTTCACCAACCACATTCTGCCGAAAAGGACCGCCGACGTATCTCTGGCTGACACTGCCAGAATCCTGAAGGACCTCTTCGGACACAGTACTTTAGTGTTCGCTCGTCGCTATACTTATCTGAGGACGCAGCGCAACGGCGAGACTATTATCGACTACACCGGATTGGTCAACCGAAGGCACGAAACGGCGGAGTTCAACAACGTTACCTCCGAGCAGCTCAAACGTCTTGTATGGATCTGCAGCCCTGGCCTTGTCGATCCTCAGTATGCGGAAATTCGAACTCGAGCTTTAGGGAAAATGGAGGAAAACCCGCAGACCACCCTAAAGGACCTCAGCGTCGAGATCCGGCAGTTTATGGACATTCGGAAGGACGCCAAACTCCTCGGAGCGTCAACGCAGCCCCTCCACCCTGCAGTCCACACTGTTACGAAGAAGAGAATTCGACAGCACGATCCACCATCTTTATGCTACCGCTGCGGAGGATGGCATTGGGCGAAGGATTGCGACTTCGTCAGCAAATTATGCCGCGACTGCAACACTGTTGGACACAAGAAGGGATATTGCAAGAATTTCCCTACGAATAGGAGGAGGTCGAATACGATAACCAGGCCTAAAAAGACGAACAACATTGCCGTCACCACGATCAATAATACCGTTCCAGTAAATCGCATCTATCGCTGCGTACGGATCAATGGAACCATCGTACGAATGCGACTAGACACGGGAGCCGATGTCACCCTGCTAAGTCACCGAGACTGGAGCAACGTTGGGAGACCACACCTGTCACCGTCAATTGTCAAGCTCAAAACCGCAAACAACAAAGACGTCAAGGTAATTGGACAATTCCAGTACGACTTCAACGTGGATGGACACCAGGGAAATGGAATCTGCTATGTGGCCGACACGACGTCACTACTGGGACTCAACTGGATTTCCCAGGACGAACAGCTCTTCCAACGCCTATCCGAGACCAATATTTGTAACGTGTCTACCGCAGCCCTTGACACGCTACGCTCAACGCTCAATACGACACTTCAGCAACAGTTTCCGGCAGCATTTTCTCCTGGTCTGGGACACTGCACCAAGGCGAAGGCACGTCTCAAACTCAAACCGGATGCCCATCCTGTCTTCCGAAAGGCACGACCTGTTCCGTATTCCGTGCTGCCTCGCGTATCACAAGAAATCGACCGACTTGTGGCTACCGATGTCCTCTCTCCCATCGACCACTCCGAGTGGGCCGCACCAGTTGTCGCTGTTCAGAAGAAGAATGGCTCGATACGCCTTTGCGCAGAGTACTCTACGGGTCTGAACGACGCTCTTGAGCAACGCCTGCACCCACTCCCGACGCCTGACGATATCTTCACCAAACTCAACGGAGGGCGATACTTCTCTCAGATTGATCTTGCTGAAGCCTACCTTCAAGTGGAGGTGGAAGAAGGTTCACGACCGCTGCTGACCATCAACACACACAAAGGACTGTACTGCTTTAATCGCTTACCCTTCGGAGTCAAGGCGGCGCCCAGTATCTTCCAACAAGTTATGGATGCTCTTGTCGCTGGAACTGAGGGGACCGCTGCCTATCTAGACGACATCGTTATCACCGGCAGAACCCTTTAGGAGCACGACTCCCGCATCAAGGCAGTTTCCGAGAGAATCCAGGACTACGGGTTCCGTGCTCGCCCAGACAATGCACATTTCTGCAAACACAGATCCACTGCCTCGGATTTGTTATCAGCGCAGACGGACGTCGACCCGATCCAGCTAAAACTGACGCCATTAATCGAATGCCAGAAGTGAAAGACGTCACCCAAATGCGAGCTTTCCTTGGCATGGTCAACTTTTATGGAACTTTCGTCAGGAGCCTGCACAACATTCGTGCACCGCTAGATGCGCTTACGAGGAAGGACGCTACTTTCACATGGACGTCTGACTGTCAAGCCTCCTTCGACTCTATCAAGGCCACTTTGAAGTCAGATTTACTCTTGACGCATTTCGACCCCAGTCTGCCTATCGTTGTTGCGGCAGATGCTTCGAGCTGTGGGATCGGAGCAGTTCTTTCACATCGCTATCCAAATGGAATCGAAATTGTCTACCACGCAAGCCGAGCTCTGACTGCAGTTCAGAAAAACTACAGTCAAATCGAAAAAGAAGCTCTCGCTCTCATCTTTGCAGTCCAGAAATTCCACCGCTTCATACATGGACGCCAGTTCACGTTGAGAACGGACCACAAGCCCCTAATCTCCATATTCGGGAACAAGAAAGGAGTGCCAATCTACAGCGCCAACCGTCTGCAACGCTGGGCTACAACGCTGCTCAACTACGATTTCACTGTTGAGTACGTGAATACAAAAGACTTCGGGCAAGCCGACGCCTTATCCCGCCTCATCGCTTCACAACGTACGGAACCAGAAGACATCGTCATTGCCACGGTAGAAGCCGAAGTTGCTGCAGAACACATGGACAACTGCCGAAATCTTCCCGTTTGTTCCAAACTCATTAGCATCACCACAGCTGAGAACAAAGAACTAAACCAAGTGGCGGACTTCATGAAATCAGGACGATGGCCAAAAGTCGACCGCAACTCATCACTGTGGCCGTATTGAACAGGAGAGACTCACTTTCAACCACCAGCGGTTGCCTGCTGGTTGCGAACCGTGTGGTAATTCCCAAAGCACTTCGACGCCGTGTGCTTTTGACATTTCATAAGCCCACCCAGGACAAACAAGGATGGAGATGTTGGCGCGTAGCTTCGTCTACTGGCCATCACTAGACGCCGACATCGAATGCCTCACAACTGAGTGCACCAGTTGTGCAGCTAATGCGAAGAATCCCGTCAAAGCGGAGCTTGACTCCTGGCCGAAAACGACAGGCCCATGGACACGCGTGCATGCTGATTTCGCAGGGCCTCTCGATGGGAAATTCTACTGCGTCATCGTGGATGCTTATTCAAAATGGCCCGAGATCTTCCAGATGAGCTCCATTGTACTTCTGCTACCATCGATGTAATGAAGAGGATCTTCGCACAATTCGGAAACCCGCAAACGCTCGTCACCGACAACGGAACGCAGTTCACATCATCATCCTTCAAAGACTTCTGCATGTCTAGAGGAATAACCCATGTCTTCTCACCACCATTCCACCCACAGAGCAACGGACAAGCGGAACGCTTTGTGGATACCTTTAAGAGAGGACTGGCCAAACTGAAAGGGGAGGAACCAACAATAGACGCCCTTCAGACCTTCCACATGGCTTATCGTTCGACACCGTGCCCATCTGGACGTAACCACCGTTCACCTGCAGAGAATGTTCTTGGACGCCAGATGCGCACAACACTGGATTTACTCATGCCGTCAAAGGAAAGCCACACGGGAACTCGTGATGTGAAGATGGAAACCCAGTTCAACCTACACCACGGAGCTCGCCGTCGTCAATTCAACGTTAGCGATGCAGTCTATGTGAAGGACTACCGGGGACCGAAAACGACCTGGACACCCGGTATCGTCGTTCGGAGGACCGGATGCTGTACCTACATTATTCGTTGCGAAGGTTTGCTATGGACTCGCCACATCAATCAGCTGCGACCCAGATCCGACTCTACGACACTCAACCACATGCTCGACGTCTTTGAATTGCCGCTGTTCAGTTCCGACAACTCCACGCAGCAGAATTCGCCTTCACCGAGAGCCACCGACGTGTCAGAACAGGACTCGTTCCCGCCGTCAAACACCAGCACGACTACGCGACGCTCTTCACGTTGCCGCCGAGCCCCGAAGCGCCTCGTCATCAACCCGAAGAAGAATTACACTTGGGGAAGGAGGTGTTATAGGATAATTCTAGTCCATGATTGATTTGATCTAGTTGACCGTCTCATGCGCTCGTGTTGAACGGTGGCATGATATGGGTGGCGTGATTATCGACCTAGATCCTCGAGCCACCGAGCACTATAAAAGGCCACCGTCTTCGTTCAGCTTAGTTCTGCGCTAGCTGTGGTCGACTTCGCTACTACTGTATTCTGTTCTGGTGATTGCTAATAAAGATCCAATCGAGTCGACGACTACAACACCGCCGATGTTGATGGCGTATCTAGGGATTTAGGTGACGTCTCACAGAATGAGTTCAGGACATCCCTTCCACCCTTTCCCTTCATTTTCTTGAGAGCCCGGCGGCGGTTTCATAATGTGTCGCATGTCTAACGTTTCGATAAAGTTCAACGGTAAGAGGGAAGGGGAAGTAAGCATAATGGAGAGGAGCAATAGAATAGGTTCCCTCCAACTAGGATTGTACCGCAAACTTTATTACAAGAAGTATGACTAGGAACAATTAGTAACAGAATGAACTCTAGGCAAAGGTGCCAATCGCGTTTGTGCAATTACACACATTCGCTACAGTGCTTTCGTGCCGAACACGTCGGCCAACGTGCCTAGGAGTTCAGTAGCCGGCTGAAACAATGCGCAAAAAACGCGCAACATTCTGTGGCCGTCGAAACCTCTCAGATCTCAGATAGTCAGCTGAAATGCAAGAATGCCACAATGCATGGGAACCGAGCCTCCGAAATCCCGTTACCCACTGCACCACGACTCACTTGCCAGCAGTGCCATCGCGGGCGCACAAGGCATCGATCGATTGGGGCAACGTGGACGGCGACGTGCGATCTCTAAGCAGGAGGGCGCAGACAAACGGTATACGGTAACCATTCGGGGGCGCATTCGTCGGAATCGTTTCCTACACTCTGTTAGGAATGCTGTACTATGCATTGCGCAAGCGCCCTCCACCGCGAACACCTGACAGAATTCATTGCACGGGGGAAGGGTGTTTTTAAAAGCGATCTCCATTTGGTCATTCAATGCCTTGTACGCCCGTGACGGCACTGCCGTCAGGCGGGTTGAGCGGCAGTGGAAAGTGGGGTTGCTTCATGCGAGGAATGTCGGGAGTTCGGTTCTCCTGCGTTGCAAGATTTTCGCGTTTCAACTGAGTGGTTGAGATTTGAGAGGTCTTTGACGTCTACATAATTCGCCGGCGTTTTCTGCGCATTTTCCAGCTGTATGCGCTCTTCGAGCGCAGAACCCAGCTGCGGACTTCCCCTGAGCAACGAAGGCAATTTCCACACCACCAGCTCGGATGGCACACACACTGAAGTCCCTTCCCTAGCCTGGTCCTGCGCTCAAAGAATATGCGGTCCCTGATTGCTAGATGAAGGCGCACACTTCTGATTGGAGCGTAAATTATTTGCTCGTGGGATGCCTGAAGCAGGAAGGGCGGGTTATTTTGTTGGATCGCAGACTTCGTAGCAATCGAACCTTCGAATGCGAATGTTTCGAGCATTCGAATTCGAGTACATTTGAAAATCGCAATTTTTCGAGCATTCGAATTCGAGTATATTCGAAAAATCGCGATTTTTCGAGCATTCGAATTCGAGTACATTCGAAAGTCGCGGTTTTTCGAGCATTCGTATTCGAATTCGAATGCTCGAATCTTCATTCGGGCTCAACTATAGAACCAACACAACGAACTAGCCGGGTGGGATACAAATGTGCGGTCATGTCTCCAACTGCCCTGCATTTCTGACTAAATTACGGCAACTGTACGTCTCTGCCTAGTGCGAGCAAACTTGGTCCATGAAGTTGTGCTGGTTAATATACCAGGAAGCTCGCAGGAAGCAATATAAAATGGCTCCTAGTCCGCAATAGACTTTACGGTAGCTCATGCATAATGGGAAACTGCGTGGTTTGCCAGAAGAAGTGCAAGCTATGCACAGAAGGGTGTTGTTTACCATCTTCAGTGTGGCAAGCTACACATAGGTGAAGCAGGGAGGGCATTAAGTGTCCGTATCAGGGAACACCTAGCTGGTAAGCAGAAGCGGAGCTTGCTAACCCTACTCGGTGAATATCGAGAGGAAACCCACAGTTGAGCCGATTTTAGTAAAAAGGCATTGTGGTGCTACGTGAAAGTGAGATTAGACCCAGAAAGGCTATAGAGGCTTTTTGGATTCGAAGATATAACCCTACAATGAACAGCCGAAACGAGTGCATTTCGATCACGAGCTATCTCCATAGATTTATACTTGGTAGGTCTAATTTGCTCTATGGTAGTCCAATAACTCGCACTCGCAGAGCCCGGCGAGTGTGAGAAGTATGCGAGGGTCCCTGATGCGAGGACGGCATCGGGGGGCAACTGAGCTAGTCCGAAAGTCCCGTAACGTAAGCAGGACCCGCGTGGCTACGCTGAATGTGGGTACGTTGACGGGCCGCTCGTGCGAGTTGGTTGAAGCACTGGAGCGAAGAAGAGTTGATTTCTGTGCGGTGCAGGAGACGAGGTGGTCCTGCCGCAAGTCAAGGGACATAGGACGTGGTTTCAAGGCCGTTCTATGTGGAAGTCCCAGGACCACCAGCGGTGTCGGAATAATCGTCTCCGAACGATTTCGTGACTCGATTGTAAGCGTCGAGCGCTTTGACGATCGATTGATGAAGATCGTTGTCGCCGCTAAGGAGCGACTCTATCACTTCTTCTCTGCGTATGCTCCGCAGACTGGCTGCTCCGATCAAGCCAAGGATGAGTTTTGGAACCTGCTTGATGAGAAGACAGCAGAGGTATCGTCGAAAGATGTCATCATAGTCGCTGGTGACCTTAATGGGCACGTAGGTGCTGCGAAGGACGGGTACAGCTGTCATGGTGGTTTCGGATACGGGTCTCGTAACCCCGATGGTGAGCGTATTCTTGAGTATGCGGAATCGCATAGCCTCACAATTGTGAACACCGTTTTCCGAAAACGCGACTCTCACCTCATCTCATATTATAGTGGGAGCTCCAAGTCTCAGATAGACTTTGTGCTTGTGAAGGATCGTGACCGAAATCTCGTCACAGACGCGAAGATCGTGCCGTATGAAACGGTTGCCCCACAGCATCGTCCGCTGATCTGTACTTTGAAGATCGCCTATCCTAGGCTGAAGCAGGTCGAGCGATGCGGTGCTGCAAGAATCAAGTGGTGGCGAATGAAAGAGAAGGAAGCAGCTGTGATTTCTCGCGTGCGGTTACCAACAGTTACGACTGTCGATGAAACTTGGAAGAAAACAACCGACGCGATTCGTCAAGCTGCACAGTCGGAACTCGGCATTACGAAGCCTGGGCGACGGAAGGTCGACAAGCAGGCATGGCTGTGGACAGACGATGTGAAAGCGAAGGTTCGAGAGAAGAAGTCGCTGTATCATGTGTTTCTCGGCGACAGAACAGCCGACAACTGGCAGGAGTATCAGAAGGCGAAGAAGGCTGCAAAGAAAGCCGTGGCTGTTGCGAAAGCCACTCATTATGGTGATGTCTACCGAAAGCTCGAATCGCGCGATGGTGAGCGGTATTTGTACCGACTTGCTAAGACCCGCCATCGCCAAACCGAGGACATTGAAAAGTTTGTTGGCATCAATGATGAGAGCGGCCATCTTCTGACAGACCGCAAAAAGGCGCTGAAGCGATGGCGTGATTACTTTGAGGAAACTTCCACTATGGAATTTCCTCATCCGGCCATCCCTTCTGTGGCTTCTGTTCACGGTCCCGTTCGCAAGATCACCGTGGAGGAAACAGAAGCGGCTCTAAAGAAGATGAAGCCCGGTAAGGCGACAGGGCCGGATGATCTGGCAGCCGATGTTTGGAAGTCGAAGCTCTGGTATCCTGCTGAGTGGTTGGCTGAGTTCTTCAACCAGGTAGTAAAGGAGAAGAAAGTACCGGAGTGTTGGCACAACAGTACGACGATTCCGATTTGGAAGAAGGGCAGTCCTGCGGACTGCTTCAATTACCGTCCGATTCGCTTGCTTTCGCACAGCATGAAGATCTTCGAGCGAATCCTCGATAGACGAATCCGTGAAATCGTCAAGCTCTCCGACAACCAGTGCGGCTTTGTGTCTGGTTGTGGAACCATTGATGCTATACACGCCGCCCGCCTCCTGGTAGAGAAGCATCGCGAGAGACAGAAGCCGGTGCATATAGCCTTTCTCGACTTGGAGAAGGCCTTCGACCGCGTACCGCGTGAACTTATATGGTACGCCTTGCGACGACACAACGTACCTGAGGAACTTATAGAGTGGGTGCGGATGCTCTAATCTTGCCCAAAGAGTAGAGTGCAAGCTGCAGCTGGAACCTCAATGGAGTTTCCCATCTCTGTTGGGGTGCACCAGGGTTCTGCGCTTTCTCCACTCCTCTTTGTTGTCGTCATGGATGCCATTACGCGAGATCTTCAGCAGCCTGCTCCATGGACGCTGCTTTATGCTGATGACGTGATGCTCGCTTGCGAAGAGAAAGATGATCTCGAGCGGCAGGTGCAAGCTTGGTGCGACCGCCTGGCGATGTTCGGACTCAAATTGAACGTCAAGAAGACCGAGTACCTAACGACTGACGTGAACGAGTCCGGCTCCATTAAGATTAACGGTACTGAGCTTCCACGCACTGCGGTCTTTAAATACCTGGGATCAGCAATAGCGTCTGACGGCAATCTGATGGCTGAAGTGAACTCGCGCGTGAGTGCAGCTTGGTCCAATTGGCGTTCGCTGAGTGGCGTGCTCTGCGATAGGAGGATACCAGAGCACCTGAAGTCGAAGATTTACAGAGCCGTCGTGCGCCCGGTAGCAATGTACGGCGCTGAGTGTTGGCCTGCGACTAAGGAAGTTGAAACACGCCTCAGCGTCATGGAGACGAAGATGCTGTGCTGGACGGCTGGAGTCACGCGCATGGACCGCATCAGAAATGATGCTATTCGGCAGAAGTTCGGTGTCGCGCCGATAGCGGACAAGATGCGCGAAGCTCGCTTGCGTTGGTACGGCCACGTTCTGCGTGGGAAAGAAGACAGCGTCCGCAAAATAGGCCTTGAGTTGGAAATATCTGGAAAGCGGCCTAGAGGACGCCCGAAGCAGCTTTGGTCCGATACGTTACACACGGACATGAAAGTAGCTGGCGTCCACCCTGATCAAGCGCAGGATCGGGAAAGGTGGCGTCGTAACACCAGAAGAGCGGACCCCGCGACGATGCGGGACAAACGCTGAAGAATAAGAAGAAGAAGAAGAAGTAGTAGTCCAATAACTGAGCTTTCACTCAGTGCTGGTGGAACAACAGTGAGTTCGATTTGAGACAGTCGAACATGTAATATAGTGTAATTTGCAGCGTTAGTTAATAGACAGGTTTTGTTCCTTTCAGATAAGCGGAGACTTTTGTTTCATTAGAGCTGTCGATTGTTTCGCATTTCACAGAAAACAAGGACCATTTCCTGACCTACGGCTGCAAGATTTCAATAACAAGATTTCTACTCAGAGAGTTTCGATGATCGAAGGCAGCACGAGGAGAGAGCTTACCCTAGAACACCGGACGACGTTATGAAAAGAGCCGGCGAGCGCAGACACCTGAGGTCATTGGTGCGACTTTCTGGCCAAGGCTCCCTCGTGAGCCGCGCTTGTGCTGTAGTCGTGCTGAAGACGACAGAAGCACAAAGAGCAAAAACAAGCAGACGCCCCGGCCAAGATCTCCTATTGCACAGCGCTTGTCCTGCAATCGTGTTCGAGACGACGGCAGCACAAAGAGCAAAAACAAGAAGACGTTTCGGCCAAGATCTATTGTGCAGCGCGAGAGCCTGCATCCCAGCATCTCCGGGAAGGGGCGCTCCAATGGGAGCAATTCCAGTACTGGGAATGTTCCCATTGGAGTACTCCTCTCTCCCTATCACCTCCCTTCTGCTCCTAGCTAACGCTCAAGGAGGTGAATCTGCGCATAGGCGCCTTTTATATTCCCGCCGCGCCCGAATTTGACGCGCCGCTGCGCGATTGCATTTAAAAAGGGGAGCGTCAGCGACGCGCGTCGACCAACCTCTAGGTACGGCCATAGCGGATGACGGAGGAGACCGTCCATGAGTCGCTGAAGAACCAAAACAGAAAGGATTTGTCCGGCTGATCAGCGGAATGCATCTTGTCAATGTTACTGGTGGCATTTCTGTGGGGAGCGACGAATCTTCTCTTAAACTAGGAAAGAAGTCGTCTGCTCAACCTATGGCTGAAATTGGTGACTGTGGTATTGAGTCGAATCCCCTGAAATGCAAATGACACTAAACGACTCTTTATTTTGCAATATGTGCGGGTCCAAAACTAAAATTGCTGGAAGGCACTCATCGTCGAGAATCAGTCAGAATTCTCTCTCATATGGCCATTCCGGGGTCATTGTGCACTAAACATATCTTTAACGTAGTAGGTAAGACTTGTCGGGAATGTCTACAGATCTCCATTCGCTTCTTAGGTTGCGGAAGGTACGGGTGACTATGGTCATGGTCACCGATTTCGCCCAAAGCTCCAGCGTAATACAAAAAACGGATGTCGGATTCGTGACCAGCACCCTAAATAACCACTCCGCCCTGGGCGATCTTGGGTCGAAATCGGCTCGTCAGCATTATTCACCCGAACATTCCGTAATCGGCCGTAATTTCAAAAACGGATGTTTGATTCGCGATCAGCACACCAAATAAGCTTCCTAGGCGAAATTTGGGCGAAACCGGTGATTTTGACCTCGACAGCTTTAGTCGCCTGAACATGCCGTAATTGGCCGTAATTTCAAAACGAATGTGAGATTGGTGATCAGCACCTTAAGTAACCCCCCCCCCCCCCGGGAGAAGTTTGGTCAAGAAACTTTTCGACGTTTCCTCGACCTCTGGCGCTACACCCTTTTTGTTCTGCTAGTTGGGGAACCAAAACAAAGAGGACGTAGCAAAATGTTTCACCTCGGTGGTGAATCTCCCACTCCACACCAAGTCTGCCGCAGCTGATCGCGCCGCGCCGCGTCCTTCCCTCTAGCGGCGCGATTCGCAGAATACCGTAACCCGAAATTCCGTCAAATGTGGTGTTTTGAGGCGGCCGAATATGAATGCGATGCGGCGAAAAATCGAAATCGTCAACCATCGCGAGTATAAAAAGCGCCATACTCCCTTCTAACTCCCTCCTAGTCGCCCTACTAATCCTTGCAATGCTTCAACTGCCCATAGCTGCCCTTAAGTGCTCCGACTCCTCAAAGTGTCTCCAAAACGCTCCTGGAGCTTCTAAATCCCTCCAAAGTGCTCGAGATGCCTAGGTAATTTTTCGTTTGTGTTTGTATTTTTGTATATGTATATTTTTTATTTTTTTATTTCGATTTATATTTCAGCTGTTTTTTCAGCTTTCAGCCTAACCCTACTCCTACCTCTGCCTACCTACCTATTTTTGAATGCTTCTGTGAAAAAGGCAATGTACTGACACAAATTTATTTCAGACAATGTGCATAAAACAGACAAAGTCACGGAGTACAAGATCAGTAATATTTTATTATTAGAAAATCGCCTCTCCGTCAGGAAACACCTGTCTCTCGGTAGCCGTGGACGTCTCGGGCTGCATCGGAAGCAATTATTGACCAAAAATTAAGGAAACGTCTAGTTGGGACTACGTCCAACACGGCCGAAAATCTTCAGAAGAACCCGTAGGGATCAGATTCTAAAGCCTAAACTCCGAGCTAATTTTGGACTACTAGACTAGTGAGGATATCCTGTTTTTTTACAATTGTTTTTCTGGAAGCGTTGACAAAAGTTTGTAACTTCATGAAAACAGAATGTTTACTACCAATGTAAAAAATCGCGATGTTCTGGGGCCTTATGCTGAGGTCTTCCCGGCCGGGCACGCGTCTCATCGCTGCCCGGCCGGGGCGATTCCCGGCCGTTGCTAGCGGGGGACTCCCCGCATGCTGAGCTCACGGGAGTGGAGCAGGAAGTTGATGCGCTATAGCTCACGCCGTGTCGCAGAAAATCGATAGCGCCGGCGTCATGTGGCGATTTGTGTCAGAGCTAACTTCGGTGTGAGATGCTTCATGCACTCTTCATTATGCGGAAGATCTTACTGATGAGAGTGAAAAAGTCCATAAGCTAATGAAAATGAAACCGAGACACATATGACCAACATTCTTCATCTCAATTAAGTTCTCCAGCTTTTTGAGCTGTTCTAGAATAATTACACTGAATGAGTTTGTGTCGATTCATGCCACTCCACTCTCGCAAAGGCGGTAGGAAATATTTTAGGAACGTTGGTAGACCTCACTTATGACTATTATGAGAACATTCAGTTGTCTAGTCAGGCTTCGTAAGCACAAGAGAGGGAGAGAAAGCTTTCGTACATCCTAGGACAGCTCTGGAGTGTGGTTCAAGAAGCTATGTATCTGCTTGGTGATATGAGTCGTGATCACCTCCTTCACTTCTCTTTAAAGTCTTTCCTCCCTATAATTTCTCTCAAAGGCTTCAATGTAACCTCCCAAAAGTGCCAATGCAACCGGCCTTAGCGTGCTGTGATCGGTATCAGTCCTTGTAGATTTCGTAAACCGTGATCGAGCTTAGATTCGTAAGCCGTCACCGCGCTTAGATTTGCAATCTGTCATCGTGCTTGCGGACTCGCCGCAACCGTGACCTCATTATTCGCACGTGGGCCAAGTATGGAAATAATCGCGCCTGTGTGCACCCTTCCGTCTCGAATCTGCCCTGCTGCGTTCGCAACCGTGCTCGCGGGGCGCAGCCGGGTTACGCTGTCAAAGTCAGCAGTCGGATTTTTGTAAAACTGTTCTTATAAAAAACAGTGGACTGAATTGACAAAAATTGCACTGAATAGAAAAAGGCGAGAGGAAACGAGCACTTTTAAGTGTTTTTAATGTCTCTGTGAAGTTCAATTAGGCGACAAGTAGACACACTGTTGCTGGTGAACACTTCTGCTGCATTACGTCGACGATTTTAACTCAATTCCTTTCAAACGATATTCTTACCCCTATCAGATGTTAATCACTTCCGCGCCCCACCGCTAATTTGGCGCGCGCATGCCCGGGGAGACCTCAGCATACGGCTTCTGAAGTAGTGCATGGCGCTATCCCTTTCTTTAATACCTCAAAAACTGTCGCCCTCCTGCACGTTAAATAAGTGTTAAAAACTTCTTCTTAAGGAATAAAAATTTTATAAAATTTTAAACAGCGTGTTATTTTTTGGGGCGGGTGAATTAAAAATTTCAAAAGAAGTCAGGTGGAAGCCTAGAAAAATGGTACACCCTACTTTACTTATGGAATAAAATACTAAACACGCCTACATATTTACTTTAGCCATAGGACATCTAACTTTGATACTGCTAGAGTAAAGCTGTGAGATATAGAAAAGATGGTGATTTTCAAAAGCGTCAACACTTCTTAGAGCAGTGTTCATTTTGACATGAAAATGGTGAAAATCAACTTCAAGGAGCAGTGTTAGCAAAATGAATGACTCACCCTTAATTCAGTATTCGCATAAAAATCAATAAAAAAAGATGGAACTCTGAAACATCTGGTGGAACAGGAAATTTGTACATAAGAAGTGACTTAGACAGGTCCAACAGACCAAAAGGATCTCTGGAAATTCGCGTCTGCGCTTCACCATCCAATAAGTCAACAGAACTCAACTAAACGCAACTAAACGTTTTGAGACTAACGACGTAACGCACATGAGAGGCATTAGCAAAACATTACTCACCGTGATCTAGAAGAGACGATTTTTGTTTTGCCCAATATAAACTGTCCTGTGTGTTTTAAATCTAATTGTTTTTTACTCTCGTACATGACGGATGCTCTTTCAAAAGCTTATGCGTTCCCTAACTATCACAGCCTGTCTTTACCACAGAAGAAGTAAACGATTCCCGGACCAGTAAACGATTCTATGCAGTAGCATTACTAGGATCATACATATTTAATGAAAACTCGTAAACTATGAAAAAGCGAGAAATGGGCCACAGCGAACTATAACAGCGGGCCGAGATCGACCCGCGCGATCCCGCGCAATCGAAAAACTGCGCGCCGAAATTGGCCCGCGCGGTCGTCAATGTGTTAATGTAACATGACAACATGCAATCCTCGTAGTGTTCACCGGCTGAATTCGTTGTACATTTGGGACTGTTAGATATTTGGGACGCCTAAGGGTTAAACAAACTCCTAGCTTTGCAAGTGAACGACGACCAACAGACAAAATCAGGGTTTCGTACCTAATCTAATAATGCTTTGCATCCTGCATTCGTTCAAAGTATGCTTCTCTCAAGCTCGGCAAATATTCGCCTTAGCTCTGCTGACTTACTGGATGGTGAACTATAGATTTCTTATAGATTTTTTAAACACATTTTTAGGGATCCTGTTGGCTTGTTGGACCCTTCTAAACCACTGTTTTTGTTTCAGACTGCCATCTTGTCCTGTTTTTTATTTATCTCTATGTGAATAGTTGAATAATAGATGAGTCATTCACTTAGCCTGCACGAATACTAGGAGAGGAGTATTTCGTTCGGCCTGTTTGATCTGATTTAGTTGATTTAGATAATTTTAAGGAGACCTAATGAAAAATTGCCCGATTAAATATCCGTTAGCAAAGAATGTTCCCTAGGAAGAGAAAATTATCGAACCAGCTATTTTAGTGATAGGAAATCTATCCCTTTAAACGTACCGTCAAGAACTATTCACGGCTAAAACGAAAAAGAGGTACCAGAAGAGCACTACTCACCTTGGTGTGACCCGTACCTCAGCATGCTCCAGCTTTACGCTGCCCCTGTCCTTCTCCTCCCCATGTCGCCGTGTCAGCGTCCCGGTACTCCGATATGTAAGTTTCTGTAAAAAATCAGTAGAAGTGCAGGAAGTCAGAAAGTCCTGAAATTTTCAACGTTGGTTAGCAGAATGTACCTTAAGTTTTCCTTGATCCCCTGAAGCTGTCCTCGACCACCAACCTTCTGCCCAACGACGTCGCTCATTCTTCGTGTCGGTCGACGGAGGTCCTTCGAGCAAGATTGGTATTTTACTGTGAAAACTATGGTAAGCAATGGAAGCGCTATTCTGTCCAACAATCGCACCCTAGTCCATCAAATCCACGGGCGTTCTGCTTTTAGGAGACCACGAAGTGAGGAGGTTTCCGAAAGATCGGAGCACGCCATCTGATTCTTCGATTGGCGCAGCCGATCCTCATTAGGCCACGCTATTTTCTAAAAAATCAGGCGCTGCCCTTCAGGTCACCTAAGCCTCACAGGCTATGCTTCACCTCGATTCATCTAGGTTCAGTTTCAAACTATAACCCACTTAGAAAGTCGAAATTCTGGACACAAGTGATGTGTGAAGCTCCGTTTCCATTCATCTAGGATCGTGACAAGTGATGAGGCGAAGAGAAAAGGAGACGACGCAGCTGCACCAGCCACACGCAAATTTACGCAAGTGCCAGAGCATTTAAAGGCAAAATTATATATATATACATACATATATATATAATATCACCACCTATATATAAAAGAGTTTGTCCGTGGACTGATCTAGCCTAAGAAAGGTACGCCGCATCATCCACAGCGAGAGCGGTCGGGTGATCTAACCGAAGTGAGATACGCCGCATTATCCACTGCGAGGGCGGTCGATGATCTAACCTGAAGCCCCATCATCTACAACGGGGGCAAATTTCGCTGTTGAACGTGGGATGTTGCTGCAGCAGGGAAAACGCAGCCCTTTACGGCTTAACACAACACACCTACGCGCGCTGTTGAGCGTCCAGATTCAGAAGCCGACTTCGTGTCATTAGCATGAGAGGACTACTAGAGGGGTAAGGGTAGAAGGGGGACTTTGAGGGTGGAGAACCGACGGCGATCAGGAGGCAGCTACCAGGAGGAGCATCGTGATGGTTGATGGGGAGAGCATTGAAGCAGGCCAGGAGGTGGTACCAAGAAGAGTTTAGGCAATACGTAGGGAACATTAGGGAGTTACCAATCAGAGGAGGCGGACAGTAAGGAGGATCAGCAAGGAGATCCATTACCATTAAGAGAGACTGGATTTAGAGGATGTGACACCGATGTCACACAATGGGCTTTCGCTCGCCGTCGTCGTGTCGTGAGCGTGGGAGGCCTACTTAATTGGGGTAGAGTAGTAGGGAGGATCCCGAGGGGGTGAGGAGGAACATACCTTGAAGAAGGGACCTGGAGGCGGGACCAGGACGGGAAACCAACAAAAAGGGAGTCGTAAGGGAATTCATACGAAGAAGAAGGAATCTGCCATATGCATAGCCTCGTCATGCTCGACACAGCGGCGACTGCGCGCGCTTCTGAGCTTCCTGATCCAGAAAACGGACCCCTACTTCGCGCAGCAAGCATGCTGATTCTGAATACGTGTCACCGACCGTGCCATAAGCATGGGAGGACCACTAAGGGGACAGTGGAGAAGGACGGTATGGGGGACCTCCACGGTGGACCAGGAGAGCGACCAGGAAGGAAAGGAAGAACCTGGAGGAGAGGCCAGGACGGAGAAACCAGCAAGAAGAGACCAGTAGGTGTCAGTAGTGGAAACAAAGAAGTGGGCCAGTAGTTGGGATCAGGAAGGTGGGGGACTAAAGAGGGGGAGGGAAGACCTGTAAAGGCGGACCAGCAATTAGATCAAGAAGAAACGTGTAAGGGGGAACCTGGCTTCGGAAGACATGTCAACAACAACTTGAAACGCTAGCTTTTGAGCATGAGAACGATTGCGGAGGAGCAGCCTGGGACAGAAGCACTGCGCAGCACAAACCAATAACATTACTGGTCGGTCAGGAAAGACCGTCTATGGTGAAGGTACCGAAGTGGTGAAGGGCTTGATGCCAATAAAGTACGCACCAAGTCCTAGATGTTATCGAGTTTTATGTTTTACATAACTACTTTCCATAGGTTAGTGATGCTACAAAGTCGCGCGAAGCGCGCAAGTGCGAGACACGCCGTTAGGCGTGTCGGAGCACTTGTATATATATATATATATATATATATATATATATATATCACCTAAGTTCTGACTTTTTTGACCACTAACTTTAAATGTAAATATCTTGGCCCAGACGTAACTTTATTAGTTGGTATAAGAGCCGTTACAATCTACACATCTTTGCCAACGAGAAACTGGTTTATTTATTTTAGTAGCCTAGAACTCTGGAGATCTAGAAGCGATGAATTCTTCGAGAGCATATTCTACACCATGTCGGTTCCTGAAGTATTTTTCACGAAGGAAGCCGTCGGGATGTTTGAAAAAATGGTAGACTGTCGGGCGAATACGGTGGATGGTCGAGTGTTTCGTATCCCAAAGAATGAGCTTCTGCCTGATGATCATCGATACGTACAGCCTAGCGTTGTCGCGCAAAAGTATCGGTCCCCTTCTCGGTCCCCTTCTGTAGATCAGCGCTGGATAGATTCGCTGGAGCTTCTTGTGCACTCCGTTCAGCTTCTGACAGTACTTTTCCGCCGTGATTGTTTCACCAGGTTTGAGAATGCTATAGTGGATTAAACCGGCAGCACACCATCAAACGGTCACCATCACCTTTTCCTGGTGCATACTCGGCTTTGAACAGTGTTTAGGTGCTTCGTCAATATCTAACCATTGAGCACTTCGTCGTCGATTGTCGTAGACAAATCATTTTTTGTCACAAGTCACAATTCGCTCATAAAATGGGTCGTCTTTTTGCGTAGAAAGAGCGCTGACAATGTTTACAAACGGCGAGCTCGAAGGGCGAATCTGTTCTCGAAGAATTCATGGTTTCTAGATCTCCTGAGTTCTATGCTAATGGAATACGTAAACTAGTATCTCGTTGGCAGAGATGTGTAGATTGTAATGGTTCTTATTTCGCCTAGTAAAGTTATGCTTGAGCCGAGATACTTACATTTGAAGTTGAAGCTCATAAAACGACAGAACTTAGGTAACGACCTAATATATAGTCCCCTCTCGTTACAACGCCTTTGTAGGGACCGGTGAAAATCCGCGTTATAACGGGAGTAACGTCCTAACCAGAGTAGAAATTTTTTACACCATTTTACACATTGATCTATCTAAAATCACATATAATGACTAAATATGACTAGTGATGAAAATGTGGCCATGAAGATGGGGTGTGAAAGCAGAGAACAACTTTAGATTATTAATGGGACCCTGTCTGTGTAGACTCTCTGTTATGTGCAGAAGTACGCCAAATGTGTGTGGGGAATAGCAGTGTACCAAGGGTAGTTAGACGTCATCAACAGCACAACTGTGCAACCAAGTGTTGCAAGATCTTTTGTTGTGATCAAAAATATCGTGCCAGGCGGGAATCGAATTATCACTCCCAGGGCAAGATTTTAGCCCCTACGTTACCAGTGCGTGATCGTGCGCCACACCTCAGACATCCTTGTTGCAAATGGACTATCAGCGCTATCCCATGATCTCGGAATGTTGTGTGCGAGCAAACAGTCCTGGTCGAAAAGCAGAGGATGCAGGCACACGTCCCGCATGGTGCGAAACTTCTGGTCGCAACAAAACATCCTGTAGCAGTATATAGCATCCATACTAGTAGTTTCAGCCTTAAGTCATAAGTGTAGGGCATTGTTTTGAATAATCAGAGTTTGTTTCCACATCCTCTCTCGTTCAGAGAGGAAATCTCCCAATGTTCGGAAGCAACTAACGACCACCAGGAGCTTTCCACTGTGCTCGACATGTTACTGACTATGAACACTTTTGGTGACCGCGTATGCGAGAAAAGCATTGATACGCAACTGATACGTTGCCACCCGGGTGCTGGTCGTGACTACGAACGAAACAATCGAAAGGTAGGTCTGATCACAGACGCGGTCAGCATCTTGCTCGTCCTAATTTTCTGTGTGGGACCGGAATGAGCTCGGGTCGCATTATAACGGGAATCATTTTGAACGCAGCTAAATATGGTTATAGTAATGAAATATGTGACCATGAGGAGAGTGTGAAGGCAAATATCATCTTTAGATTATTAATTAAGTCTGTCCTCAGAGATACTCCCTGTTATATGCATAAGTATGATAGATGTGCAAGGAATAACGAGTACCTGAGGAAAGTTAGAAGCGATCAGTACCGAATGTTACAAGGTTTTTTGTTGCCATCAAAACTTTCGTGCCAGACGGAACTCGAACCATCTCTCTACCTTCCGGTAACGATGTTAGCCCATTACGCTGCTATCAGCGCTGTTAAATCGCGCGCAACATCCGCGATATCCTCGTTGCACAGTAGCCTCTCAGCACTCACATGGGTTACCGGGATGTTGCGTGTGATCAAACAGCATTGTTGCTCTATTATCCTGTCCAAAGCGGAAGATAGCGGCATAGGTTCCGCATGGCGCGGGAGTTATGATCGCAACAAATCATCATATGGCAGCATATAGCCTCTGTGCCAGCTGCTCTAGGCTTAGAACAAATGCATAGGATATTGTTTTGAATAATCTGAGTTCAATCATACCTTCTGTCGTTTCTAATAGAAGAAACCCTCCAATTTACTGCAGCTTCTATCGACTACCGGGAGTTCCCCGCACACCTTTGCGGTAACGCGGCACGTGGGAGGCAGAACAACTGTCTCGGAGGAGGCAAAAATGCCGCGTAGGCGGCACTCATCCTCAGTATCCTAAGTTTCCCCTCCCCACCACATCGCCAATGCGGTATCATTGTCATTATCATTACCAGTTTCCGTTCTAGATCCTGCCACGATCAGCCTGACAGAAATTGTCGACAGCAAACGGCTGCAGCCGCAATAATGCCTTAAATCATTACTGCCGCAGCCGCGTTGACGGCAGCTGCTGCCGCCTGGGCGCACGCGCCTGCCACAAAAGTGTGCGAAGGCCTTTTATAATACTGTGTTCGACATATTGCTGACTATGAACACTTGTGGGAACTATGAACACGCATGAAAAACATCTACATGCATTTAGTTCATCGTCGCACAGGTGCTGGTGGCGATTACGAACGAGGCAACAGAAGGGTAGATCTGATCGCAGACGCGGTCAGCATCTTGCTCCTCTTCATTTTCCGTGTGGGACCGGAACCCAGGTCGCGTAATAACGGGAGTCATTTTGAACGCAGAGTTCCTCCCAAAACCGCGCTATAACGGGAGTAGCGTTGTATCCGACGCGTCTTAAGCGGAGTTGATTTCTTGAGGTAAACTGGCCGGAGCCAGAGAAAATCTACGTTATATCGAGAGTCGTGTCTTATCCGGAGGCGTTATAATGGGAAGAGACTGTATATGAAACTCACCAACAAATTATTCGACAGAAATAGACCATGCCGAGCGTTTTAGGATGAAAAACTAAAGTTAAAGTGATAGAAGCCGCTCCATGCTGAGTTTTAATAAAGAATCAGACTCTCAGTCTCCCATCAATCAAGTGGTCCGACTTAGGAAGGCGAAACTATAGCTTCATACTCTCTACACTATCAAGGATGTGCTTGATAGTGTACAGAGCTTAACAATAGTCCGTGAGGGCTAGGTGACCAGAAAAACAGCGCCACATTCTTCAGAAAATAGCGTATTCTAATGAGACCGGCTGCGCCAATCAAAGTGTCAGATGCTCCGATCTTTAGGAAACCTCCAAAAGCAGAAGTAGTCGAGGTTGATGTAGGCTGGGCCGTGCGATCCTCAACGGGGAACGATATTTTCGGAGAAACTGGCGCTGGCTATTCCTTCACATTGAATTCCAATAGATGCGCATAGACGTAGAATAGCATAATAACATGGACGACACATAAAATCTTTCGCATTCAATTACGTCAACGAGTTGGCGTTTCAGTGCAAGATTAACGTGACTGTAAAGAAGATGTGAAATAATGGCCAACGCCAGTCTGCAAAAATAGCGAGGTCCGTAGGGAATTGCGCGTCCCAATCGGAATCAAATCTGAGACTGCTCCTGCTTTTAAGATACATCCTCTTAGGATATATCCTAAAAGTAAAGCATATATCCTTTTAGGATACCCAAATATATTTCCACAATACCCTGCAAAAGAAGAACAAAAGGGATTGCTCAATGATGACCTTTATCCTTGATAAGAAAAAGAGCATACAGTAGTCTTCCCCCAACATGCTGGCGTCGTCCGGCGCTTCTTATAAAGCGATTTTTCGCTGAAAAAGGGGGAGGTACGTCCATCGCTTGTCGCTCCAAGCTCTCTCAGTAGCTGAGTAGCTTTCTTGGTGCTTGCGATAAGTGAGAATGGATCCACTGCTCGCGCTGCTGCCTAGATAAAACACATGGATTCAACCGACGCCTTCAGTGTTTTTCACAGTTTGTCGCTTTGTCAAACGCAACTATTCAAAAACTTCTGGACCTCTAATGGAGCTGTCCGAGTTTTGCACCAGAGTAAAGGACGCAGTCAGTTTGCAGAAACAGCGCAACCGGGCTGTCTCAAGAGCGATTCCTTTGGCTGATGCGGAGATAGTAATAAAGCAGTCTATAGAAGCAATCGCAATCGATACAGGAGATATTACGGTACGTACGGCGACATGTGGTGTTCCGTTCAGCCTTCTTTTTTCTGCTCAATAAGATTTTAGTGATGGCTGAGCATGTTCATTTTGCAGAATAAGCTTGCTAATGTTGCAAATGATGAAGCGGCCTTGGACGAGAAAATTGAGCGACGAAAGAAAGAGTTCGAGCAAATGCAGAAGCGTTTCGTTAAGTTGCAGGTTAGTGTCGATTATGGAGATCTGACTCTGCTCAACTGTGTCGCATGTTTTCTCGTTGGTCATCGAACGGGCCATTCAAGACCATCAAGTAGAAGGTCACCGAAAGCCATGGTGGGCTTTTTGACAACCCACGAAACTCGTTTATGACTCATCCAGCGGGGTTTCGGCAAAAGGCATTGCATGACCGACCTATCAGGTTGTCAATGAGCTGGCCCAAGCGGCAGAGTCTCTGATCGCGAAGCATCGGCGAAGCTGAGCTTCGGACGCCTTCTCTCGCTTGAGTGAGTCTTCTCACCCCGGGCCTCGTCCTCTCGATTCCTCGCTGCGCGACGCTGATCGCGCGTTCCCCCTAGGTTCATCGGGCCCAGGCTTCCGAGGCGGGGAGGACCAGGCGAGGCGGAGAGGTGGGAGGTGGGCGCGGAGACGCTTTTGAAAGCTCGCCACGCCACCCGCGTCCTCCTGTCCAGCTCGGCGCTAGGCCGTCGGCCGTGCCGGTTGCGATCTATGTAGATGTGGCTGGCGCATTCGATTATGCGCGAGAACGACACCATTTGAAACCGTTTCGCTCTCTACATGGATGGTATTCACCAAAACAATATTTAGTCATTTCGGCCACAATATATGGACGAGTACGAGAAGTTGGAGTCAAAACTCAAGCAGCTCTACGAGGTCACTTTTTTCTCCTTGCCATGTTTACACCCCTTCATTTTTTTTCAAGGTGTACGTGATAAAGTTTCGAAATCTGGCCTACCTGCAACAACTGCAACTTGAGATCGAGAGGAACGATAGGCAGAAGCAGGTACTCAGCTCGATTCTGGCTTCCATACCATTGTGATTTGTTTGCGAATAGGAGGAATCCGAACGCACAATGAGACAAGTGGTTGAGAAGATGCGAATGGACTTGAGCACGCAGTGAGTTTTCTTGCTCGTCGATAAGCAGATGTATATTCTGAGCTGTTCTCACCAGTACTGCTTTAGCAGCGATCCAGTGGAAGAAGAAGTGCCACCCATCAACCCGGCCAGAAAAAGCTGTACGTCTGCGCTCCTCCACAGGAAGACTAAGCAAATAACTTTCTTCAGCAACGACGAAGAAAGTGTACGGCAATATGACCGGTGCTGGAATGTCGGACGACGACGATGACGAAGATGATGACGAAAACGAAGCAGCTGGAGCTCCAACCGACAGCGAAGAGGAGCGCGCAAAGACGGTACACTGTGGGCGATTTTGCGATGTGCACCGCCTTGGAACCATTGAAAAGTTCAAATTATTTCAGCCTCTCGGCGACGATCAAGAAAAGCTCGATCTGAGCAGTGGGGACGACTTCTGAGCGAAACTGTGTGGACGGAATTGCTTGCGCTCAACTGCTAATGAATCGGTTGCGCCACACGTTTCTTACTGCACATCTGACTCCTTTCGTTCCTTTGCAGTACCAACATCTCTTTGCTCTTCAAACCTATTAAGCCTATCGAGTCAATGTAATGTTAACACGGCTGCCGGCGGTGTTCGTAAAAGAAAAAGCCATAGGTCCCACAGGTCACACAAGCACTCCGCGAAGTCAGCTGGAGGAAGGTTGCGACGTCGTAGAAGATCTGTGCGAGGATACTTCAACGAGTTGCTCTATGTGAAAAACTAACTCTAATAAATGTGCGACTCGTAAAAAAAAACTAGTAAAATGTAGCATCAGGTGAGAGCGGATTTCTGCAAGAGGAGAAGAGAATGTCCTGTTGCCCACTGTTTGTCGTTTAACTACAGCCTGCGCTATTTCGTTGCATCGCACTGTTTGAAGCGCTCTGCACGATGAGCTATGTCGGGGGATCTGTTGAAACCTAGGCCCGAACAAAAGATCCACCTACGAATCTCAAGTTTTGGCACAACACGTGTAGAGAGCACAACTAACGATGCCGAGTTGACGCTGGGCTGCTCTAAGCAGCGCCATGGATCCCTTCGTCTTCTCGGGCATCGTCTTCTTCCGGTGGAGAGGCTTCGCAGCAAGTGAACGAGATCGATTGGTCAAGCATCGTCTATCCATTCTATCGTATGACGTCTGATTTTGCTGTTTGAAATGAGAACCATCCAATTATGTGAATAAGTAACTTGGAGCCTAGATCGTTTGTTGACAAACATCGGTTTGTGGAGGACGTTTTGTTGCGATCAATGTTTTAACTCTAACCAACTTAGAGCCCTTCTTGATGAATGTATGAAGAATTTCCTGTTTCACATCTTAGCCCTATAAGAACAAGAGGATTAACAAGAGGTTGGTCAGAAAGTATTGCCGTTTGACATCTCTTTGTTTGCTTTTTATCCAGCAGTGAAATTTACTCAACAATATAAGCACCGCCATTAGCCGCTGCAGTCTCCCACCTAATGGTCAGCGATTTCCTTCTCCTGGAAGTGGGGAGACAGGGAACCAAAGAATTCACCAACCGCCCTTCCAACATCTCAACTTTGGTGATTTTTTGTAAGGAATGCTTTAGGGAGGCGAAATAAGTGGTAGACGGAAGTGTCCCAGCTCGGCTCCTCCTACAGGTAGTTCGCCTTGGGTGGTCAACTGTGGTTGTTCTTACAAGGAGAGCCTCCAAACTGACGGTGAGCTTTTGCGATGCAATTTTTACAGGATGTAGAGTTCTGTGCGGGGAGTCCAAAACCATAGTTACTTTTTTCGGATTGATCTTCTGTGGTCGAAAAAAAAAACGTGTGGACGGGTGAGCGGCGAAGTTCATGACGCCTTGCTGCCACCCAGCCCAATGTGGTGGGTCGGCGTAGTGGTAGTGTTGTAGATTCACAGGAGCATGATCGTGGGTTCGACTACCCCAGTACTGGTGTTTTTGCATTCTGAGATTTATCGTCATTGGGACGCTTTATCCTCATTTCCAATACATTTTTGAACAGAAACACGGCAACAAATGTCGTTTACTTTCATCGAGCTCTTTGAAAGTTTAAAGGTGAGAATTTCTGACTAACAGGTTAAGCAAGTAAAAAATTCATGCCAGATTCGTGATCAGCACCCCAAATAACCACCACGCACAAAGCGTAGGCGATATTGGTGCTTCTGACATCATTACCCTCACTCGGGCCTGGGCCTAGAGCGGGCTTCGCACCTCGGTCTTCATTCTCAAACAAGGGCAGTCACTAAGGTGTGAAGCCATTCGAGGTGGAAACCAATTGAATCGGTTAAGCGGTGTAGGGCTACAGAGAAAGAAAAATATCGGTGCTGCTACGTCCTTTTTTGAACTTGTGGTAGACAGAAGCGTAGATGTTCAGTTTGTGAGCAGTGTGTTTCGATACATCCTTTTCTGCAATCCTCCATCATTGTTGGAGAAGGTTAGTGCATCATTAGCTATTCTTACCAGTTGGTTACTACGTTTTTGACTCCATCCATGCAAAGAATATGATATAATTTGCTACCTACAACACCTTATCATCTTGAAGCAGCTTGATTGTTCAAAAATCAAAAGGGGCCATGCACTGTACTTGCGAGGTCGAAAAAATAGTTATTCATACTTCGGTTACGGGTGTTACTCGGAATGCTGATGAGGAGTGCACACAAAGCTCCGGGCGTTAAATTTTTTAACGGAATTTTTTAACTGAAAATTTTCGTTAAATTTTTGGTAAATCGTTAAATTTCGTTAAAAATATTAGGTTGGCAACTAATTTCGTGGACTCTCAAGAATCATCAGCAAAAGTATTTATTAACCAATGACAAATGGATAAAGGATAAAGGACGGCGTTATTCAATTCCCTTTAGGATGCGCCACGCACTCTACCCTACGGGATGTCGTGGAGGCGACATGAATGCGTATTTGGCCATACAATGACTTGCGGTGGCCAGCCGATGAACGAGTCAGCCCTCTAGCCTTCCCAGACAATCTGGTACCACTTCACCGACCCCGGAGGGATGGAAGGCTTGGTTGGCCTGGGCGGCAAACCAGAACCAGGAACCTGGTATCGGGTGTAGGCGACAGCTGGCGCCTCCTCCGACTGCGCTCCACGCGCCGACCAACCAATGACGAATGACTATCTTTAATCAAAATAGGATCCCTCAGAACACAGAAGTGCTTCCCATTTATCAGGTAGCTGGTCTATCCCAAAGCTGTAGAGTTCTTCTAGTTTTGAGACCAAGAATCCTTGGAGGTGTGTTTTGACCGGGTCCACACTAATAAATCGTCTTCCAACCAAGAAGTACTGCACCGAACTAAAGATGTGATAGTCACTCTGTGCAAGGTTTGGGATGTAAGGTGGATGAGTTTGAAGCTCTCAGTCAAGGTCTTCTATTTTTTTAGGCGTCCGGTTCGCTACGTTCTCTCCGTTTGGTTGCATCAAGAAGGTATTAACTTCTGGGAGCTCATCAAGAACGGTTCCAGCATTAGTGCCGAAATATATATATTTATTTATTACATGAGAACTCATGTAACAACAACACAACCTTGGAAAGGAAATTTTGGAGTCCAATAAAGAGAGTGGAACTTATTAAAAGTAACGAACAGTGAACAACATCAAAGAAGAACTGGGTAAAAGGCTCAGACAGAGCAAAAGAATAACAATATAACAAAATGGATCCAGGTACTTGTTGACCATGTTTTTAAACAAAAGCACTGAGCATGGAGGAGTGCGATTTTTAGTAAATTTCATATAGCTGGAAGTAGCCCCGTTGATGAAAAAATTTGATCTAAGCTTCAACCTAGCCTTAGTGGCAATTTGTTTCAGCCGACCACCCCTTGTGATGGAGGGTCTTGCAGTGAGAAACCTATCCGCCGCAATCACGCAGGAACCGGAGAGGATCTTGAACATCAATATAAGGTCAAATTTCTTCCGTCGGTCATAAAGGGTAGCCAGGTTAAGGTTGGCATTCCTCACTGTAGAAGAAGGAATACCGTCATAAATGAAGCCGATTCGCCTCAAAAACAACTTTCGTGTGAACCCGTTCTGAACACTTTCCAGTAATTTAATTGTTTTACTTTTATAGGGGTTAAAGACAACAGTTCCGTATTCCAACAAAGGCCGAATGTAGGTCTTATAAGCTCGAAGCAGGATTTTAGGCTCATCAGTGGTCAAGCATCGAAAAAGCTGATGAACTAGAGCAGTGGCTTTGCTAGAAATCTGTTTACAATGAGCGTCGAAATCAAGATCACGGGTTATAAGAAAACCTAAGTCCCTAATTGCATCAACCTTCTCAGTGGGGTAATTACCAATATAGTAATTGCGCTGAGTGTTTCCCAACCCAATGTGCAACAGCTTAGTTTTCTCGTTGGATAGGGGAAGACCACTATCGCTAGCATACTGAGAAACAAGACGAATAGCATTCTGTAATAAATCGTGATCCTCCGAGGATGACAGAGTTTGGTAAAGCTTAATGTCATCCGCAAAGGCACAATACTTGACTCCCGCTGAAAGAACAAGTGGAGGAAGATCATAAGTGTAGATATTGAAGAGCACTGGGGATAGGACACCTCCCTGAGGTACACCACCTGTCACGGCTCTTGAATTAAAGAAATGGTTGTTTACCTTAACCACCATTGACCTATTAGTTAAAAAGGACTTGATCAAGGCAACAATGCGAGGGTGAATGCCAACCTTGAGAAGTTTAGAGATTAGCATATTATGTGGAACCCGATCAAAAGCTCTGATGATTCAAGTGATCTACAATTTTCTTCTTAAGTACCTTCTCAAACACTCTGGCAAAGATCGATGTGATGCTAATGGGCCGGTAATTCGACGGGGATGAGTGCGGAGGCTTTTTGGGAAGGGGGGGGGGGTAACAAAGGAGGTCCTCCACCTGTCAGGAACTTCAGCTAGCATGAACCTAAGATTAAAAATATATTCCAGAGGACCGGCGATAATGTGGGCAATTTCCTTAATCATTACAAGTGGAATTTGGTCAGGGGTAACTGAAAAAGACGAGGGCCACCTAGAAAGCATGTTGAAAATTTCATCAGCATGAAACCATGCAGAGTCGTCCATGGTGGGAAAACAAGGGTTAACTTGCTCACATGCGAGGGAATCTGAACTGGAAGAATAAACGGCAGTGAACGTATCAGCTAACAGTTCAGCTTTAGCAGCATCGGTTCGAGCAATGGAACCATCATTGGCAACAAGGGCAGTGACAGCCGCCTTGGGACGCAACCTAGCATTTAATAACTTATAAAACGCAGACTTGGCTTTAAATACAATGACATTCTTCTCAACGGACCGATTAAACTTCCACATTTGGCGTTCAAACTTCTTATTAAGGGATTTGAAACGAGACCACGCACAATCGGTTTTCTCGGAGACGGCATCCCGCCATGCCCTGAATCTTTTACTGGACAAAGAAACAAGGTGTGGCGGAAGGTGAGCACGATTAGGGAAGACCTTAGTGAGTGGTACAAATAAATCAATACAGTGATGGAGAATAGCTAAGAACATCTCATACTTCTCATTCACTGTAGCCACAGAATCCAAGGAATTGTACCAGTCAACGCTACTCAAATATACTCGCATTGCCGCATAATTAGCCCTCTTGAAATCCCTCCGAAGACTAGGAGTAGATCGATCATTAGCAATATTATGAAGAAATTTGACACTAGAATGATCACTAGTACCGATAGGGGGTTCCACAGACACTGAAGAAATAAGGCCAGGAAGATTGCTGAGAACAATATCTAGAACATTGGTTCCCAAGGTGGGATTACGCACATACTGGGACAAGGAATGAGTTTTGCACAACTCCAAAAAGGAATTGGAAATAGAAGATTTTGGAATATCATCGACTGCTTCTGACCATTTAATGTCGGGGAGGTTGAAGTCACCCACAACAACTGAAGAATGATCACAGGAAATGAGGTCACTAAGAGCCTTAAATAGTTGTATGCAAAGCGACCCAAAACAGGAAGGCGTCCTATAAACTAACACAACACGAAAGACAGATAAGGCAGCAGTAACATCACAACATAAAATTTCATATCCATTAAGGACCGATTCCCGAAAGACCATAATGGGAGATAGTAGTTTGTTGATAAGCAAGGCAACTCCTCCCCTTTCTTTCCTCTGCGATCACAGCGGAAGATCTCAAACTGCACAGACAATCCCTCCGAGAAAGCGTTGGGCTCAAAACCAGACCCCAGCCAGGTTTCACACAAGGCAACTATATCAAAGGTCTGGCTATCAAGGAGAAACTTGAGTGCACTCCCATTCTTACAGAACGAGCGAATATTGGTTAAAAAACATGACAAACAACTACCTGTAATCCGAGGAGGCAATATACGTTTAATGGCATAGCAATAGTGGTAGAAGGACAGTCTACATGATTGGCGGACGTAGGAGCAGTATTAACGGAGGCAGCATTGGCGTGAAGGGCAGGAGATACAGACATAGGTTGAGAGCGAAATTGACTTGATGCGGAAGAATTCTGAGGCTTCTTACGTGCAAGCCTTTCATTCCTCCGACGGTCCCTCTCCTGCTTAGGGAGAGACGGTCTGAGGAAAAGGCCGGAAACTCTAAAGTTCCGTAGCCAGCTAGCACGGTGCAACATTGTCCTAGCAAAATAAGAGGCAGGTAGTACGAGTTTAATTAAACGATTACGACCATTTTGAGGAACTCCTAAACGGTAGATTGCAACAGGATTAGCATCAATGTACAAATGATCCATCAATTCACGAACAATAGAGAAATCATGAAGGGCACGTTGCGAAGAAATGGCAGATTGACTTTCAAGCACACCAAAAATGATAACAGACCGCGAAGGCTCCACCTCCTCATAAGGTGCAGAGGTGGCAGGAGGAACATGTGATGGTGACTCTTGATGATCAATCACTAAGGATGAAGAATTGGAGTGCTGGGAATTTTGAGCGATGACATTCTTAAGACTATTGATCTCAGCTTTCAGGGTCGGAATGGTTTCGCAAACACCTTTAAGAAAGTTGAGAGAGTTGTTTCCTGTCTTCAATTAGAAAAAGAAGAAACGTTCTGAGGTAGGTTGGCACGGAATCATCACGAAGTATTGACTCGGCAGCAGCCTCGAAGTCAGTTGGCGTGGTAGGTGACTGTAGATCGGCATGCGGACGCTTAATAGGCGGCAGACGCCCCTGAATCGGAAGAGACGAGAGGGGAGTGTTCATTGAAGCACTGCGCCGAAAGAGTTGAAGAAAGCACCCGATAAGGTGGTTGAATGTAGAAAGGGAAACGATGAATTTAGCACCTCAGCCACCGGGAGCTCAACGAGACCAGTCGATAATCAATAACGGTCTACACGGAGATGGCCAACGAACTTGAAGACTTCACCTGTCCTGGTGGCGCAAAAGTTCTTCGAGACGTTCACACCGCGCCACAGCAATGCTCGCACGAGGGTCACCAAGCAGCTCAGGATTGCAATAATAACAGCCGGAGGCAGGTAGTACAATAAGACGAACCGGCAAGACAGGTCGGTGGGGGATGGTCGAGATCGATGGCAACACCGACCGCTCACGGCCAGTGCACTGAGCAGAGTGCAAACTACTCTTCTCAACCTGGCCGCGCGCAGGCTGAACTCCGCTAGAATCGCTTCAGACAGATTTTTGGGGGCGGAATTATCCTTCAACAAGATAACGCCAGATCACACGTCGCGAATCGGAAGCTTCAAAAAATCGAAGACCTTGGCTGGGAGCGTCTAACTCACCAACCCTACAGCCCAGGCTGTGCGCCAGGTGGCTAGCACCTTTATAGCTCGCTGCAGCAATTCTTAGTTGGAGGTCGATATCAGATTCGTGGGGTTTGCATTCAAAAATTCAATTTATGCTAAGCTAAGGTGACGAAACATCGTGTCACACGCGCGCAATACGCGCGGTCCTGCGGGCCAGGCGCGCGAAAATTGCGCGGTCGTCAATGTGTTAATGTGGACCATGTCAAAATGCAGGGATTCTTGGCCTCAAAAGCACAAGAATTCTACAGCTGTGGGATGGGCCAGGTAGCTGATAAATGGGAAGCAGTTCCGCGTTCCAACAGATCTAACCTTGAGTGAAAACTGTTATTTGTTATTTGTTTATGAACACTTTTGTTGAAGGCGCTTGAGACTCCACGAAATTAGTTGCCAACCTAATAGAATTAGCTGCAAGCTCCTGTTTCAAAGAGAAAAAATTAAGGAAAACGTTATATGTTCCAACTTCAGCAGATTAACAACTAACGTTCAAGAAATGGAGTTTAAGACTACAATGTTAAACTGATGGTCCACTATTAACAAAGTGTGTACAGCCAAATACACATGCTTTCAGCAACAAGTTAGTTCAGGGTGTGGAATACGAAGAGGTACGGAATTATGATTCAAGAGAACGGTACGTAGTGAGGTTGTGCCTGCATTACACCAGCAAGACATCTTAAGATGTAAGTAAGATGAGGCAGATCCAGGAGCTACCTCAATTTCCTAGTTTTTTGCGAAAATGTTTGGCGTGACTGTTCTACGAGCATGTACAATCTTGATAAGGGCGCCAGCTCGCTAGTACAAAAGGAATTAATAAAAATACAATTAGAAGACCATCAATGGAATGTTAAGAAGTTGGAGAACGCCCGACTTTCGCACATCAATTTTTTGAAATGTCGGAGCTGTGACACGACATCGTGTCACACGTTCCCATTCGACCGAAAGGCCGTGAAACGGTTGTCAACTTGTTAAATTCGGGAAAAGTAATTTTGCTAAATTTTCTGTTCTTATCGTTTTTCTCAAATCGTATAGTCCTTTCCACACTTTGCGGGGCTTGTCCCAAAACACTTTTGCTCGCCTGAAACCTTCCCGAAGAAGAAAGCAGAATGGTTTTAACCTTAGCTTCGCCGACTGAAAGCATTCTCTTCTTCGGGAAGTTTCAGGCGAGCAAAAGTGTTTTGGGAGAAGCTCCGGAAAGTGTGGAAAGGGGTGCAGTCCCGAGGGGATCCACTTTATACACATTTAAATAATAGTTGAACTGCAACCACATGCAATATAACGTACGTGAGGAAGCCACTAGACTCTCGAGGAAGCTCAGGGGATTTGAGGGGGATGGGACGCCAAGAGGACGAGGGGTAGAATGCACGTCCCGTTATAAGGTGGATCCTCATCATTGGGATTGCACCAGGACAGGCAATTCATAGTGGGACTCAGGACAGTATCTTTGTGAATTTGTTGACGTTCTTGGCGGCTCCCCTTCATGTGCCACCTCATCGCGGTGAAGGGGTGAACATCACTTACGAGGAAGGTCAAAGAGGAGTTTCTCAAAGCGACCTATATAGGGTTGTAGGGCGTAGTCTGGGAAGCACCATAGTTGTTTCCGAATTTCCTGCGGACCTCTGGGTAGGTCAAAAATGGCAAAAAACTGCACCGCTTCAGTGCGGGCCGATAACGCAAAACTGACGCCTGGAATACCCTTGTCGCGCCCACAAATAGTCCTGCAAAAGGTTTGGAGCTTCAATCATTGCTAGAAGGTAGGAATTGATTGATTCCTAATTGAAGCGAGACGGGCATTCACGGGAGGCGCGCGCCACTAGGCCGCTACAACTGGATGGCCGAGTCGTTAGCGTGGCGGACTTGCGAGAAAGAGGTCGAGGGTTCCGTTGCCGCGGTGTGGTTTCTGCATTGGTGGGCGGACATCTTGCGTTTTTGCCACCGTAAAGTGCTTTTCTGGGTGTCATATTCGATTTCTAACCCTCATTTCAACCTTCTGTGATACGATTTTACTTCAAAACACAAGTTACGCTAATAAATATGCAATAAACTGTTTGACAATTGTGGTAGCGTTCTATAAAACACGCGAAGCAAAGCAGCTTCCGACACCAGCAGCAGCGGATAAATGCCAAGGAAGAGCAGCCGGAAGCTTCCTGGCAGGACGTGTCGACAGGCACTTCATCGAAGGCGTAGTCCGCGGTGTTGAGAAGTGCCCCGGATGCGTGTCCACATATCCAGCTGCCACCCACGCGTACGCAAAGCACATTCGGAATACCGGAGCGCAGAATTGCCTATAGGTCTGAGTGACCGCCTGCAAGGACGGGTGCCTTGAAAATTGCCTCAAAAATGTAAACATCAAATGATCTGGTCCGAAGCGATTCATGATTATCTTCAAAGTATTGTCTCTGAGAAGCAGTTGAAATCCAGACGAAAGTGGAGCACATGTTCACAAATTCGCCGGATGAACCGTTTGAAAAGCCGGAAGAAATATACATCGAGAGGCTGGCAAAGGCTCGATCGTCGCTCCTGGCGGTATTGTCATCAGCTTAAGCTCTTTTCCAGCAGGCACCTCGGAAACGAGGTATTCGCGATCCCTGAACCCTTGCCAGCTGTCAAGGAGGACAATGGTTAGGGGTGCTGCCGGAGAGCCAACCATGCATTCTCGAAAGAAACGCGGGACTTGTTGTTTCGTCATGATGTGGCTCGTTCCTGCCACTATAAGAAGGTTTGGTGCCGACCAGTGACCGCATTAAGGAAACGATCCACTAGCCTCCTGCAAAATCAAAAAGAGCTTGTCTCCAAGTCGGTTGGGCGTATAGCACTGGAACAGCAGTGTACGAATGGTCAGTGACGACAGGGATTGCACAACACGAGACACTTGCTGCATTGGTTGGTGGAAACTGGTCTTACATACATTCCAGAAGTCGGTGCAGGGAAATTCATTGTATCGAATCAATGCATGTCGATTATGCTCACAATAGATCAATACAAGAAACATTTCCAAAAGTAATATGGTATATGTGTAACATACATCACATATGTACATAACATGAAAACTTCCCAAACAAGATGCACATGCTTGAGTAGGCGAGTAGCGTATACCTACATGTAGCGCGCGTGAGTGGCAGCTTCTCAACAACGGCGGACTACGTCTTCGATGAAGTGCCTGTCGACACGTCCTGCCAGGAAGCTTCCGGCTGCTCTTCCTTGGCATTTATCCGCTGCTGCTGGTGTCGGAAGCTGCTTTGCTTCGCGTGTTTTATAGAACGCTACCACAATTGTCAAACAGTTTATTGCATATTTATTAGCGTAACTTGTGTTTTGAAGTAAAATCGTATCACAGAAGGTTGAAATGAGGGTTAGAAATCGAATATGACACCCAGAAAAGCACTTTACGGTGGCAAAAACGCAAGATGTCTGCCCACCAATGCAGAAACCACGTCGCGGCAACCGAACCCTCGACCTCTCTCTCCCAAGTCCGCCACGCTAACGACTCGGCCATCCAGTTGTAGCGGCCTAGTGGCGCGCGCCTCCCGTGAATGCGCCGTCTCGCTTCAATTAGGAATCAATCAGTTCCTACGTTCTAGCAATGATTGAAGCTCCAAACCTTTTGCAGGACTATTTGTGGGCGCGACAAGGGTATTCCAGGCGTCAGTTTTGCGTTATCGGCACGTACTGAAGCGGTAGTTTTTTGCCATTTTTGACCTACCCAGAGGTCCGCAGGAAATTTGGAAACCACTATGGTGCTTCCCAGACAACGCCCTTCAACCCTATATAGGTCGCTTTGAGAAACTCCAGGCTGACCTCTTTGACCTTCCTCGTTAGTGATGGCTAACGGCACAAATGGTCACGCAGTGCACGATGCTTTGTCATGTATGGGCGGCTCTCATGTATCCCTGGCCAGGAAGATGTGAGTAACCAGACCACTGCCATGGCTCAAACAGCTGAACCCGCGCCCCAGTCCTCCGCGCGCCGGAGGTGGACTTCTACGACCTCGGTTGCATCCACCTCCGGCGAGGGTCCATCTAGTCTCGGAGTTTTCCGCAACATCAAATACGACGTTGTCGCCCTGCAGGAAACGAAAGGCAGAAAGGGAACCATAATGGGCTCCGCACACTTCTGCGGCGTTGCCGCAGCCGGCAGCCGGCAAAAGTGAGGCGGAGCCTTCAAGTTGCGGCGCTCCTCCCCATTGCGAGAGCGCCGTTCTCCGGCGTTGCCGCAGCACGGCGCCGTCGCAGCGAACTCCAGTCGGGACCTACTCGCATAAAAGGAAAGCGCGCTCCGATGAGAGACGCGCGCCCGAATGAAGAACTCAGCTGAGAATCTCCATCGTCATCAGCTAAATATTAATAGAATCTAGCATTCTTCATGGAACAACACCGAACCCAATGAGGAAGTCAAACACCAAAACTTAGAAAAAGGATACTAAACAAGCGAAACAGCTAAATCCAACACAAGAACGAAAGAAATCAACCCAGACGTCGCCCGGATCGTCGAGAAATAATCAGCTGATAGCCATAATTGATCTCCTAATTTAAAGGACGCATGTGTTTCCACTTCCTGTTCCCCGTCGCGATCGGCTAGAGCGCAGAGTCTCTGCCTGCGGCATTGCCGCACCGACGGCAACAATGATTTCAATCATTGTTGCCGTCGATGCGGCAATGCCGCAAAGGTGTGCGGGTGCGGGACGGCGCCGGCTGCCGTTGCCGGCGGCCTCTGCGTGCTTGCCCCATGTTGAAGGGTAGGGCTGCGGCAACGCCGCAGAAGTGTGCGGAGCCCTTAAGAAGGACCGTCCACAACGAGCTTCCATTATCAGAGCAAAGGTGGACAGAAAGAATATTGGCGGAGTTGGATTTCTCGTCAATTCGACACGACCTAGTAGACTCTTACAAGATCATCAGTACGCGAGTAGCTGTTCTTCGTTTGGGAACCAAAGATCAAGGAACCATCTTCATCATAAATGGATATGCTCCAATATCTGCGGCCACAGACGAAGAAAAGGAGGAATTCTACAAGCTATTCGAAAGGACTGTCAACGACGAGAAGAGCTACTACAAAGTTGTCGTTGGTGACTTTAACGCTATCGTCGGTACGAATGATCACGACGAATGGAGGCTAGGACCACATGGAACTTCCTCAAGAAACGAAAACGGAGAGCTCCTGATAGACTTCCTACCCGCGTGCCGTCTCCACCATGGAAATTCTATTTTTAAAAAGCCTTCAAATCGACGATGGACCTGGGAAAGCCCAAATGAAGAAACACGTTCGGAGATCGACCATGTTCTTACAAAAAGACGCTAGAGTCTGTTCGACGTCTCCGTGCTGCCTTCATTTGACACCGGCTCGGATCACCATCTTGTCCGTGCGAAGCTGACTCTCAAAAAGAGGATGTTCAAGCGTGACACTCATAATCCGGCACCGGTGAGGATCCCCACATTCAAGCCTGAGTAGCTGGAATATGCAGTATAGCCGTATGATTGGAATCTTCTTAAAGATCCATCGAAAGACTACGATCTTCTCTACAAAGGACTGTTGAAATGTGCTAGCAGCTGTCGCGAAACCACATCACGTCTGCTTCAAGACTCATATGCGATTGAGCTCTTGGAGCAAAGAAGAGCTGTTAAACTGGATCCTAATGCTTTCCATATGGAAAAAGCCACCATCTCGAAGACCTGTCGAATTGTAGTGAAGGAGTTCATTCAAGCCTACAGAAGATTGAAGCTGTTAGAAGCCGCTGGGAGAGGTTCAAGCATAAAGCGCTGCAAACGAGATCTCTGCGACCAGAAGGCAATAATGTTAGCCCTTGTAGATGAGGATGGAACAACGCAAACGTCTCGAAAAGCGATGGAGAGCATCGTTCAAGAATTCTACACAGATCTGTTTCGTTCTTCCAGCACTGTCCCGAAATGGTTGATGCCACCAGCTGAGGAAGTACTCCCATTCTGGAATCAGAAGTTGCTCATGCCATCAGAAGGATGAAGCCAAGCACTGCTCCCGGACCGGACGGCATTTCTGCTGACCTCCTTCGTGCGGGTGGCAGTGCCCTCTGCTCAATTCTTGCCAAGCACTTCAACCACTACCTTCGACTTGGTAGGATTCCGGACTCATGGAAGGAGTCAAAAACAGTTCTAATCTTCAAAAAAGGTCAGCAGGAGGATATCAACAACTATCGACCCATCAGTCTTTTCTCGGTTGTGTACAAGATCTTCACCAAGATACTGCTCGCATGGAGCGTTGCTTGGATGAGCATCAGCCTGTGGAGCAAGCAGGGTTTCGCAAGGAATTCTCCTGTATGGACCATATTCAGACTGCCCCACAACTCATCGAAAGGAGCCGCGAATACAACATCCCACTTGTATTTGTCTTCGTGGATTAAATGTTTGACTCTGTGGAAATCAACGCCATTCTGAACGCGCTTGTGCATGCTGGTATACCCTCGCCCTACATCCGACTTCTCAACGAATGCTTCTCGAACACATCGACCACCATCCAGTTGTTCGATCGAAAGCTTAAGATTCCTATCGGAAAAGGAGTACGGCATGGAGACACGATTTCTCCTAAGCTATTCACAGCGGCACTCCAGGATGCAATGAAGGACTTGAACTGGGATGACAAAGGCTACTTTTTCGACGGTAAACGGATCAGCAACCTTCGCTTCGCCGAAGATATTATTCTCATCTCTACCAGCAGGGCAGAAGTCGAGGAAATGCTGAACGAGCTCAATGTGGCAGGTATGAAGATTGGACTGGACACGAATATGTTCAAAACGCAATTTATGGCCAACCAGTGGTGTGACACGGGACTCGTAAGGTTAAATGGAGTCGCTCTACAACAGGTCGACTCCTACGTCTATCTGGGAAGAGAGCTGAACATGGATAACGACCTCGCTCCTGAAATCGCCCGCAGGAGACGCACAGCACGCACAGCATGGGCAGCCTTCAGTTCGCTTCGCGAAGTCACCGATCAGGTCAAGGATACCGGCCTCAGGGCCTCGATATTCAACGCCTCTGTACCGCCTGCGATGTGTTACGCGTCGGAAACCTGGCTCGACAACAAGACAATCGCCAGAGCGATGCAAACTACGCGCCGTGCACTGGAGAGATGTCTTCTAAGGACAAGCCTTCGTCAGCAATGGCAAGAAGGCCTACGAAGCTCGGAGCTACGGGAGAAGTCGCAATTAGCAGACCCGCTGCAGTACATGAAGAAGTCCAAATATCGCTGGGCCGGACACCTGCTTCGACGAAGGGACGATAGATGGAGTCTCCGTGTCACAGAATGGCTCCCGAGAGACCATAAGAGACCACTGGGACTACCGCCAACGCGATGGGCAGACTCATTCTCAAGATCTTTCAGAGAGCGGAGCCTGCCTCACTGGATGCACGCAGCCAAAGATCGAGCGGTCTGGAAGAGTTGTGGTCCCCGCTGAGAAGACCTCCAGCCGACAAAAGGACCATCAAAGTATCAAAGTAAGTAAGTCATCCAATGTGCGTTGGGTTTCTGAACATGGGTCAGAAATTGAAGCACGTGTGTCGGGGTGCAGAAGGAGTGTCATAGACGTGGTGATAGCGTGATTATGGGATTGGGAGGAGCATTATTTCCGAACACGCAATAAAAAGGTTTTTCCCACCCGAGCACATTGAGACGCGTGAACACTACTGAGACATGTTGCTACCTTTATGTTTAGATTTGTTACTCTGCGCAAGCCGACACGACAGAAAACAGGTCGAATAGCGGTTTCATGAGAACCGCCGCCTAATGGAAAGAGAACATGAAGGCTTAAAATAATAGAGTAGTTACACTGCTACACTACTTTGAAAGTAGTTGAATCGTATGTTATGTTCTGTATGAACTACAACTACTACATTAGTTCATGCAGAACATAACAATTATACGATTCAACTACTTTCATAACCAAACAACAAATTTCCAGCAAGGCTGCTGAACTACCTTGCTGTTAAAAGAAGCAGAGCGTGTTTGGTCAAGATACAAAGGGTGTTTAGTCAAGATACAAACTACCTCCATTGGGTGAAACACTATTGCCCGCAACTCGGTTTTAGGAGCAGAATGAGATAGCTTAGCCGGGTCTCCTTCCCCTTGTGTGTTATCTCTTCATGTTGAAAAATTTGCAATGCCCTGATGTGGTGTCAAGGTATAGCAGCCTATCTACAAGCAAACGATGAAAACCTTGAGATTTCAGAGATGCTGACGCTAGATGTTTATTTCTAATTTGCGTCTTCGGTATATGCGGTTATAAGAAGCTCCCTGTTCTAAGAATAGCCATCTGAGCGGAGGAGCCAAAATATATGTACATGCTTGATCAACAAGGGGGCCTACATACGACTCGCATACCTTAAGGAGAAGAGGAGATCTATTTCTAGGAGAAGAGATTTCCTTAAAGACGTTGGATGTTCGTAGCATAGCCGCAACATGTATACCACGGATACGCTATTCAGAATGAGGATTACCGCTGTGATAAAGACCAATATCCTCCAGTGCGGAGTTCGCACCACCATATTGGTTCCATAAGAACGTGTTTCTATTTCAGGAAGAATATGTAAAACCTCCGAAGCCTTTCGAGGAGACAGAGGTAACCGCCACTTATCGCTCTAATCCACCGCCCAAGCCTTTGCGTCTTGAAGCAAACATGTCCCTAGCTTGCAGTGCCCTTTTCGCCTTTACATCATCAGCACACCTTTTTGTGGGGAGGTTGCACTGCTGCTCAAAGACCTCAATAGTGAAAGTGTTGAAAAGCAATGGCTAAGGACTACCTTGCCTTTTTTAGTTACATTAGAGCGTTAAGAGACGGCGGCCAAAGTTTATAGCAAGTCTTTCCGACTGTGGTCCTGCTGTATTAGCTGTACACTACGGGAACACCATGCTGTCAAAGGGGCCACTCCCGGCGCTCCTCCCGTCTTCCTCCAAATAATAGCGAGTACCTATCACCGACTTCAAAAGAGGTCTCGGACCTGATAGGGCGGTATCCTACTATATATAAAGCGGCAAGCGTGGATGTGTGCGTGGGTGCGTGTGTGCGTGCGTGTGTGTGTCACACTGTCCCTCCGTCACACAGCAAATGGTGAAGTCCCATTTGGCGAATCTAATCCTGGTTGGGGCCTATTGGATACTTCCTCTATCGTGAAGCAAAACACTCTTATCGTTAGTCCCTTTTAGGACTGCACCAAGGAATTGCACAATACCTACCCAATCCCCTACGAAAGGCACCACTGCGATGACGATTGCTGCGCTAGACGTCGCGAGGGAGGGAGATCCTACCGAGGTGCAGCCATCTACCGTCCGACGGCTACTTTCAATGTAGACTGACCGTGCCACCGTCGTTTTCGAAGATTGCCACGTTGAGGCGACGAACACCGCTCACGGCGTAGCGGCGGAGGAATAGAGGCGGCCATTAGGTGGTCTGTATACAAGAACAAATCTTAACTATAAAGAGTTCCCTTCGTTAAATAAGTCAAAGCATACGGAATCTGACTGAACATAGGGTGAGGCAGCAGAAATGTCAAGTGAATCGTTTTCCTTACCAACGGGCAGACCCCTCCACCTCTTGGGCCTTTTGATCGCTTCTTCTATAAAAACATATTGGCAGTTTCAAAATCCAAAATTTTAAATCAGCCAAGTGTCAGTGGGGGCGTCAAATCGGGGTCACAGGTACCCGAGTCATCTGTTATGTTTTCTGGGCTTTCAAAAGTTCAAGACAAGGTATACACTCTGAGGTGAGCCGCCGTGACGAGCTAGTTTTTTCTCGAGGCACTTGTGAAGAACAAGCCCTTGAAAGATCTTCGACACACCTAATTTCTCCAAGGTAAACAATCCTGACGTGCTTTTTGATAATTTCATTGTACGCTCTACATTCCTGCCGTAAGTCGAATTGGGTGGCGGCTATTCTTCCTCCGCCAAGTCGCGTGCGGTCGCGTCGCGGCGACGTGGCAATTTTCGATATCCACCGACACCACGGTCAGTCGATATGGAGGAGGATCGTTGATCGGTCGGTGGCGGATCGCGGCTCTTCCACCGCTGCTACAGGAGAACCCTGGGAGACGAGAACAGTTCTCGCACGAGCAGCTTGGATACGCCACAATATGGAGTCCTTTCCCTTGCCTGTCTCTGCCTGCAGAACCCAACCACGGACTCCCCCTTAGCGACGAAGGTGGTTTCCACACGAGCAGCTTGGACCGCACCCACCCTGGAGTCCCTTCCCTAGCCTGGTTCTGCGCTCGAAGAGCGCAGTACCCAGCCGCGGACTCCCCATGAGCGCGCAAGGCAAAGGAGGAGAGATTTCGCGCTCTGTCGCAAAGATGGGTGAGAACGATCGCGCGGATGTCAATTCGTTAGCCCAAATATTGCGGCAGGCGCGCGCGTTCGATGAGCGCTCGTGGCTTGGAGGAGGAAGAATAACCGCGATCGTCGAATTGTCTGCAAAAGGGTGGTCTACCTGAGACTGATTCGAGAGCCCTAGATAGAATCAAACTTTGGCCACCCTTCACCGCATCCCCTAGTACTTAAAGCTGTTAAGCAATAAAGACCTCAATTAATTGAGCGATTATAGGGTCCTCATCTCGCTGGATAATGACATTCATTATCTCGTTTACTGACACCCCGCCATACCCACTTTGGTACTCTAGACTCAGCGAGAATAGACTCGGTTTTCTTAGGATCTTGGCGTCTAGAAGATTGTGACTCATTGAGCTGGTCAAGGGAAGTCAGTTGAGAGCCAAACTTTCAGAGAGGAACACACAAACACAGCTGAGGAACTAAAGAAATGAAGAGGAGAACTGATGATGGGTGTGAGGAAACCTAGAAAAATGGAACCAGGAGCTGAGGACTTCTTAATAAGAAGAACCACAAACAGAATAAGGAAAGTCAGTGCCTAGCTGAAGTGTTCTAGAAGAACGATGAGTGGCCGTCTGCAGCAATGCAGAGGAAAAGGCAATAGGAATGGTATGAATACTGCCAGCGCTCTATTCGCTGCTCACTTCTAAGCGCTCGTTGAAGGAGTGCGCGCGAGTTTTTGGATACACCGCACCGTTGCTGTGAATGCTTGGGAACGGCGCAGGGCGCCGTACGCGAGGGAAGAGAGACAAACCCCCACGCACCTAGTCATCGCCGCTTGCGACTCTGAACGCCATAACGACGTGACACGATGTTGCACCAACGTTACCAACCCAACCACCCTCCTCCTTCCAGACGAGGGTCAGATGTAAGTTGGGAATTGAGCTTTTTTGCGAAATCACACGTGGTGAACGTGGCAATCCTCGCGGGACGAAGCGCTAACCCACTGTGTTGTGTGCTGTTACAATCTAGCGTTTTTGACTTGAAGACCCTTGTGAGGTGTCGTAATTGCGTTTCTCAAGTAGGACAGTTGAAGATGACATAACCCATCCTTTTCAGCATTAAGAGGTTTACGAAAGTTGCTGTCACTCCATAAAAGGGATGCCATATGCTTGATCCTGAACTGGATGCATGGCCATAAACTTGTGTGAAACTCCTCTGTATTTGTTGCTTTTATTTTTCATAACTTTTAATGAGAAGTTCTACTCATTTTACGATATATGTACTAGGTTGATCGGAAAGTCTTGATAGGGTTTTCTTCACAAGTCTACAACTTCGGGCTTTCGGATAATACCCATGATACACCAAGAGGTAGTCGTAGAACATTCTCGAAGTTTCTCTGCAAAAGATATGTAAGCGCGGAAAGGATGCTCTTCCTTGGGTATTAGTGCAATGTCTCATACTATAGTGGGAGCTCCAAGTCTCAGATAGACTTTGTCCTTATGAGGGATCGCGACCGGAGCATTGTCACAGACGCGAAGATCGTGCAGTACGAGACGGTCGTCCCACAGCATCCACCGCTGATCTGCACCCTAAAGATCGCCCCTCCGAGGCTGAAGCAGATCGAGCGATTCGGTGCTGCAAGAATCAAGTGGTGGCAAATGAAAGAGAAGGAAGCAGCTGTGATTTCCCGCGTACGGTTGCAGACAGGCACGACTTTCGACGAAACTTGGAAGAGAGCAACCGACGCGATGCACCAAGCTGCAAGGTTGGAACTCGGCACTACGAAGCCTGGACGACGCAAAGTCGACAAGCAGACTTGGCTGTGGACGGACGATGTGAAAGCGAAGGTTCGAGAGAAGAAGTCGCTGTATCATGTTTTTCTCGGCGACAAAACAGCCGAAAACTGGCAGGAGTATCAGAAGGCGAAGAAGGCTGCAAAGAAAGCCGTGGCTGTTGCGAAAGCCACTCATTATAGTGATGTCAACGAAAAGCTTGCGTCGCGCGATGGTGAGCGGTGTTTATACCTACTTGCTAAAACCCGCCATCGCCAAACCGGGGATATTGAAAAGTTCTTTGGCATCAATGATGAGTGCGGCCATCTTGAGACAGACCGCAAAAAGGCGCTGAAGCGATGGCGTGATTACTTTGAGGAAATTTCCGATATGGAATTTCCTCATCCGGCCATCCCTTCTGTGGCTTCTGTTCACGGTACCGTTCAAAAGATCACCGTGGAGGAAACAGAAGCGGCTCTGAAGAAGATGAAGCCCGGTAAGGCGACAGGACGCGATGATCTGGCAGTCAATGTTTGGTTAGTCGAAGCTCTGGTATCCTGCTGAGTAGTTGACTGAGTTCTTCAACCAGGTAGTAAAGGAAAAGAAAGTACCGGAGTGTTCGCACAACAGTACGACGATTCCGATTTGGAAGAAGAAGGGCAGTCCTGCAGACTACTCCAATTATCGTCCGATTCGATTGCTTTCGCACAGCATGAAGATCTTCGAGCAAATCCTCGACGGACGAATTCGTGAAATCGTCAGGCTCTCCGACAATCAGTGCAGTTTTGTGTCTGGTTGTGGGACCATTGGTGCTATACACGCCGCCTCCTGGTGGAGAAGCATCGCGAGAAACAGAAGCCGGCGCATATAGCCTTTCTCGACTTGGAGAAGCCATTCGACCGCGTACCGTGTGAGCTTATATGGTACGCCTTGCGACGACACAACGTACCTGAGGAACTTATAGAGTGGGTGCGGATGCTCTACTCTTGCCCAAAGAGTAGAGTGCAAGCTGCAGCTGGAACCTCAATGGAGTTTCCCATATCTGTTGGGGTGCACCAGGGTTCGGCGCTTTCTCCACTCCTCTTTGTTGTCGTCATGGATGCCATTACGCGAGATCTTCAGCAGCCTGTTCCATGGACGCTGCTTTATGCTGATGACGTGATGCTCACTTGCGAAGAGAAAGACGATCTCGAGCGGCAGGTGCAAGCTTGGTGCGACCGTCTGGCGAGGTTCGGACTTAAATTGAACATCAAGAAGACCGAGTACCTAACGACTGACGTAAAGAGTGCGGCTCCATTAAGATTGACGGCACTGAGCTTGCACGTACTTCGGTGTTTAAATACCTGGGATCAGCAATAGCGTCTGACGGCAATCTGATGGCTGAAGTGAACTCGCGCGTGAGTGCAGCTTGGTCCAATTGGCGTTCGCTGAGTGGCGTGCTCTGCGATAGGAAAATACCAGAGCACCTGAAGTCGAAGATCTACAGAGCAGTCATCCGGCCAGTAGCGATGTACGGCGCTGAGTGTTGGCCTGCGACTAAGGAAGTTGAAACGCGCCTCAGCGTCATGGAGACGAAGATGCTGCGCTGGACGGCTGTAGTCACGCGCATGGACCGCATCCGAAATGATGCTATTCGGCAGAAGTTCGGTGTCGTGCCGATAGCGGACAAGATGCGCGAAGCTCGCTTACGATGGTACGGCCACGTTCTGCGTGGGAAAGAAGGCAGCGTCCGCGTGATAGGCCTTCCAGTTGGAAGTATCTGGAAAGCGGCCTAGAGGACGCCCGAAGCAGCGTTGGTCCGATACGTTACACATGGACATGAAAGTAACTGGCGTCCACCCTGATGAAGCGCAGAATCAAGAAAGGTGGCGTCACGACACTAGAAGAGCGGACCTCGCTACGAAGCGGGACAAACGATGAAGAAGAAAGGTCTAGGTTAATGTGAGCAGAAGTGGAGAATTAGAAAAGTCTGCAACTACAACGCCGAAGTGGTATGTTTATTGATCGGTGCTATCAATGATAAATTTGAGAAAAGCGACGGGGAATGAACTGGATTAGACTACGTCGAGTCGAGACTTGAGGGTGGCGAAGTTATGGGTAGCTCGTAGATGTCGCGGCTTTGACTTGATCTCGCAACAAGCACAATGAGCACAATGATGACTACAGCTCCAAATATAACGAAAACCATCAAGGCCATGAGCAAAGAAAGAATTTCTTTCGGATCCATAGTTGCCACAAATCCTGAAAAAAATAGAACCAATTAGGAAGTCGCGTCGGAATAAAAGGCATAGCAGTGAGATCAATGTGTTGTCTGTGGTAGTGTTTGTTAACGTTTTAAAATGCGCTACAAAGCTCGTTGTAATAGATATCCCAGTCATAGATCCCGGTCAGGGGTGCGCGTAAACGAAATTCGAAATTTCTTAAATTGTAAATCGTAATTACCAAAAAACCGTCGTAAATCGTAAATCGTAAGAGTCACCTGAACTGTAGTGCAGTACAATTAAGTTCCTGAAGCTTTTCTGCTAATGTTAATCAGATGTGATTCAATATTTATTAGGGGGGGCCAAAAGTAATGAGACACCCCACGCCGTGTCCATATATCTCGTGGCTGGAGTCTGGTTTCGTGCTTGTTGTATTTATATGTTTGTATGCTACTTAATGAAGCCCATCTGAAAAGTTACCACTTCCGCTCTTTCCAGAAGCATGCCCAAAACCCCAGCCTGTCTCATGCCGAAACCCCAGTCTGACGAGTCGACCTGTGTCGCTCAAATCTCCCCCAATTCCCAACCCCGAGCAGCCTGGGCTCAATATTCACGCAAGATGAGAAGTACGTCTTCTACCTTAACCCTGCCAAGCAGCGAGTCTGGGTGAGGCCTGGTGAATTGTTACCGACCTTCGTTCGGCGAGATGTTCACGGCGAGAAGCATCTTTGGAGCTTTTGGGTCAGCGCCCATGGATCGGTTTACCGGAGGCTGTTTCCCAAGAGCACCGCGATGAACTCCAAGGCCATGGTGAACGAAATAGAGGAGATGGGCGAGCGACTCGCTCTTATTCATTCGCAGCGCTTCAAGAAGGTTCTTCTCTTCGACAACGCCGCACCCCATCGGGAACAAGTAAGTACGGATAAGCTTTGCCAGCTGGGCTACGTTCACATGCCTCACCCACCGTATTCGCTGGACATCTCTCCATGCAACTACCACTACTACTTGAGCCTACAGGACTTCCTAGTCGGAAGGGACACAAGAACCCAAGCAGTCCCTGACAACCATATCGAGCAGTTGATCAACACCAGGATCAAGCAGTTCTGGAAGGATGGGATCAGGAAGTTGGCTGAGCGATGGCAGCAAGGTCCTTGCCCTTAATGGCAAATACACTCCTCTGCATCGTTGAGTTGTAATTGAGTTATAAGGAGATAAAGATTTTTTTTTGATTTTGTCTCATTACTTTTGGCCCCCCCTAATATTTATTTGTTGTGTTATTTTCAGCTTAAGCTGGATACTGAATAATGTTCTTACCAAACTATTTCTTTTTTACAGCTTCTTGCCAGTAAACAACTTTCAAACCAAACTAAACACGTTTCCGGAAAGTCAAAAGAACTGTAAATTTAAAAGCTATACTTAAGTCTATGCATGGCATTCCAACAGAAAGCTTGTATCGTTTGAATATCCATTAAATTCCTAACTTTCTACCAATTTTTAGCTTGTGTATTTGTCTAGGAACTAGCAGAAACAACAACGAAAAGTTCATTGTCAAAACTAAAAATTAAAAAAAATCGTTTCACCGCTGACCAATGCGCCGGTTTCCTGCTCAAGCCTGTACTTGTAAGATTTCGAAAATTTTATAATATTGCTCTACTATTTAACAACTTCCTGCGCTCGCTCGGGTACCCTTCGCCAGCTCCGTCGTTTCCTCTCCGAGAACCTGCAGTATCGTAAGCGGATTAGATAGGGCGAGTACGATCAACTAAATCACGTCACCGGAAATGGAGATCACAACTGTAAAGACCGCTCGACCTTTTCTTGGGGTGCTACACGCTCGATTTTACCGCACTTTTTACACCAATTTGCTGAGCTCTAGAAAACATAGTGCAAACCGATAGAAGCATTGGTACATGTCGCGAAGGTGAGCACGATTGGTAGGTGGGAGCGTGCCAGCCAATAGTAACCAAGCTGAGCACAGACCGAACACATGCCAGCCGATCAGGGTACCGAATGTACAAGTTCTTTCTAAATGACATGTTCATTCAATGCGGTCTGATTGGATGGGACGTTCCCATCTCACAACGCTGCCCGTGTTCGCGACACATGCCGAGACATTAGTGGCTTATCCTTTCCACATGAGTGTAGCAACTTTCTAGACCCCGCTTCCAACTACGAATGATGTTCGATCGTGGATTTGCCTCAATTCTGTTCGGTAGGATTAGCATGTATCTGTTACAGACAGAGTGACTCAACGTTATTACCAAACAGGACGTGGAGCTAGAATACTCGTCTCTCTTTCTCTAAGAAACTGCTCCCAGTGTCCTTTTATTTTTTATTTTTTTACTTAATACGCTGCATAAAGCACTCATGGGGAAAAATAAATACAAACAAACACAGACAATGGGCTGAAATGGAACAACCTTCGGCAGTAGGAATGCGATGTGCCTTGCTAGCTCTCGATCGGAAACGGAGGAGCCCAGCCTCCTCAGCCTCCTAGACAGAAGCCTATTTTTGAGTATTGCACTTGTTTCTCCTCTTGAACCTGTCAGGTTCTAAACGGCAGCCCTTACTACGTTAGAGAAATGGAAAAGTTAGCGAAGAGAAACGTCGGATTCGAGAAGCCTGTGAACAGGACGGTATTTTACAACACAATAACATATCAGATCATCAAAAATCAACTCTAAAGGAACGTGGGAATGGGCTATAAGAGGGACCATTAGAGTGTGCATATCTTTACAACCCAGTCCACATAAGTTTGGTCGCCAGTTGGTTGTTGATCAAAGATCATATTTACGAAAATTTACGATTTACGACCCAAAATGCCGTAAATCGTAAGTCGTAAAAGTTTGGCAAAAATAGCCGTAAATCGTAAAATTGTAAACCTTAATTACGCACACCCCTGATCCGATGTGAGCTTCAATACATTCGCAGTGTAATTTGGAGTTCGAAAACGTTATGAAACATTAATGTAATCGACTCAATAAAAATTTTAAAGTACGTGGATGCGAACTCGTGTGTAGTTAGCCACGTCCATAATCTGGCATTTTGGGAAAGTGCGATCTTGACGTGCTATATACCGTAGCACCTTCTTGCCCCTTCATCGGGGTCTCAGCTCTTCCTGAGAGCTTTGTCATAAGTTATGACTCCTCGACCAGTGCTCGCACTTTTGAGATAGCATATTCTGCTACGAATTGTGGTACCTTGCTGCATTGTTGTGAACGCCAATGAGAGCCAAGGCGGTGACAAGAGTAGTTCACAGCGAAGAGGTAACAACTCCATACAGAACCAATCGAGTCTAGAATTTGAAGTTTGGGACGAGTGAGCGGCGCCGTCTCGATTATTCATATGTCGGAAAATTTCTATTCGTCTGTAGTTTCATAAAAGTTGTACTCTCCTCAAATAGCTTCACTGTCTGCAGTGCTACAGTACCGAGCATGTCTTTTGACCATGGGCCAAGAAAGCCGCGCAGGTCAACGTAGGCCGCTTTGGAGCGTTCCAAAGTGGCCTTTTTGAATAACTTCTTTAGAAATCAAGCCCTTGTGACAACACTTGATACTAATACTTGAACTCAGCAGCTTGAGCTCTATCCACTGTTTTACAAAATGCCGATACTCGATAATTTTTTTCACATCGATTTTTTGCCGATCCCTCTGATCGCAGCTGGTCCCCCGTCGTTTGCCTTCATTCCCACGCGAATGAAGGCAAAAAAGAAAGAATGAGCTGGCGCATCCCAGAGGGGATTGAGTAACGCCGTCCTTTATCCTTCTCCTTTATAACTGAGGTTGGTCGGGTCTAAAACCTACCGAAATCGGCAGAATTTTTAAAAATGAACGTCGAATTCGTAATCAGCGCCCCAAATGACCAATAGATGATTTTGGACGAGGGAATTTGGCCAATTTCGAAATATCGATTTTAGATGACGTCATCATCCGCGCAGGCTCAGCCTGGAGCTCCCCTCCCTAGGAAATCGCCAAACAACCGATCTTTCTGAAATTGGTCAGATTTATTTATTTATTTATTTATTTTTATTACGTCGCTAAAGGCAGAGGCGAGATAGAAGTAGGACAGGACGAAAAAATAAACAACAAACTTCAGAAAAGTGCACAATCAAACAAGAATCAGGTTTACCTCCATGACTAGAGTCCGTCAAACTTAAGCAACATTTTTGATGCATACCGCTTGAACTAGGGTATAGAGTAAGCATTTGACAGGTTTTTCGTGATTCCTATGTAAGCGCTACCTGCTCTATGCGTAAAGAAGCAGGCACGAACTGTAGATCTCGGACAAGGCAAGGCTATTTTCATTATACCACATCTAGTTCAGGAAGACATTAAACTATATAATTTCATAATCACAGCCACACTAGGTTGGAGCAGAATTTTATGAACGAGACAAACATCAAATACCTTTCGTCGTGATACGAGGGATGGAAGATTCAAATGCCTATTTCTGAACACTGCGTTGGGGATGTTGGAGTATAGGAAGCCTCCCATGCGAATAAATAATTTTCTAGTAAAATTGTTTTGGATCTTCTCAATTCTGGAGATATCTTTAATCCTACTAGGGTTGAATACTGTAGTGCTCGTTTCAACTAATGGGCTAAGCCCTTATTAAAAGAGCTCTGTTCTTTGTAGAAAGGGCTTTAAATATGTGGAATGTTCGCAGAAGCGCTATCCTACAACGGTTTTTGACGTTCAGAAAAGTCTAGTTTGCTACTGTATGTGAAACCAAGATCTCTAATGAAATCCACCGATGTGACGTGGAGACCGTCCACTTCATATGTATGATGTGCAGTTGACGGAGTGCTGCTAATACGCATGAAACTTGTTTTGTGCGGAGCCAAGGGGAGCTGCCATTGTTTAGACCAGGAAACCAATAAGCTGATTCCTCTTTGAAGACATAATTCATCATCAACACCATCAATGACCTTGTATATTTTTACATCATCTGCATACATGGCACAATCACAAACATTTCGCAAAACTTCTGGTATTTCCGAAGTAAAAATGTTAAACAATATAGGCGATAATACCCCTCCTTGAATTACACCACTTGTTATATGTTTAACTTCGGCGAAAACATGTCCAATTTTAACTTGAAACGTTCTCTCATTTAGAAAATCAGCGATCCACTTCGCCTTAGCAAAGTCAAAATAAATAACATCACAGCAGCGCTTGCTATCAAGCGCTTCAGTGCAATCATTCATGCATTTGATTAAGTTCGTCTCTACAGATCCTCCTGATACAAAACCATGCTGTTGTGTAGGAATGATCCTATGGACAGAAAGATGGTGCACTAAATGCTGCTTAACAACCTTCTCAAAAAGCTTGCAGAAAAATGACGTTATGCTCACTGGCTATAATTCTCTAGACTGTCAGAAGGTTCTTTCTTCAATATGGGGTGACAAAAGAGTGTTTCCATCTCAAAGGTACTTCTGCATACATTAATGGTTGGTTAAAAATGTACGCTAAAGGGCCGCTAATAACACTTGCAACCTTACGTATTACAAATGGTGATACAAAATCTGGAGTGACTGAAAAGGAATTCGGGCATTTCATAATCAGTTCATAAAGTTGATGAGACTGAAACCATGGGATATCCAGATTAGATTATCAACCATGGAGATTAATACCATTCGATAGAGCTCTTCGAGCTGAACAGAACTGTACCATTGGGGCTGTCGAAAACGCAAACATGGGCGAGTAAGGGCGCAGAAAACCTCAACCGCTAAATTCGCCGCCCTAAAATGGCAGCTGGGGCTCAGACAGTTTAATCAGCTAGGGAACTGTTAAATCATCCTTTTAAAGAACCTTAAGCATTCTGCTCGCTGGCGCATTTGTAGGCCGTTAGCTCTTCGCGTCTTCTTGTAGGTGTCGACTGAATTTGGAAAAAATCGTGCCACACAAATCTAACCTGCACTTTCACACCGCTGCAACTTTGTCTAATCATAAGCTACACCACTCTAGTGCACTACTAGACCGTATTGGTGCCTATAAGACTCACGAGTTGCAGCCGAAACGATTCGAACTTTTCAGAGTTATTCCGCCCAGAACACGTCCGCGGCAGCAATTTGCGAGTGGTCGACCCACTCGATTGATAGGTTCGATCCTATATGCAATGTTCACGGCGCATACCAAAGCCTCGCAGAGACAGATTGGGGCTAATCCTGAATGGGGCGCCTCAAAAATTTATGATAAAATTCTCAAAACGGTTCGAGGTAGCCTTGAAGAATTCACATTTCTCATTAAGAGAAGACAGAAGCGCAGTGGACATGGTTCGCCTACTCGATTGGTAGATTCGATTCCTTATGCATTGTGCACAGCGCACTCTCGGAGCATTCCTGTAATGACAGCGATCTGGCAACGTGCGCCAAGCTTGAGATACTCCGAACCGCATGTCCTGAGAAATAAGCTGCTCTAATCGCTAAAGCCTGCTCCAGTCACTTTTGGACCACCCACGGCGAAAATGTGGCTGTTCTGTTAAAGATATATGCAGTTTTGTGTAGATCTCGAAGAGACGAATCGAACGGTACCAACCGTTTCTCAAACAAAAAGAAAAACTAAAATTAGGGGAATTGTGAACATGAACTGTGAGTCGCAACCCGTTCAAAAAATCGGCCATCATCCGCGTGGGGACGAGGGACCAGTTGCGATTAGAGGGATCGGCAAAAAAATCGATGTGAAAAAAATTATCGAGTGCCGGCATTTTGTAAAAACAGTGGATAGAGCTCAAGCTGCTGAATTGAAATATATCTTTATTGAATTCAAATATATCTTTATTTTCACAAGTACTTGATTTCTAAAGAAGTTATTCAAAAGCGTTGGAGCGTTTCAAAGCGGCCTACGTTGACCTGCGCGGCTTTTTCGGCCAACGGTCAAAAGACATGTCCCATACTGTATGTCCTTTCCAACGGTGCCTGCATTTCCTTGAGACGTGCTCCGTATATGGTTATACTTCACCTACATTCTTCTACGACGATTCATTGCGGGTTTTGGGGTAGCACACAACACAGGTGTCACACCCAACTCGATACCTGTCAACTGCATTGGGTTAGCCGGCCGCGTCCCACATTCGAGAGTGCTCCCAGTGAGTTGAAAAGGTGTTTCCAACGTTAGCCTCCTTGTCGACCAGAAGGTATTCTATTCTACAACATCGCAGACGCCATCGGTCGTCCTTACGATCGATCAGTAGTTCAGCGGTGATTTCACCTTCGCTGCAACGAACCTACCAGGTGCAGCTCCTCCTTTAAGCATGCGCTTCATGGCTAAACTGTCACTGATGGCAAAGGTTCGCCTTCAGAACAGGACCGCCCACACGCGATGAGTGCACGGCATCAAAGCGAATAAAAGTTTCCCCAAGCTACGTTCCGGTTGTGTGGCCAATTGCTGCGATGCTGAAGCGCTGGAGGTGGTGCACCCATTCAACCCTTGTTTGTTGCCTCCTTTGTTCTTGGCTAGATCGTTTGGCGAGTTCAAATGAGCACACGAGATGTTCTTATAGGCCAGCTATGCACTAAAACTGTAAGATTCTATGACCTTTGGCACGCAGTAAGGGATTGATTAACGCTTTTTTGCATTGCTAGGTGCGTTGCCTATTATTGTGAACAACAGCGAGTTGAAAGCCCGATAAGCAAGAGTGGAATGCGAATTTCGCGTAATACCAAGGAAAAACCAGGTCAATTTGAGACGTTTGTGAAATCGGTGGGATCTCATTTATAAGGAGAACTCGCGCCGCCCAGAGCTGTGGACCAGTGTTCCCCACACCACTCAACTGGCGCTTGGAGCCTATGGAACGAGAATGCTTCTTCACGTAGAGCAAACTTTGGGGATTACCGAGAAGATCGTCGAGGGGCGACTGGTGCTCTTTCGCATCGCAGATACTGTGATACCTCTTGCCGAGGCACAGCAAATACTTCATGATGTAGGCGACGTTAGTGTTCTCCATTGTTCCGCTGAACAGTCTGAAAAAATAAGTTCTTTTTCGCTCTTCCTTTCTTTTCTTCTGTACACTATTTGCTGATTACGGCTGGATAACCAATTCAAACACTTTGCTGTAGAAATGCGAAAACAAAAGTAAATAAACAGTAACAACAAAAATATTTTTAAATATTTTTCCCGTTTTTTACAGCAAATCTCACTAAAACCTAAAATCGTTTTCGTTCATAAAATTTTATGAAAAAATATTCAGAAATCGTCGCTCCTTACATACATAAGGTAACCATTTGAGAAGCAGAAAAACAGGGAAAGTCAATGACGACGACGACGACTACGACTGGAGACGGACGGAGGTTCCGACCGAAGTTCTAGATACAAAGAGGATCAGGGACCATATCGACTTTTTGACTGACTAACGCGCTATTCTTGAGGATAGGACTGGATTCTCAAGAAGTAATTTTCTTCCTCTCGCGCGGCCTTAATTTGTTGAATACGAATTCTCTCCTAAAATTTCCCTCTCCGTATAGGACATCCCGATTTTCGTCTGTTTCGCCTCTTCCGTTCCACTCCATGTTCTGATTCTCCCGACCGAAGGGTGAATACAGAAATTCTCACTTTTTAGCGCAATTTTTTTTATCGAACGCTAGTCTCCTCCTCAATTAAAAATCTGAGCTGTTTCTCGTGTAACTCTAAGGGGGAGGGGGGGGGGGGGGGGGTAGTGCTCTAGAAGTTGAGCACTGTTATCACTGAAGCCAGTGAAACGCTAAAACACAATGAAAGGATTGCGACTGAGTATGAAGGAAAAATGGATGTGCTATGGGAATGCACAGCGTACTGAAAGATGCGTACAGTCTCCGTGTTCTCTTATCTTGAAACCTTAGCATCGATGTGAGCTATGAAGTTTTTGCTTCTGTGCCAATGAGGTCGGTATTTGGAAGACTTTGTTTGAGTCCTGACGTTTCAACCGTATGGCTCAGTCTTTTATTAGTACGTAATAGATTGCGATGGATTTGTTTATACTAGATCCTGTTTTCTGTTGCGATTTCATACGCACTCATTTCCATTGTTCATACTTGGATTTCTGGTTGAAATCTAGAGCGTTCAAGCACTTTGCGTGATACCAGGCTGTCCAATAATTCCTGTCCGAAAATTTTCAAAATTCTATAATTTTCCTTAGAAGTGTTATAATATCAGGCAAGTGTAAAAACCTTCTAGAAGGTTCTCCAGAGTTCCACGCTAGGGGTATATAAGGCGCAGTCGCCGCGTCTAGCTACCAGTACAAGCTAAAGTGGACCAAGGTCGAATTCGTACGTTCGTGTAGTACGAGTGGCTGCTGGGCAACGACACGGGCACCGAGGTCGCCAACATCTGCAGAGCGTGTAAGGAGGATGCAGTGTCCCAACGCACAGTCAGGCGCTGGTTCAATCGTTTCGAGAGCGGCGACACGAGCCTCGAGGACAGGGAACACCCGCTGAAGATCATGCTCTGCTGCTGGTGGGACGTCAAGGGCATGCTGTACTTCGAGCTGCTCCCGCAAGGCAGGACGGTCACCGCCTCCATCTACACCGATCAGCTCGAGAAACTAGCCGCCGCCATCCGAGAAAGGCGTCCCCGACGGGCCTCGGTCCACCGCTGCACGACAACGCGCGCCCCCACGTGGCGAAGGAGACCCAGCAGAAGTTGACGACGCTCGGCTGGGAGACGGTTGCCCATCCGCCGTATTCCCCAGACCTCGCCCCCTAAGACTACCACTTGTTCCGCCCGCTGAAGCACCATTTGGCCGGAAGAAAATTCACCAACTACGACAACCTCAAATCCGACATCGCGGGCTTCTTCGAGTCGCTGCCCCCGGAGTTCTGGGCGAAGGGCATCGGCGACCTGCCCAATCGATGGGCCACTGTTGTGGATAACTGTAGTAATTATATTGTTAATTAGACTTGTTTTTCAACAAAGTTGAAAAAAATTAAAAATGGTGAACTTTTCGGACAAGAATTATTGGACAGCCTGGTAAAACCCCGCATCGAACACGAAAATCTTACACGCGATATCAAAGTGATCACCGTTGTGAACTACTCTATGATTGCCGAGTGGTGTTTGTAGGTTACCACGTCGTTTCCTAGCCAGATCTTCTTTGATATGTTTGCCGAGTGCTCCAGAGGAATGCTCATTGTATTAGGTTGGAAAAAAGTTTTCATTTTTTCAAAGATTTATTACTCCACAACTACAATGTCAAATCAATTGAGGTAAACTCCATTTTGTTCCACTACACTTCTTCAAAGACTGGGCACTTTTCTAATTCCTCTCGCTTAAAGGAGACTGCAGTTCTAGAGTCGAACCATTGCTGAATCCAATTTTTGAGGTCTTCATCCGTTTCAAAATATTTCTCTCCAATTTCTTGCTTGAGAGCACGGAAGGGATGATAGTCGGTAGGGGCGAGGTCAGGGCTATACGGCGGATGTGGCATTACCTCCCAGCCCCGCTCCTTTATGGTTTCTCTTGTGAGTCTTACAACATGTGGTTCTGCACTGAGTGTCTGACAGGGCATGTGGAATCCAGGCTCCAGATTACCATGCAAAGCGAAGACCCTTCAGATGGATCCCCACTATCCTACGAGACACTTTGAGCTTCTCTGCCAGTTGACGTGTCGTCTGCCTACTATCGGTACGAAGAAGATGGAGTGTCGTCCATTTCAGTGTCGTCTAATTCAGTTGGCCTTCATGACATTGCTTTGTCCTCGAGTGAATAATCCGAACCACTCATAACAGGCGCGATAAGTAGTAGTTCCCAAGCCATATATGTGGTTAATTTGGTCGGCTGCCTACATGCTGTGGATCTTTTAATGAATTCATGAAGAATGCCGTGCCGAAAATAGCCATGAGGTAGGTCTGGCATTGAGTCCGGAAGATTGGATAGATAGCGAAGTACAAGAAGGGTCTTGACCTGTGTCTGCGTGCGAACAGTAGGCAAGTGTGACAGGATTATGAAATCAGCAATCAATACTGGCTAGTGTGCTTACAACGAGAACGGCAAAAAACTTTTCGAAATGTGAAGAGACTTTTTCCATCCTAATATGTGCTAGCACGCAGACAGCAAGGGATGCGTGTCAACTTACACATGGCCAGGAAACGACGTGGTAACCTACTAACACCGGCCGGCAAGCATAGAGCTGACGTTCAAACCGATAAAGACCTTGTTATCGAGTGCCAGTTTTTGGCGTTCGAGGACGAGATTTCATCTCGAAGCGCTTTGGATTTGTGCACGTATGAATGATAGAGATGAGTGCCTATCCATCACAAATTATTCCTTCCCGTTTGCACCGCTCTGCAAGCTGAACGATCAGAAGCGAGAGGCGACCTGGTGACTATTTTTTCACTACTGCTGCACTAACTTCGAGTAGTAGCGACACTGCCACACTGTGGTCAGTGGTGAAAATCGTACGAAATGATCTTCGGCATTTATGGACCTCGCACCGTTCTTGGCTTTGGGCCAAAAATGGCAGCAAGGAGAGGCGTTCAGTCGCATGAACTTAAGAAACCTCAAGCCATTTGTAGGCTCCTGAGGACGACGAATCGGTCGAAAGATCAGGGATCAAATAAGGTCTTCCACCTACTAGCCTTATTGGTACATAAGCAAAAACTTCTCAGTAATACACCCAACTTTCCAATTCTTGACCTAATGGCTCCAAAAATCTTCAAAAATCTTACGGCTATATGCTACAGCACCACGAAGCAATATATTCAGTGAGGAATGCGATAGGCGCATGATGTTAGGCCGAGGGCATACTTCCATCGCCGCGATGCCATCGCGGCGCTCAGTTCATGATCATTCCGCCGCACGCGGCCGAATAGTCAAAGAAAACTTCGCCGCGGCCGCCGCAACAGTGGCGGTCGGCATGCGCGATGGCTTCCCGCGCCCATCGCGGGCATGGCATACTTTTTCGCGCCGCGTGCGGTGTTTAGCGTTGGTCCTGGACGGATCGCCGTCGCGCTCCCTTGCAGAGCGATGGGCGACAAGCACAGAGAAATGCACAGAGAAATTCAAATTCTTTCGCGTCGCTCTGCAAAACTCATCGCCGCGACGGGAAGTATGCACGAGGCCTTATGCAATTTTAAATTTTTAATGAGGTACTGTTGGATGGAGCTTGTGTAGCGCAGTCGGAAGCGGTGCTGGCTGTCGATAAAGCGCTGACTTGTTCATCAGCAGCCACCGCAAGTCATTGTATGGCCGAAAACGCATCCAAATCGTCTCCACGATATTCCGTAGAAGTAGATTGTGCGGCACGTCCCAAAAGAGATTGGGTAACGCTGCCCTTTTTCCTCTTATCGTTCATTGTTGGATGATTATCTTGAGCTGCTGTACCACTTTAAGTACAAATTGGGCGCCTTCAAAATTGAAATAAATAATCAAAAACTGAGCAATGAGAACACAAATGAAACCACAATGAACATCTTCCAAATCAAAGCGAGAGCTGTGTAGATTAAAGCAAATACTCTTTAAGAAGGGCAGAAAGGATGTTTGCCTTTGAAGGTTTACCATTTACTAGTTTGCTAGTTTGTTTGAGATTGTGAAGCGAAGGTATATTTGTTTCGTGAAATTGTTTCTGCTGTACCACAGACTAGTGGATAACTCCACGTAAACAGACTTTTACTGTAAGTCGAAGGAAAATCGCGAAAAAAGGCCCGATCACTTTGGTAATTGATTTGAAAACTGCCGTGTTGTTGAATTACACGTTTTCGAAGGCAGAGAAAGTGTCTCCAGTTTGGTATCAAAAGTGTTTGTCTTTCTTGTCATTTTGGTTTGAAAATAGTATATTCATATTGGTTAAGATTACCCGTTAAACACCCAGACCAAAGCAGTGCTTCAAATATCATATGCAAACTGTACAGCTCGTCACCCGATCGCGAACAATTTTCTAGGCTCGTGCAATCTGAGCATTCATTCGTAAATATAGAGCACTACTTAGCAAATCACATATCTGTCTTCCATCCCGGAATGTCACGCAGGTGTCGTTCATTACAGCATTTTCTGATGAGCGTGAGTACGAATTTATGTTAAAGATTCTGCTGCTCTGAAAGTGCTTCGCAAGAAAGAATGCAGATTCTGGCGCTGTTTTAGAGGCCGTTTTGACCGACTGGTTATATGCGCCATTTCCCTTTGTGTGTTTTTAATTTCGGTTTTCAACCCTTTTTGAGCCTCCCGCTACGTACTCGTCTTCAACTTTTTTCAACAACAAAAAAAAATCCACGCATTCAGGCCTTTATTTTTGATCAAGCAGCGGAGCAGTGATGCGCTGAATTTCCGTTTCCGTCTTTCGAGCCGCGATTTCCAACCGTTCCGATTATAAATATCTGTTACATCTTCCGCATTCCGGTTTTCGAACAGAGAGAGCGAAGAAAACAAGGAACTCTAGTCGCAAGGACCAAAGATGATAATGCAGCACTAACTAGGGAACGGTTTCAACCTCCCATAGAACTTCAACCTGAGACCAGGATCATTAGAAAGAGCTCGGAATGCTGATTACGAGTATGGGTTTCAAAATTGCAAAATGAAACTCCTGAGCGAGTTATGCCCTGCCGAAATGGGGGGCTTCACCAAAGGCTGGCTTTGCGGCACACCTGGCGCGGGAGTGGTGTGTCATCAGGGCTCCGTAAAAAGGGCCCGCCCACTGCGGCAGTGGCGCTGGGGTAATGCTCCCACTCGTCAGGTACGAAGTCGTTGGTTCGGTTCCCATAGGCGCTGGTTTTTTTGCAAATCATAATTTATCTTCGAAATGACCTTTTGTTCTGAATTTTGTTCTGAATAATGACACGTATTCGATTAAATAGCCGAGAAAACTGTCGTACACGTTTGCAAAAATGCTCGAAGGCAAAAAGCTGCTATGGTGAAATTTTTATTTACTGTTTTGCACAAACAGAGTCCAAATCATATATTGAATAACTAGAGGTTTTTCTAACAACCTTGGCATTCATGGAACAAAGCAAAAAAAATGTGTGAACCAGACATGCTGCTCACACACTGCACATCTTATATGTACATGCTGCCTCTCTACAGCCAGCAACAAAACAGCCAATTGTAGTAAGATCAAACAACTATTCACCAGGAGTGACAAACACGCCTGGGTGATCATCAGTTGGGCCGAAGAAGGAGCCGAAGAAAAAACTGTCTAGAGGTTGAATTAATCTTTTAAGATCCTAGCGATCTTGAATCAGCGACGTAGCCCCGGCAGGAATATTGGTGTCGAGGTTAATAACATTCTCATGGGTGGTGCTTAAGTTTTCTTCGCCCCCGTCGTCGCAACGATCCTAATCGGACTCGTCATCAGTAAACACAGCTGATCCCAAATTTTCATCCGTTTCGACATCAACTGAAGATGCAGCGCAGTCACATAGAATAGCTGCGAACCTCCTAGCAATCTTCTTCTCCTCACGAGTTGGTGCATCGTTGTCGTCTGGTACTCCAAATTCAGCGAGAAGAATGGACACCACCTTTGGTGAAAAGGTCAATATATGATATGGACTCTATTTGTGCAAAATAGTCTATAAAAATAGCAGTTTTTTGCCTTCAAGCATTTTTGCAAACGTGTACGATAGTTTTCTCGGTTATTTAATTAAACACGTGTCATTATTCAGAACAAAGTTCAGAACAAAAGGTCATTTTGAAGATTAATTATGATTTGCAAAAAAAACCACAGCCTGTGGGAACGGAACCAACGACTTCGTATCTGACGAGCGGGAGCACTACCCCAGTGCCGCCGCCGCAGATGGGGGCCCTTCTTAAGCCCCTTTCAGACCGGCACAGTGGCGGCGGCGGCGGCGGCCATCGCCGCTCCAGCGGCTGGTGGAGGGGCGGTGTCCTTTCCCGCCGCCTAGGGGTGGCGGCGGCAGCCGCCAGGCTAATTCCGTTTGGGGCGCGCGTGCGCGCAGCGGTCTCGCAATGGGGCAACGCAGTACTTGATGCTTCCCATGTCTTGTCTTTGCTCGTACAGCATTTTTTTCTCTGGAATTTTTAATAGGTGTTCTTTACAGAGTCTCGAATTCAATCTCGACGACCTTGTTCAACAACTGCCAGCAGAAAAGGGGCTAGACCGCCACGAACAGCGGAGCATTCTGCAATAGCGGAGCTGATCAGCGTAGCATTCTGCAATGTTTGGAGAGTGAAATCGCCACGCGACGGTTATAAAAGTCGCTGAAACGGTCGATGAGAGGGCACACAGTGCATTTCGATGAACATTCTCAACTGGAAGTGGGGAGGAGGGAAGGATGTACTTCGATGACGCCGATTTCCTTCGGCTGGCGTGGAGCCGCGCATTGTCCACAGTGTGCACACAGGGCAGCACACTCCACGTCTCGATGTGCCGCCGCTCTCTCCGCCCTTCAGAAAATGACCCCAGTCATTTCGGGCGGCGGCGCCGCCGTGGGCGTGGCGGGGGCGTGGCCGCAGCGACTTGGCCGCTGCAGGTCTGAAAACCCCAACACCGCCGTGGCCGCCGCTCGGGCACGTCATCGCTGCCGCCTCCCTATGCCAAACCATTGGGCCACCGCCGCCGCCGCCACTGTGCCGGTCTGGAAGGGGCCTTTACGGAGTCTCGATGACTCACCACTCTCGCGCCAGGTGTGCCGCATAGCTAGCCTGTGGTGAGGCTCCTCGATTTCTGGAGGCCATAATTCGCTCAGGAATTTCACTTTGCAATTTTGACACACATATTCGTAATCAGCATTCCGAGCCTTCTAATGATCCTGGTCAGAATGAAGTTCCCTGGGAGGTTGAAACCCTCGTAAATACAGTTCTGAATTCTTCTGAATTCGAAAAAAGTCAAAGTACTGCAACTACTCCGTTCAAGGCCCATAGGTGTATAAAAACCCTCTCTAAAGGGTGCAAGCCAAGACCTGCGATGCTATCGCTAAACAAAATTCTCATAATCCAATATATGGAGGTTCAGCGCGACTACAACGCTAATGCACTCCACATGTTTACGGTGGTGAGAATCAGGAGCCTCTAATTTTACGCATTTTTTAAATCGTGACTTTCATTTTAAAAAATTCCCAGACGTAGTTTACAGCGTATATGTGCCAGACGAGGTTTTTTAGGTGGACCTTAATTTACTACGACCTGACGCGTTTCGACTTCAAGTTGTCTTCAGAGGCCTGAATCTGGTATATAAGTTAGAATGGCACTCTACCCCACCAAGCGCCTTAACTGGCCAGCATTTTCAACCTACACCTACGACCACAACAAGTGTCCAAACGGAAGAAACGAACCCACCAACTGGATCCACCGTAGAGGGCTGATTTGCCCACGTAACTTGACCAGTAGAGGCGAATGAGGCCCACTGCGCATCACGGTCACGACCCGTCGTCTACAGTTCGCAGTGAGGCACAAATGCCAAGGAGTCAGTCGTCGCAGAGAGGCACTCATTTCGGTTGTTCATAACTGGATTTCTTGCAGAAATCTAGAATGCCTCTAACGCTTTTCTCGCGAAAATATCTCCGTCAGTGGCCAAAATTGTGCACTTCACCTCGTAATCATTACCGTTATGAGCATCAATCCTATGTTTTCCAAGTGGGTTGGTGAGCAATCCACGTCGTTTCCCAGAGAGATGCTCCTTTAACAATTGCCCTTCCCGTCTCCGCGATATATTTTGCGTTGCATGCCAGACAGTCAATCTGATAATTGCTCCTATCTTTGAGCAATCCTCTAAACTACCATTTGAGCATATAGCCCAGTCCTCCGAAAACACACTGCTTATCATAGAGTCTATTTCGTACCAGCTGCCCTCTAAGTTGTCCTTAGAAATATTCACTAAGACAACGTCGTATTGCAGCTGTGTTCTTACAATAATCCTTTGAATTTCAGAAGTGACTCTATCAGAGATGAAGGGTAGAACGAGAGGCATTTTGTTTATGCGGGATCTATCGTGAGAGTTAGCGTGAGCTCTCCGATGGCGAGTTGACGCCACATAGCCATTTGAATCGGCTATATCCGAAGCCAACCGTAATGATTCCTGATATTCTTTCGTGCCCGTACACATCCTCGTTGCCGTGCGGGTCATGTTGCTACCAACAGCACGTTTCATTTCAGCGGGTGCGCAGACTTGGCGTGAATCAGGATATTTTTGGAGCTTGGTTTCCGGTATCACTTCACGCTTACTGCCCCACCAGACATTCTAACTTGTGTGTTCAAATAGGCGAGCCAACCATTGCTCGGAGTTTCTCGAGTAAGTCTAATGTACTAAGACTGCTCGATCAACAGTCTGAAACACTCGTCCTTTTCAGACTGTGTTGATGTTACGATACAACAATCATCTATGTATCTACAGTACATTAACGGTGTGCGACCTAGCACCGATTGTTTAATCCTACTCAGAGCAGATTGCCAGAACCGGCGCTAATCGTTGGCGGGAGGGGGACGTTCTGCCTGAAAGCGGCGCGGGCAAAGACGCGGGACAGTGCCTGCGGGGCCAATTAGCATCGACTCGCGCAGTGACACCCGCCACTTCGCGCTCAGCCAGTCAGCATCGCCTCTGCGGCGAGGGCTGACTGGCTGAGCGCGAAGCGGCGGGTGTCACTGCGCGAGTCGACGCTAATTGGCCCCGCAGGCACTGTCCCGCGTCTTTGCCCGCGCCGCTTTCAGGCAGAACGTCCCTCACCCATCGTTGGCCCATGGCATTGCGACTTAAAGTCTCTCAGTAACGTGATGGTATACGGAGGTGTCGCTAAGATGAAGCTCGGTTGTAGCCTGATCTAAGCCTTGCTGCATAACAACGAACTTCGTTTGTGCCGAATGAGAATGTCCAACACACCAGATGACAACATTCTGAACTTGATGTCTGCATCAGGCACAGGAGTTTATCCTGTCTAAATAATACGTGGAAATGGCATAGCCGGTAATCGTCCATTGACGTTGGGAGAATTACCTTGGCGCAGCTGGCTCCTACCTCTGCTTCGCATTAGGTCCATCAGCCTATGCAAGCCTCCCACCACTTTCAGAAATGTTGATGCATTGATGATTTGACAAGATGAAAACAATGTCCCAAACGTAGAAGATTAGGCGAAATTTCTGTGCCTCCTAAAAAGGTTACTCTAACAGATTGGCCATTATTGTGAACTTCGTTGCTATTAGAGCGGTAGCCGTTTAGAGAGCTGCTCTTATCACCTTGGGACCTCTCGCTAGACACTCGCAGGAGGGCACTAGAAATTCGTCTAAGAGACGTCTATCTGTGAAACTACGTGGTTTGCTCCCTACCTGCAAAACATAGAATTGATACACATAGCGGTAATGATTACGAGGTGAAACGCACATTTTTGGTCATTGAGAGAGATACCAGGCTGTCCAATAATTCCTGTCCGAAAATTTTCAAAATTCTATAATTTTCCTTAGAAGTGTTATAATATCAGGCAAGTGTAAAAACCTTCTAGAAGGTTCTCCAGAGTTCCACGCTAGGGTATATAAGGCGCAGTCGCCGCGTCTAGCTACCAGTACAAAAAAATAAAAGTAGTAAAAGGTAAGTAAAATGGACCGAGGTCGAATTCGTACGTTCGTGTACTACGAGTGGCTGCTGGGCAACGACACGGGCACCGCGGTCGCCAACATCTGCAAAGCGTGTAAGGAGGATGCAGTGTCCCAACGCACAGTCAGGCGCTGGTTCAATCGTTTCGAGAGCGGCGACACGAGCCTCGAGGACAGGGAACACCCGCTGAAGATCATGCTCTGCTGCTGGTGGGACGCCAAGGGCATGCTGTACTTCGAACTGCTCCCGCAAGGCAGGACGGTCACCGCCTCCATCTACACCGATCAGCTCGAGAAACTAGCCGCCGCCATCCGAGAAAGGCGTCCCCGACGGGCCTCGGTCCACCGCTGCACGACAACGCGCGCCCCCACGTGGCGAAGGAGACCCAGCAGAAGTTGACGACGCTCGGCTGGGAGACGGTTGCCCATCCGCCGTATTCCCCAGACCTCGCCCCCTAAGACTACCACTTGTTCCGCCCGCTGAAGCACCATTTGGCCGGAAGAAAATTCACCAACTACGACAACCTCAAATCCGACATCGCGGGCTTCTTCGAGTCGCTGCCCCCGGAGTTCTGGGCGAAGGGCATCGGCGACCTGCCCAATCGATGGGCCACTGTTGTGGATAACTGTGGTGATTATATTGTTGATTAGACTTGTTTTTCAATAAAGTTGAAAAAATTAAAAATGGTGAACTTTTCGGACAAGAATTATTGGACAGCCTGGTATTTCCACGAGAAAGGCGTTATAGGCATTCTGGAAAGAAATCCAGTGATGAACAACCGAAATGAGTGCCTCTCTGCAACGAGTGACTTCTTGCCATTTGTGCCTCACTGCGAACTGTAGACGACCGGTCGTGACAGAGGTGAACAGTTCGTCTCATTCGACTCTACTGGTTAAGTTTATTGAATCATTGATCTATTGATTTTGAAGTCAAGTTACGTGGGCGAATCACCCCTGCGGTGGATCCAATTGGTGGGTTCGCTTCTTCCACTTGGACTCTTGTTGTGGTCGTAGGAGTAGGTCAAAAATGCTGGCCGGTTAAGGCGCTTGGTGGGGTAGAATGCAATTCTAACTTATACCAGCCTCTGGGGCGCACCGACGGCTTCTTGGCGGCTTCGCCTTGGTAACAACTTCTCATCATCAATTGTAGCTGTCACCTATATCATGGTTTCCTCAGAAAAAACATCTTAACTACGTTGATTGGGCAAGTTAAGTTTTGCTGCTGCGGTGACAGGGGTATGAGATCGGTTTATTGGGACGAGAGAACGAAGCGAATTAATACCAGAGCGGCCGGCAGCGGCCCTATATAGGGGTGGCCTATCAAATCGCCACGCTTATCAACTTTGGCCCTATCATCAACGACAACGGGCAAAAACAGGTGGCAACAGGGAAAAAAAAAACAATACTACATCTACAGTTAGAAAAAATCGAAAAAATAGACGACATTCTCAAAAAAACGATTATTTGATCAATATCGATTGATGGCGATCGACAGTTCAAAAACGAACTTCAGATTCGTGTTAAGCGACCTCGATTACCCCGTGCTAAAGTTTCAGATCGCTTGAACGCGATCCAAAAAATATCGATCGATATCGATTGCCTCCCCTGCTGTGAACTCCTCCCGTCGATGATCATCTAAATGCCCAGGCACGGTTGCCGACGTGTTCGTCACGTCTACGGCATCGCTAGGGACGGTTGCCGACGTGCTCGGCACGCCTACCGCATCGCTACGGACGGTTTCCGACGTATTCGGCACGTCTACGACATCGCCAGGCACGATGTCGATGTTCAACAATCGTTTCCAATACGCAGCGCCCCCACTCCAGTTGTGACGGAAACACGCACGCACGCACACATGCACATACACACGCTTGTTCCTTTATATATAGTAGGATACCAGGTTCAGGCCTTTGAAGACGTGAAGTCGAAACGCGTCACGCCCTGCGAAATAAAGGTCTACCTAAAAAACTTCGTGTGGCACAGTAGGCTGAGTACTGGTTAGCTGACAGCTTTGAAGGAATGGGTATTGACATGCTCGCCAGCGTGCCAACTTTACGTCATTATTGAATTTAACTGGGTTCTCATATTGTTATCTGGGTTTCATTTATGGTTAGATGTGCAGCACTTTTATTCTTTTAGTGGTATGCAACACAGTTCTCAGTCCAATTGTTCGCGACTCTATGCTGATGTTGCTGAACAGTAGGAAAATAAAAGTAACTCGTAATCGAAGAAAATATATTTGGGGAAACTGGTATAGGTACGCGTATTGCGAGGGAATGTGTCTTCGCAGTGGAAAGGATTTTACTAAAATCATATTCCGATGATGTTGATATGATTAAAAGAGCATTTCATTAAAGCAATGATTGCAGACGTCACTCTGTTATCCTCAGCTACAAATCTTTCGTTCCCATCCTCAGCTACAAATCTTTCGTTCCCAAGTACATACTAACACAACAGCGGCAGTTCCAACCACGATTTGGGACCACGGTACGTCTTGATGAAAAATGACTTTCATTTTCTTCCATTTTTCTCCTTCAAAGGTGGTACGTAGGAAAACGTATTCGAGCTTCTGACCCCCTTGAGGCCTTTCGTTCATCGATTTTGCATCAAGAATTCACACAATAGGGCGTTCAGAATACGTACTCTGCAAACGGTCCATCTGCCCAGATTCCAACATCCTCGCCACCGTGTCGACCATACTCCTCGAATACAGCGCTCGGTTGCATGTAGTTCACGGCTCCTTAACAGATAACAGCTCTTGTTCTTCATAACAAACCGCAGCGAATCATCTGTTCACGTAGTTTTGCTTTATACTGGCGTGTGGCAGGGCAGTTGTGGTACCACCATCCCTTTGGAGTTGTGTCCGAACGTCCTAGGTATTCCTGGGTCACAACCGCAGGTTTCAAATAGAAGTCAGCGAACACTTTATCGACAACGCAACCACGGAATGAGGGTCAACGAGCGAAAGAGAACGCAACAAACGAGCAGATACCGAAGAACAGAACTGGCTTTGGGTGAATCAACGGAACAGGGAGCACACTGGAAAGATCTGCCGTATATGCGATCGCGCAAGCCATATCAGGGGCGGCTTTTGACTTCGACAGTCATACCTACAGTCGACGACCTACGGCAACCGATCATATGATCACCTAACACGTAGCAACACAACAGCATGGCCGCAGTGGTGCACCATTTTTGCACGTCCTAAGAAAGAGCCAACACAATTAGCCAAAACAGTCTATGTAAAGTGCAACAAAAATGATTTCCGGAAAGCAATCCAGATTCGTTTCTGTTATTGTACTTTCACGACTCCAGGAGTGGAAAAGTATCTTTGCCTAAATATAGTTTAGAGATTGTTTAAGGCGCAGATCACATATATCAGGTCATTTTCTTAATTTCTTTAGATTACTATAGTCTGCCGTAGGCATAGCCGAGTCAGTGTAGTTAGGTGAGGATCAGCACCAAAAACTTGCATTACTGGACAAAGTTTAAGCGAAATCGACGACCATGAGCCCACCATCCATTCTTACATATGGTATCGGTGTCTTAAACAATCGCTCTGGCGAACAATTTTGAAGACAAAATAAATCGAAATGTTGCTCTCATACTTGAGAGCGCGGGATTCTGTGAAACGGAGTGCAAAATTGTCTTCGCATAGAAGGATTGTAAATTTTGGCAAATTCTCTAGCAAGACGAAATTGCAGAATTCAGCTCCTCCTTTTTCACTTGCAGTTCCTCGAGGCGAAAAGATCTATGCGCTGACAAGTGTTTTTCTCACCATCTTTCTCAGCTGATCATGCAGATCCGCTCCACTGAGCCTCCTTTTCTAATGGTTTGGCGCTGGTACCCCCTTCCTCGTCTATCCTAATGCTCCCGTATTGTGCAGCCAGCAAGATGGCGAGAACCGGCCATTCCCTTTTCTTGTCTTGTAGGGACGCGAGGGGTACCACAAGGAAAACTCCTCCAAAAAAGACGTCAAATCAACAGCTGCTGAAAACATAGTTTGGCAAATTGTTCAGCAATATTTTGCTTAACAATCTCGAAGGTCTGAAAATTTCGCTCGCTCCCATTAGAGATTATTGGCGCCGCTAAACTCAAACGTCGTCGACTTGCTGGGATGACCGGAGAGCACGTTCACTTGAAGAAAACTTTATTTCCGGCCACTCGCGGCCCAAACAGACGTCGGAACATCCGCTCGCTACCGGGAACTCGCCTTATGTAGCCGGCGGGTTACGGTAGCTTGCCAGATCTCGAAAGATCACGTGGCTCATAGTCTACGAAATGCAATACGCAACGGGCACCAGGCGATCAGGCACTACGCATCACTAATACTGAATAGCTGAACAGGTTTACGCCTTAACACTGATCAATTATATAATGTTGATGTTGCTTTAGTGGACATTCCTAAAGACAACATAAAACGGTAACCACTTCGAAATAGACTCATGAAAAGCAGTGAAAGATTAGATCGCGCCATGTACTCAAAAAGATCGCCGCAACTTTTATTTGATTGACCCTGCAAATGACAGTTACATGAACCACCAAAGTGAGGATATGTGTTTCTTGTTTTTGATGCATCGTTAGCAGATGTCAAACTTCATGCGAAGGGAAGTTCTGCTATCAATCGAATAAATATCGCCTGCGCCATGCCTCGGAAGAGGGCATGGCACAATCTCTTTTTTGGAACTAAAAATTGGCTATCTTCCAGCTCTTTAAAACAAGCTTTAAACTATTAGGCTGGCCGAAAAGCCACGAAACAAAAAAACAACCGTACTTTTTTTTAAACAAACTAGGAATCAACAATATATTTATCATGGAGATATAACCTCCTCTCATCTGCTCGGCAAATCGCTCTTTCCTCCGGAAATCAGCGGATTGCGACTTGAAGAAGCTGTTGACTCTCATTATGAGGTCATAATACCTTTCGAATTTCTTCCCTTTCAAATGATGCTGCGGCAATCCAAGCAGATGGTAGTCCGATGGCGCACGATCCGGCGAATACGGTGGATGGGCTACCGGATGGCAGCCAAGTTCGGCTATCTTCCCACAAGTTGTTGGTGCAACGTGTGGGCGCGCGTTGTCGTACAACAGGTGGACACTTGATCTTTTTCGCCTTTTTCTCCTTTCTTTTCTTGCAACTTCTGAAGCTGATTACCGTATATGGAAGCAGTGACCGTCTTGCCAGCAGCCAGCAGCTCACAGTAGATTGGCCCTTTCGCATTCCATCAAACAAAAGTAAATGTTTGCGTTGAAGGGGTTTTGGTCTGGCTTCGGCTGGACTGGTGGCTCTGGGAGCCGGACAGCATGACGTGCGTTGTTATCGTAGACTATCCAGCTCCCATCTCCAGTCACTAGACCCTCCACAAATTCCTCTCGATGCGACTGCGCGAGGAGCGGCTGGCATATGTTCATTCGCACTTGCTTACATATGTGCCTCGGTCAGCCTACGAATGATCCATCTTGTCAAAACTTTTTGGTAACATAGGTCGTGGACATTCGGCTCAATGGTGTAATGGGTGCAGCCGAGGGTTGTCGCCAGTACCCGCATAGTTGCCTCTGGATTAGATTTGATAGCGAGCTGCAATCCATCATCATCGATAGCAGAAGGTCGTCCAGAGCGCTCTCCGTCTTCAAGGTTCATATCACCTGAATCAGAGCAAGTGAACCAACGATGCACTGTGGTGCGGCTTACAGTCCCTTCTCCAAATGCATCGTTGATATTATAGACCGTTTTGCTTGCGTTAGAGCCTCGGCACCATTCGTAAAAGATGACCACTCGAAGCTGTTGTTGGCTAATCATGTTCGACATGTCGCCACAATGACGCACCGGGCTCTTATATACTCATACAGCGAAAGCTTCTAAAACCGTCTACACGATCCTCACTGACCGAGGATTTTTGAATTTTTTCCAGAAAATTCTGTAGTTTTCAAAATTTTGTGTTAAGACTTTTCGGCCACCCTAATATTATTTTCCTCAAAACTTTTTTTTACAAAATTTTAAACAATGTGTTCACTTTTTGGGTAGATGATATAAAACTTCAAAATAATTTCATTAAAAAAAATTATTCCAACCATTTTGGAGGGACTCTAGTTTAGAGGAAGTTCTATTATTATTACAATTGGAAGAGTTCGCTTTGATTCCAAGCTCTTAGGTAGTTTAGAAGAGTGTCTAATTTGATGTGAAAATTATATATATATATATATATATATGTTTCGTTCAATGCTACTTTCTTTAAGATTGTGTAGCATGTTCATTAGAACTGTCGTGTTCAAACTACGATTGCCAACGTGATCGGTTTCCCCTTCAGGTGATGTTACAGAGTCAGAACTTAATTTTAATTATGCAGGATACTCAGTGCTTTAGCAGACGGATTCCAATAGTAGGCAAGATACACACGACGCTTTCACGGCACTGAGATAGCACTCAAAACTGTCATGAATATAGACGTATTCATGATGACTCATCTGCACTGCAGCTTGAGGCGTGCCCTTAGGGCGTGCCGAGCCTGACAGGGCCGCCAATTAGCACTCGTCTTCGCCCAATTTGACCCGTATAAAAGGCCTCCTCTATAAAAGGACGCCGATTCTAGCAGTTCGATCCGGTCTCCTGGCTACACTGGTCCACTTCTCTCCGGTCTTCTCTTTCCCAGCTCCAGTTTCCTGTCTTCCCTGCACTTCCAACTCGCCATGGCACAATAACCTCAATAACCAATAACTCCTCTTCACAAGGACAATAACAGACCACTATCTCCCTATCCTTCTCTCATGCTTCTTTCACATTCTTTCTAGTATCAATAACCACTCAACTACCTATTTCTATGCTGCAGAATTGTCATTACAGAGTAAACGTATTTAAGGGACGTTCTTTGCAGAGAGCCTAAATTTAATAGATCCGCCAACGCCAAAGATCCAAGACTAACGTCTAGACATGGTACACAGAAGCTAGACTAACGTTATACAAATACTTACTCCAGTCGTCAATGATCAGCTCTTTGGAAAATCCTCCTCGATAGCCTGGACCGGTCGCGAAAAACATACTCGGCAGGAGCTTGTCGCCTTGCACAATGTCGTTTTCTGAAAATAACAGACACGATATTGGAAGTGAAACAGGCGAGGTGGAGAGGGAAATCTCGCAAAGCCAAGGGTGTCTGAGCAGGCGCGTGAATTCCCATAGCGGATCTTGCTGGATCGCCTGTTCTCTTACAATAAAAAGCTCAACACGGTATACAGACTCGCGGTTTTGCGGTCTTATTTAGTGTTGCGCACCACGAAGGGAATATTGGGAAGATTCTCCGTTTATTGCACAAGAAAAGCGGTGTCATAAAGACTGTGTTCTTCTCGACTTGCCCTGAGACACTCCGTCTTTACTACACCAATCTTTGCATGACAGTGTAGACGGAAGGCGGAAATCACCACCTATATATAAAGGAGTTTGTCCGTCGAATGATCTAATCTAAGTGAGATACGCCGCATCACCCACAGCGAGGGCGGCCGAATGATCTAACCTAAGAGAGGTACGCCGCATCACCCACAGCGAGAGCGGTCGAATGATCTCACCTAAGTTAGGTACGCCGCATCATCCACAAAGAGAGCGGTCGAGTGAATAATCTAAGTGAGGTACGCTGTATCATCCACAGCGAGAGCGGTCGAATGATCTAATCTAAGTGAGGTACGCTGTATCATCCACAGCGCGGTAAAAATTTCCCATTGAACTGAACGTGGGAATTGTTGCAGCATGGGAAGCACATCCTTTTACTGCTTGACACGACAGCACCTACGCGCGTTTCTGAGCGTCCAGATTCAGAAGCCGTGCCGCCGACTTCATGCCATTAGCATAAGAAGACCACTAAAGGGGTAAGAGTATAGGAGGAGACTTCGAGGGTGGAGAACTGACAGCGACCAGGAGGTAGCGACTTGGAGGAAGCATCGGGATGGGGGGGGGCGATAGGGGGATCAATGAAGCAGGCCAGGAGGTGACACCAAGAATGGTTTAGGCATTAAGGAGGGACCAGTAGAAAGTTAACAATCAGGGGGGGGGGGAGAGCAGTTAAGAGGATCAGTAAGGGGATCCATGACCAGTAAGAGAGTACGGATTTAGAAGATGTGACATCGATGACACGCAATGGGCGTTCGCTCGCCGTCGTCGTGTGTGAGCGTAGGAGAGCTACTTAATTGGGGAGAGTAGTAAGGAGGATTCCGAGGTGGAGGGGTTCTACCTGGAAGAAGGGACCTGGAGTCGGGACCAGGACTAGGAACCAACAAGAAGGGAGCCGTAAGGGAATTCATACGGGGAACCAGGAATCTGCCATATGCATAGCCTCATCAGGCTCGACATAGCGGCTACTGCGCGCGCTTCTGAGCTTCTTAATTCGGAAGGCGGGTCTTCTGAGCTTCCGGATCCAGAACATGGGTCCTCTACGTTGCGCAACAAGCGTACTGATTCTGAATATGTGTCACCGACGTCTGCCGTTAGCATGGGAGGCCCAATAAGGATGTGGTGGAGAAGGGCAGTAAGGGAACCTCTAGGGTTTGGGACCAGGAGGGTGGGGGAACTAAAGAGGGAAGGGAAGACCAGTAAAGGCGGACCAGCAATTAGATCCAGTAAAAGGAAACGAGTGAGGGGGAACCTGGCTTCGGAAGAGATGTCAACGATACCCGGAAACGCTAGATGTTGAGCATGAGAACGGTTGCGGAACAGCAACCTGAGGGACAGAAGTACTGCGCAGAGCAAACCAATGGACGGTCCGGAGAGAATGCCTATGATGAAGGTACCGAAGTGGCGAACGGCTTGATGCCGATAAAGCACGCAGCAGGTCCTAGATGTTAGCGAATTTTAAGTTTTACAAAAACTACTTTCCATAGGTCAATGATGCTGCAAAGTCGCGCGAAGCGCGCAAGTGCGAGACACGCCTTTAAGCGTGTCGGAGCACTTGTACTTCATATCTCAGATAATAACAACCGTCGATTCTAGTTCTCTTTTCAAATTGTTCAGAACGCTGTACTAATGTCTGATGAATACACTAGATGAGGTGTTTCAGAAGACCTGTTGTTTCAGCTTTGCAGTAGCCGTTCTCATTAAATCCACTTATGTAGAGTAGAGATGAATTACACGACAAGAAAAAGCCTTCCGCCGCTACCCGAGTTTTCAGCACTACTTATTGTCGCAGAACGCGCGCCAAATTTTTGGGAAAACCTTTGCCGCGACCGGAGATATTTAAAACTACAGAGCATGTAAGAAGTCATCAGCATGAACATACTACCCTTTAGACCTACAATGGAGAAGGCACGGAAAATTCACAAAAGAGAACTACTACGCCGAAATACTGAGCAAGAGACGGTCATAGTCGTTCCCTGGATATCTGTCACAAATACTCTTAGGCAGAAAATTTTCTTTCTGTTCGTACGTCAGGTGCCTCCCAGAGTTAAGGCCCCCACAGAGTTCTGCGGCAACGTCGCTCGCCGCAATATTTAAGGATAGGGCACGGACGCCGGCGGCGGCGAGCTCTCCGTCTCTGCCCTATGGTTAAGCATAGGGCCGCGGCGCTGCCGCAGAACTCTGTGGGGGCCTTTACTGTAACGAACCGCCGCCGCCCGCCATCGCCTCCGATTACAGTGTTGAGCCCGCCTTGGACGAGCCATAACGGATGAACAGAGCAGAGTGTGCGCCGCGGAGCAAACTTTCCGTCGTAGGGTGGTGCTTGAGGACCTTAATTGTCTTTTGCCCTGCTGCTTTGGTGCATTGACTCACACAACTTGTAATACACTTTAGCGAAGGCAATAAAGTCTGAATTAGATGCATTCACTTGGTAGTCAAGACTTCCGTTTTATGTTTATTCCTGCTAGGTGCAGTAACAGCGCATCTAACCTTAAGTGAAGCCGTGAGATTAGAAGTCTTTCTCCCTCTTCCTAAACTGTTTGAGCTCACGAATCTACCTTGATCCCAATCAATAAAACTGATCTCCGCGGTTCATGACCATAAATGTGTGCTGTCAGTTTTTCCGTCGAACCAAACTAGGTATAATAGTTCCTTCAATTTAGACGCTAAGTGAGTTCCGAACGCAGCATAAATCTGCTCCTCGAGGTTACTGAGGAGAGACCAGCTAAGGAAGTCGGCTCACTGATCGTCCTAGAAATGCCCTCAAAAGCAGCAAGGCGCGCTCTGCTCAACTTGCTTCATCTCGTAGCGAAATCTCGACTGAAGCAGGCGCGGCCGGTCAGTCTACGGTAGTCGAGCGCGTTGCTCCGTCCTCTACAGTAGTGAAGGACACCTAACGTAGCACACCCAAGGAAAATCACAAATTACCGAAAATGCTCCGATTTGCCATTAGGTATCCGGCTATTGTGAGCGCGTGGCCGTGATCCGATGTGACCAAAATCAACGTCTCGGAGGGGTCCGTCATTTCGCGAGCCTGTAATCTTTCTCTTAGCACGAGCTTCCACGAGGAGCTCAGATACTGTCGTCTACAGGCTCACAGTCCTGATGGCATGCTCGAAACTACTCATCTCTGCGAACGCGTAGTGCATTTCGTTTGCGTGTTCGGCGAGGTCGATGTTTCCTCCTAAAATTGCAACCAAATGAGTGGACCCATTTCCTTGCCTCAGCACTGACGCGCTACCTTCCACCAGAAGAAAGTATCCCTTGTCGTGATGTCTAAGGATCTCTATCGCCTTCGCTGTCATCTCATATAGCTCCGGCACCACTGGAGAGTTGTTCCTGTCCACCACGTATGGAATATGAGAAGGGGCGAAAATCCCTGAAAAGAAGCGTGGGAAATTTCATGGTAGCGCCGGCTGTGCGACAAGACTGTCTTGCCTTGTCTGTCTGTGCTTTTTATTAGTAGTTACAGAATCCAACTCGAGGCGAACGGCAACGAGGATCAAATCGAAGCGGAATGGTTAAGGAGCGACCTAACACTTTTTCACCACGTGATGCGTTGTATTCTCGCAAATCTTTGCCAGTCCGCAGTATTTTCCTTTTTCCACCAAGCTTTTCCCACTCCAAGTCGACGTTCAGCCCATCTCTGCGCTTTCCACCTCGCGAACTGTCCATGAGTCGATTCGCTCCTCCTCCCATGATAACCTTGAAAATGTGCACTATACACATTCTAACAAAGAGCAACACGAAGCCCTCGTAGACGACCCCGCCGAAACGAAACACCAGGAAATAAAGATTCATCACAACTGCCTCCAGAAAGCGCACTAGAACACAGCCACATAGGACATCTTAAGGAAGACAAACGTCTCCCAGGCGAATGGATAAAGGAGGGACGGTTGAGTTTAATTATTTATTTTAGTTCATTAAATGTGCAGTGAATCGCTGACAGCGCAAACGGGCAGGCTTATATGTAATACTGGAAATTGCTGCTCTCTCGTTCTCGCAAAACGAAAGATGGCCACTATGCCTGAGCTTCATAAGAAGCCCCTCAGCTGAGTTGCCCGAAATAATAGGTACTCCGCTAAGGACCGACTATGGGTGACTACTGAGAGCAAAATTGCCGGATTCGCTATTGAGAATTGGGATTGGAAAAGTAACAGAGTAACGATGTGACGAAACCCCCTTCTCATAAAACTCGCTTTTGTTTAAAGCTCGCTAATGCGCAAGACTTTTAAAAGTTTGAAGAAAATGCCTCTCAAATACGTCGTACAGAGGAAAGCAGCCCGTTATAGGATAGTCACATTAGCACTGTCACATCCAGAATCCAGTGCCTCGGAAAGATCGAGAGGATATTTGATGGTACAGAATTGGTGTCTTTGAAGTAATCTCGGTGCACTGTGCACGTCAAAGCCACAAGCCGTTCCCAAAAAAAAAAATGGACATTTATTTATTGTCAGCGTTTGTTGGCGACATCTCAACATTTAAATGATCTCGCTGAGCTTTGTGGAACATTGTGTTGAATATGTAGGTTGTGCGATACGGAGCGCTGTCGTAGGAGGTGCCCGACATCGCGTGCTCCCAACTCCTGGTTCTTGGCTCGGAATTCCCACCCAGGCCAACCAAACCTTCTATCAATCCGGAGTCGGTGAATTGGTACCAAACTTGTCTGCAAAGGGTAAAATGCTGATTTGTTCATCGACTGGCCACGCAAGTCATAGTGTAGGCCAAATACCCATTCAAATTGAACCACGAGATTCCGTGGAAGTAGAATGCGTGGCGTACCCCAAAAGAGAGTGAGTAACGCCGTCCTCATCTTTCTCCCTTATGCTGTGAAATGCGTCCATAATGCATGAGGCCAAAAAACCAGTCACTGTCACGCATGTTGGTCGGTGCGCTTGCAAGGGGTCAGTGAGTTTGGTCCGGAGGTTCTGAACGAGACCTATATAGTCTTGTAAGGCATTAACTCGTCGTGCTCAGGAATTAACCTAAAAAAGGTTTGAAGCTTCAACTATAGTTGGATTATTGCTTCGATTTCTGAGGTAGGCCCACGATCTGCTAGGCGGACTCTCCTCGTTTTTGCGAACGATCTGCCTGCTGTCCGTAGTCTACAGGCTGTTCACTCGTGTGATCCTGAATAGGATTAGCGGAACGCTGGACTAAGGACAGCCATGCAAACAAGCAGGATTTCGGGGAGGGGTGAGCACGATCGACCACATCCACACCATTACGAATCTCATCGAAGTGTCGCGAGAGTACAAGCTGCCGCTGTGCTTTCCAACGAGAGCTGTACAGTGGATTCACGACCAAGATCTTACCATTCTACAACGACGCCATCATCGATGCGAAGAGAGGGATTCGGCAGGGGGATACCATATCCCCGAAGCTCTTCAGTGCCACCCTCGAAAACGTCATGCGCGAACTAGAATGGGAAGACATGGGAGTGAAGGTCGACGGCCGGCAACAACATCTTCGCTTCGCTGACGACATCGTGCTCGTAACACCGAGCATCAGCCAAGCGGAGCGAATGCAGGCCGACTTCGATCGCGTATGTGGGAACGTTGGACCGCAGCTGAATTTTATGAAGACGATGTTCATGAGGAACGGACAAGTTTCTGATGCCCCATTCCCGCTCAACGGAACGAACATCTCCGAATGCTCCAGCTACGTCTATCTGGGTCGCGAAGTCAATATGGCCAACGACCTAGCGCCAGAGCTGAGCAGGAGGAAACGAGCGGCTTGGGGAGCTTTCGAGAGCGTCGAAGAAGTCGTGAAGAAGACGAAGAACGTCCGACTCCATGCCCACCTATTCGACTCCACTGTTCTTCCTGCCCTAACATACGCCTCAGAGACCTAAGCTATACGAAAGCAGGATGAACACGCGATCAGCGTCGCGCAGCGTGGAATCGAGGGAACGATGCTCAGAGTGACACGACTCACGCAAATGAAGACCTCCGGAGTTCCGAGCTTCGCCGACATTCGAAGATCAGAGACGCTGTCGCGTGGGCCAAGTTGTTGAAAATTAGGTGGGCCGGCCACGTAATGCGCTTCGCAGACACCAGCTGGACGAGAGCCGCTACCGGCTGGATTCCGCGGGATGTCAAGAGAACACCAGGACGCCCACCAACGTGTTGGTCGGACTTCATCGTGAAAGCCCTGAACGACCGCTATGACGCTCTTCGTGTCCCTCGAGCAAGGAGGATCCATTGGAGCACTGTGGCACGCGACGGAGACGAATGGAGACGCCGCTGGCACCCGCTCGAGCAAGTCGATTATTAACGGGACGACAGGTGATACAGGTGAATATTAAACCCACCCATCGCCCGTCATAACAGCGTAATTCCGTCATCGAGTCGAACGGTCAGCTATGGTCAAATCACTATTACCAATCGACATATGTAGATTGGATGACGGAGAGTTCACATTTTGTGAAGGTCACATATCCATCAAATTTGCGTCAGTACCTCCTTGAAAGCCAGCCTCAAATATTATGATCGAAATGCAATGCTCTTTCTCCAGTCATTGTAGAACGAACGTCAAGGGCATACCTGCGTCTTGTATCCCCGACCCCAGGACTTGTCCTAGAATCTAGGAATCTTGAATACACAGACATTTCTGTTCTTCCCTCCTGCGCGAGAGGTACCAAGGTCTTGTGAAAGTTTTAGGTTTTGCCATCCATTACACCTCATGCTCGTAACTTTTTGAGGGAATGGCCAACGGTTCCCACTCCACGCATACTATATTACGGTTATTATTATCATACTATTGCCTCGTAGACCAGGACTAGGTGACGAGGACGTACCAATCCAAACTATGGTGAAAATGTCACAGTTCGTGAGCCTCCCTGAGCACTATACATAGAAACCAGTCGATAGCGCTTCGAGGAGATTTTTCGCTGCTGTACATTTACCTGAAAGTTGGCAGCTGGGTAATTCAGCAATTGGGCTGCTATGTCGTTTCTGCAGGTTGCACCACTCTCCTGAAATCTCAGAGCTTGGCATGAAGTTGTGCAGAAAAGGTTGGGAACATTAAAGCATCTGCTTACTATCAATTCTTCCTCGTCATACTCGAATAATCTGTGAACTCCCTAAAACAGGAGTGATTGCACAGCACAGCACTGTGTATGCAGTAGGGGTTACCTTGGCGAACAGAGCGGCTGGTGTTGCGTGAGTGATTCTCGTGTTGGTCACTGATCCGACGGCAAGACCTGAAGCTGCCTCGCTTACATCCGTGATTCCCTTGTGATGTTTCCATGTTTCACTGACACCGCTTATAAACCCGCGAATTTGGCAACTTTCGAAGGGTTTAGGTAGTGCCCTTTCCATCCTGTTAAGCCGAGCTGAGACACGGACCTTTCTCTATTGCCAAGTCAGCGATGCCTTCGATGTGGTCCTCAGGTGATGTGGTGCAGATCACGCTCAGTCCAGGTTTCATGCCAAGTGTCATGCTATCCACCTAAATCAAAAACTAGCGGAACAATCTTTTGCGGCATTAAATAGTATGATGTACCGTAGCTGTTTTCAGTTCACTACTACTTGGTTTCTGCTTAACTGCTCATCTCTACATTGTTATATCATATTATTACTCTATATGATGCAATTATCATATCACATATTACCTCTATTATTAATATCATATTGTACTATATTATTGTATTATATTGTACATTACAATAGATTTGTATTTGTCAGGAAGTGCTGCTCAAAATGTGTTTGCGGCATAACGTCTCGGCGGAAGTATTGCGTGTTTTTGAAAACAGGAAATTCGCGAAACGTGAGCAGCTTCCTTTTCAACTTCTTGTACGAATTTGAGGATACGATTCTCGGCTGACTTCGAACCCGAAAAAAAAAACGAAAAAAAACTAATGCTTATGCGCAGCGCGAAATTCTTTTCAACTTTCGATCATAGCGTTTCGCTATACTTAACCATTAGCTACAACCAGACTATGAACAAATTGTCGCCCCAATGCTTGCCGTTTCCCATGCAACGGCAAGCATTCAGTATGTTTCGAAGGCCTCGACAGATTACATTTTGGGTAGGGTCCAACAAATAATGGCCACAACAATCCCATTGGGGGAGCCGCTTGTTATCCTTGTACGATGTCCCTCTCCCACGACACTGGGCCTAAAACGGGGTTGGCGTTTTCCTTCGCATGAAGCAGTGAGTATTATAGTTGGCGCAGGCGGGTCATTACCAGGGATGCACTCCGTTTCCGGGTTCGGAATTCCGGCTTCGGATTTGGGTTTAGTTGCGGATATATATGCCGAAAGGGGTGGCACTGCATTAGGGCTATGCCTTTGTTATACCATCGCTTACCCCGAGCGACGCCTAATGATGCGATCCCATATCGATCGGGCTGCGCGATTGGATCGATATGGGAGCATATCATTATGCGTCGCTCGGGGTGAGCGGTAGTATAAAAAAGGCCTTAAAAAATCCCCGCCTTCAGCACACAAGCAAGCGTTTTGCGGTAATTTCTCCAATGCACTGTGACGCTCACTCGATCTGTGGCGTCAATCCTTGCCAAAAAACGCTTTGAGCCTGTAAACAAACTGCATCAAGGGCACCTTGGAATGTAGGTCTCCACAGGAAGAAAGCCTGTCGGATCGGAAAGGTTTGAGGATTCGGGAAAGTCATGCATCGAACCACGAGTTGCGAATCATCCGCTATTCTCCTTCGATCGCAGCACTGATCCATGGGTACAGCTTCGAATGGAAGCATTAGTTAGTGTCTAGTTTCCGAAAGAACGCGTCCTTCGTCCTGCTCCCAAGATTGTGATTGATCAAGAGTTTGATAGCTTAGCAGTGTACAGCTGTGGTGTAGCCACGTTTTTTATTGCTAGGTGTGGGAAGAGTTTCTCCAGCAGCTCTCTTCCCACATAGGTGCTAAACGATTTTGGTCTCTTTCATCTTAGGCCATAATCTTCATTTGTGTGTTGATTTTGTAACTGTTGGCGAGTCCAAAATCATTAAGCGTCAGGGTTAGGGGATACCCAACTGCCGAAAAGTCTAACGCTGAGCTCGCCAAAATTAACGTTCTCCCTAGCGCTACCAGCCTCCTAAAAAAATCTCGCTTCAAACGTTTCTTCTTGGTCTATTTTTGCCTACTGGAGAACCAATCACCAATGACATTTGTTCTCAACCTTCTTTATTAGTTTTTTTTTCTTAGTCCATCTGCTTCCTCGATGTTCGACTTATTGTCCCCTACCCTCTTCGTAGACACACCTTAGGGTGCATAAATAAATAAATAAATAAAATGTCAGCAATTCGGCTGGAGACCTTTTGCAAACGATGTACTACCGAATAGTGTACTGCAAAAGTTCTCAAGAGTGTTCAAATCAAGAAATCTTTGACCAGGCCATGCATATCTTTAATTGACCTAATAATCCTAGATCTGGCATGAAACACCAATTCCAGCTCAGAGTTCTATAACCAATCTTGCGCTGCTAGCAGTGATTTCCGCACACGACATTCAAACCGATTATGAGTGCCGACATCATCATCCTGCTCGTCAGCAGATGCTAGCTTCATCGCGTTTAAAATATTATTCTTTCTTCCTATCTGCAGAAAAATTTCGCATATTTGTGCTGTTACACAAGTCACATTTGAAATGTCATCCCAACAGTAATGTGATACAGAGGGTGAGGGTGCGATAACACAAGGATCTTTTATTGTTATACTTCGCTGGGAAAGAGTAGCATGCTACCGCACCTGCTTCTTAAATTCGTTAACGGACGTTTAACTATTCCCACTATTTTGGAATTATTTATGAGAAATTAAGTGTAGCTATAAGTTTTGCATTATTTCCGTTTGCGTTATTTCCGTTTTCGGTTTCCAGCCATTTATGAGCTCTTTCGCTCCGCATTTCGTGCTCCGATTTTTTCGAAGAAAATTTCCTAGTATTCCTGGTCATTGCCCTCTTCTTCTGGTTAGCTTGCATGGGGAATATTTCTGAATAGCTTGCTTCAGTTCGCGGTCTTCGACCCAAGATTATCAAGCGGGCAGAAGGCCAGCAGTTTTGGGGCGCAGGCATTTGGAAAATCCTCGGGAGCTAACATACCGTTTCATTGTTCCAATAACCCCCTGTTAAACTCCATTGGAGTAAGCATGACCTTCTCTTACGTTTCGCATCTTTGGTACTATCTTCGGAGCATTAGGTTGGGTCCTAACATGAGCCTTCAAAGTGTACACCAACCTGAAATTCACGAGAACGTAGTCGTTACAGTGCGAAACGTAAGAGAAATTGGAGCTTATACCAATGGAGGCTAACCGGCGGGGTGGATATTGAGCAGCATTTTGCTAGTTTGTTTATTGAAGCAATACCGGGAAGGGATATTTACTTGAAGTATTTGCGATCGCGCATTGGGTGCGTGTAGCGCAGTCGGAGGAGGCGCGACTGTCGCGTGCACCCGATACCAGGTTCCTGGTTCGGATTTCCCGCCTAGGCCAACCAAACCTTCCATCCCTCCGGGGTCAGTGAGTTGGTACCAGACGTGTCTGGGAAAGATAAAGCGCTGACTTGTTCATCGGCTGGCCACTGCAAGTCATTGTATGGCCAAATACGCATTCATGTTGCCTCCACGACATTCCGTAGAAGTAGAATGCGCTGGCGCCCTTCCCAGAAGGGATTGAGTAACGCCGTCCTTTATCCTTATCCTTATTTGCGATCGCTCCCTTCGCGGCGCCTTCACCGAGCAAAGGGAACCTTGCATTTTCCCAGCTATTGGCACAATCCATGCATTCTGACAAGCTTCGCTGACTAGCTGTTGCAAACAAAACGAAACCAATCGCCTTGATGTGTGTCGATAACCTTTCTTGCAGAAGTAGAAGCAGAAAGTAGAAAACCAGAAAAATTAAGCGCTTCTTTTAGGAGGAGAAATTCTTAAACCCAACTCACCTTTCTACCATTAAGGAGAGCAACGGCAGAAGCTGCTGAGTCCGTTACATGATGGTCATAAGAGTGAGTCTGAACATCACTTTAATTAGCTTTTCCACTGTTCATTCGGTGTTGCGCCTTTGATGGCCATCTCGGAGAGCAGCAGAGCAGTTTGATTGCAAGGCGTGTGCACTGACGCTGTGCCATGTCGAGAAGTCAGTGGTGGAAACCAATTTCAAGCACTTCCTATTACAATCTAACTGTTGCACATCTTCATTCACTCTTCGACCCCTTTTTTTCTGTTATTCGGGTATCAGTGAACTACAAAGGTCATCCGCATTTTGATCAGCAAGTGCTTGTTGAATTTTATCTTAACCATTGCTCATTTTCTGAGGGCCTCCGCCTCCGCTCTCCGAAAGGAAGCTGCATTCGTGGTACAGCACCATGAGATCCGTTGTGTGTTCTTCCGACAGCACATTGTGAAGTTCTGTGACAGACGCTAGGCAACACGAAGGCTTTATGACGGTTTGAGAACACTACCTTTTGGCACTAGTACTGGGATAGGGCGCGTGTAGCGCAGTCGGAGGAGGCGCCGGCTGTCGCGTGCACCCGATACCAGGTTCCTGGTTCGGATTTCCCGCCCAGGCCAACCAAGCCTTCCATCCCTCCGGGGTCGGTGAATTGGTACCAGACTTGTCTGGGAAGGATAGAGCGCTGACTTGTTCATCGTCCGGCCACCGCAAGTCATTGTATGGCCAAATACGCATTCAAGTCGCCTCCACGATATTCTGTAGAAGTAGAATGCGTGGCGCATCCCAAAAGGAATTGAATAACGCCGTCCTTTATCCTTTATCCTTATACTGGGGCCAAACTCATCGACAATTAAACCCGTGGGTATGCGGGTAAAAGGGGTAGAGATAAGATAGGAGTCAGGTAGATGATATAAGGTAGGAGCCAGAGACGCAGGCTTCAACGTGGGTACCTCTACCCCCTATACCTGTGGGTTAGCCATTGATGGCATGTCTCCTCAAATACCACAGGTGATCGGTGATATTCGACGATATCAGGAAATTGGCTAGGTCTTATCGTTAGACTCACCTTCAGAAGTCCACTATACGGGAAAGTCTCGAAGTAGACTGGAAGTTGCACATACGGAGACTGCAGCTTCTGATTTTTTGCAATGCGATAGCTCGTGACGGTTGCAATACCCATTCCGTCACCAATAAAGAGAATGATGTTTTTCGGGCGCTTTCCTGCATGATGCCATTATTCTTCAAGGAACTTTCAGTAGATTAACTTATATCGTAGCAAGATTATACTACACGGCGCTATATAAAATTGCACCGCATTATATTTTCACATCATTGAACAGCCATTTGCTTACACAATTTTGAACGATGCTTATTCTTATTCCAGAAAGTTTCTACTAACACTACCCAAAAGTATGTCACTCGCTAGATGGAGCAAGAAATGAGCGAAACGAATGAGAATAGTTTTCTTTATGATGGCCTAAGACTCACACACTTGTCGCGGGAAACAATCTTATGGTTAGTCTGGGGTACCAAATGGTTCACTACAAGCAAGACCTTTTTGCCCCCACCTCCAAAATAGGCCACCTCTTTGGCTAGCTTTCTGCAACGCTTCACTTTAGCGGCATCTTGTGTGCAGCTTGAGGATTTGTCCTACAATACCGCTCGCCCCACACGGTCAAGAGTGGGATTTGCGATGCCACAATAGCGTCGCAAAGCCTCGCATGCTCATAACTCCTTCAGTTTTAAGTTTTTTTGGAAAAGGTTGGCACCATTCGATTCGTCTCTTGGAGACTACACAAGTATGTATACAGTTTTATCGGAACACTCATACATTCGCCGTGGGTGGCCCAAAAATGACTGGAGCCGCATTTTGCGATCAGAGCAGCTTATTACCTGGGCATGCGTGCTCTCAGACTATCTCAAGCATGGTGTACGTTTCCAGTGCGTTCTCATACCAGGAATGCTCTAAGAGTGCGCCGTGCACAATGCACACAAAATCGAACCTGCGCCTCTATCTTCTCTTACTTTTAAATGAGTTCCTCCGACGTTGACGGCTTTTGGAGGTCGTTTTGGCAGTTCTGCACACTTTGGAGGAGTTCGACAGTTAATATTTTCCCGTCTGTGAAGAGAATCTGGTCGAGCTTCTTACCGCGCCTAAGTGTTTTCACCTTCCTGCATTTCTCCAATCTTGAGGACTTTAGAGGTGCTGTCGTTTGGCGAATTTGTAGGGGTGGAATATCTCGTCTCTGATCAGCCTCTGCGTGCCCCCAAATTCAACGATTCAGCAACCGCATCCAGTCGTCGTATCAGCGCTGTATTCGGAGGAGGTGCAATGTCCGCTGCATGAGCTTGGTTCGCTCGTTTTCATGTCGATGACTTTAACATCAAAAACTCGTACATTCGAAGTCAACAATGGCAGACTGCAACAGCTGGTGGATTTATCCCCACTACAAACCACACGTGAAGTAGCGCAAAGCCTGAGACTACACTTTACCACCGTCGCCGACCACCTGCGACAACTGGGTTAAGTGTACAAGTTGGCGCAGTGGGTCCGGTGACTGCGCGGAACACGACCGCCACGGTGCAAAGGTAGCTAACCAGTTGCTCTCATTCATTCGCACGAATAACTGGGTGACGTCCATTTTCACAAGAGATGGGAAATGGATTTCCATACGTCAATATCACGCGCGGTCGACACTGGGTTGACAAGGGTGAGCAGCCTGAGCCGCAACCAGAATCAGGCCTGCACCCGCTGTGTTTTACGTGTGTTTCGACATCATGCATTGCAAACAGCACGGGCCTGTGCTGTCAGCAACTGCGTGGGCTGAAAATCAAAGAGGAGCACCTGATCTGATTCCGGCATGACAATGCTCGCCCACACATAGCAAGGATGACTCACCAGAAGACTTTCGACTTTGGATGAGAAGGGCTGCCCCGCCCACTGTATAGCCCTGCTCTTGCGCCAACACAGGACCACCTTTTTCTGTGGCTCTCCAGTGCCTCGCAAGGAAAAGCGTCACGAAAGAAGATGATTTTGATCGCTGGTTGAAGAACTTCTTCGAGTCAGAGCCAGAACACTCCAACATTGCTACACATTGCTGGCATCAGAAGTCTACCCGAAAAGTGGAGGCGGGCGATAGAGCGTGTGATCATTACTTGGTCTCCCAATGTGTTTATTAGCTCCTGTAAATTCAATAAAATTTTACGTTATGAAAACGGCAAGAACTTTCCGTGCAACATAATAATTCCTGTTCAACTTACCCATCGCTGTCGAGAGGATTGCGAAAAGTGCCCCTCCCATCAGCAGAGATCCTCTTATCCTAAAGGTCTCAGCACACTTTTGCTGCATCGCGGCAGCTATATCTTTAAGCATAGAGCAGAGATGAAAAGGAACCGCTGGTGTCGCCTGGGCTTCGCCTCCGCCAAAGCAGCAGCACCTGCCGTCAACGCGATGATTCAAGGCATTGTTGCCGCTGCGGCCGCTTTGCTGCCTACAATTTCTGGCTGGGCTTTAGCTGATCGTAGCGAGACGTAGAATGGAGACCGATAATGCTAATGATACCGCGTTGGTGATGGAGTGGGTCTGCAAAGCTGAGGATGAGTGCCGCCTAAGCAGCAGTTTGTCTGCCTACTGCGTGCCTCGTTGCCGCAAAAGTGTGCGGAGGCCCTAACTCCTATCACAAGTGGTTCGGTGCAAGTCTGGAAAGACGGATCCGTCATTTATTTCCTTCCTAACTGAAAGATTCTTCGGCGCAATGCGCGGAAGAGGGGACAGCCCATTGGCTTCCACCTAGCAGAGAGTAGAACTACATATAGCCGAAATCGGGTTAGATTTTGGAGCGCGGAACTTGGCTTGGAGCATTGTTTTCCTCACACGAGCGCTTAACGGGCACACACATCTCCACTTGATGACTCTGGGTGCACCAAAACTACTCAGCCGAGAAGTGTGCGGCTAGGTTCTGCGCTCTTCGAGTCGGACTAGGGCAGGGACTTCGGGGAGTGGTTCATCCAAGCTGCGCGCGTTAAAACAACTCTTGTTGCTCAAAGGGGAGTGCACATAGATTGGATGTCCACGTGGACCAGGGACGAGCAGATTAATCGCTATCCGTTATCCGGTTTCCGGCGGATCCGTCTGGTTGGTCGTTATCAGCTTATTCTTGGCCGGATAACGAACAACAAAATCTGGTACCCTTATGATTACTTATTTAAATGTAGGGACAATTTTTCGAACATCGTTTTGTGTTTGTTCCACCTATACGAGATACGTTTGCAGTTCTATGCGGTGTTTGCTCTCAGTTACCAATGGTGCAATTAGGCTAAACTATTAGCCTGCTCCTAGCGCGTCTTGAAATGCAGAACGCTGCCGTGCTCATTTCTATTTATGGGGTTCTTGCCAAAATTCCTTCTAGCATAATGTACGCTCTTTCAGAAGGAAACCAGTCGATCAGTGAAGAAAAGGATAGACGTTCGTACGAACCACTTCGTTTTAAGGATGTGGCAGATATTCAACTTCAGCACGATTTTTTAGCTCTTTGAAACTTCGTTTGGCACATGCATGGCTTCCAGTGGCTGGTTGACGAAAAGCCAGTACTTAAAGATCCACCACTATATAATTGAATTAGCGGTCGATGACGTTTGAGTGATCTAACCTGTCACCACCTATATATAAAAGAGTTTGCCTGTCGAGAAATTTATTTATTTATCGCCGATACGCCGCATCATCCACAGCGAGGGCGGTCGAGTGATCTAACCTGAGTGAGATGCGCCTGATCATCTACGGCGCAGGCAAAATTTGCCATTGAACGTGCGATGTTGCTGCAGAAGGGGAAACGCAGCCCTTTTCTGCTTAACACGACAGCATCTACGCGCGTTTCTGAGCATCCAGATTCAGAAGCGGACTTCGTGCCATTAGCATGAGAAGACTACCAAAGGGGTAAGGGTAGAAGGGGGACTTCAAGGGTGGAGAACCGACAGCCATCAGGAGGGAGCGACCTGGAGGAGGCATCGGGATGGGAGGAGGGTCGATAGTGGGGACAATGAAACAGGCCAGGAGATGGTACCAAAAGGGTTAAGGCAATAAGGAGGGACCAATAGGGAGTTATCAATCAGGGGGGGGGGGAGATTAAGGAGGATCAGCAAGGGGTTCCATTACCAGTAAGGGAGACCGGGTTTAGAAGATGTGACACCGATGTCGCGCAATGGGCCTTCGCTCGCCGTCGTCGTGTCATAAACTTGGGAGGGCTACCTAATTGGGGTAGAGTATTAAGGAGGATCCTAAGGGGGAGGGGGAAGGAGCCTACCTGGAAGAAGGGACCTGGAGACGGACAGGACGGGGAACCAACAAGAAGGAAGCCGTAAGGGAATTCATACGGAGAACAAGGAATCTGCCATATGCGTTTCTCCCCCCTTCACAAGGGTGTTTATCTGCGCCCTTCACTAACGTGGGAGGAGAGAATGCGCAAGAGGGAGCAACGCCGTGTGGCTAGTGGTGAACTGGGGGATAACAGCGCCATGCGGGAAACCCAAGCTCGTGGGGCCTGTCCTTCCCCAACCCCCTCCACTACCCCGTCGCCAGTCGCGTTGTTTCGACGTCGTTCAACAGTGCCCCTACGGGAAACTGCTGAATGGTCGCCGGATTAACTGCTTTGGCCTACTAACAAACGTGAGGTCGCTTGTAAGGAACTGCAGCGCTTTAGTTATGAATTTATGCGTCTACAAATGCGACTTCGTCGTATTGACTGAAACATGGCTGAGCAGCAGCGGAGTTGGCAGGAAAGCACGACGATCCCGATATGGAAGAAGAAGGGCATTCCTGCGGACTGCACGAATTACCGTCCAATTCGCTTGCTCTCGCACAGCATGAAAATCTTCGAGCGAATTGTAGATGGACGTATTCGCGATATCGTCCAACTTTCCAACAGTCAATGTGACTTCGTAGCGGGCAGTGGCACCATCGATGCAATACATGCTGCTCGTCTTCTGGTAGAGAGACATCGCAAAAAGCAGAAGCCGCTGCACATAGCTTTTCTCGACTTAGAGAAAGCATTTGATCGTGTACCGCGTGAGGTTATATGGTACGCCTTCGGGACAACACGGTGTTCCCGAAGAGCTTATTGAGTGGGTGCGCATACTTTACTCTGGTCCAAAGAGTAGTGTGAGAGCGCCAGCCGGCACATCGGCGGGGTTTCCTATCTCCGTTGGTGTTCACCAGGGCTCTGCGCTTTCTCCGCTGCTATTCATTGTCGTAATGGATGCCATCTCGAGAGACCTTAGAAGCCTGCCCCCTGGAGGCTGATGTATGCAGATGACGTAATGCTTGCAAGCAAAGAGAAGAACGAACTCGAGCGACAAGCGCAAGCTTGGTACGACCGCTTGGCGATGTGCTCAAGCTAAACGTCAAAAAATCTGAGTACTTGACGACAGACGTAAACGAAGCCGGGTCCATTGAGATCAATGGCACTGCGCTAGTACGAACGACAAACTTCAAGTACCTTGGATCTGCAATTGCGTCCGATGGTAGTCTGACGTTCGAGATGAACTCGCGCGTGAGTGCAGCGTGGTCCAAATGGCGCTCGATGACAGGCGTTTTATGCGACAGGAAGATACCGGAACGCCTTAAATCGAAGATCTATAGAACCATCGTCCGCCCAGTAGCGATGTATGGAGCTGAGTGCTGGCCTGCAACCAAGGAGGTTGAGACTCGCCTCAGCGTAATGGAAACGAAAATGCTGCGATGGACGGCTGGTGTTACGCGTCTGGACCGTATTCGCAACTATGAAATACGCCAGAGGTTTGGTGTCGCTCCAATTGCTGACAAGTTACGTGAAGCTCGCCTTCGGTGGTATGGCCACGTTCTTCGAGCTAGTGGTGACACTGTTAGGAAGATTGGCCTTAACATAGATGTGCCCGGAAAACGGCCTAAAGTGCGGCCGAAGCGGCGATGGCTTGATACGTTGCATGTGGACCTAAAGGTTGCTGGTATCCATCCCGATCAAGCATTTGATCGCGTAAAGTGGCGTCACCACACCAGAATAGCGGACCCCGCCTCGAAGGGGGACAAGTGCTGAAGAAGAAGAAGAAGATGGCTGAGCAGCGAAAATGAGCTTAGACCTCTCTTGGGCTTTGTCAGCAACCAGTATACGGGAATAAGATGTGATCGGATTGGGAAAAAAGGAGGCGGAATACTATTTTTGCTGAAGAAGACTTTTTCGCTTAACGTAGTGCTTCAGGAATCTATAGAAAACTGCTACGAAATCCTAGTATGTGACGTCAATAAATACCTTGCAGAGTTCCGTATCATATGCGTATACAGAACCCCTGATTGCAATGCCTCAGGGTCGCACCAACTATGCAAGGCTATAAGTGATTTTTGTGCCACAGGGCTCACTCACCACGGTTTTGATGGGAGATTCCAATCTCCCTGATCTTAAGTCTTACCAAAGCAGTCATGCAGCTAGGAACTTTTCTCAAAAACTTTTCTCAGGTTTTTGAAACCCAGCAGTTAGTGGTTTTCAGCAGTTAGTATACTCGCCCACAAGGCGAAATTCAGTTCTGGATTTAATTTTATGTAACCAGCAAGGTTTCATCAGCAACGTGCAAGTAGGGCCTCCTATCGGTACTAGCGACCATGCTGCAATTATGTACAATAGCGTATGAGTTAGACTTGAAGCCTAAGGTTAAGGAGGTTACATGAGTACGAGACTTCAACAAAGCTGATTATTCCCAAATTGGTAAGTACCTAATGGATATTGACTGGATCGATATAGTGAACTCCGGAGGCACCGCTGATCAACTCTATGAAACCCTGCTCGCAATTCTCCATCACACTATTGAATTGTATGTACCTACCGCTACGAACTCGTCCGCGCCTGCATTTTCGAGCGATCGCCCACTCGATTGATAGGTTCGATTCTATATGCGTTGTCCACAACGTACTCTAAAGTCTCGACAGAACAGAGTATAGCAATTCCTGAGAAGGGCGGCTGGGAATTTCTGATAAAACTCCCCAAATGGCCACTTTACAGGTAGCTACGTCCACTCGATTGATAGGTTCTATTCTGCATGCATTGTTCACGGCGCACTCCAAAGGCAACCTGGGCAATCCTAGAGCAATTGTTGAATAGGACAGCCAGGATTCTTTCCAAGCGCTCACTCTACAAGCTGTCGCTCGCTCGCTCTACATGTTCTCTCGCCCACTCGATTGTGTCGGGCCTATATGCACTGTTCAACTCTGCTGAAATTTATATGCCAACAGATAGAGCGTATGCTACTTATTTCAAACATATGCTTATTTTTAAAGCACATGATTCGTTAAAAAGTTACTTTAAAAAGCCGCTTTGGAATGCTCCCAAACTACCGCCTGAACCGTTTCGCCTAGGCAAGAGAAGGAAAGCAATAGAATGCGGTACAATTATGGTGGAACGGGGTAGGTCTCCTTAGGCTAAGAAGTAAGAACTTTTTGAGGGCTCAGGAGTGGTATGAGGCCTAAACAACATGTCCTTTTGGAGAGAAAAAAGGAGTCTCGCTTGTCCACAGAAAGTTCAATTTCTGTACGAAAATTTTTATAGGCTGCCTACTTCACTACATTGTCTGCTAATATTCGTGTGCTTGTACCGTCATCAGATTCATTTTATTTTCATACTATACGAATGACTTTTCATGGGCTTTTTGTGTTTCCAACACTCCAAAATCCTTCACAGATTGTATTTAGTTTGCTATTTGAACCTGTAGGTTTAGTCCCGCCAGTTTTTCACCAGAAATCTCTAAATCGTGGAACAGTTGTCAGGCTTAGAGTTATTGATTAATAGTTCTGGATGAATATGTCATGCACTTTGGACCTTGAACCAGTGAGAAAAAAGGAGAGGTATGAATAAATTGCCACGAATTAGCAAAAGTTTTGAAGCTTTCACAAAAAAAAGATTACCTTGTCAATTTTTACAGGCTCCCTAATTTTTTATGCACTCGGCCTCTGATTACACAATATGCTTTGCTGAATGTGTATGTGTATCCGCTACAGGAAACACTCAAAAAATACTGGATCTACTATTCTAAATGAGTAGCCTAATCCAATAATTGAACATTTTCCCATTTTCAACATACTACTTTGAACTTGAAAACAGACGTTTGTCCCTCTAGAACCCCTTATCACTCGCGTCTAAAGTAGTGACGAGTTTTCCGGGCTGGGTTGGACGAGTTCTCGCACTGTGTGCAGGCGATCGTTGCGGGACCCAAGTGCTCCAACCAACCACCACGATCTCAACAAACGCTTATCAACCTTCATTTCGCTGGTGAGTACTACTTGACATCACGAGTAGTTCCTACGAGTAGGCTTCTGTACTCAGCAGGAATCTATGGATGTTGCATGGAAAAAAAGACGAATGCTAAGAATGGACGGTAACTACAATACGAGCATGGAGGTAGAAGCAATAGAAAACCTCTAATTCCCTAAAAATGTTTACACTGTTGGGATGGGCATGAGCTTCTCTTTTCGCTTCCACTAGAGAAGTGTCTATGGCTCACATGTTAAACTGTTGTTGAACTGCCTGCCATACACCTCCACATTGTTCATTGATGGTGGAAATTCCATTTAAGCGGAGTTCTGCAGTATATCGTTGAACGATTTCCTTAGTCTGCTATAACGAACTATGGTGCTATGGTAGTTGTGAGGGGTCACCTTATAAAAAGTGTCACTAACACGAAAAAAGAAACGGTGGCACACTTATAATAAAGAAAACAAACAATGCTATAGCTCTGTTCTGTGCTCTATATCTGGGCAGGAGAAGGAGACTCTAGGACGTAGCTGTAGTGACGTACCCATGCTAAAATTACCTACATCCTGGAGTCCCTCCCTTGCCCAATACGGAAGCAGACAAAATGCGGATCTGTGATCGAAACGAGGAGATAAGACTGCATTTACATTCGCTGTATGTAGCTTCTCGCAACACCTGTATGCTATGGTGGATCCTGCCGTAACTACCATAGCGCACGAACTATTTTAAAGCAGAAATCTCGATTGCCTGAGGCTGCCCCACAACTTAGTTCCAGGCTTACAAGAGCAGCTGAAAATTAAATAGCCTAGTCCAAATAACAACGTCGGAAAATGGTCTCAGCAAGTGTCCAACCGCTTTTTATCCGCACTTAAAACCCTTATCTTTCCTTTGATGGAACCTAAGAATCATAGGTCCACTTGGAGTTACCTCGCCAGATAGGTCTTATAAGTGTGTAAGCATTGTATTGTATTTACTTCCACTGAACGCCACCACATGCAAGTCACTCTCAAAACAAATGTTTCTGTGTAGCCATAATGGTAACAAGCAAGTGTAAGGGGACATTACAACGACGGCAGGGGACATTACAACGGCGGCCCAAGGTCAAGCGGATTAGACATCTGCCGATAAGCTCCATCTGTTATCGGACCACCCGCGCGAGGCCGGAGAGAAAACACCGCCCACCGACACACACAGCGAGAGGGACACACCAACGCCCTGGCCCCTTGGCCTGGCTTCTACTCTTTGGTTTTCTCTGGTTCGGCTCTCTTCCTTTTCCCGTCCCCCCGTCTGTCTATGTCGCAATCTGTATAACTGATAAACTGTGTTATTCCTCAACTGTTTTGTTATGTAATGGAACGATAGAGTAAAGTGATAGGGACGGGAAAGGCTTATATCCGACTCCCTCAGGTGCCGCTACACGAACACTTGTTCCATAAAACCCTGAGGGAAGGAAGATATAACACAAGCACAGCGGAAGTCAAAAGTGAAAATCTGCACTTTTGGTTTTCAGCTTCAGAAATCATTTTCTTTTTTCGAAGTCACTTTTTTCTGAAAAGAGCTAGCATTCCTACCCTTGATCGAGTCACACAACAGCTCAGCTCAACGAGGTTCTGGTTTGCTACGAGCGCGTCGCAACCGCCATCCGGTCCCGCGGCGACCGCCTGCATACGGTGCGAGAACTCGTCCAACCCCGCCCCGGAAAACTCGTCAGTATCGTGTAGCTTTAGACGCGAGTCCCCTTATCATCATCCAATTACTAAGATTTTATCTTTGGATCTTCCTTTTCGTTTAATTTTCACCAGGTTCCCCTCCTTCACTTATATTACGTGGCTTAATGCCACTCCATTAACGAACACTATTATACCCTCACATTATACCAATTTACAAGTCGAAGTTTAGTCGTTCCATCGTTTTATAGTCACGTTTTGCCCACAAGTTTATCCACCTGCACACATACTGGCACTTCAGCTGGCCTAGCCTCGGAACGTTAGCGCAAACTCGTCCTATCCGCAGGCGGAGCAGCAAAGACCCCACCCAGGCGACGCACGCGTCAAAATGAGCATCGCTGCCGCCCCCCCCCCCCCCAATTCCCCCTAGTAGAACATAGCAGCGATAGCCATTAGAACTAACCACTTGCTCCGCTGGCAATATGCCAGCTCCTGCTGGAGTACCACGCGGTCTTACTTAGATCTAACCAGATTCTCCTGATATCGCGTCATATCGACGTAGCCATTTTCGATATCCACCGACACCATGGTCAGTCGATATGGAGGAGGGTCGTTGAGCGGTCAGTGGCGGATCGCTCTTCGAGCGTACAACTCGGCTAGGGAATGGACTCCAGGGTGTAGCGCATCCAAGGTGCTCGTGCAGGAACTGCTCCCGTCTCCCAGTGCTCTCCTGTAGCGGCGGTGGAAGAGCCGCGATCCGCCACCGACCGCTCAACGACCCTCCTCCATATCGACTGACCATGGTGTCGGTGGATATCGAAAATGGCCACGTCGATATGACGCGACATCATGAGAATCTGGTTAGATCTAAAGGGCTCCGCACACTTCTGCGGCGTTGCCGCAGCCGGCAGCCGGCAAAAGTGGGGCGGAGCCTTCAAGTTGAGGCGCTCCTCCCCACTGCGACGGCGCCGTTCTCCGGCATTGCCGCAGCACGGCGCCGTCGCAGCGAACTCCAGTCGGGACCTACTCGCATAGAAGGAAAGCGCGCTCCGATGAGAGACGCGCGCCCGAATGAAGAACTCAGCTGAGAATCTCCATCGTCATCTGGTGCCGTATGCTCGTGTTCCCCCGTTGGGGGAAAATCAATCAATATCAACATATCACATCACGCCCCAATCCCCCATTGGGGGAGACTCGGGGTAGACGAGCATACGGCCCCAGCAGACAGCCATAATCGATCTCCTAATTTAAAGGACGCATGTGTTTCCACTTCCTGTTCTCCGTCGCGATCGGCTAGAGCGCAGAGTCTCTGCCTGCGGCATTGCCGCACCGACGGCAACAATGATTTCAATCATTGTTGCCGTCGATGCGGCAATGCCGCAAAGGTGTGCGGGTGCGGGACGGCGCCGGCTGCCGTTGCCGGCGGCCTCTGCGTCCTTGCCCCATGTTGAAGGATAGGGCTGCGGCAACGCCGCAGAAGTGTGCGGAGCCCTTAAGTAAGACCCATAGCAGCCGGGTATGGTGACGTGGGATTTCATGCATTGTACACAACCTGACTCGTTCTTCGTACACTGCAGATGAAACGAGAAGGGCTTAGGTCAAACGCTACGTCTGGCGCGGGTAAAAACTTGTCCTACGCGTAGGATATGCCACGCCACCTCGTACTTGTGTTTGAGCACTGATGGCCTGCCCCTCTTCCGGGCATTGCGCCAATTTTCCTAGCCGTAGCAAGCAAAGATGGCGTTCCCATTTGAACCGTTTTCGGGAGAATTTTCCAGTTGTTACAGAGGAGCGAGAAAGTGGACCATCCGTTCTAGAATTGCACCCTAATCGCCAGCAAACTATTTTCTTCGTACGGCAGATATCAAGTTATGGGTCAAACCTACCTCTTCTCAAACGCGGGTCTCTGCGAAGCTTCTGCTGGACATGATTGTAGCCGAGGCCATCTAGGAATTCCGCCTCGGCCATGGGATCTGATTTTTAGGCTAGATGAGACAAATATGGAACCCAACAGCGAATTGAACTTGCTATCAACGTACTCGAATCTTGTTCCTCAACCTGACTTGAAATTAGTAGAAGTTGTGAAAGAAGTAGTAATACTGTAGTTAATGCCATCATTTTCTGCCGTAACTGTAATTTCCCCTGCAATTTCGAAACACATAGATAAAGGTGAAGGAGCGTGAAGTTCAGTGCGGCGCAAAGCGGCTCGGAAGGGCTGCCCACCTTATGTGGTTGTCCCATATTATGTGGTTGTCCGCCTTAGTAAGAACGCCCATGAATGCCCAGTTAGATCAGAAGCGGCCTACCTCAGCTCACCACTGTGGAAGAACACACCAGTGTTGCGTAAAATTTATGAAATCGTGCAACACAGGACGTCGTATAGGGCTGCCTTACAATGGCGACCCCTCCGAGCCGCTTTGTGCCTTCAGTGCCACACGCCGCAGCTGCAGGCATAGCCAGAGGCCTCGCTGCTCAGCCGCCTTCGCCACTGAGCGATTGGGCAATCCTAGCAGTTTCTGGAGAGCGCCGGGGAGCGAGATGAGGAAGGAACGAGCCTGCAGCTGCAAATCCTCCGGATTGAACTCAGCCTTGCGAGAGAAACGAGAGTAGAAAATGAGCGTCCCTGGCATACAGATTCCGCCCTATTATCATATTCCCACCTTTCACTGCAATCACGTCGATAAGCGACTTCTCTATCATACAACAGCCAGACGTCCCGTTGCCATAATAGTACAGGGCGCCCATGAACCAGCGCAGAGCCGTCCTAACGGCCACTCTAATCACTGACTGACTTCGTTCCTCTGCTTGCTACGGAGCCCAGTCAGCAGCCATCGCTTTAAGCGATTAACGAGCATCAGACGCCCATCTCCAGACAACCGTCGATATTGTTGGTCGATAATGGTTCGGCGATTGATATTGTTCACTGTACAAGTGACCGACACGCCTAACGGCGTGTCTCGCACTTGCGCGCTTCGCGCGACTTTGTAGCATCACTGACCTATGGAAAGTAGTTTTTGTAAAACATAAAATTCGCTAACATCTAGGACCTGCTGCGCACTTTATCGGCATCAAGCCCTTCACCACTTCGGTTCCTTTATCATTGGCGCTCTTTCCTAACCGGCCAGTAATGTCATTGGTTTGTGCTGCGCAGTACTTCTGTCCCTCAGGTTGTTCCTCCGTAATCGTTCTCATGCTCAACAGCTAGCGTTTCAAATTGTCGATGACATGTCTTCCGAAGCCAGGTTCCCCTCTCTCGTTTCTTCTTACTGGATCTAATTGCTGGTCCACCTTTACAGGTCTTCTCTCCCCCTCTTTAGTCCCCCAGCCTCCTGGTCCCAACTACTGCCCACTTGTTTATTTCTACTATTGACACCTAATGGTCTCTTCCTGCTGGTTTTCCCGTCCTGACCGCTCCTCCGGGTTCTTCCTTTCCTTCCTGGTCGCTCTCCTGGTCCACCATAGAGGTCCCCCTTACCGCCCTTCTCCACCACCCCCTTAGTGGTCCTCTCATGCTCACGGCACGGTCGGTGACACGTATTCAGAATCAGGATGCTTGCTGCGCGACGTAGGGGGCCCGTTTTCTGGATCAAGAAGCTCAAAAGCGCGCGCAGTCGCTGCTGTGTCGAGCATGAAGAGGCTATGCGTTCCCTTACGGCTCCCTTCTTGTTGGTTCCCCGTCCTGGTCCCGCCTCCAGGTCCCTTCTTCCAGGTAGATTCCTCCTCCCTCCCCCCTCGGGATGCTCCCTACTACTCTACCCCAATTAAGTAGGCCTCTCACGCTCACGACGGCGACGACGAGCGAACGCCTGTTGTGTGACATCGGTGTCACATCCTCTAAATCCGGTCTCTCTTAATGGTAATGGATCCCCTTGCTGATCCTCCTTACTGTCCCCCCTCCCCTGATTGGTAACTCCCTAATGATCCCTACATATTGCCTAAACCCTTCTTGGTGCCACCTGCTGGCCTGTTACAGTGCTCCCCCTATCGACCCCTATCCCGATGCCTCTTCCAGGTCGCTCCCTCCTGATGGCTGTCGGTTCTCCACCCTCAAAGTCCCTTTTCTACCCTTACCCCTTTGGTAGTCTTCTCATGCCAATGGCACGAAGTCCGCTTCTGAATCTGGATGCTCAGAAACGCGCGTAGATGCTGTCGTGTTAAGCAGAAAAGGGCTGCGTTTCCCCTTCTGCAGCAACATCCCACGTTCAATAGCAAGTTTTGCCCGCGCTGTAGATGACGAGGCGTACCTCATTTAGGTTAGATCATCGACCGCTCTCGCTGTGAATAATGCGGCGTATCTCAATTAGGTTAGATCACTCGACCGCTCTCGCTGTGGATGATGCGGCGTACCTCACTTAGGTTAGATCACTCGACGGACAAACTCTTTTACATATAGGTGGTTATGGTGATAGTTCGTTCACCGGCGCGTGGTAGCGCAGCCAGGTTTTTTCGCGTTTTCCGCGCTGGCTAACCAAGCCCTCCATTCTTTCAGGATCAGTGAATGGCTAACATGCTGATCTGGTTAGGAAGAAATCCTGGCATGTTCATTGGCTGGTCACTGCAAGTCGTTATATGGGCCAAATCCGCGTTTAGATTGCCTACACGACATCTCATAGAAGTTGAACGCGTGGCACATCTTATTATGGAAAGGTATTGATTAATTCCTGTTCCGTCCCCGTCCTTTCGTCCTTTGACCTTGTCGTTCACCGGCCGGCGCAGTCATGTAATTCCCGCCCTAGCGGTTAGCTCCCGGACCGCCCGACCGGCTAGCTGTTGTCAAACCCATTCATCGACTGACTCGTGCGATTTCTACCCTGAAAGGATAACCCTGAGCAGCAACACGGCCAATCACTATATGCAAAATAGGCATTTGATTTGCCTCCACGACATCCCGTAGAAGTAGAATGCATGCTTCAGAACTGCCCTCCATCACTCCCCAACCTCCTTCGCAATGTGAGCAAGTGTCCGTGTCCTCCCAATTTTAGGATAAATAATTAATTATTATAATGTAGAGTATGGGATAAATGAGAAGAAGAACACGCATATTTCGTGAACAGATATTTGGCAGTGACTTTGACACAATCTTCCACCTAAACCAGTGGCGCCTTCCGTTAGTTACAGAACTGCACAACCATGGTGGGTCTCAGCTTCACGCTACTAAACCCGGTTCGGTTGTCTTTAATAAACTCCTTGAAGTAGTTAAGCGCGGTTCTGTTTAAAATATTGCGCTGATCATTGAAATTGTTCCATTGCAAAGGACTGGTCCTATTTTTAGTTGCACTATGCTCTTGATTTGTGCCCTGCTGATGTTGTCTCGGTATTAGCTGTCCGTTTAACGTTCACCGTTTTTTCCTACCGTTCTTCGCTTGTCACCAAAGCCAACAGTCGATACATACTGCGCGGGCTAGGAAACTTGTTGATTTCCTACTGCTCTCTACATTGCACCGCATGGAACTTCCCCGTCAGGAGTAATTTTTCCCTTGCTGCTTTCGATTTGCGCATAGGCTGTTCCCCTAGTAAAACAGCAGCAACATGCGAAGACGGATTAATCACTCATCACTTTATCGCGCAGTGCTTAGTGAATCGCTGAAACTTTTGGAAAAGAGCGACCTTGCAGACGTGGTTTACCAACACGAGAGCACCGAAACTGTTGCACCTCGGTGAGAATATGAAGCCTCAGCAGAACAGCAAAGCGTACCGTGGAACAATCCAGACGTTGGAGTGTCTCTCACTATGGGAAGAAAGCGTCGTCTGCTCCCCTGCTTTTGAATGATCCTTCAATTGTTTTGGCTGTGAGAGTTTATCGCTCACAATCACATAATGTAGAACTGGGCTCGTTAATTCTCCACAAGTCTATAAGGCTTTATTGCAGTTTGCAACGACGGACATAAGAATATACATAATTTCTATAAGCGGCATGAAATGGGTTGGCCCGTCAGAATATTCGTTGGTGGGCGTTCGCTTTGTAGTGTTGGGCGAAGCTGTGCTTCTGCACGTGGAGCAGAGAGGCGAGGAAAACGGTTGACAGAAGCGAAGCCACTGCGATCACCAGAAGCACTATGGCAGCCACCGTCACGGTTTTTAAGCCGAATCGTTCCAGGACTCCTGAAACCACCACGCGTTCGTCCCGCCGTGTTATAATGTGGAGTAGACAGTCGCAGTGCAAGCCCATACGTACTAGACAGGAGATGACCCAGAGGAGTGGTTCAGAAACTGACTAGGCGAGCAAATACAGCCTACTCTTGCACAAGGCCTATGTCATACCATCGCTCACCCCGAGCGAGGCCTAATGATATGCTCCCATATCGATCGGGCGGCGCGATGGAAATCATCGCTCGTGGTGAGCGATGGTATGACAAAGGCCTAAGTCTACTGGTAGGGTGTTCCACTGTTCAGAGCTCCACTATGACGTAGCCCCCCCCCCCCCAACTGGGGTAGAGGCATTTGTTTCTATGTCGCATCACAATGCGACAGAGCTCTGACTTTTTCTAAAGAGCATGGGTTTCCAGGCACAGTCTTCAAGAGGAGGCCACACAATGCTTTCTCTGAACGCTGTAGACCAGAAGCAGTGCTTATAGCTATGTAAGGCAAAGCCAAACGAAAATAAGTTTTATAAAATGTAATAATTGCTCTCAAAATTGCAATATTTGCACAATGATCAACGAGACTCAATATATTCAATCTTCAGTTACAAATTTAAGAATTAACATATATAACAAAAACAATGATAAGTCTTCCGAATCCGAATGCCAGGTTCCCCCGCTCTCGTTTCTTCCTACTGGATCTAGTTGCTGGCCCGCCCTTACTGATCTTCCCCTCCCCGACCTTCCTGGTCCCAAATCCTGGTCCACTTCTTTGTTTCCACTATTGATCTCCTACTGGTGTGTTCTTGTAGGTTTTTCCGTCCTGGTCCCTTTTCCAGGTTGTCCCTTTCCTTCCTGATCGCTCTCTTGGTCTATCCAATAGGTCCCCCTCACTGTCCTTCTCTGCCGTCGCTTAGTGGTCCTCCTATGCTCACGACAGATGTCGGTGACACGAATTCAGAATCAGGATGCTTGCTGCATGATGTATGGGACCTTTCTTCTGAATCAAGACGCTCAGAAGCGCGCGCAGTCGCCGCTGTGTCAAGCAGGATAAGGCTTCCTCTGCTGATCACTCCACGCCCGGCGCTGTAGATGATGAGGCGTATCTCACGTAGGTTAGATCACTCCATCGTCCATCGTCAACTAACTAACTCAATTATATAGTGGTAGATAGATAGATGTTGTATACTGTAGAACATATAACGATTGCCAAAAACAATATATTGGAATTACAACTAGAAAATCAAAATACTGAGTTAAAGAACATCTATCCCAAATCAAAACCCAAAAATAAATAAATGTTTATATACACATTTAAAAGCAATGGTAATATTTGGTCAATCAATATAACTATTTTAGATCCCTCAGAAGATAATGTAGACAAGGATATTCTATTACGAAAAGAATTTTTTGGATAAAATTAATTAACACGGCTCATCCTTTTGGTTTTCGTTATCATATTAAAGGGTTTGGAAATATATCCGACACTGATAACCCTCTAACGTATAAAGAAAATCACCCGCTCCATAATTTGAAAACTAGAAAAAGAAAAAGTGGTCGCGAAAAGAATAAAAAACGAAAAGTAATGACATGGACAATGCATTTGATCCTAATGAATTTTTTAAAGATTTAGATTTAGCCAAATGAACTCGATAATAGAAATGTATAGATACATTAATACCTTTGAAAAATATCTTTAAAAAGTTATAAACATAAATATAGAATTCTTGTTAGCATGTTGTGTAAATTCTGTTTCAAGGAAAATAAAGGTAAACATTTAGAAACAAACGATAAACACAGTTACTATATTAATGTTTGCTTCCATATCTAAATAGTGTTCTAAATGAAGTTAACACAAATAAAATATTTAATAATAGTTATATACGTGAAATTACAGAAAATAATTCAAACAAAAAATGTTGCCTTTTAGATGTGTATTCGAATCACAACCTTCTTTCTCCAAGAAAATGTTCAATTATAATACATTAATTAGAAACACAAACCTGTCAAAATTGAATTCAGTCTTTAATAGTAAATGCTTGTTTCGAAGAAAAAAAAATTGTTGACAAAACACATGAACAGACTATCGCCGGTAACCTAGAAACATTCTCAGATAAATTTATTAAAATTTTAATTGAAAAATGCACAAAATTTGTCCCAAAACATAGTGTTTCGAAAGAAAACATTAAACACTGCTTTGAAGAAGTTTCTTCTGTATTACTTGACAAAGTTAAAAATAAATATAAGTTAAAGGATTTCCACCTTAATTTGATAAAAGAGAAACTTAAAATCTTAAAGAAAAAATGGAAGTCTTTATTACATCACAAGTGCTCCGTTACGCCTATCGGTGTGCTTCGCACTTGCGCGCTTCGCGCGATGTTGCAGTATCACTAAGCTAAGGACAATCACATCAAGGTTCTTCTTGTAGAGGTTTTTTCCCTACCTAGGAGTTCAAAAGGCTCGCAGCACGTACATTATATAGAATGATAGGGCGATCTATTGGTTCCTCACTACTGGTCCTCCCTTAGTGAAACGGTTCCCCAATACTGGTACTGGTCCACCTCAATAATCCCCTTTAGCGGACGACGTCTTTGGAACGCCTTCTGAATCCCCAGACACATTGAACAACGTCTTCGGCACGTTTACCTGAAGCCCCAAACACGTTGAGCGAAATATTCCGCACGTCTTCTGAATGCCCTGGCACGTAGAAGACGTCTACGTATTTTTCGCTATTTTCGCGCACCGTAACTTAATCAATATCGATTGATGGGATCGATACTTCAAAAACGAGCTTCAGATTCGTGTTCAGCGACCTCGATTGCCCCAGGGCCGAAGTTCCCAGGCAGGGAGAAGACGTCTTGGTATTTTTCGATATTTTCGTGTCGTAATTTCCCCCCATTCCCCCTATTTTCCCCCGAATCCCCCCCCCTATTTTATAATTTCTGCGGTGGCGCCGATCGATAGTATGACTCATCGCTTAGCGCGTTATTAAAGAGTGTGATATTGCTACAGAAAGCAATGAATCCTTTTATAAGTTAAATATATGTAATGTAGAATACTTAAACTTTTTTAAAGAAAAATTTTGTTGTTTGCCCTCTTGACAAGGCAAATACAGTTACAGTTTCATTTGTAAAATTTTTTATTTAGTTAGTTTCGCAAAAGAGATGAGGATTGTTTCAGAAAATAGTGAGTTAAAAATTGCAAGATTCAGGTAATTATATGAAATATATAACAAAGAAAACGAACTTGAAATCATCAACAGACATAAAATAATATGTTTGAATAATAGAATTGAAGTTGATGGTACAGAAAGAGTTCCGTTAATATATTGCTTAAAAAAACTACATAAAAATCCAGTAAAGTTTAGATCTATCACTGGATCATATAACAGCTCTGTAAAACCTGTTTCAAAAAATGACTATAATTTTTACATTTAAAAATATTTCCTTACAGACATTGGTGTAGTGACATCAAGAAATAAAAATTTTATTGGATATTGGTCCATTAATAACATGAACATGTCTGAAAAATAAGTAAAATTAATGTTGAAAATTGTAGACTGTTACCAATATGTTTACTAGTCTTCCTCATAATATTAATTTGAGAAATATAAAAGAATTAATTAGAATATGTCTCCATAATGGTGGCGATGTCCGTTCCTCCACGTGGTGCCACTGGAAACTGCTCGCTCTGTGAGCTAAGCCAAGCACAGACATTCGAATGCAGGCGACAGGCCCTTGTGACAGGCCGGCCTACGAAGACCCGTGTCACATCGCATGGTGTATGATAGTTCAAGTTTCTCGAAATAGTGCTACGGTGTCCGCGGAAGCCGACGCGCACTCGCAGAGCCCGGCGAGTGTGGAAAGTATGCGAGGGTCCCTGATGCGAGGACGGCATCGGGGGCAACTGAGCTAGTCCGACAGCCCCGTAACGTAAACAAGACCCGCTGGCAACGCTGAATGTGGATACGTTGACGGGCCGCTTGTGCGAGTTGGTTGAAGCACTGGAGCGTAGAAGAGTTGATCTCTGTGCGGTGCAGGAGACGAGGTGGTCCTGCCGCAAGTCAAGGGACATAGGACGTGTCCTCAAAGCCGTTTTATGTTGAAGTCCCAGGACCACCAGTGGTGTCGGAATAATCGTCTCCGAACGATTTCGTGACTCGTTTGTAAGTGTCGAACGCTTTACCTTGATGAAGATCGTTGTCACCGCTAAGGAGCGACTCTATCACTTCTTCTCTGCGGATGTTCCGCAGACTGGCTGCTCCAATCAAGCCAAGGATGAGTTTTGGAGACTGCTTGATGAGAAAACAGCAGAGGTACCGCCGAAAGATGTCATCATAGTCGCTGGTGACCTTAATGGGCACGTAGGTGCTACGAAAGACGGGTACAGCTGTCATGGTGGATTCGGTTACGGGTCGCGTAACGCCGATGGTAAGCGTATCCTTGAATATGCGGAATCGCATAACCTCACCATAGTGAACACCGTATTTGGTAAACGCGACTCCCACCTCATCTCATACTATAGTGGGAGCTCCAAGTCTCAGATGCGATGGACGTGCCGTATGAGACGGTCGTCGCACAGCACCGACCGCTGATCTGCACCCTAAAGATCGCCCCTCCGAGGCTGAAGCAGGTCGAGCGATGCAGTGCAGCTAGAATCAAGTGGTGGCGAATGAAAGAGAAGTGTGATTTCTCGCGTACGGTTGCCGACTGTCGATGAAACTTGGAAGAGAGCAACCGACGCGATACGTCAAGCTGCAAGATTGGAACTCGGCGCTCTGAAACCTGGACGACGCAAAGTCGACAAGCAGTGGCTGTGGACGGACGATGTGAAAACGAAGGTTCGAGAGAAGAAGTCGCTGTATCATATGTTTCTCGGCGACAGAACAGCCGACAACTGGCAGGAGTGTCAGAAGGCGAAGAAGGCTGCAAAGAAAGCCGTGGCTGTTGCGAAAGCCACTCATTATGATGATGTCCACCGAAAGCTCGAGTCGCGCTATGGTGAGCGGTATTTGTACCGGCTTGCTAAGACCCGCCATCGCCAAACCGAGGATATTGAAAAGTTCGTTGGCATCAGTGATGAGAGCGGCCATCTTCTGACAGACCACAAAAGGGCATTGAAGCGATGGCGTGATTACTTTGAGGAAATTTCCACTATGGAATTTCCTCATCCGGTCATCCCTTCTGTGGGTTCTGTTCACGGTCCCGTTCAAAAGATCACCGTGGAGGAAACAGAAGCGGCTCTGAAGAAGATGAAGCCCGGTAAGGCGACAGGGCCAGATGATCTGGCAGTCGATGTTTGGAAGTCGAAGCTCTTGTATCCTGCTAAGTGGTTGACTGAGTTCTTCAACCAGGTAGTAAAGGAGAAGGAAGTACCGGAGTGTTGGCACAACAGTACGACGATTCCGATTTGGAAGAAGAAGGGCAGTCCTGCGGACTGCTTCAATTACCGTCCGATTCGCTTGCTTTCGCACAACATGAAGATCTTCGAGCGAATCCTCGACAGACGAATTCGTGAAGTCGTCAAGCTCTCCGACAACCAGTGCGGCTTTGTGTCTGGTTGTGGGACCATTGATGCTATACACGCCGCCCGCCTCCTGGTGGAGAAGCATCGCGAGAGACAGAAGCCGGTGCATATCGCCTTTCTCGACTTGGAGAAGGCATTCGACCGCGTACCGTGTGAGCTTATATGGTATGTCTTGCGGCAACACAACGTACCTGAGGACGTCATAGAGTGGGTGCGGATGCTCTATTTTTGCCCAAAGAGTAGAGTGCAAGCTGCAGCTGGAACCTCAATGGACTTTCCCATCTCTGTTGGGGTGCACCAGGGTTCTGCGCTTTCTCCACTCCTCTTTGTTGTCGTCATGGATGCAATTAAGAGAGATCTTCAGCAGCCTGTTCCATGGACGCTGCTTTATGCTGATGACGTGATGCTCGCTTGCGAAGACAAAGACGATCACGAGCGGCAGGTGCAAGCTTGGTGCGACCGTCTGGCGATGTTCGGACTTAAATTGAACATCAAGAAGACCGAGTACCTAACGACTGACGTGAGAGAGTCCGGCTCCATTGAGATTAACGGTACTGAACCTGCACGCACTTCGGTGTTTAAATACCTGGGATCATGAAAATAGCTGGTGTTCACCCTGATCAAGCGCAGAATTGGGAAAGGTGGTGTCGTAACACCAGAAGAGCGGACCCCGTGACAAAGCGGGACAAACGCTGGAGAAGAAGAAGAAGAAGATGTCTCCATAATGCTGGAAAAATATAATGCATAGAATGGACATAATAACATTTACTAATATTAATACTACAAATAATTACAGATATTATAATACCACGGAAGATTTAATGTTTTTCACTAAATACTTATTTAAAAATAGTTTTACAATTTCTGCAGGAATAATTTATGAACAAATTGAAGGGGTACCTCAAGGAAGTGATTGTAGTCCATTATTTGCTCATCTTACGTTGTCAATATTAGAATATAGATTCGTAAAAGCTAATTGCACAAAATCGCTATGAAAACATACATCAATTTAAATACATGGATGATATTCTTATTATTCATAGTAAAAATAGTGAATACATACAAGAACTACAAACTACTACAAACTTACCAGGGAAGGGTCTCAGGCGTAGATCTGAACGGGGGGAATGGGTAGTACTGCGAGAATCTCCCCCTTCCTAAATAGAAAAACATGCTTCGTTTTTGCTGAGTCCTTGAACTAAAAGAGCCCTTGAAAGCAGGGTACAGTAGCCCACCGTCAGCACCAAGGATATGCGAGAATTTTTCTAGAAAAATCGGAAGACGAAAGGCGGAAGGTAAACGCTCAAAAATGACCGGATACCGGAATACGAACGCGGAAACGGAAGTGACACATATTCGCCATTTTTTTTGAAGTGCATCTTAAATTACGTATGAGGCGGCTTCTATTGCACTTTTTCTTGCTCAAATCTTGGCGAGCAGCAGAATCTTCTACATAGTAATGCTCATCGTCATCATAACATAACATAACATAGCAAGGCATGGATTCATAATATTGTTATGGTAACCTTTTAGCTATGGAGAGAGCAATAAATGAAAACTAATTCAGGGTCCTGTCTCACTAATTCTCACTATTTCAGCATACAGTCTCTCCGTTGTTTCCATATCTAGTTCCTGCGACGAGTTTTCGCTGACTTTTTGTTGCTGTAGTTTTTTGAACAGTTGACTTAACCGACTTAACCAGGTACTTACAGACCAGCATTTAAGACTCGGAACTCTAAAACTGGAGCCGTCACCTAGATCATTTTCCTGCCAGGAAAGACATTCCTCTCAATATTTTTAGAAGCCTGTGACATTATGGACGACGCTACGACTGCACAGATATCTGCATACTCAAGATTAGCAGTTACGTTGTAATCACCAAAACTATAATATTACTCAGAATTCATTCTGGGATCTAAGATGATCCTACTATATATAATCGGCTAATGTCACTTGTCCGTCACGGGGATGGGGGGGGGGGCTGACATAAAAAGATGCCTATGACAGTGCGGCGTATGCCAGCCGGGCTTTCTTTGAGCTTAACCATAGGCGATTGCTGACGAACTATATCCTTGGCGGCTGATCGTCCAAGTTTACGAGATATTCAAGGGGCAACACGACAAGCTATGAATGGAGATCGAGTGCAGAGCGTAAGGATTCAGGAGACGTGCCCTAAACGTCGTTCAGCGTGCGTCTGGATCAGAAGACGTGCTGAAGACGTTGCCCAACGGTGGTAGGGATTCAGAAGACGTGCTGAAGACGTTGTCCAATTTGCGTAGGGATTCAAAAGACGTGCTGATGATGTCGTCTAACGTGCGTAGGAATTCCGAGTAAGGGCGACCAATAGGAGAGGACCAACAAAGGGGACCGTAAGAGGGGGGGGGGGAGCGTGAATAAGGGGGGGGGACCAGCAGTTTCCCTCAACATCGTTCACTGTGGTCGAATTTCCGAAGACGGCTTACAGAAGTCGTGGTAGGTGTGTCAGAGTGCAGAAGGAGTGTCATAGACGTCGTGGCAACGTAGTGACACATGAATCGGTACTCAGTGTCACATGTGCGTGCTTAACTCTTACACCGTTTCTTTGCCAGCACATAGGAAAGGAAGTATTTCGAGAGGGGGGGGAACACGTAGAGAACGAGCGCTTTGGAGAACAAATCGCGTGCATGTGATGGAGGGGAGGGGAGGAGGAAGATTGGGGCCCCAACCGATGGAATGGGTTGTTCTATTCTCGGGGTTTGGGGGCGAAGACGTTAAAAAACCCCGAGAAAACCCCCAACCAGACGTTAAAAAACCCCGAGAATAGAACAAGGCCGCTAAACGGGCCGCTAGGCCGCTAAACGTCAGGTAACTGGATAACTGATCAGTCATGGTAAGTCCATACTTCCGTAGGAATATTCAGTCTGTGCTAGCCTAGAAGTTCTCTGATAGGTGACACAGCTGGACAGTTCCTAGATGGATCTCGAAGTAACAGATTTGTTTCAAAATTCAATAAGTCACTCTAGTCAATCAAAATAACAGCTCATGGCAGACATTCCTGATGCTTCACTAAAAAAAATGAATTGCTTAACTCTATATGAATGGGTATCACACCTAATGAAACTAACAATTGAAATTTGCACCTTCTATCATCTGCACTGATGTAATCTTGTAGCAGACAAGCGCATGGCACAACCTTCACCGAACCCTTTGCTTCATGATACTGCGCTATATGCTTAGAAAGTTTTTGTAGCTATTTGTAACTAATGCATCAAGAATTTTATGATCATTCAAATGTTGAGTGCATTCTCTTAGCACACAATGCATATATAGCCTTTGCTGGCAGATTAATTTTGCCCTGCACTCAGAAGTTGCCATATTCGAGTGCTTTCTTCTGGTAGTCTAACCAATTTCAAGAATATTGATACTACAGCTATCAAACAGTATTTCTTTTGCAATTATATAAAGAGAACTCTCTTTACTTTACAAGCTGATTGTGTTCAACAGAAAACTAGTGTTGAACAGTGCCCATTTCCGTTTCCGCCTTCCGGTCCAGAAACACACGGAACACGGAACGGAACGGAAGAGCTCAAAATGGCCGGAAAACAGAATACGGAACCGGAAATGCCGCACATCCCTGGTCAGCCCGTGCCCAAGTGCATGCGTGCGCGCGATATTGTATGGGACGCGGCGAAAGGCTCAGCGGCAAGCGAGTCAGTGGCGCAGCAGGTGCGGGACTGCTTTAAAGATGCTTGGCCAGATGTTCGACTCCTACGCTATGCACCAATATTGCATTTTCTCATAATCGCCGCTCCTTCACCAATTTGCTTGCTCCACATCTCCTACACATTTATTTCACTCTAAATTGTCAAAAGGGCCAGACTCGTGATTAACACCCCATGACCTCGACAGCCCTAGTCACCCGTACCTGCTGTAACCTACCGTAATCAACCGAAATTTCCAAATTAAATGTCAGCTTCGTGATCAGCACCCCAAATACCCCCCCCCCCTAAGAGAAGACTGGGGAAAATCGGTGATTATGACCTCGACAGCCCTAGTCATATGTACCTGCTGTAACCCGTACCTGCTGTGAGTTGTGTAATACAGAAAGTAATATAAGCGAGTGAAGCACAAATCAAAGTAAACCCTTATTTGACAATTTAGAGTAAAATAAATGTGTAGGAGATGTGTAGGAAGCAAACTGGTGAAGGAGACAGCGGTTAAGAAAAAATGCAAAAATAGTGCATAGCACGGGAGTCGAACATCTGCTCAAGCACTTTCCCCACCTTCAAGGGCCGTAGCTCCTTTGCTTCAAGGACTCAGCAAAAACGAAACCTGTTTTTCTACTATATGAAGAGTGGAGATTCTCGTAGTACTATACATTTCCCCCATTCAGACCTACGCCTGAGACCCTCCCCTAGTCAGTGAAACGTACGAAAATTCTCTTCAATTGGAGACAATACATGGGTCAGACTACGATTATAATTATCTCGATCTCAATATTAAAATTATTACCAATAAAATAATAACCAAACTATACAATATAACAAATAATTTCAAATGTTATGTTATTAGATTCCCATATCTCAACTAAAATATATCTGTAAAAGCTAAAAATCAATCACAGAAACATTAAGGATAGTCAGATGTTGCCCAGTTTTTAACGACCTTGTTGATAACCTCGTCAAGTTCATAACTAGACTTAATAACATTGATTATCCTGTAGAAAAATTAATTATAAGACATATATTAAAATGTTTAAATAGAAACAAATGTTTATTATATAAATATGATCATTTTAATATTTTACATAATACTCCCAATTCACTTAATTATAACACGTTATAACACAAAATATAAAAGACGGAAATAGTAACACTTTGTCTATAAACTAATGGCGTTACGTTTGTTAAACATAACTTCAAAATGAGAGCAAGAACTATATTCTGAAGATAATGACAGGGATGTACTTGGTATACTTTAACAGAAACATAGTAGGTTTCATTTTATTGAAACTTGTTTCACAATGTGCGGTAAGTTTTAAGCTAAAATACATAGAATTGTAATATGTTCTGATAATTTAAATAAGGATAAAGGACGGCGTTACTCAATCCCTTCTGGGATGCGCCAGCGCATTCTACTTCTACGGGATGTCGTGGAGGCGACATGAATGCGTATTTGGCCATACAGTGACTTGCGGTGGCCAGCCGATGAACAATTCAGCACTCTATCCTTCCCAGACAAGTCTGGTACCAATTCACCGACCCCGGAAGGATGGAAGGCTTGGTTGGCCTGGGCGGGAAATCCGAACCAGTAACCTGGTATCGGGTGCACGCGACAGTCGCGCCTCTAACATATATATAGAAAAATAAAAACAGTAAACAAAAATAATTAAAATAAAAGAAATAATAATAGCAACAAAAATAAAAATGATGAACAATAAACGATAAATAAATAAATAAAATCGTATAAAGAAGATTAAGAGAAACCCTCTATTTGTTAAACATTTGTATTGGTTTTCTGTTAAGGGTGTGGCACTGTACAGTTCCAAAGTTTAGCATGCGCTGTAATGTTTAGTGAAGGCGTTTTAGGTTAGCAGTTTTGTCTTGTTGAAGTTAAAATATATTTCAAATAAATGTATCACCTAGTATTGTACTAGCAACTGAATTAATTAGTTACCTTCTTCACTGATGAGCCTCGGGATAACTAATTGTAAACATTGTGTTTTGTATGAGAATAGAGGCGAAACAAAACATGTTTAATGTTGCGGTTGTCACTGTTCTGGTTGTTGTTGTCTTTCGCTAGTAATTGTTGCGATATTGAGTTCATGTTGCTGAGGAATTATAAGATTTCGAGTGACTTTGGGTATAATTATGCAACTGATTCGATCCAATCCTTTTCGACCGTTGTGGCATTGAATTTTAAACTGTTAAGGAACTGTGAGATTTTGAATAATTTTGCATATCGATTTGTAACTGATTCTATTTAAACAGGAAGCTTACTCTTTTCAAAGCTGTCCGTTGGTGCTCCATCAGCGATGTCTTCTTCGCGCCTTCCTATATCACAGATGGAGTGGCCTTCCGTGCCAGCACACAACAGGAACTTCATGGTGTACGCGACCTCGGTGTTCTCCATGCTCGACGAGAACAGACTTTAAAAACCACTGCGTTTTCAAAAGCTCTTAAGGACCAAAATGTCATTCAATATCGAATTGAAAGCTTTTTTCTCACTGAGAAAATGGTCCATCGGCCCATATGCCCACATCCTCTCCTCCATGGTAGCCATACTTCGTTGGAATCGCGCTTGGTTGACGGTAGAAAGGCTGTTCTGAATTTTACCTACTGAAGCGATCTCAAGGGCAGAATAACGACAACGAACTAGCCTCTGATAAAACTTGTAAAGTCCACTGCGTCTCCAGAAGGTGGTAAACAACGAACCAACTGCAGCACTGTCGTGTGTCCCGAAACCTTCTCGGTATCCAGGTCCGGTGGCGAAGAACATTGCAGGCACGAAGAACTCAGCGCCGCCGTCTTTATGCTTGTTGTCGTGTGTGCTTGAGCTTTCTGTAATAACCCTGTCTGTTTGAACAAACGAAACGGAAGGGAGTGTAGCCGAATCGAGAAAAGGGCTGCTCTCGCATGCATTCTGAATCGATTCATTGTTCGAGTTCTGCTCAGATGAACCGCGACTTCGTATCCTTTTGAAAGCGGAACTTCTCATTCGCTTCAACCATTCATTCTACAAAACAAATACGTATGCAACTGTCTTCACGATGTCCCGTAGGAGTAAGGGTGGGGCTCATCCCAGTGAGAACGCTCCGGGCGGGGTCCGTAATCGCGCCAGTCAGTCGGGGCCTCGACCGAACACGCTCCTCTGGGTGACACGGCCGTCCCATCCTCGAGAAAATTCTGTGCGGCCGAGCAGGACGGACAGGCGGGTTACATGAACTAACGGTCAATGCCGACCGCCACTGTTAGGTTGGTGTGGAGAGGGAGGGGTAAGATGCGGCTAGCGCTCGAAGCCTCGCGACGCAGTTCAATCTGTCTTCGTTTTATCTCTACCCCTGTCAAAATTGCCCACACTACGGTTCATTCCTCTGCCTAGCTCCGCGCCCACGCCTATGTCAGAAAGTGGGAAGGGTGTGTTTGGTACACTCTTATTGGCTGGCGCGATAATGATCGATGCTCTGGAGAGCTCCCGCACCCCATGCTCTTTAGCGTCATGCACCGCATCTAGCTGTTCAAAGCTCAGTAGAATACTGTAGGTGCGCAGCTTTTCAAAACATACTTAGAATTCACTGGTTTTCTCTCGAGTTCATCTCGGGAATCCGGTTTCATGCATTCTCTCTAGTTAGATTCGCTACATAAATGACCGCTTGTTCCTACGGCTAGACGCTGTCACGCTTGCTTGCCCATGACGTTTTCTGGACTGGCAGTTGACGGTAGATCTTCAACAACTCAACAGAAGCATGCTCTAAACAATGACTGCTTCACTGGCCCCAGACGATGTTCTAACAAAGGATAAAGGACAGCGCTATTCAATCCCGTTTGTGATGCGCCACGCATTGTACTTCAAGGGGTGTCGTGAAGGTGATTTGAATACGTATTTTGCCACACAATGACACCTGGTGGCCAGCCAACTCAGCACTTTATCCTTTCCAGACAAGTCTAGCACCAATTCGCCGACAACGGAGGGATGGAAGGCTTGGTTGGCCTGTGCTGGAAATCCTAACCAGGAACCTCATACCGGTTGCACGCGACAGCCGGCAACTCCTCCGACTGCGGTACACGCGCCCGCTACGTTCTAATGGTAAGAATTAAGTTATAAATTGTCGCACAATTTCGAATGACTGTGTGATATCATCAGAACTAGGGCCAACTACTCCCTCGCTGACCTTTAGTGGTCCTCTCCTCACCACTAAACCATGGGAGACCTACCGGTCTGGCATTACAAGCCCATCTAATCACATATGCAGTACATGAGTGGAAACTTGTTTTTCCGCCGTTCACGAGGCTGCTTGAGATAGTCCTCGTCACTTCTTGTGGCTCTCTCTAACGTCAACCACTCATTACCGACTTGGCTGTTCTTCACAATCCGTCCTCCTTATGAAAAGTGCGGTACCAACGCTGCACAGTTTGCGCGATGAAGGTAGCACTGATAAAGGGTTCAATGTTCACAAATAGGTTTTGACCGACTCAACTCAATTTCCAGCTGATAAAGGAATCGTCGTGAACCCTCATTTCGCATAGGTGAAAAGGTGCTGCAAAAAGTGAGGAACTTTCGAATACCACTAAATATCCTATCTTACAACATTGCCGAGGGTTTTGATGTCCTTGCTACAAGTTTTCGAAGGGAGAATAGGAAAAGACCACGTTTTTAACGATCGTTTCCGAAAAGACCACGTTTTTAACGATCGTTTCCAGGCGTATTTCTTACCGAAGATGGTCTCCACAGCTGGAAGGTAACCAGGAAGGGTGAGTGCATGTCCATGGTCAGCCGTCACGATGATCAGAGTGTCATCCGAAGAGGTCGTTTCGCGTGCCTGCAAAAGGTCTTTCCAAAAATATTGCTACATCAAAGCTGCTAACGTGTTTGAGTAGAAACCTGCGTGCACATCAGGGGTGCGCGTTATTTTTTTTTTTCGGTAAATTTTTAACAACCATTTTTCAACGAAATTTTTGCGTTAAATTCGTTAAATACATTTTTCCTTAGCTGCAGTCAGGTGACTCTATTTTGGTAGATAAAGAGCCGTATCTTTTTCTTTTATGATTTTTGTCTCCATCTACATGGCAACATCTTCATCTTCACAACAAACAACAACACTCCAGCTAGTATCAACAAAATTGCTAGACGACAAAAATCATTAAGACAGACAGAACAACAGAGACAACAATAAGAGAAAGACCTCTAAAGGGACAAATTTTTTACTGCGCCTAGTTCGTTTAGCTCGGGAAAGTCGTCCAGCTTCCGGGAAATCTAAACTGCTATGCACCATAGCACAACGTTTTTGTGGTTTTAATTGCCTTTAAAAACTTCTTGACAGAACTTGCGCTCGTTAACTAGACTTTTGCTGCTCAAAATTGTTCTATACTGCATAATTGTTTCGGAAAACTACAGAATGTTTCAATGAAGAGTTCAGGTCAGGCAGTTACCACAGTGAATTCTTGGTTCAGTTGGTCTTTGCAAGATATATACGAAGTCCATAGACCTGCCTCCTTCATAGAATGATTCCTTTTTTCCCAATACGTCCTGTTCTTACTGAAGACGACAGCAGAGAGTCAAATAAACAGCCGCGGACCGTTTGGCAATTTTTAATCGGATCGAATTCTACTGCATTGAATTCGAATTCTACTCAATTTCTTCCCATTTTTCTAGAGGACATTTTGGACTGACAAAGTGTTATGGTAAATTTGCAAATTAGACGAAAAAATCCATAGTTGTTTGACCTGACAGACCTGCGCTTGCAAAGATCTACCTTTCTCGTAGCAATTCAAAAAGAATCTTCATGCAATGGACTGCATGTAAGGTGTGAAACATTCGCACATTGCATGCAGTGTATTGCATTTATAATAACTGACGAATAGTAGTCATCGGCTTCTTGTCTTCTCCGTTTAATTTTTTGCTTTCATGTACATACATATGTACGCTAACTGTTTCACGTGTATACTGACCGTGCTTCTCCCAAAGAAGACTGGCAAAAGAGCCCTCGAAGAAGACGAGAAGGTTGAGTACAATTTTTGTTATGCACGGCATGAAATGCAGTAAAACAAAGCAATGACGCTACCACTTCTATCGGTTGAGAGGGGCTCAAAATTGCCTCAACACAGTCCTAGAATCATCAGCACGAAGAACCAGTCCAACTTACCGGGAAGAGGGGTCTACCTGGTTTGTTCCTTACACAAAATTTTCGCGGTTTGTGTTTCGTGGCGTTTTCTTCACGCATTCTAGGTCTTTTCAACCCCACTTATGAAATCAACGCCACAAAAAACTGTGAAAAAACCGATTGGCTGGGAAGTATGAAAAATCGATGTGTAGAATTAAGCGCCAAAACGGCCATGGAAGCCTAAACTACGAAACAATTGCTTCTAAAAGTGGGTAAACGCAGGTAAACAAGTTGGTCAAGGAACAAGAAAAAATGCCACTAATTCCCGAATTATGAGGACGATATCGACTGCCTATGTATTTCCATTGATTCCAGTAACTAGGAGGAGTTTATAGTTATAATAATTATAATAATTTATAATTTATTCGAGGCGTAGCCATGAGTCTTCGCGTTACAAACTAACAACAAAAGAACAGTACAAAAACAACCAAATACGTAAACAAATCAGTTAGATATCAATTCTTGTGCTGCGTTTCCACCACATGTCGTATTGCACAGACAAGCTCGCCAGATCATCGTACCTCCCAATCAGCAAATTAAAATCCTTCAGGATCCTATACGTTAAGAAGTCTGACCTAACTCGCGTCCTTGCTATCGAGATTCTAAGTTTGAGCTTCCCTCTTACAGATCTCGTTAGCATCCCATCAACGAATTCTAATGCGTTGAGGTTAAGCTTATTGGCAATGATTTTGTACATCATCAGAAGGTCAGCGGTTCTCCTTCTATTTCTCAGTGACGAAAGTCCAAAAAACAACGATCGTTGGGGGCGTGAGGTATTTGGTTGTAGTCCATCGAATAACATCTCATCATAAGTTTCCTAGTGAAGTTGTTTTGAACGCTTTCTTAAAGGTCGGCATCTTTCTTCTTCGTTGGATTGAACACTGTAGTCCCTGATTCCACGATCGGTCGCACATATGTTTTATAGGCACTATATAAACTTCAGGGAGTTTGGATTTCAAAACCTTGAAGAGATTGTAAATGCAATAATTAGCCTTTTTCACCAAAACTCTACAGTGTTGAGGAAAACATAGATCACTGGTAATATTGTACCCTAAATCTCGATCTCCGTTCACTCTATTGAGTGGCTCGCCATTAATTCTGTATGTCGGCATCTGCGTTTGGTTTCTGGGTCCAATCATCAAAAGACGAGTTTTTCCGCTGAAAGTGGCAATTCCCATAATTCAGCCCAACGTCTAACGAAGTCAATCGCTAACTGAAGGGAAATAAAGTCTTCAGGCCCGTCAATTAGTTTGTAGATTTTAACGTCGTCAGCATACATATTGCACTTAGCGCTCAAATTATTGATGAAACCTGGGAGTTCATAGGTGTACAACAAGAACAAGAGTGGAGAAAGCACTCCGCCTTGCGGAACACCACTTAAGTGGGAAAAACTTTGGAGAACTCGCGCTTGATCTTCACTTGATACCTTCTACCGGTCAGGAACTACCGAGTCCAATTTTTTGTCATGGGATGGATTCCGGTTTCACGGTTTTCATTTTTATAAGCAATTTCTCAAAAGGGACTTTGTTAAAGGCTTTGAAGAAGTCAAAGTATACCACATCCGTGCACTTTTTCTCTTCAAAGCCTTAGATCAGTCATTGAGAGAGGAGAGAAGCGCGGTTTCTACCGATCTGCCTTTGAGGAAACCATATTGGTTATCAGAAATTATTTTATGGCTTCCTTAATGTGCTAGAACGTGCTTCATGGGAATCTTTTCAAAAGTTCTTGCGAATATCGAAGTGATGCTAACTGGCCTGTAATTTTTTGAATCATTGGGAGATCCCTTTTTATAAATGGGTGTTACAAAAGCGTGTTTCCACCTGCTGGGGTCCTCGGCTCTCATAAAACAGATTAAATATGTGTTCCAGAGGATAGGCTATATAATGGACAATATTTTTTATAGGGCACAAAGGAACCAAATCTGGGTTAATGACAAGGATTTGGGCCACTTACTCAACACATCAATAATCTCTTCCTTCAGGAACCACACTGTGTTATTCATGAGGAAAATGGGGCAGCCCCTCACCTATCTCTCTCAACGAATCGCTTTTCCATAAGTGATCCTTGTTGTATGCCTCGAGAAATACCTCGCCCAACAAGTCAGCTTTCTCGCTTTCCGTAGAGGCCAGCGCACCATCATATTTTATCAAGCTAGGGACCCCATTGTGCTTTCCAATGCGAGAGCTTATGTATCTGTAGAATGCTGTCTTATCTTTAGACCTAGCTTTCTTACTTTCTTGGAACACATTATACCGATAGAGCTTTATTAAGCTTTCTAGACAGTGCCTCGTACGAAGCCCAGTCTTTTCCTCGACCATTGGCGCATGCCTTTTTCCAGAAGTAAACGCAACGACGATCCATTCTCATGAGATACTCAGGAAACCCCCTTACATCATCTCCAATTTTTCGCATAGGAACGTACATTTCAATTGTATGATGTAAAATTGCAAGAAACGTCTCATGCAATTGATCAACTGTGCTCGATGAATTCAATATACCTATACAATCTATGCTAGTTAGGTAATTTCCAATTTCATTATAATCGGCCCTTCTGAAATCACGAACCCATTTAGCTTGTTCTCTTTTAGGCATTACACCCAACTGAAACATGACTGTAGCATGGTTACTGCCGTCAATAGGAGGACTAGTGACTACGTTACTGACGAAGCCAACACTATTGTACAGAGCGAGATCCAGTGTTGAGTTTCGCCTAGTTGGAGAATTCAACAGCTGGTGGAAACCGTTTATTTCAACAACCTCAGAAAAACTCTAAGATACTCCGCTTGGACGGTGAGACATAAGATCAGGCAAATTAAAGTCCCCAAACAAAACACTGGTCAAACTAGTGGTTGAAAAGTCACCTATAGCTTTGGCCAACTGATATGAACCTGACGTGCTGCAATCCGGGGTTCTGTGCACACATATAACGCGAAACTCAGTAAGATCTATTTTTAGGTCACATTCTAGGATCCCATAGCAGTTTGCTAGTGACTCTTTGAACATTCATTGTAAGAGAACGTCTTCTTCAGTAAAAGGTTTCCTCAGTATCGCAACGATACTGCGAAAGCTCATCCGAAAAATTCATCCTAAATGCATACATGAAGAAAAGCTAAAATTTCGAAAATGGCGCGTAAAATATCGCTAATGCAATTTAACGAAAAATTCCGTCGTTAAATTTTGTTAAAAATTTTAACGAAAAGTGCCGCTAAATCCGGTAAATCGGTAAATCATTAATCGTTAAATGCACACCCTGGTGCACATGCCAGAATGCACACGAATTACAGTACTGTGGAGCAATATATAGTTGGAGAAGGAACAAATCACATTCATTTACCTGACTGGTGGGAACTGATCTACTCGTAAGTATGAACGAGGGTATCTCCACACCCGGTGACTAGTGCTTTGAGCTTTGCCAAATGCTGATTATTTTTCGGTAAACAGCGTTCTCTTACAAGGGAAGGTCTGAAGTGTATGTCTGAACGGGGGAGCGAGTCATATAGGGAGAACCCCCACCCCTCAATTAGTATAAAAATGTGTTTATTTTTTGCCATGTCGTAAAACAAAGAATAAGGGCCCTTGAAGTTACCATGGAATCGGCGTCTCACGGGCGCTGAGCGGCTTCTTGTAAGCCCGTGATGCACAACGCTGGCAAGCGGCTCGGGACGCAGTAGGTAGAGTAGAGCGCTGCTTCATGCGTGGAAAGTCAAGGTTCGGTTCCTACGCGCTGCGCCACTTTTACATTTCCACTGACTGGTTGAGATTTTAGGGGTCCTGACGTCTACGCAACCTTCAGACGTTTTCTGCGCAATTTTCCAGCTGCGTGCTGTCGAGAAGAACTTGCTTGTGATATCACTGACCGGTTTTTAACCACAAGGCAACGAGAAAGGTACTCAACATGCTCTGCTCTCCTTCTACGCTTTTCCACTGTGTTCCGCTTGTTTGAGTATGTCTTCCTACCACAGATGCCCGATAGTTGTCCTCTTACTCTGGTCTCATGGCCGGCTTCTCTACTCGCGTGCCCATTCAATCACCTGCACCCCGAGCGAAGACCTTGATAATTCAATTCAATTTCACCCAAATGTCACTGGCACAACCTTCCTTTTGATCTGCGATAAGAGGACAGCATCCTGAAGGTCAGTGTCGAAGTTACGAGTAGCTGAAGGAGGACAGATCTGTTACAATGATATTGAAGGCCGTGTCCTGATGCACCTATTCTGGTGCAATCCTTGCGTTAAAAAGCGGGTTGCTTATGCCTGGTTATGCCTTATGCAAGTACGAGGATATTTAACTGGAACTAATTTCAATAATTAGTGCAAAAGACAGGCAAAGGCCAAGAGCTGAAAAATTCCGACTCTGCGCAGCCTTCGTCACGGGGTCGTCGTCGCAGGGGGAATCATGCTTATGAGGCCGATGTGTCAGTCAGGTTGAAAGCCCGCTGATTACGTTCAAGGTATAGTCTATTAGGAATCGTTGGATGAACGCGGTTCCACAAACCCGTGTGCGGATGGTACGCCCGTTTTGTAAGAAAGGAGAGCATGGCTTTGGGAGTACTAATCCCCATAGCTCGTGCTGGTTTCAAGGAGCACGTGAGCGAGTCGAAGAAGTAAATAGCTTTGCCTAAGCATAAGGTAGCATGTGGGCGCGCTCAGTAAGCTTGGATCCTACACGCTGCTGGTTTAGCACCGCTTCCGGTGCCTTGCGACGGCTCGAGTAAGATTGCAATCATATCACTATCAGATCACAACACGCAAATCCCACAATGCATGGGAAGTGGAGCCCGTTGCTGTAGCCCATGAATTACGATTTGCATGTTTGGCAGGCCTTTGCTGGCTTGACACTCCCAGCCAAAGCGTTGCTGAGTGGGATGATTCCAGCAGACGCCACTTCCCACACCTATGTCTCCAACCGAGCCATTGCTATCTGATGACAGACTCGAAAAGTTTTTTGGTGAACTGGAAACTTCAGCAAGGTTCAATAATATTCAGACCGTTGTAATATCCAAACGACACTAGCAGCATTTCTACTTATGCCGTTTTCACAGACCGCAGATAGGCAAGGTCGCAGCAAATGGAAGGGAGGGCAGTTCGCCCTCACTGCCTGCTACTGCTAGAGGAGGTGGAGCTGGCAACCGCTCGCCTGGATTAAGTAGCAAGTTCACTCACAACACGAATCGCTTCCTCGAATTCGTACACCTCGGAGAACGTCACGTGCATCCAATTCTCGTGCTCAGCCATGTCGATCAGTCCACCTTGAAGAGATCTTTTTATTCCGGCCAAATGAGCCAATCTTCGAATCCCAACCTTCGACCATAAGGAAGAAGCCTTCGTCGTTTTTCTGAAGGTGTTCGACGGCCTTCCTGGTCATTTCGTGCAGTCGTGGCACAGTCTGTCGGTTCTCCAGCACCTCGTCCATGTAGTACGGGAAGTGAGAATCGGCAAAAATACCTGCAAGCTCTTAGAATTATAAAGCAACCCGTCATTCGATTTCTTTGTCATGGCCCGAAGCTTAAACAGCATGCCGCCTTGTCAGCTCATTGTATGTGGCAGTGGACTTACCAAGTAGCTTCTCGTCTTCCGCTACGTTCAGTTGGGTCAAATCATCCACAGTCCTCAGAATTGTTCGGTTCCCTCCTAGTTCCTTCCATTCCAAGTCGACATTCAATCCGTCGCCTCGCGAGCCATTCCTCGACTTATCCATTAGGTATTTGCTTCCTCCTCCCATCATCACCTGCAAAAAGTTGTAACCTTACCTTTCAGTTTGTGCTACTTGCAGTAGTCAGCTGCTAATAAACAAGGTTCTGGTAGCCTGGTGCTTTCAGCCATTACTACTCTCTAGACCTCTACATCGAAAGAAATAGCTGAAGGATGCAGAGCATTTAACCAGCATTTACGAGCAACTGCAGCACCGATGAGAAGGGCGCTCTCGTTTGCGTGCTTTAGTCTCTCACCTTGAATTCGGAGGCTGGGTAAGAAAGTAGCTGCTTGGCAATGTCGTTCACACAGCGCACGTCTGCCTCATCGTATTCGGCGTCTCGATCTACTCCCTGAAGCGCCTTCATTTCACCTACTCCATCGGTCTACGTCCCGGTCTCTTACCTTGGCATAGAGTGCTGCGGGAGTGGCGTGGGTCACCCGTGTCGAGGTGACGAAACCGATCGACATATCTGCAAAAGCAGCGCCGTCGTTAACATAGGCAAGTGCGTCAAAGAACCGGCAGGAGTTACTCAGTTGCAGCGCTCCTTCAACGAGACCATCGACGATGTGCATCTCGGCCTCGCTGGTGCAGATCTCCTTAGAAGTCGGCTTCATGCCCAGCGACCTGGTGTTCACCTGCAAAACGTGGACAACTTCGGATCCTGCTGCCTCGTCTGCAGGAGATTTCTATGGAGGCGGTGATTTCTGTGAGGTGATGCAGCCGTTCCCGACCCATCGCGGCTGATGATGACACAAACCGAACAGCATTTGGTAGGCGGTGGCGCGGCGAACGCATGCAAATTCCGCGGAAATGCCCGACGCAACACGCGTTCGGCCGGTAGCAGCGTTTCGCTGCACGAAGAAGGCGAAGGAGGGCCGCCGTTGCGAGCTGTGCGTAAATGAAATCCGAAATATCGTAAATTGCAATTACGAATTTTTGACTTAAAATTATAAAAGAAGATATTTTTGTGGCATTCTTTAGAGGTAAAGTAGAGAAGCAAAGTGCAGCTTGAATTGTAAGTGGTTTAACTGATTCATACAAGGTGCATTTTAAACATATAGTGGAAACCCATGGTAGTCGGAGGAGGATGACTATCGCGTGTTCCAGAATAGTTCTTGATTAGGATCCTACTACGGGCAGTGAACTTTGCATACCTGCTGGGCTGTGAATTGGTACCTGATTTGCCTGAGAAGGATAAAACACTGACCTCTACATCGGCGGCAATCGCATTTCATTCTATGGAGCAAAGCCACACCCAAATGACCTCTACGATATCCCATAAAGGTAGAAAGAATGGTAGGCGCATCTCCAACAGGGAGTGGATAACGTCATGCTTTATCCTTTATCATTTTTGAAGGCATCCACAACTTCTGGAATGAAAGCTCGTCCGATACCAGGCAATTACTTTCGGCATTTACTTCGCTCGCACTTGTTAAATTTCAGAAACTCCAAAATATTGCATAACTAATTAATGACTGCTTGCATTCGCCAGTCCTGCTCTCCACTATCTTTGTAACAAACGCTATCGTATCTTTTGCACAGTCTTTAGCATTCTGAACGGATCGCATAGGGCGAACTCAACTGCCCCAATCACCTGTATCACCTGTATCACCTGTCGTCCCGTTGATCATCGACTTGCTCGAGCGGGCGCCAGCAGCGTCTCCATTCGTCCCTGTCGCGTGCCAGAGTGGTCCAATGGATCCTCCTCGCTCGAGGGACACGAAGAGCGTCATATCGGTCGTTCAGGGCTTTCACGAAGAAGTCCGACCAACGCGTTGGTGGGCGTCCTGGTGTTCTTTTGACATCCCGCGGAATCCAGTCTGTGACGGCTCTCGTCCAGCGGGTGTCAGCGAATCGCATTACGTGGCCGGCCCACCTAATTTTCGACGACTTGGCCCATGCGACAGCGTCTCTGATCTTCGAACGTCGGCGAAGCTCGGAACTCCGGAGGCCTTCTCTCACTTGCGTGAGTCGTGTCACTCCGAGCATCGTCCTCTCGATTCTACGCTGCGCGACGCTGATCGCGTGTTCATCCTGCTTTCGTATAGCCCAGGTCTCTGAGGCGTATGTTAGGGCAGGAAGAACAGTGGAGTCGAATAGGTGGGCACGGAGTCGGACGTTCTTCGTTTTCTTCACGACTTCTTCGACGCTCTTGAAAGCTCCCCAAGCCGCTCGTTTCCTCCTGCTCAGCTCTGGTGCTAGGTCGTTGGCCATGTTGACTTCGCGACCCAGATACACATAGCTGGAGCATTCGGAGATGTTCGTTCCGTTGAGCGAGAATGGGGCATCAGAAACCCATCCGTTCTTCATGAACATCGTCTTCGTAAGATTCAGCTGCAGTCCAACGCTTCCACATACACGATCGAAGTCGGCCAGCATTCGCTCCGCCTGACTGATGCTCGGTGTTATGAGAACGATGTCGTCAGCGAAGCGAAGATGGTGCAGTTGCCGGCCGTCGACCTTCACTCCCATGTCATCCCATTCTAGTTCGCGCATGACGTTTTCGAGGGTGGCGCTGAAGAGCTTCGGGGATATGGTATCCCCTTGTCGAACCCCTCTCTTCACGTCAATGACGACGTCGTTGTAGAATGGTGAGATCTTGGTCGTGAATCCACTGTACAGCTCTCGAAGGACTTTGATGTACTGAGTAGGAACGCCCTGGGTGAGCAGGGCTTCCATGACCGCTTCAGTCTCGACGGAGTCGAATGCCTTCTTCAGGTCAATGAACGTAAGGCACAGCGGCAGCTTGTACTCTCGCGACACTTCGATGAGCTTCGTAATGGTGTGTATGTGGTCGATCGTGCTGAATCCTCTCCGAAATCCTGCTTGTTCGCATGGCTGTCCTTCGTCCAGCGTTCTACTAATCCTATTCAGGATGACTCGAGTGAACAGCTTGTAGACTACGGACAACAGGCAGATCGGGCGATAGTTGCCAATGTCGTGCACGTCTCCCTTCTTGTACAGCAAGACGGTCTTGCTGGTCTTCCACTGAGATGGAACCTTGCATTCGGACAGGTAGCGTGTGAAGAGCCGCGCCAAGGTGTTGATAAGCGCTGGCGGGAGGTTCTTCAGGTGTTCAGCTCTGATCCTGTCAGGACCGGGTGCTGTACGTTTCTTCACCGACGAGATGGCGTGTCGGATCTCGGAAGGGAGAACAGAGGGGATGACGTATCCATCCTGCGGAAGATGGCGTAGGGGCAGGTGGACGTGGCTATCGAAGAGATCGGAGTAGAAGTCGTGGATGACTTTCTCCATGGTCCTTCTGGAAGAGGTGACGGTTCCGTCAGGACGTCGGAGAGCGGTCATCTTGGTCTTGAAGTTGGCGAAGTTCCGGCGGGCATTGCGGATGCTCAGCCCTGCCTCTGCTGCTTCAGCCAACACTTCCGCCCTTCTCTCCTTCAGATCTTCCTTTATCGCCGCTCTGCATAGCTTTGCAAGCTCGGACGTCAGTTGATAGTTGCCTGACGCTCGTGCTGCTCCACGCCGGCGTATCAGCTCGAGAGTTTCCGGAGACAGGCGTCTCTTGGTGGTCTTCAAGCTCTCGGCTCCCTTAGCACTATCGTGGAGATGGTGCACGAAGCGATCGTATTCCTCGTCGACGTTGTCCATGACGGCATCTTCCCAAAGGCCGGCAAGAGAGGTGTAGAGATCCCAGTTGATGGTCGTTCTGGGACTCCTCTTCTTGAACTTCGCGGCCTTCTCTCCTTGACGCGAAAAGCGGAACCTCGCGCGAAGGAGGCGGTGGTCCGATCCCGTGTAGAACTTGGGGACAACGGAGACATCGGTCAGGCAATACTTGCGATTGAAGATGATGTGGTCGATCTCGTTGTGGAACTGGCCACCGGGGGATTCCCAGGTCCATCGTAGGGAGGGAGGCTTCTGGAACTGCGAGTTTCCATGGATGGTCTTGGTCGACATGATAAACTCAGACAGCCTTTCACCTTGCTCGTTCCACTCCAAACCGTGGGTTCCGATGTGAAGTTCTTCCGGCGACCTTTGTGGCCCGATCTTGGCGTTGAAGTCGCCGACGATCACCTTGTAGAAGGTGTGATCTTCCTTATAGAACTTCTCCAGCTCCACGTAGAAGGCCTCGACGTCTTCGTCGTCGTAGTCGGATGTTGGGGCATACGCGACGAACACAGTCAAGGCTGGCACGGAGCCACATCGCTTCAGTCGCAGACGTCCGATTCGGCTTGTCAGAGACTCGTACGAATCGATGTTCATGGCCAAGTGCGTGTTGACGAGGACACCAACGCCGCCTACTCCCCTGCTGTCGCATGTTCCGAGGAACAGTTCTTCTCCGGAGTCGTAGGCGGCGTGTAGGGGGTGGTGTCTTCTCGTCTCGGTCAGTCCGATGACGTCGTACTTGATCTTCCTGGCTTGCATCATCAGGTCCTCGACGGATGCTTCCGACGCAAGCGTGCGGGCGTTGTAAGTACAGATCGTCATCCTAGTCCTTCTCAGTTTGCGCAGCCTGGTTAGGCCCTGAGATTTTAGCAGCCTCTCCGTACTCGTCCTTCCCATCGCTGCAGAAATGGGGGCTCTTTCGGGGTCAGGGGAATGAGGCCCTTTAGTGCTGCTGTGTTTGACTGGAATACAACACGGGTAGCTAGTCAGGCTCTGTCGTGCGGGCGGGGTACTCCGGGCAGCCAGCCAGACTGCCCGAAGGGACGGGGCGAGACTTAAGGCGGCCTCGAATCGCCTTACATGTACTCCCAGTCTACCGAGTGCAAGCTTTTGGCCGAGCCGACACAGTTACAATCCGCACAGTCACGGACACATCCACGCACACTGTGCACGAACATGCCGCTCCCACGCACAAGGAACGCATCGACCCGACACAGCAGGAGCAAGGAGTCCATCCCCTGCATCCCACCTGCGTCTCTGGGCAGTACACGGTCGCATTTGGTTCGCGTTTAATTCCCCTATCCACCACCCGGGGACGCGCCACGTGGCCCTGCGACAAGCGGCCCGAGATCCCTCTTAACAAGAGAGCCCGAAGGCTCTCTATCGAGGGAGATCCGTGGAACTGCCCCAATCAAACCACTGAAAACAAGACCAAAAGTGTCAAACTTTTTTCACTTTTATCATGAAAATATCAGACGTTTTGCTTAAGGCGCACCTCATACGTAAATACACTCCGCGCCATGACGTGAAGTGATAATCAGATTGAAACATGATTGATTTACTTTTCCAATAGTTTAGCTGTTATTCCACAGCCTCCAATCAAGTCCAATATTCCTTGATGGCTTTGCATGAGTTCTACTCGTGTGCATTGGAAAGCGTCGTCTATGTGGTGAACAAGCGGTGAAAAAGTTACAAGTTGACTAGGCGGTGGTTGCAGCATGGAATATGGTTCAGAGCGGCCTATCCACAAAGCTGTGTTGTTCTATCACAGCGCCTCAGCAGAACATAAAAAAGTAAACAGGAAATAGCAATGAACTATGAGGGAAGTCTTTAAAAGTGGGTACGCCCTCATAATCCGATTTGTATCACGTTATGTGGACGTTTGTCATCCATAGACCCAAGATCACATTTACGAAAATTTACGATTTACGACCCAAAATGTCATAAATCGTAAATCGTAAAAAAAATGCCAAATATCACCGTAAAATCGTAAATCGTAATTACGCACACCCCTGGTTCATGCCAGATTTCCTGCAAAAATACAGAACGTTTCCAATGCCATCCTTGCCGATGTTTCTATTCCTGCCTCCAACACCTTCCACTCAATCTCAAAATTGATACCGTTATACAGCCCAGCCCTGTGCTTTCCAAGAGATGTTCTGATGTTTCCACATTGTTTACTAACCAGGTGTTCTCTAGCTCAAATGGCTAGTTTTCTTAGAGCCTTTCCTGACCAGTTGGTGTTTAATATTTTCGTTTGGAATGCTGATTAAAACTACATCGTTTTAGTCAACATTCCAAACGAGCTCCTTTGAATGGCAGCAGTAACTTTATCAGACTTGAAGGGTATCCATAAGGACACCATGATGAAAGGTGTCCATAAGGGCACCCTGATATCACGTGGTCCACTTCGTCTGCGGTTAGCACGAGTTCTCCATCGATACCGCAATGGTAGCCATTTCCCACGGCTATATTCGAAGCCACTCGCAGTGACTCTTGACGCTCTTGTTCACCGTATATATCTGGGAGACCGCTCGAAATATGTTTCTAACGACGCTGCGCTTTATGCTTGTCGGATGAGCGGAGGTGGCGTGGATAAAGATGTTTTTCGAACATGGCTTTCGGGACCACTTTGCGCTTAACATTCCGTTGGAAACTTTCGTGTGTGTATTAAGGGTATGGAAGCCAGCCATTCTTTGGAGTTTCCTTGTAAGCCTAATTTGCGCAGACTGTTGGCTCAATAATCGAAAACACTCGTCCGCTTCAGACTCGCAGAGTAAGGGCACCTCACCGTAAGTCTCATTCGTCTGGTCGTACTAGAGAACTGAGGAAGCTCCTCTTAGGTGGATCAAAAGATGGTTGTTTATCCCTCTTCGAAGGGGTTCTCTAAGGAAGCGAAACCGCTAGAGTGGGATGGCGTCTAGTGGGTAATGCACATGTTTAAAACTTGCACCACGTTCGGGTCTCTGAAGAAGACGGGAACGTCGAAACGCTCGACCTACCAACAAAGATCCACCGTAACCACCTCGAGCGTCACAAAGCAAAAATATTGACAACACTTCTCTACAATGCCGAGGTTTTAAGAAGAGAGAAGCTGGAGACTTCTGCTGCAGACTCTAAGGAAAGCATATGCTTTAAAACGATACAGCAACTCACTTTTCTGCCTGTCAACAAAGCCGTTGCTCCAGCCGCCGAATCCGTGACGAGGTGGCTTGCTGAACTCGTCTAAACATGAAAGCATTGGTCGGGAGCTTTCATTACAAACCTGACTTTTCAATGCGTGACACTGCTGCTAAAATGAGTTTTTGGAGCATTAGCGGTGTTGAAGAAAGATGTGACACCTTTTCCCCTCCCTTTCCTCTATTTTTTGATGGAGACACACACACACAACTCGTGCTCAAAGAATTTACTTTACGACTGTTGCACCCTTCTCTGCATCTCGAGCTCTACAAACGATTTCAACGCCTCTTCTTGCGTTCTAACAGCATGGATGTCTCGACAGTGTCTAAACGACGAAATCGGTACTGTGGTGGACTTCACACTTTGAAAGTTCCGGGAGTGTTTACTTCTGTCGGATCTTTTAGAGCAGCTAGGAAGTTGGCAAATAATGAATAAAGACGACGAGATGGTTGAGGACGACAAACTAAATTAATGGAAGCTCCACCAGACATTCTCATGGAAAGCGAGCTGTGGCTAACGTGTAGAATAACTTCCAGCGTCGATGCTTCTACACCGACAGAGAGTGGAAATGCCTTGCTACCATTCTGCTGTTTACTCTACCACTACATAACTGAGTTTGTCCGTAACTACCAGGTAAACAAGGACATTACTTATAGCTCTCTTTATAGCCCGAATTACTTCATGGATAAGCCTTTTTTTCGATTTGGTTACGCATGTTTGAGGTAGCACGAAGGGCCAAGCCAAAGCCGCCCAAACTGTGAAGGCAATGACTGCTAGAAGTACAGTCGAAGGTCTTTATGGAAGGTATCTGGCGCGCACCGTTGAGCGATGAACGAAACCAGTCGGAAGAATAGCCGTTCTCGGAAAATATGGAAAAGAGCCGATAAAGTGTCTCAAAGCTGAACCAGACGAATACATTCGAGGTGCAGAACGGCAGTTAGCGTCAATTGTCGACGGAACGGTATTGTAAAGCGAGCCAGCGAACAGTGCGTCCCGATGAAGCAGGGACAGTATGACGGTTCTGAAGATGGTGAACAACGTGGGACTGTGGCAGCGGCTAAGAACGTGTCATTGCTACAAAAATAGCCGACTGCGAAGGCTTTGTGAAGCCGCGAAACGGAGAAGCGCTGTTCATCGTATCGGATCAGTTGTTAGTAGCAAGGGATGGAAAGGATAAAGCACGGCGCTGGCCGATCATCATAGTTCGACGGAATTCCTTGGAAGCCACGTGAGTTTCGCCTACACAATGACTTGCGGTGGCCACCTGATAAAAAAGTCGTTGTTTTTTCTTCCCCAGACAAGACCGCTACCAACTCGCCTAGAGATCCAGCTTAGAGGCAATTCGAACGATTTGTGAAAGGTGCGACCGCAGGCGAAGTAGCCTGTACCACATTCTCGCGCCGCGAAGTCAACTGGTGACGCTCTTACCTTCACCATTCCGGTCGCTTCAAAGCTTTCGAAGAAGAGTGGAAAGCCGATATGGTCCTTGCCGGCCCTCTGGTTCCTGCTTATTCTGGCGCTGGTCACCGCCGGGATTCCCATGCCGTCACCGATGAAGAGTATCACGTTCTTCGGCCTTCTTCCTATAATATGGATCACGCCATGCACTCAAAAAGTTCAACGCAGCATTTATTCGATTGACAAGAAAGTTACAATATGTGTGTTTATTGCAATTATTTGTGTTACACCGTTTGCAGGTGTGAAACTGCATGCAAACAGAAATTTTGCTATCAATCGAATGAAAATCGCTAATTTTCGGACGGGGTATGCCGCATTCTCTGTTTTGGCAATATAAAATGGCCGCTTTCCTGCTCTTCAAAACAAGCTTTTAGATTCATTGTTTTCTCTCAACAAATAAAAATTTTATAAAATTTCAATCTAACTACGTGTTCTCTCATTGGGAACTAAATTAAAACTTCAAATAAAGTTATACTAAGGTTTTCCTCGAACAAAAATTATCTTAACACTTGTGCAGAGTCCTCTCTAGTTTAATGTGAAAGATGCCTATTTCAAATTGGAAGAGTTCTGTTTGATTTGAATTCGACTACGCCTTCAATCAAGTCTTGCTCCTTGGTCCTCCATTTTCGGCAATGCTTTGACCAGTTTCCATACTACAGTATGCAGAGGAGGATAGTATTTCTTGTCCTAAGATACACTTTCCGAAATTCATCACACCTCGTGGCTTAAAGCACGACGACTGGACAGAAACGTCAGAAATTCGAGTACGCTTGACGAGCTGCAACGGGTTGTGAACAAAACCCTAGACGGAGCAGGAGTGCTGTGGACATTTTCGTGAGTGCTGTACTGCGATGTGGCTGATGCTCAACAAGGCGTCAATCGATCTGTAGTAGGCGTTCATTTGAACGTGTTCGACTTCGACGCTAAGGATGCTTCCATACCTAGCGTTGGTTGCCGACGACGCCGGGGCCGGACGCTGGCTGAGGAAGCATCCCAGCTAGGTTTGGGCTACGTTCCCAGCGTGGCCCGCCATACCCGAAGCCGGCGAAGCCGGCAAGCCTAGCGCGGCCCGCACGTCCAGCGTACGGCGCCGGCGAAGCCGGAGGCGGACGCTGGCTGAGGAAGGGCGAAGACGGCGGCGGACGCTGGCTGAGGAAGCATCCCAGCTAGGTTTGGGCTACGTTCCCAGCGTGGCCCGCCATACCCGAAGCCGGCGACGCCGGCAAGCCTAGCGTGGCCCGCACGTCCAGCGTACGGCGCCAGCGAATCCGGCGGCGGACGCTGGCTGAGGAAGCATCCCAGCTAGGTTTCGGCTACGTTCCCAGCGTGGCCCGCCATACCCGAAGCCGGCGAAGCCGGCAAGCCTAGCGTGGCTCGCACGTCCAGCGTACGGTGCCGGCGAAGCCGGCGGCGGACGCTGGCTGAGGAAGCATCCCAGCTAAGTTTGGGCTACGTTCCCAGCGTGGCCCGCCATACCCGAAGCCGGCGAAGCTGGCAAGCCTAGCGTGGCCCGCACGTCCAGCGTACGGCGCCGGCGAAGCCGGCGGCGGACGCTGGCTGAGGAAGCATCCCAGCTAGGTTTGGGCTACGTTCCCAGCGTGGCCCGCCATACCCGAAGCCGGCGGCGGACGCTGGCTGAGGAAGCATCCCAGCTAGGTTTGGGCTATGTTCCCAGCGTGGCCCGCCATACCCAAAGCCGGCGGCGGACGCTGGCTGAGGAAGCATCCCAGCTAGGTTTGAGCTACGTTCCCAGCATGGTCCGCCATACCCGAAGCCGGCGAAGCCGGCAAGCCTAGCGTGGCCCGCACGTCCAGCGTACGGTGCCGGCGAAGCCGGCGGCGGACGCTGGCTGAGGAAGCACCCCAGCTAGGTTTCGGCTACGTTCCCAGCGTGGCCCGCCATACCCGAAGCCGCAAGCCTAGCGTGGCCCGCACGTCCAGCGTAAGGCGCCGGCGAAGCCGGCGGCGGACGCTGGCTGAGGAAGCATCCCAGCTAGGTTTGGGCTACGTTCCCAGCGTGGCCCGCCATACCCGAAGCCGGCGGCGGACGCTGGCTGAGGAAGCATCCCAGCTAGGTTTGGGCTATGTTCCCAGCGTGGCCCGCCATACCCAAAGCCGGCGGCGGACGCTGGCTGAGGAAGCATCCCGGCTAGGTTTGAGCTACGTTCCCAGCGTGGTCCGCCATACCCGAAGCCGGCAAGCCTAGCGTGGCCCGCACGTCCAGCGTACGGTGCCGGCGAAGCCGGCGGCGGACGCTGGCTGAGGAAGCACCCCAGCTAGGTTTCGGCTACGTTCCCAGCGTGGCCCGCCATACCCGAAGCCGGCAAGCCTAGCGTGGCCCGCACGTCCAGCGTAAGGCGCCGGCGAAGCCGGCGGCGGACGCTGGCTGAGGAAGCATCCCAGCTAGGTTTGGGCTACGTTCCCAGCGTGGCCCGCCATACCCGAAGCCGGCAAGCCTAGCGTGGCCCGCACGTCCAGCGTACGGTGCCGCCGAAGCCGGCGGCGGACGCTGGCTGAGGAAGCATCCCAGCTAAGTTTGGGCTACGTTCCCAGCGTGGCCCGCCATACCCGAAGCCGGCGAAGCTGGCAAGCCTAGCGTGGCCCGCACGTCCAGCGTACGGCGCCGGCGAAGCCGGCGGCGGGCGCTGGTCTTCCTATAATACAGCAACATGGGTTTTTGTTAACTTGATTTTGATTTCTGGTCTACGGACGCTTGAAACGTAGATCGTAGAAGGGTTGAGCCCACGTAACGCCACAGACCCATTTTCGGTTTTTTTTTACTTCCGGGCTAAACACGCGTTCCAGCTGTCGAATAATTGGTACCGAATGTGTCTGGGAAGGATAGTAAAACTGACTTCTCCCTCGAGTGCCCCCACAGGCCGTGGCGTGAAGGCATACAATCGGTTTCCACGATACTCCGTAGATCTAGAATGCATGCTGCACTCCAATCAAACATTGCATAACGCGTGCAGTTATCTACATAATTTGTTCCCAATTCCTCTCCTTTATGTTACAGTTTTCAGTGATTTAGCAGAGTTGTCTCCTAGCTTAAGCTCAACGCCACGAATCTCGTACTTCGAGAAGGGGTCGCGACGTTCTTAAGTAGCTATGTAAATAATGATTCACAGGTGGCAGCAGTTAGGGAGAGTTAGGAAGTTGGAGAGTCCGGCTTCATACCCTCTTTATCACTTAGTGAGCATCAGCAGTGTTGGGCTTCTTCTAGGATCCTGCAAAACGGACGGTATGGTTCCATTGTTCAGCCTACTCCTTTGGCTAAACTAAGCAGACTGCACGGTAGGTATCTTTGGAACCTTGGATCTTCGAAATTTAGAACTAGACCGGCTTCAGGTAAGCGCGGTAGACACATTATGTCGCAGAAAGAGACTTGAAGACAAACAGAGGTCCAGTGAGAGGCAGAGCACTCCCCTATGCGCACCAGTTCGCAGCAATCACTTACAGTATCCATCCAATGAGGGAGTCTCTGCCACAAGTTCAAGTCCGCAGTCGACTTGATCAGTGAGACGCACTCGCAGGATCCTCCCTCACCCGGCTGCGCCACATGTGTGCTTTTGAAACAGAATTAAAGAAGGCAACATGCAAGTTGCAAAAACGGAACATGACTACTACACTAGCACAGACTGGTGTAGCAACTAGAACCGAAGCATCCGACGCTCTGCTTATTGGACCTCTACATAGATCTAATAAATGCTACACTGACCAAGCCGTGTCTAAAGGGCACTATTTGGTTGAAGCGCAGCGCAGATGGAGGACGGGATTCACAGCAGGAATGGGCGGAAATTTTGAAAATTTTCCCAGAAAACAGAAATCAGAAAACAGAAAAGCCAAAATCGCCAGAAAATCAGAAAACAGGAAGCAGAAAATTTCGAAATTTCATACGACCTAATTATTCTAGCTAAAGATCCATTTTTCCAGTAGAAAATGCCTTTGTATGACTAGAAATGTGGTCGGCGTAGACAAGCGTTTTCATTTGCAAGCATTTATCAAAATTTCTGAATTAAATACAATGAGAAGTTCTTAAATCGTGGCTCAAAGGTTCTAGGAATCTCGACATTTGAAGTATGCAACATTACTCACCAGCTCCCTTTCACAGCTAATGCCCCAATTAATGTAGGAGGTGTAGGAGGCCTAGTTTCCACATAGCTGAAAGGTTTCAGGCCAACTCACCAGCAGTGCGAACAAGCAGAATTCCGGGGAGGATTCAGCACGATCGACCACATACACACCATCACGAAGCTCACCGAAGTATCGCGCGAGTACAAGCTGCCGCTGTGCCTTAGGTTCATCGACCTGAAGAAGGCATTCGACTCCGCCGAGACTGAAGTGGTCCTCAAAGCCCTGCTCACTCAGGGCGTTCCTACTCTGTACATCAGAGTCCTTCGATAGCTGTAGAGAAATTCACCATTAAGATTTCACCATTCTACAACGAGGGTCGTCATTGACGTGCAGAGAGGGGTTCGGCAAAGGGATACCATACCCCGAAGCTCCTCAGCGCCATCCTCAAGAACGTCATGCGCGAACAAGAATGGGAAGACATGGGAGTGAAGGTCGACGGCCGGCAGCTGCACCATCTTCACTTCGCTGACGATACCGTGTTTATAACACCGAACATTAGCCAGGCGGAGGGAATGCTGGTCGATTTCAATCGTTATGTTGGAACGTTGGGCTGCAGCTGAACCCTACGAAGACGATGTTTATGATGAACGGACGAGTTTCTGATGCCCCATTCTCGCTCGGTGGAACGAACATCTCCGAATACTCCAGCTGCATGTATCTAGGTCGCGAGGTCAACATGGCCAACGACCAAGCGCCAGAGTTGAACAGAAGGAAACGAGCGGCTTGGGGAGCTTTCAGGACGTCGAAGAAGTCGCGGAGAGGACGAAGAACGTCCGACTCCACGCCCAACTATCCTGCTCCGCTGTTCCTTCTTGTGCTAACCTACGCCTCAGAGACCTGAGCTACACGAACTCAGAATGAACACGCGATCAGCGTCCGCGGCAGAGAATGGAGTGGACGATGCTCTGAGTGGGAGATGAAGCTCGGAACTTCCTCGAAGGTCGAAGATCACAGACGCTGTCGCATAGACCCGCGAAAATTAGGTGGGCCGACTACGCAATGCGCTTCGCCAAAACCCGCTGGACGAAAGCCGTTACCGACTAGATTCCGCGGGATATCAAAAGAACACCATGACGCCCATCAACGCGTTAGTCGGACTTCTTCGTTATAGCCCTGAACGAACGATATGACGCTCTTCGTGTCCCTTGGCGAGAATTATCCATTGGAGCACTCTGGCAAGCGACAGGGACGAATGGAGACCTGCTGATGCCCGCTTGAACAACTCGATGATTAGTAGGACGACAGATGATACAGGTGGTTTATGAAGAATTTAATGAATCACAACTGTATCGCTACATCAGCAAAACCAAAGGTAACTAAAAGTTATCTGTCTTTACATAATTTTTGACAGCTAAAAGCTGAGCAGTGTTCAGAGTTTAAAAAAGCAGCTTCGCCAAAGGCTCTGCAGAAAGCGATCATTGAGGATGACCGACCAACAATTTTCAATTTTTAAACCGGAGGTGGAGAATGATCCTACCCACAGTTACTATAGGGCAAGCGGTTAATACATGATTAAATGCCCCTCAGAACACTAGTATTGTAGCCTTGATATAAAGTTGTAAGCAGGAGTCGAGTGCGAGCGCCAGTGGGCACCTCGGTGCAGTTTCCCATCTCTGTAGGGGTGCACCAGGGATCTGCGCTACCCCCACTGCTCTTCGTGGTCGTGATGGATGCGATCTCACGAGATCTCCAGATGGCGGCACCTTGGACGCTGCTCTATGCTAACGACGTCATGCGTGCATGTGAAGATAAAACCGAACTCGAGCGACAGGCACAGGTGTGGTGCGATTGCTTGGCATTGCTCGGTCGCAGGCTGAACGTCAAAAAGACGGAGTACTTGAGATGTGAATGAGCACGGATCTATTAAGATCAATGGTACTGAGCTCTCACGAGTTACATCTTTCAAGTATCTCGGATCAATGATCACGCCCGATGGCAGCCTAAAGTTGGAGGTGCATGCGCGTGTGAGTGCAGCCTGGTCCAAATGGCACTCGCCGACTGGGGTGCTCTGCGATAAGGCAATACCTGAGCACCTCAAATCGAAGGTTTATAGAACAGTCGTCCGCCCAGTAGCGACGTACGGTGCTGATCGTGAGTGCTGGCAGGTGACGAAGGAAATTGAAAGCCGCCTCAGTGTAATGGAGACGAAGATGCTAAGGTGGACGGCCGGAGTAACGCGGTTGGACCGCGTTTGCAATCACACCATACGACAAAAGTTCGGTGTCGCCCCAATAGCCGACAAGTTACGCGAAGCCCGACTACGATGTCGTGTCCTTCGCGCTAATGACGACACCGTCCGTAAGATTGGCCTGAACCTTGAGGTCCCTGGAAAGCGGCCCAGGGGACGCCCGAAGCAACGTTGGCTAGATACGTTGCATTTGGTCTTGAAGATGGCTGGTGTGCACCATGATCAAGCATTTGATCGGGAGGATTGGCGTCACCACACCAGAAGAGCGGACCCCGCCACCAAGCGGGACAAACGCTAATGAAAATGATGATGAACATAAAGTTGTAAGTAATCATAGACGGTTCAAACTACTGTTAAAATTCATAAGAAAACGGAAGCCAAATTATGAAAGACGAGAGATGTCCTATGAAGGGACTCCATGTCAGCAGCACGTATACAATCAATCGAACAAACAAAGCGGATTAGGTCATGAGTGTATGGCGCAATTTCTACATGAGTACATCCAAGAATATCACATGCTTCCAATTTAAAATGTTTTAGAAACATTATTTTGGAATGAAACTTATGATTCTACCATGCTTTTTGGATACTTTCTATTGGATTTCCTTGATATAATTTTGTTCGCCCACCCCATTTTCTGTTTTCTGGCCGACTTTTGGCCATTTTCCCAGAAAACAGAAAACAGAAAAATTTTGCCCAAAATGGCCAGAAAATCAGAAAACAGAAATTCCGCCCATCCCTATTCACAGATATGGGTCGCAAGTGTAATGAATTGATAACGTACAGCTGCACTGGTGCACTTGAACTCAGAGAAAGCGTTCGTTTCCGGCTGCATCAGAAGCGAGTCATGGGGCAACCAGCTTTTCAGAACCCAAGCGAGACTCACCTTTCAAAAGATGGGGATTCACCTGAAGTTTGTGGTCGATACTCCTTTGGGCAACTGCATTCCAGAACTCAACCTCTTTTATATTATCTGAAAAGCTTTGCATACACTAAAACTCCTACTATATGACGCTTGAAGAACACTTCTCACCCTGCTTATCCCCTTTAACTGGAGCACCCGTCGATAATTGTGGGAGGAAGAGTAGGCTAAGTACCCGGAGAAGCATCTGAAACTCCACATGCAGAGAACCGAAGACGAAAAGCACAACGTTCATATCAGCTCGACAGCGCTGCTAAGAACACCGATACTTTGGAAACAACGACGAGTGGTCGACTGGTGGTCTGGGATGTCTACAAAGCCAAGCCGCGATACCGATGACAAATTTTGCGTTGAGCACTCGGATGGCAGACCGCAGAAGAGATGCAGGAGGGTGGATCTTCGGCGTCCGATGCCTAATCTTAACTAGAGAGCGGGAGTTGATCTTTGACAAGCGAAGCGGGCGGGACTGTCCACGACACAGTCGGACGGGCCGTCGCCGGCGGTATATCGCCGAAAGGACGCCGCCAATGAGGCCCTTGGACATTGCGGGTACGGCGACGAGGTGGCCACTGGATGCACAACGTAAGCTGTCGCCGTGGCAGAGGGCGATGGAAGTGGGGATCTTATGGCTCTTGGTTGGAGTGATCCAGCTCGCTTCGCAGAGCGGCACTTCTTGATGACGGTGCTGGGGAGGACAGCTTCTGCAAGATGACCGCTTTCAACGAGGGGTCACCAAACACCGGACAGTCGAAGCCCTCTTCTGAATTTCAGCAGTCAGGTCTGACACAAAGACCATCAGACCTCTTCGAAATCCGGAACATTTTTGGTTTAAAATCTTACATTGTCTCTATTTCCACCTTCACACAACAACTAATAAGCCGTCTGAGTTTTCACACCTTATCTAAGCTAAATTTCTTTATTACTCTGATCCTATTCTGAAGTGTGGAAATGCAAATACTGTTTTTTACGATACAACAGAATCTTTTAAAAAATTTTGTCGTATCCTAAGATGCGAACTCTCCATGGACTCACCAGGGACGTTTTCATTTTCATTTGATTGTTGCAAAAATTTTGTTTTCGTAGAGCTGCAATCTCTCTCTGCATGAGAAATGATAAAAAAGATAAAGATCGGTATTAGTTCATCTGCGAAATGCGCCACGCATTCCACTTTTACAGGATGCCGTGAACGGAATTTGAATACGTATTTTGCTTATAGAATGCCTTGCAGTGAGCAGCCGACAAACAAGCAGTGTTTTATCCTAATCACACCAGTCTGTTACAAGTTGACCAAGTCTGGAGGGATGGAAGATTCGGTTAGCCTGAGTGGGAAATCCAAACAAAGAACATTGAATCGGAATGCACGCGACATCGGCCCCTACTCCGACTGCGCCACCATGCGCTTACCTGCCTTAGAATGCACTCAAAAATTGCTGTTACCCTATACTTCCAAATAAGCAGCAAACGATGCTTGGTTCCAAAAGATTGAAGTTTTAGACATCGTAGTCGCCTTTTGTGACAGATGAGTCAAATCACCGTGATTTTTTTTTGGAATGAAATCTCATTTTTACCTTTTAAAGATTGCCTAGTTCAGTGTGGAAGGAAGGCATACGTCTTGACCTGGAAGGTGTTCAGATTGCTTTGAACAGTGTCCACTTTCACGTTAAATTAACATAAATTGCCCATCCTTGTTAGCTGACGCTTTCCCAACGCTACTAAGGACGCTTTAACTTAGGATGGGTGGAAATATTGCGACTGAGTGATGATAAAAGTGTTGGGGTTTCTTCAACACTGAGTCGGTCCAGTCCTTCTTTTATCCCCACCTAAACCGGAGAAGCACCAAGAATTGAGAAGCGCAGAGTTCTACTGTTTTTAAAATGCAAGGCTGGTTAAAGGCACAGTAGTTTTTTTCGTTTTCTATACTTCACCAAATGTCTTTGATTTAGTTGATTGGATAGCAGCTTCAGAGGAGAAGCCCGTTTTCGCAATAGGGCGACCAAATAATTGGCTCACCGGCGCCGTCACACGTTCTGGTGTCAGCGACAACCCAACGAAATCCGTCGCCGGCGTCTCCGTGACGGTCCACCATCATTTATCTCCTTCGGGGTTCTCTCGAGTCCCTCTATGCCCTGGTATTGGGACGCAACTCCGTTGTCGAGGAAGTTAATATCGTTGGAGGGCAATACACTTGTTTTCGGCATAAGGTGGAGCCCAGCTTCAAGGATTTCTATTTACCAATCATTATTACCTAATAGTATTAATTGACTACTCCAGTAATAATTCTCTCTTAGCTCCAGAACAAAGCATGGCATTCACGATGACGAGTTATTCATACTGAGGTCACTTCAACAACGTTTAGCAAGGAGTGCGCCGCCATTGCGCTGGGTGCGATGTGCACCGGTCCGGGCGCAGGTTGCACCGATGCACCGATTCCCTTTACATTTCCCAGATTACCTGGAGGCTTGCCAGAATGACCTTGTCAAGGTGGGATGGACCATCGTAAGATTAGTTAGGCGAGGAAACAAGAGAAGCGTCCACCGATGGCGAAGATTTCACTTCATTTCTAAAAATGTGCCACTCTTTCCCTGAAAAAAATGCCGCCACCCGTTCATAGGTGGCAGGAATAGGTAGAGTAGAGCCTTCCTCTTTCATTAGTACAAGGAGCTCTTCATAGCACAACAGTCGACCTCACCATGGATGTTTGGCCACCACACAGTCGGCGTTCTTGCAGTCAATCACGCCGGCGGCCCGCTCTCTGGGGCATCCCCAAAGTACCTCAGGTGCACCGCGACGCCGACGATCGCACTGGGTCAGCGATATGGCGACGCAGTGGACTGCGGCCGTCAACACGCACGGGTTGAGGTCGTATGTGATGGCGGCCAGATTAGCGAGGCGAGAATGGACGGTCTCCTCGGTTTTCCATCTGAGCTCTAGAAAGCTCCCACAAGGTCTCCTCAAATTCTGATGCGTACTCAGGGATACCACTGTCCACAAAATCAGTATGTCCTTGCTGAGAGAAACACCACAGATAAGGGGAAGACTGCTTCAAAATCAACAAATTATTGTGAAAACTTCAATACAGCTGATTTCGGCGTTGACTTCAGACCGATGATGAGATACAAACCTGACCAAGCAAGAAAACAAACAGTTGTAGAGATCATTCAACGTCAGTCCATTGCTCTATTGTGAACCGTTAACGACAGCTTCCTTAAGCATGGGAGTGGAGTCCGAAAGCGAATTGATTGACAACTTCCCTTGAAATCCTTTGATTTGAGCGGTCTTCTCTTCATCATAAACCCTATAATGTGTCTTGTGCCTCTCCAGCTCATTTCACTGTTCCTGAATGTAATTTTGTCATGCTCTTGTCTTGATCACTTTATCAGAGACATCCACTCTTTAGAATGGTCTCAACATCGGAAACTCGTTGCTTAGGGCGTTATCTAGCTGTATGGCAAAGCTAGTGGTCAGCCATATGCGCAGGCTCTACGCGCTCTCGTACATAACAATCACTGCGTCGTGCATAAATTCTGCTGAGGTGAGGTCGAGCAATTGTCATCAGCTTTCGCACGCATTTTCCGCCACCGAAATTTCGCCCTTCTCAAAGGTCGAAAGCAAACGCTGCGAGTAGTTCCTACTGTAGTGTTGGTGACGAACGCGTCACAGCGTCACCTCTGTCGTCATCCGGTAGTTCCAGGCAAAGCTGTATCACTTTGACGGCGTCCCTCTTGCGTGCACGAATTTTCCAGAGGGGGGGGGGGTAGACATGCTACCTAACAATCGAAATGTGGTATACGCTGACGCAGGCAGGTCTTCTAAAACTGCTCCCTCCACCTCTTCAGCATAGATAATTTCGGGCTTGTTTTTCACCAAAATAATGGGCAAAGTTGGCAGTGTGGTGCAAAATGGGTTTCCATGTAACCACACCTTAACGTGGTATTGATTTGAATAACAAATTCAGTTTTCCTTCATTTTAGTGTTTTGTATGTAACTAAATAAAGGCTACCTAAGTTCGATTTTTTTAGTAAAATTCCTGCGTCTAGCACACTGTTTTATTCAATAAAATAATAAACTTTTTGTAGTGAGGTGTAGCCTTAGTTTACAATAAATGTTCATGGAATTTTGCGATGGTCGGTCAAGTTTTTGTTCAAACGCGGAAAGTTGATTATTAATTCCTTTTTGTGCGGCACTAACACATAACGTCGACATTTCTAACATGAAAGGAGACTTCCTAATGTAAGAATATGGTTTTTTGTTTGCGCAAAATTCAGATTCGTCTCAAAAATTAATTTAATTTGACAACATCAAAAAATCACTTCAAAATAGTATGGTGGCAGCAACAGTTATAAAAGAAGTGCTCCCTCAGCCATTGGAGTGATCGCTATTTTCGAAGTGGAAAAGCAAAAACTAAAACAGAACGGAGTATGCTGGTGGTGTTGTGAGGTAGACGTTCTCCTTTTTTACGGATATGCAAAAATGTCTCCTCGTTGATAATCCTTTTCAATATGGTAACCCTTTGTTGTTTATCAAGTGGTTCCAGGTGGGCGATGCGACCTCATGTATGGACAGCGTCGAGGCCTTCAGTAGGTCTTTCGATAACATGATATGTCTTCGGCCTTCTACGCTTTATAAAGCAAGGTTGCACCGCCTTGCTGGGCTGAGCCGCTGCACAACAGTGGAGGTCTATCCTGTTAAAATTCAGAAACTTAGCCTTCCAAAGCAGGCTAGGGGTAAGATTCCGGTCTTTTTACATGAATGCTAACTTTCAAGAATAGTGTAGGATTTCAGAGCTGGGTGTGGCGCTGGCGCAAGCCCGAGGATGAGATCCAATCTGTGCAGTGATGAGTTCCAGAAAATTACAATCTCGTCAGGAACAGTCGGTGAACCAATACAGCAAATCTAGACTATCTTCATTGAAACCAACTTACGGAGCCAACATTCGTCTGATGCTGAGTAGCCGAGATGTTTTCCAACTGCAAGCCTAGCCCGTAAAGTGAGGCTGCAAAATTACAAGCAAAGCGTTAAATGCTGCATTTTCAAGAGTATCATCGGCAGAAAATTTAGCATTCGTTACGCACTTCTACTTACATTGGCAGTATAGAAGCAGACCCTTTGTGACCTGGTTCTCTTGCTCAGAGATGATCGGGCTAGTACACGAGCCGTTTATCGAGGGGAACGGAGTCCACCTGTATCACCCCTTCCCATTGGTCATAGTGCCAGCAAGGTCTCCACTCGTCCTTCTCGCGTGCCACAGCGCCTCCATACATCCTCCTCGCTCGAAAGAAGAACGTCATATCGTTCGCTCAGGGCCTTCACGGATAGGTCCAACCAGCACGTTGGTGGGCGTCCTGGCGTTCTTTTGACATCCGGTCCAGCGGGTGACTGCGAAGTGCATTATGTGGCCGGCCCACCTAATTTACGACGAAATCCTATCACTCCGAGCATCGTCCTTTTGATTCCACGCATCGCCGCGCTGACCGCGGGTTCATCCTGCTGTCCTATGGTCCGGGTCTCTGATGCGTATGTTGGCGCAGAAAGAACAGTGAAGTGAAATAGGTGAGCACAGCATCGGACGTTCTTCGTCTTGCTCACGACTTTTTCGAAGCGCTTAAAAGCTCTCCAAGCCGCTCCTTCTCAGCTTCGGCGCTAGGTCGTTGGCCATGTTGACTTCGCGACCCATGCTGGACCATTCGAAGATGTTCGTTGGGCGGGAATGGGGCATCAAAAACTCGTTAGTTCCTCAAGAACGTCGTTTCCGTAGGATTCAGCTGTAGTCCAACGTTTTCTACGCACACGATCGAAGTCGGCCAGCATTCCCTCTCCTCGTCTAATGCTCGGTGATATGAGCACGATGTCGTCAGCGTTGTCGTAAGCGAAGAGGGTCGTTCTTCACTCCCATGTCTTACCGTTCAAGGTTGCCCTTGACGTTATCGAAGGTGGCGCTGAAGAGTTTCGGGGATATACTATCCCCTTGCTGAACCCCTCTGACGACGACGTCGTTGTAGAATGGTGAGACCTTGGTCGTGAATCCACTGTACGCTCTCGAAGGACTCTGATGTACTGAGCAGGAACCCCTTGAGTGAGCAGGGCTTCGACGACCGCTTCAGTTTCGACAGAGTCGAATGCCTTCTTCAGATCGATGAACGTAGGGCACAGTGGCAGCTTGTTCACTCGCGATACTTCGGTGAGCTTCATGATGGTGTGTATGTGGTCGATCGTGCTGAATCCTCCCCGGAATCCTGCTTGTTCGCACAGCTGTCCTTCGTCCGGCGTTCTGCTAATCCTGTTCAGGATCACTCGAGTGAACTCCTTGTAGACTACGGACAGCAGACAGATCGGACGATAGCTGCCAATGTCGTGCACGACACGACCCCTCTTGTACAGACGGTCTTGCTGGTCCTCCACTGAAATGGAACCTTGCACTACGACAGGTAGCGTGTTAAGAGACGCTCCAAGGTGGTGTTGAGCGCTAGCGGAAGGGTCTTCAGATGCCCTAGTCTGATCCTGTCGGGGTCGGATGCTGTATGATTCTTAACCGACGAGATGGAATGACGGAGACGGAGACTTGCCATCATGACGTCGATCAGAGCTCTCCAATGTTCTTCCGAGGTTAACGTAGTGTTAGTGATGCCGCGGTACAAATGAAGACCGCCTCCAGTCACGGCGACCATATCAAAAGCAGCAGCGAGGGAGAGGAAGCACGAAATTCAGTTGTGTGCGCAGCATAATAAGGTACTTACGAAGCAGAGGGCCCGTGGTGCCGTGGGGCTGCCGGGAAACATGTTAACGGGGCAACGGCAACGGAAACGCGACAACCCATAGCACCCGAGGACGGGTGCTTCATAGGTACCGGCCCCGTGGTGCCGTGGGTTTGCCGCGTTAACATGTTTCCCAGCAACCCCACGGCACCACGGGCCCTTTGCTTAACAAGTACCCATAATAAAAAAAATAGGAAGAGCGTTCCATTCTGAGAAAAATCTCTTTTTCAGGGAGCAAAATGTGCGGGCGCTCTTGAGACCGAATAGGCGAGGTTATGGACGAAAAAAACACCCAGTGAAGATAGTGGGCAGAGGGTTAGCTTAGTATATGAACGCCTTACCTTCTTCTTCTCCTGAGCGTCTAATCGTGCACAGTCGCAGGGGCCGCTATTGTTGTGATCTATCGCCACCTCATCCTATCAAGGGCTTTATCTGCCGTGGCACCGACTTCGGCGAGATCTCTCTTGATAACATCCTTCCACCTTCCTTGGGGCTCCTCTCGGACGTTTTCCGGGTGCCTCGAAATCTAGGGCCAACCTTATGGGGTGATCCTTCAGTCTTCTGAAGACGTGTCCATAACACCTTAGGCGCTGCTCCCTCATCATCAGCTGGATCGGTGCTGACTTCATCACTGCCCTAACATCCTCGTTTCGCATCCTGTCCTGACGGGTTCATCTACATGCCCACCTCAGCATCTTCATTTCCGCAGCGCGCAGTTGCCGCTCTTGCGCCTTAGCCAGGGCCCAGCACTCACTGCCGTAGAGGACGGCAGGCGTCGTAGAGGATCCCTGTGAACTGCCTCCACTTGAGCCAGACTGCGTTTATCCGTCCCCTGAGCGCCTGGTCCACACTTCCTTCCTCTGATAGGTCACTTCCGAGGTAGCGGAATTCTTCCACCTTCTCGATCGCTTTTCCTTGGCAGTCTAGGATCAATCCAGCGCACTGCTCATAGCTGATGAACTTCGTCTTCTTCACGTCCAGCCGTAGACTGCTGTCTGCGAGGGTTCTCTGCCACAGTTGCACCTTCTCCTCCAGCTCCTCCGGGTTGTCGGCTACTAGGGTGATGCCGTTCGCGTAGAGGAGAGGGCCTTCCTCAAGGTGGTTCACTATAGAGTCAAGCGTCAGCAGGAATTGGAACGGGCTCAGAGCCGGCCTTTGGTGTACCCCCCACTGTGATGTCCACTTTCCTTGTCACCCGTGTGGAGTTCGTATCGCCGCTTTCAAGCCTTCGTACATGTCCCTTATGACCGTGATCAGACCTTCCGGGACACCACTCCTTCGAAGGGCGTTCCAGAGTACGGCCCGGGGTAGCCTGTCGTAGGCATTCTCCAGATCCAGAAATGCCAGGTAACAGAGTATTTGTTTATCCCGATATTTCTCCATCACCTGATGAGCGATGAAGATGGCGTCTGTGGTGGACCTCTCAGGCATGAAGCCCCACTGCACTTGAGAGATGGGTACCATCTCCCTCAGCCTTGAGTCGACCAGTCGTTCGTAGATCTTCATCGTGTGTGAGATCAGTTTGATCCCTCGGTAGTTGGAGCATTCGGAAGCGTCTCCCTTCTGCTTGAAGATGGGGACTATGGTGCTGTTCCTCCAGTCATCCGGCATCTTACTTTCTTTCGTGATTCTATTGAGGAACTGCGTCAGCCAGTTGATTCCGAGGTCCCCGAGCACCTTCCAAGCCTCTACTGGCACACCGTCAGGCCCTGCTGCCTTTTCGAGTTTCATCTTCCCTATGACCTTGCCAACATCTTCTTGCGTCCAGGGTGGGATGGGTCCTTCCGTTGGTTGTTCTTCCTGAGCCTCCCGACGAGAAAACCCCTCGTTCAGGAGTTCCTTGAAGTACTCCTCCCATCTCTCTGATCTCGACCAGCTTCCGTAGCACCCTACCGTCAGCACTCTTCACAGTCTTTACTACTCGAATGTCGAGGCTAGCTCTATGACTCGCCTTGGCCAGACGGATTCCGAACTTCTCTCCCTCTGGCTCGTCCATGTAGTTTCTCGTACAGCGCATCCATTTCCGCGTTCTTTGCCTTTGCTACAGCTGTTTTTGCCAGCCTCTTCAGCTTTGTGTAGGCTGTGAGATGCTCGTGTGCCCTTGTCTTCTGACACAGCTTGTAGGCCCCTTCTTCCTCTTCACCGCAACCTGCACCTCTACGTTCCAGAACCATGCCGATTGATCCCCTCTGGTTCCTCCCTTTGTTTCTCCCAGGGTTTCCTCGGCACATCTAAGGATTGTTTGGGCTACCCTCCTCCAGGTCTCATTCACGGGACCAGCTGGACCTGGGAGGCCTGCTTCGAGCACTATCCCTCGTAGCTCGTTCCGCTCTGAACCCCGCAGTCTCCACCATCGGATCCTGGGTTCCGTCCTCACTTTGGGCTTGGTGGGTAGAGGTATGCTAAGGTCGGTTACCAATGGTCTATGCTGTGATGCCACGTCTTCTCCCGGAATGGCCTTCACATCCCGGACTGCTTTCAGGGCAGGCCTTCGAACCAGGATGTGGTCGACTTCCGTCCTTCTTCCTCCGCTAGCATAGGTCACCTTCTGACGCCCTCTTCGCGAAGAAGGTGCTATAGACAGCCAGACCCTGGGCGATAGCTAGATCCAGAATTCGTTCTCCATCCGGGTTTATCAGGCTGATCCCTTTACCTCCATGAACCCTTTCCACTCCTCCTTTGTCACTCCATACCTACCCATTCATCTCCCTGCTATGGAGAGGTAGTCGCCTTCTGGTACGGACCTTATGGCTTCCTCGAGCGAGAGGTAGAAGTCGTCCTTGTCGTGCTCTGAGCATCCGGTCTGCGGAGCGTAGACAGACGTGATGGTCCAGTACCCCTCCTTCGTAACCAGCCGCAGTGACATGATGCGGTCCTTTATTCTTTGGAGAGCAGCTACTGGATCCTTGAGGGACTCCGCGACAGCTATCCCTGCCCCGTTCCTCTTGGTGTCCTCTCCGTTTAGTGCAGCTTGACCCCATCTCCGATCTCCTTGGCTTTCGCCCTTTTCCATCACGTTTCCCGCAGACACAGGACTTGCATCCTTCTCGCTTCATCAGGTCAGCCACTTCCTTAGACTTTACGGTCAGCGTTCTCACATTCAGAATCCCCAGTCGAACTAGCTTTTTTAGCCGAGGTGGTTCGGCCCTCGGTAGCCCTCGCATACTGGCCACAAAACTCGGGCGGGGGTTTTGTGCGCCACTTCCGGGTGACGTCCTAGCCTTTACACTGATCCTATTGCTACTTTAATCATGGTATTGTAACGAGGTTTCTCCATCAGCCGGCCTGTCAACCTGGGCCTGACGCTGGAATCGTTGCCATTTTTGCAATCTATGCAGGGCAGGGAGGGGGCGTTCGTATCGGCTGGTTGTAGGCGCCACGGCCGCGCGCCCAGGTGGCCATACCTGCGGCGTCATCCCACCGCTCGCCGTCTCCACTTACACCCGTCGCGCGCGCGGCGGGCAACGGCCTGACGGAGGCCGTCGTCGGCGGCCCCACGTCGGGCCGTTGTCCGCCGCGCGCGCGACGGGTGCCACAGCGTGAGCGGAGACGGCGAGCGGTGGGATGACGCCGCAGGTATGGCCACATAGGCGCGCGGCCGTGGTGCCCACGACCAGCCGATACGAACGCTACGCACCCTGCAGGGCATGGCGTGCCGGAGCCGGGAGTCGAACCTGTGACCGTTTGTGCATGAAACCACATTACTAACCACTAGGCTAACTCGGCTATTATATGAACAGCTTATTAGCAGTTCATGCAGGAAAATTCGTTGAGCGGTTCATCTACTGGTGGGCATTGCGATTCAGGTTGAAATTGACTTGTAGACATCTTTTCTAGTCAGAATAATAGATAGTCAGAGTATGTTCTCGAAGTATAATTGATTTTTAGGCACTTATATCTGCACCGAAATGTGTTGAGCGAAACAGCGTTTTTTTTTTGAGGGAGGTCAGTGAATTCGGTCCGAAGATTCTGAACAAGACCTATATGGTCTTGTAGGGCATCGGACGAGAATCACAGAACTATGTTTCGTTTTTGCTAAATGCCCCTGGGTGGTCCAAAGACGACAAAAAACGGTATCGTTACAGGGCGGGCTGATAAGGCCAAAGTGACACCTGGAATGGCCATGCCGTGCTCAGAACTTAACCTAGAAAAGGTTTGGAGCTCAAATTGAAGTTAGATTATAGTAATATGATAATGATTCATTCGAATCGATGGTGGTAGCGAATGGATGGCCGAGTTGATAGCGAAGCAGGTTTGTGGGCGGAGATCGAGGGCTCGATTCCGGATGGGTTTAAGGGATTTGCTAGGTAGTCTTTTCCCATTTTTACAAGAGAATAATATATTTTGGTTCTGGTAGAGTACCTTTTTCGCTTTATAACTCGGCCTTCAACCTGTTGTCAGATGTGGAAGAGGCTGGTTTTGTCGAATGGGGTGATGGCGAGTGTCCGTTAAACCACGCTTGTCTCGCTGAGGAAGCTCTCATTAGATGGTACCCCCATATAACCACTTTGGAATGTCCCCAATCAGTTTTGGAAGTGTTTCTCACTGCCACCTCACACAAGTATCGACTTGACCCCAGGGGCAGACATAACTCCAACGCCGCGGGAACCCTCTCTGGCGTCGCGCGCGGTGCGCGACGAAATTGGACCAGCTGTTGCGTGCGACTGCTTCTGACAGGGACGGCTAGCAACGCTTCCGACAGGGACGGCTAGTGACCCGCGATAGAGCGCGAGAGTGTGTGCCGGCGACTATCGACCACATTTTTCGGTTAGAAGAAGGGAAGTCGTTGAGTGAGACACGTCTGATGTCTCTTGCTAGGGAATTCTATGCCCAATTCCATGCGTACCTCGCTCGTACTAGTGTATTGTCCGGTAGCAAATGAGAGTGCATAGAATTCTAACGAATGAACTGTTATATCTCCATACATGTCTACTGCATGCGAACTTTCTAGTATTAGGCCTTCTTGAAGATTCCTTCTGAAAGCGTTTGTAACAAAGTGCTGGTGGAATGAAACTTAATATATTTCAATTGAGTGAAAGGAAACGGCCAAGGACCTGATGAGGAAAATTCGTAACAAAATCTGGGCCGGAATTATTAATTAGAAGTTTCGGAAGCTTGTAAGTTCCTGAAATTTTAACATCTTTCCTCTGAACAGTTGGCCTTGTTATCAAGCGTTTCAAGTTTTCAGGGATTGCTAAGACGTGAGATAGTTGGCACTTGACCGTCACCTTTCTTCAACTCACTTGCCATAGTTCAGGGGTAATGACATTGGCAAGCACCCTTCTTAGCAAGCACTAATCGTTAATACCTTCGTATTTCTCCATTCTACAGTACTGCCGCTAAACATTCAACCAAACGACGTTTGCGACGCAAAAACGCGTTTTTTGCGTCGCATCACGATAACTTTGTTCAAAGTGAAGGTTTTCTCAGCGAAATTTACAAGGGCTCCTAACATCACCCTGCCTACCAATGGGCATGCAACCGCCATTAAAAAGTGGATGAAAGCCTGAAAACCAGTGCCGTAATTAAGGAGGGTCCTAATTGCTGTGACCCCACCCAACACCGTCGCCGAGTCTCGCTTAATTATGCCCCCAGGCACAAATAGTGCTGCCCAGTTGAATTTTAAAATCCTTACACCTCATCAAATTTTATTTTCCTTTCATTTATGACCTTCCTCTGGTTGCGGCAATTTATTTGGTACCAAACTTGGCAGGAAGATATGCACTGAGAGTGCTGCTGCTTCAACCGATTTCGTTTATTTCAGCGGAAGGCTCAGTTTAAAGCTTGTTATTGTAGCTTGCAATCTGTTCATCTTCAACGAGGGAAAATGGCATAGAAAATTGACGTTTCGAGTCCATTTTGGGCATTTGCGTGCTGGTTGCGATTCATCAAAACTGCAAGTGAACCTTCGTGAATAACGCCCTCCGTCGCCGAGTTTGGCTGCGAATATCCATGTCCTAAGGAAGGAGTTAGTCCAAAAATACCATACACAATGTATAGACTCCAAGTATGAAATATCGAGAAACCAGGTAATCAGATGGCAGAATTTCAAGTGGTTAAAGTGAAGACCTCTTTCAAATGTGCGGCTGAGTTTCTACAGCGTCTCACGCTCAGTCTTTGCAGAGTGAATGCTGGAAAGCCCAGTATTGTAATTATGCAGTTTTTCGCCAAAAATATTCAACCAATTCGGACGCCAATATTTGGACGCACCAGATCGAGCGCTGATGTAGAGGCCTTCTTCGATTGTGCTGACCTGACATGCCCTACAGAGACACTGTATTCGGCTGTATGACCAACGAGTTCCTCATTTCTCTTTCTCGTAATTACGATATCGACTTTATCAACCTACCATTATCGAACCACCCTGCCAAATCTCGATGAGATCTTGAGAGAAGTTTGCTTAGATCACACAGACTCCATAATTTTTAAAATTGGTTCCCTAGTCGCAAGGCAAAATATGTGTATATCATTTTCACGTCAAGTTGGGCACCTTTCAAATCAAATTAGACACTTCTAATTGTAAGCTAGTCTCAGAATATCGAAATCAAATTAAACGTCTTCCGAATTGAAAAGAACTCTTACACCTTAAACTATGAACACTTCAAGAAGGGTTTTTGTGAAAGAAAAACTTGCTGTAACTTTTGGAATTTTGATTAGCTTAGCTTCCCGAACGAGTGTAATAATTTTATACAATTTTTGTTTTTTTAGAAAAAATAACAAATTAAATTTTGTCTTAAAGCGCAACAAAACCATTGAAAAGCTTGTCGTAATTTTTATTTAACTGATAGTGTGAACGCTGCTTACATGAAGTATCAAAGTGAGAATATGTGCGTTTTTTACAATTTTCTTTGTTATATTGTTTACAGGCGTAAAACTCCATGCAAAAAGCGATTTTACTATCAATCGAATAAAAATCGCGACGTCATGGACAAGTGCATGGCGCAGTCTCCTTTTAGCGCTTATAACTGCCGCTTTTCTGCTCTTTAAAGCAGGATATAAGCCATTATTTTTTTTTACAAAAATGGGAATTTTATAAAACTTCAAACAAAGTGTTTAGTTTTTGTGTAAGTGAATTAAA
>OX375865.1:54537151-54809897 GCA_947359475.1 Heligmosomoides polygyrus bakeri
CTGCATCTAAACCAGTGCAGGCTGCGTACGCTAAGAAAAGGCAATCTTTTGCTTTGTTAAGATAAAAATAACGAGTATCATGTTTATTGATCGAAGCAAGAGACTCATTTCAAGGCAATGGTAATTTCAAATCATTTCCAAAACATAGCTGCTTATTCAATTAAACATTTCATGTATAAGAAGTTGAATCCAATGAAATCAAGTATGCTTTTCGAACTTAAGCAAGCATCTTAACAATATCTGCACTGACTCCATCTGCTCGCTACCTACTAGCTCTTATGAGTTTACATTTAGAAGACGCTCTTGTTGTATTCGGCTGTGAATCGATTCAGGAACGGTTTCCATCGCTTGTCGAGAAGCTGGTTCTCGACGAAGTAGTTGAGTAAGACCTGATGGACGAACAAGTACTGCTGATCAGTCTGAAAGACGAACTGATACCGGGGAAAGCTGTTCGGTCCACTGTTGTATCCGTTTACCTGAATGGTGTTAGCTCGTTGAGATCTAATCCGAAGAAGAATTTTATTGCAGTCCTCGATGGGTTCACTGAGACATATCGACTCCAGAATGTACTGAATCAGAACCATTGACCCAGTTCTGCCAACGCCAGCAGAGCAATGGACGACGATCGGGCTCCTAAGCAGAGTAGGGATAGATGGCCATCCTAGACAGGAAGAGAAGCTACTTACTGTGTGCTTTTAATGACCTCAAGCACTTGAATAATGGCTGTATCGGCGGGAGGCACACCTCGATCAGGCCAATCGATCCAGTGAATGTGTCTGGTTCTTATTTTCTGAAATTTTTTCGAATGCTTGGGTCGGTTAGAGCTTCAGGGCTGCAAATCTGAAAAAGGCATAAACACCCACTCTTCCACCTTGCTCGACAACCAGCGTTGATATACGTACTTGGGCATTCGTCGCAGAGGTGAACCTCATCTGCAATAGGGTTTTCGCCGATATTCTGCAACAGACCTCGAACGGTGAGACAACCGGCAACCATCAGCTCTCCCAAAGAGTTCGTTCGGCTGTCTGAACATCATGTTGGCGGGGTACAAACCCTACTTCGAGGGCGAATTCATCTCAAGAACAATTTCTCGATGCGGTGAAGGAATTACCCGATTAGAGCCTCTCGCTTACTCGGATACCCGAGGGCGTAGCGACATAAAGACGGAAAATGAGGAGAAACCTGATGCTATGCACTATACACGCTTGGCAAGAATGCCGGCTAACGACGGGCGGGGACGCCGATGATGTTTTACCATGAACGGGCTGCTTCCCTGTTCACGAGTAACTTGCTTTCACGAACAACAAGAGCGATGGGCGATTTATGGCAAGCAGAGGGCCGTGCGGAACACCAGGTTCAAATTCGAAAATCAGGAACTTTGAAATTATTCAACTAAAGGAGTTCAATGTTATAGCAACAGGCCTATATTATTACAACAGATCTATATCAGCAACAGATCTATATTATTACAACAGGTCTATATTATTAGGTTGGAAAAAAGTCTTTTCATTTTTTTCAAAGATTCATTACTTCACAACTACAAAGTCAAATCGATTGAGATAAACGTCATTTTGTTCCACTACACTTTTCCAAGGACTGGGTAATTTTCTAATTCCTCTCGCGTAAAGACCGCAGTTCTGTAGTCGAATCATCGCTGAACCCAATTTTTGAGGTCTTCGTCCGTTTCAAAATACTTTTCTCCAGTTTCTTGCTTGATAGCATGGAAGAGATGGTAGTCGGTAGGGGAGAGGTCAGGGCTATACGGTGGATGTGGCATTACCTTCCAGCCCGGCTCCTTTATTGTTTCTCTTGTGAGCCTTGAAACATGTGGTTTTGCACTGTCATGCAGGATCATCACCTTCGACTTCTCAGGCCTCTTTTCTTGGACAGCTGCGGCGATTTTGTGGAGTTGGCCACCGTATGTGGCAGCAGTAGGAGTCTCTCCTTCTGAGAGTTTCCCAGTAAATCACTCCTCTGATATCCCGCTAAACACTCAAGAGGATCTTCATTTCATGAACATTGGCCTTGGGATCAGGCTTAGGGTTCTCTCCTTTTTGTACGCATTGTCTTTTTCTTCGGAAGTTGGCATGCAGAACCCAGGACTCATCGCCTGTCACAATCCGCAGCAGAAACGATTTTCTTTCGTATCTGGACAGAAGAGAAGCAGCGATGGAGAGATGTTGACCTTTCTGATTATCTGTCAGGGCATGTGAAGTCCGAGCTCCAAATTTCCATGCAAAGCCAAGACTTTTCAGATGGATTCCCACTATCCCATGAGACACTTTGAGCTTCTCTGCAAATTGGCGTGTCGTCTGCCTACTATCGGCACGAAGAAGATGGTGTAGTTCAGTGTCGTCCAATTCAGTTGGCCTTCCTGACCTTGCTTTGTCCTCGAGTGAGCAATCTCCCTTTAAAAACTTTCCGGACCACTCATAACAGGCGCGATGAGTAGTAGATCACAAGGGGTATATGGTTAATTTAGTCGGCTGCCCGGCGTGATGTAGATCCTTTAATGAATTCATGAAGAATGACGTGCCGAAAATGGCCCTGAGGTAGATCCGGCTTTGAGGCCGGAAAAATGGGTAGATAGTGAAATACAAGAAGGGCCTTGACCAGTGTCTGTGTGCGAACGGTAGACAAGTGTGATAGAATTACGAAATCAGCTATCAATATTGGCTAGTGCGTTTACAAGGAGAGCGGTAAAAATTTTTTCGAAGTGTGAAGAGACTTTTTTCCAACCTAATAACACATTGACGCCACCGGTGGCTCATAACTTTTCGCGCTATTTTCTGTACTGCTGCCGTCGGTTTTTATAGATGTTTTTTAATGTTCCCTAATTACTTGTGATAGGAGAATGTCCAACAGGAATAAGCAAGAAAATTGTCATTGCTTTCATTAGATGTATCGAAATAAAAATTTTTACTAGGACTACTAGGACAGAGAACAATTCTACAATCAAATCAATTCAAGTCATATTTTTTACCCAAGCTTTGCCCAAACAAGTTATTTGGGGTGGTGATCTCGACATCCTTTTTCAGAATTTGGGGCGATTACGGTAGGTTACAGTAGGTACGAGTAAGTAAAGATGTCGGAGTCATGGTCACCGATTTCGCCCAAACTTCGACTATGGGAGTTATTTGGGGTGCTGATCACGAATCCGACATCCGTTTTTGGTATTACGGTGGACTAGGGTAGGTTACGGTAGGTACGGGAGACTAAGCCCGTCGGCGATTACCTGTACCCACCGTAACCTACCGTACTCCACCGCAATACCAAAAACGGATGTCAGATTCGCGAGCACTCCAAATAGCCTCCCCCCCAACCCTGGGCGACGTCTGGGAAAAAACGGTGATCATGACCTTGGCAATCGTAATCACTCGTACTTACCGCAACCTATCGTAACGGGCCGAAATTTCATAAACGGATATTAGATTCGTGATCAGCACCCTAAATAACTCCTTTGGTAGAAGATTGATAGAAAAAAGCATGCAAAACAAAAAAGCGGTCCGCGAGGGAAAGTATGAGCCACCGGTGGTTCATAGCGCGGGCGTATGTCCCACGCGGCTTTCTGCCGCGAAACGCGATTGTCGTCAATGTGTTAAGGAGCGCGAGTCAACACCTACTGGACGAAAGAGGGAAATCACAAAGTTGAGGACACGCTGCATTAAGAGATCTGGTGGACATCGCCTGTAGTCAAGCGCAAGCCATACCCGGATTGGCGACCACTGTTGAGTCGTACGTTGGCTCCATCTAAACTCGCGGTTCCAGAGAATCCGTGACTGCCAGTAAATCATGTTCTCACAATGCTGCCACCTACGCAGAGACAACTTCTTGCCGTGAAAAAGAAGGCTAACGCTAATTCGAAGACGGTACCGCAAGTTCGACAACAGTGACGCATCGCTCGAAGAATCTCAACGTACCGGTCGACCATACACGCAGAATAGGCAGCTCATACTCGACACCTGTGGCGCTAGACATGATCTATTAGTTCACGGACATTCAGCTCGCACACTCCGAAGTCCGCGGTACCCGATGCCCTCCGGACTTCGCGCAAAGTTGCAGTGTTGTCTCGAATAGTACCCCATGCTTTGGCGTCTGTAGACAAACGGAAAAGTGTTGATGCCTCCCTTCTCTCCTCAACCGTCATCGCACACCTGCACAGATCGACCCCATAGTCACAATGAATGAGAAATGTTGCGTCTACGACATTTTGGTGCGCCACAAGCACCGACTTAGCTGCGCTGAGTTGTCCAAATCACAGCCGAAGCCACCAGTTCCCAAGGGGTCCCAGATTTCCATATCAAATCTGACCAACCCTAAAAATAGTCAAGCCTAACAGGGGAACTGTCTGAACGGTACGCCGGAACGGCAAGAACGAGTACTATAGTGAAAATCTCCGTCCTCCTAATATTAGGCTGGCAACTAATTTCGTGGACTCTCAAGAATCTTCAGTGAAAGTATTTATTAACAAATATCTGATCACAATCTTTTGTCAAAATAAGATCCCTCGGAACGCAGAAGTGCTTCCCATTTATCAGGTAGTTGGTCTATTCCAGGACCATAGAATTAATGTGCTTTCAAGGCCAAGAATCTTTAGAGGAGCATTTTGACCCGATCCATATTAATAAATCGTCTTCCAACCAAGAACTACTGCACTGAACTAAAGATGTGGTAGTCACTCGGCGCAAGGTCTGGGCTGTAAGGTGGATGAGTTTACGCTCCCAGTCAAGGTCTTCTATTTTTTGAGGCGTCCGGCTCGCTACGTTCCCTCCGTTTGGTGGTGTCAGGAAGGTATTAACTTTTGGGAGCTCATCAAGAACGGTTCCAGCATTTATGCTGAAATCTACTCTTCTCCACCTGGCCGCGCGGTGGCTGCGCTCCGCTAGGATCGGTTCAGACAGATTTTCAGGAGCGGAATTACCTTTAGCAAGATAACGCCAGACCACACGTCGCAAATTGGAAGCTTCAAAAAATCGAAGACCGTAGCTGGGAGCGTCCAACTCACCCAGCTTACAGCCCAGGCTGTGCGCCAAATGACTAGCACCTTTATAGCTCACTGCAGCACTTCTTGGTTGGAGGACGATTTATTAATGTAGACCATGTCAAAATGCACCTCTAAGGATTCTCAGCTTCAAAAGCACAAGAATTCTACAGCTGTGGGATAGGCCAGGTAGCTGATAAATTGGTAGCAGTTCCGCGTCCCAAACAATCGTAGTCTGATTGAAAACTGTTATTTGTTAATTTGTTTATGAACACTTTTGTTGAAGGCGCTTGAGAGTCCACGAAATTAGTTGTCAACCTAATAGTAACAGAACATGTTTTGTTTTTGCCGAATCCTTAAGGCAAACGAGTAGGAGAGTGTAATGGTTAAGGGTCCGCAGTGTTTACCACGGCACTGCCGTGGACTGGTGGCGCAGTGGTAGAGGGCTGTTCGTAAGGTCAGGGTTCGGTTCCCATTCTACGCCGCGTTTTTGCACTTTTGCCACTTTAGTATCGGATTTCCATAAAGATTTTCATATCTGAACTTGTTTTTGGCTTCACAGTTCCTGCCCAGTGGTACTTCGCTACAGCCCAAGCCTGGAATCGCGTTTGGTGGCGTCGTGACCTGGCACAATCCTCTTCTGGTTGAAACTCTTGGACCTCTTCTTCCACTACCTCCAACTTCTCCACCTCGTCGATCTCCAGCTGTCGCAGTTCGAAATCCTGTAGTATACTTGCTATCCATTCCGCCAGCTTCATCTCGTCTCTCGAAGGGGCAGCATCCAGTGGAGATCCGCACTTCAGTGCCAGTAGGTGAATGACCACTCGAGGGTTAGCAGACATTGTAGAGTCAGTGTTGGCGGCAGCAGCTTGTTATGACCGCGCGACTTTGTAAGCATAACAGAGGCGACAATATTTATCGAGGTGGTAGGTCAAGTTGAAGGTCATGTGGTCCCCTCCTGAGCTGTGAGTACACTGGTGCCATTCACCTAATAGATTGCATTTGAAGCATTTTCTAGCTTTCTGCCATTGATTGCATCATGCTGTTCCAGCGTCAAAATTTCTTACATTGACGACGAGAACAATTTATTGGAGTAAAGGTTTCATATAAAATCGCATTTGGGATATTTCGGACATTGCTGGCAGAGATGTCGACTAATAATAAGGATTCAAAACATCTTACCGTAGCAAACTTCAAAAAACAAGTTCAGACATGGAAATCTCTATGGAAATCCGATACTATGGTAAAAGTGCAAAAACGCGACATAGCATGGGATGCGGACCCTCGACCTCACGAACACGAGGAAGCCCCTCTACCACTACACCACCCAGTCCACGAGCCAGCATCTTGCGCTGCCGTGGTAAGCTCGCTCTGCGGACCCTTAACCATTACACCTGTACTCGTTTGCCTCAAGGATTCGGCAAAAACAAAACGTGTTCTCTTACTATTTCGAGGACGGAGATTCTCCCTATAGTACTCGTTCTTGCCGTTCCGGCGTACCGTTCAGACAGTTCCCTTGTAAGCCCTTCAAAGTATGCCTGGTTAGGCATCCAGGCGTGTTCTCGCTCACTCCCAGATCCAACTAAGACCGTCACTTTAAGTGTGAGCAGTGTGGGATTATGTCGTTAGCGCCACACATTTCATTCGGTGGTTCCTCCAAGAGGTGGACAGACTTGAAGAGATTTAGCGATTCTAGAAAAATTAAGCATGACGTTTGCAGGCTTGCGATCCAGTCGAATCCCTTCAGCCACCAAAATGACGATGTCGGAAAAATCTCTCCCCTCAAGGATCTGCCACAGCACATGGCTGAAGCATTAATAGGTGCTGCAAGTTTCATCAAAATATCAAATGTATACGTAACAAGGAGCTGGCAACTCCCAAATTATTGAAGGCGAGACAGCAAAGCCATTTCATCCAATCCTTCCCGTACAAATGCAGCCGCACATGCCGCAACTTTATCAAGGCTCTATCAACTAAACCTCTTTCGAGCAATTAACATGAACGCACCATTGTGGAGCCAATGCATTCTATTGTGATATCGCCAAAGCATAAAGATCCAGGATTTGCAGGAAAGTACTGATAACATTTCTTCGCTCCCTGGAATGCATTATGCAATAACCAAAGTCAAATAAGGATCGAGGACGAAACAGCTCACTTTTTCAATAATATTGCACAGCATGACAATGTATTCGACTCTATCCTGAATGCACATCATCCAGAAGTCCTTGCAGGTCTTCTCAAGTGGTGCCTGAAGATGCAGCCCATGTGCTGACTAGCAGAGAAGTTTGTGGCTAGTACTACTACCTGCGTGCAGATAAATCGCTTCGAGCTGTTTGGTGTGCCGACATAGTTGGCGTGGATGTAGTCGTCTGCGCAGCACTCCAGCTTCACTCTCGTCGCATCCAAGCAACCAACGTCCTGAATATGTTCGGCATAAGGTGGCGGTTAGTCAAATTTCAAATCTTCTTCTTCAGCGTCTGCCCGTTTCGTAGCAGGATCCGCCGTTCTGGTGTCATGACGCCACCTTTCCCGATCCAGCGCTAGATCATGGTGGACACTAGCTACTTTCAAGTCCATATGTAACGTACCGGACCAGCGCTGCTTTGGACGCCCTCTAGGCCGCTTTCCAATTACCTCGGAGTTAAGGCCTATCCTGCGGACGCTGTCTTCCTTTCCACGCAGAACGGTACCATCGTAAGGGAGCTTCGCGCATCTTGTCGCGCAACACCGAACTTCTGCCGAATAGCATCATCTCTGATGCGGTCCATACGGGTGACTCCAGCCGTCCAGCGCAGCATTTTCGTCTCCATGACGCTGAGGCGCGTTTCAACTTCCTTGGTCACAGGCCAACACTCAGTGCCGTACATCGCTACCGGCCGCACGACAGCTCTGTAAATCTTCGACTTCAGGTGCTCTGGTATCTTCCTATCGCAGAGCACGCCAGTCAACGAGCGCCACTTGGACCAAGATGCACTCACGCGTGAATTCACTTCAACCATCAGTTTGCCGTCAGACTCGACTGCTGATCCCAGATACTTAAAAACCGAAGTGCGTGGGAGCTCGATGCCATTAACCTTGATGGAGCTTGACTCAGTAAAGTCCGTCGTTAGATATTCGGTCTTCTTCACGTTCAATCTGAGTCCAAACCGCTCCAAGGGATCACATCAAGCTTGCACCTCTTGCTCGAGTTCATCTTTATCTTCGCCAGCGAGCATTTCGTCATCAGCATAAAGCAAAGTCCAGGGGACTGGCTTCTGAAGATCCCGTGTAATAGCGTCCATCACCATAACAAAGAGGAGTGGGGAAAGCGCAGAACCCTGGTGTACCCCGACAGAGATGGGAAACTCCATCGAGGTTCCAGCTGCAGCTTGAACTCGACTTTTTGGACAAGAGTAGAGAATTCGCACCCACTCAATGAGCTCTTCAGGAACTCCATGTTGACGCAGGGCGTGCCATATCACTTTACGCGGTACGCCGTCGAAGGTCTTCTCCAAGTCGAGAAAGGCGATATGCACTGACTTCTGTTTCTCGCGATGCTTCTCTTACAGGAGGCGGGCGGCATGTATCGCATCATTGGTGCCACAGCCAGCTACGAAGCCGCAGTGATTGCTGGAAAGCTGGACGATGTCACGAATTCGTCCGCCGACAATTCGCTCAAAGATCTTCTGCTGTGCAAGCGAATCGGAGGTAATTTGAGCAGTCAGCAGGACTGCCCTTCTTTTTCCAAATTGGAATCGTCGTGCTTTGGCGCTAACACTTAGGCACCTTTTTCTCCGCCACAACCTGGTTAAAGAACTTCGCCAACCACTCAGCAGGGTACCGCAGCTTTGACTTCAGTAGATCAGCTGCCACGTCATCGGGCCCAGTCGCTTTGCCTAGCCTCACCTTCCTCAGAGCCGCTTCTGTCTCCTCCACGGTGATCTTGTGAACGGAACCGTGAACAGAAGCCACAGAAGGGATGACCGAGTGAGGAAATTCATAGTGGAAACTTCCTCATAGTAATCACGCCATCGCTTCAGCGCCTTCTTGTGGTCTGTGGCCGCTCTCATCATTGATGTCAAAAAACTTTTCAATATCCTCGGTTTGGAGATGACGGCTCTTAGGAAGTCGGTAAAAATACCGCTCACCATTTCGAGTTTCCCGTTGACATCTCCATATTGAGTGGCTTTTGCAACATCCACGGCCTTCTTTGCAGCTTTCCTCGCTTCTTGGTACTTCCGCCAGTTATCGGCTGTCTTTTCGCCGAGAAAAACGTGATAGAGCGACTTCTTCTCTCGCACTTTTGCTTTCACGTCGTCTGTCCACAGCCACGTCTGCTTTTCGACCTTCCGTCGCCAAGGCTTCGTAATGCCGAGTTCCGACTGTGCAGTTTGACAAATCGCGTCGGCAGCCTTCTTCCAAGTTTCGCCGAACAGTTGTAACTGTCCGTAACCACAAGAAATCACAGCTGCTTCCTTCTCTTTCATTCGTCACTACTTGATTCTGGGTGTACCGCATCACTCGACCTGCTTCTGCCTTGGAGGGACCATCTTTAGGGTGCAGATCAGCGGTCGGTGCTGTGGGGCGACCGTCTCATACTTCACGTCCATCGCATCTGAGACTTGGAGCTCCCACTATAGTATGATGTGGTGTGAGTCGCGTTTACCAAATACGGTGTTCACTATGGTGAGGTTATGCGATGCCACATATTCAAGGATACGCTCACAATCGGCGTTACGCGACCCGTAACCGAATCCACCATGACAGCTGTACCCTTCTTTCGTAGCACCTACGTGCCCATTAAGGTCACCAGCGACTATGATGACATCTTTCGGCGGCAACTCCGCTATCTTCTCATCGAGCAGGTTCCAGAACTCATCCTTGGCTCGATCGGAGCAGCCAGTCTGCGAAGCATACGCAGAGAAGAAGTGATAGAGTCGCTCCTTAGCGGCGACAACGATCTTCATCAATCGATCGTCCAAGCGTTCGACGCTTACAATCGAGTCACGAAATCGTTCGGAGACGGTGACTCCAACTCCACTGGTGGTCCTGGGACTTCTACATGGAACGGCCTTAAAGCCTCTTCCTATGTCGCTTAACTTGCGGCAGGACCACCTCGTCTCCCGCACTGCACAGAAATCAACTCTTTTACGCTCCAGTGCTTCAATCAACTCGCACAAGCGACCCGTCAACGTATCCACATTCAGCGTTGCCAGCGGGTCTTGCTTACGTTACGGGACTGTCGGACTAGCTCAGTTGCCTCCTGATGCCGTCTTCGCATCAGGGATCCTCGCATACTTCTCACTCTCGCATGGGCTCAGCGAGTGCGCCATGGCTCCCGCGGACGCCGTAGCACTATCTCGATACTCATGTACCGTCATCAACCATGTGATGTGACATGAGTCTTCTAAGCCGGCCTGTCGCCTGCCTTCAAGTGTCCATGCTTAGCTTAGCTCGCAGAGCCAGCAGTTTCCAGTGGCACCACGTGGAGGGACGGACATCGCCACCTGGCGGTTAGATTCAAATAGTAGACAAAAATTGTGGCGCTGGAAGGCGAAACAACTTTTCATGCTAATGGCTGAGGGGGAGGAAGAGAGAAAAATTTCGGCGACGCGGCGCTCTCATCTTCTCCACGAACGAAAAGCAGATTTTTTAGTTGCAAGTGCTCCAACGAGCCTGCTGGTGTGTCTCGTACCTCCGCGCTTCGCGTGAGCCGCTTAACTAAGGTAAGGTACACTTCAAAATATCTACTACTTTGCAGCCTTCTTCCATCTCCTAGATGCACAAAAAACAATAATTGAAAACCTTAGTATTTTGCAGCATTGCCCTACCTTTCTTAAAATCAGGTGAGTAGTTTTGCGGTATGGAGACATTCAGAGCCCCCCCCCCCCCCTCACTACTATGTTCAACATCGGCATCATCTTCGACGGTTCATTGACGTTGTTGTTTGTGCTAATCAGGATCTTCGTCCCTTAGATTGTTCGACAACCCTCCTGATGCCTCACAGTACGGTCTCCCAGTTCCCTCTAGCGCCAACTTGACTGCATGTACCTTCGCTCCTCATCCTCAAGCCGTCGACCTCAGGCAGATATCGGCATTCTACATTCTCGGTAGGTACTGAACGTCTGATCGATTTTAGCCACACGACGAAAAGACTTTTTGTCAGTGCAAAGGATTTCACCTCTTCCAGTACCATGTTGAACAGAAAGTTTTTCCACGCGGGACTGCTACAGCAGTGACAGATCACCTAACGGTCATCGACTGACAACCACTCAAAGAATTGTCACTTGTAAACTAAAACCAACAACGTGCACTGATATTGGCCTACAGCTTAAAACCTTCGATCTGCAGTGAAGAACTTCCGTCGCCAATAACACGCGTGTCTCGCACCCGATCGGTTGAATCTGGGGGAAAACCGATATTACTGTATAGGAGACGATAATGCCGACCGATATTGATTGCACTTTCAGCCGATCACAACAACGTAACTCCCACCCCGACCTGAGAGAAAATCGATAATATTAAGCGATATTGATTGCCTGAACAAGATCTGACACGTTCTCTTTTTGACATCGGCGGTACGTCTTCTGCTTCCCGACGCACGCTAGACGACGTCTGCGGCACGCCTCCCAATTCCGGGCACTCAAAAATGCACGCAGTTGCCGATGTGTCAAGCACCAAAGGACCACGCTTCCGGCACAGCATCCCATGTTGAACGGGAAGTCTTGCCCACGCAAGATACGCTGAAGCGTTCACACATTACCCAAACGTCACCGACGTTAAAATTTTCATATATAGGTGATGAAAGCGATAGTTTCATGATTAGACAACCTTGTTTCGGAGGAGCGCACATTTCTATGTATTGAGGACGACGAATCGGAAAGATCCGTTGTCAGCCTGCGGAAGCCCAAACCCTACCAACGGCGGATTTCGCATATTTATATTCGACCATCTAATGGCAAGCATAGAGTGGGATACATCCGGTGAAAGCTTCATAGGTTGCTCAAACAGAATTACTCTTCTCATGCAGAAAGACCTCAGAATGCCTTATTTTTTTGGATTTTTTTCTGTAGTTCATAACATGCGTTGTGTTAGGCAAGGCTTTTGCGTACCCCAATTGAATAAATAAAAAATGAGCATGCGGATTCGCGGTGTTTTCTTCAGAGAATTCAAAATAGACCAACAGACCTTCTGAAGCAAAACAAGCAAACAGCACGCACTTGTACAGGACACATCTAGGATTGGTACTGTTTAACTAGTGGCCATTCTATAAAGAATATTGCGCCTTAAAGTACAGTGAGGCCGCAGATAAGCGAAGGAAGGCGGAGACGTTTTGGAAAAAACAACAGTGGCAAACTGAAGACGTTGATCTGCGACGTCGGCGCAAAAGTATGTCTTCAGGTACTATACGCTTGTGTTCTTGATATTGGAGACAGAAAACGTTAACGATGCGTCTCCATAAATGGGAGAAATTCGTCCTATTGTTTACGATAGGAACGAGCCACTTTTGAAAAGTTGCGGTAACAAATGAATCTTCTACGACATGATCTTCTACGGCGCGTTATGTGCGTAGTAGTTGCATCCGGCAACTTTACCAACAGATTTTAAAGATCTGTTTGCACTCAAATATGTATGCTGTGGCAACCGTTCGATAAAAGCTCATCAGATAAAACATCTTAGCGCCGTGTGAAACAACTGCAGCCCACGGCAGTTTAGATTGTCCTCGAAGCTCCAAAGTGCATCAGTGGCACAAAATCCAGCAGGCAGCTTTGGATACCAGACATAAGAGCCCGATTCTAGAAAGTAACACATCAGCACATCGGATCCGAGGCGCTTTGGATCGCTGCCAAAAAGTCGAAGGTCGTCCGCAAGAGAGATCATTGGATTTTCAGGGATTTTTATAGGTAGAGATTGCGCAATGTTCTCGTTCTATACATCCCAATGTGAAGAATAGGCGAGGCGCAATGCCTCGTTAAAGTGATCTTTTTGGTGTATTTGTGTATTTGTAGATTGTTTGTATTGTTATGTGTATTGTTTCTGTTCATAACTATGTTTATTGAAGTAAACTTGTTGTTATCCTAGCAGTGAAATCGGTCGATCGAGGTCCACCTCGCCTGTGCCCGGCGCCGGCCATTCGGAGACGACGGGCGGCGCGTGCCCACTAAAGGCCGCCACAGACTTCTGCGGCGCCGCTGCCCTATGCTTATCCATAGGGCAGAGACGCAGAGCTCGCCTCCAGCGGCGCCGCTGGCCGGCCGGCGGCACCGGCGGCACCAGCGGCGTCGCCCAGCGGCACCGGCGGCGTCGATGGCGGAAATGACTTGAATCATTCCACCCGGCGGCGCCGCTCCAGCGTCTGTCTGTCTGCGCTCTGCGCTCTGCCCTTTCGCGGCGGGATCCAGAGCGGAGACGGTCGATGCGGGCGCGCGATCGTCATCGGGGCGCGTTATTGTTAAGCACCAGTCGGTCCCCACTAGAAACAGTACAGTACCTCGCCGTCACCGCTCCCACTGAGTCAAGCCGCTGAGCGGCGCCGCCGAGCGGCGCCGCAGAAGTCTGTGGCGGCCTTTACCAGGGAACTCAGGGACGGGGTAGGCTTCGCGCGGCAGGTAACGCCCCCATCTCCGGAGCAGGATCAAGGGAGCATATGCTGAGGGACTCCACCCTCGATCGTGATTGGTGTAGAGCCGACCCCGACCAATCACGATCGAGGGTCGGGTCCCTCAGCATATGCTCCCTTGATCCTGCTCCGGAGATGGGGGCGTTACCTGCCGCGCGAAGCCTGCCCCGTCCCTGAGAATGCCCTCTTCCCATGGAACTTCGGAATGAGACCTATATCACGTGAAAGAGCTCGAGACGCTGATCACAGATATGTAGACCAAATTTGCTAAATGGGATCACCTAAGCGAGTTATGGCCGGCGGAAGCCGCGATGCTATGTGTTAGGCGCGCTCAGTCAGCGTTGGGCGCAGTATTGTGCGGAAATCAGCGGTTCGACTATCAGCACCGGCAGCAGCGGCGGCGGCGCAGTGGTAGAGTGCTCGCTGCAAAGGATTGGGTTCATTGGTTCGGTTCCCGCCACTGGTGGGATTTTTGCATTTTGTAATCTATCTTTGACGAGGACCTATAACCTCATTTTTAGCACATTTTGGGCGAACAGCTAATGGCGACTAGCATTTACGTCTATTTGAAGACGGAAACGTGTTTCAGGTAAAATGTTTTATTCATGACGTGAAGCAAGTCAGAAATTCAAATCAAAACAAAATAAAAAGTAAAAATAAAAGCAAAAATCAACAAAACTTAGTAAACATAATAAATAAAAAATAAAGGCACTAGTTAAAGGTTCCGACTCCACCAACACGACTTCGGTCGAAAAAATTTTTTCGCTGAAACTTCGTCTATTGGGGTTATTTGGGGTGCTGATCACGAATCTGACATCCGTTTTTCACGATTCGGTCGGAGACCACCCATACGTTTAACAAGGGTGGTCCAGGCAGAGTCACCGATTTCGCTGAAACTTCGTATAGAGGGGTTATTTGGGGTGCTGATCATGAATCTGACATCCGTTTTTCACGATTCGGTCGGAGACCACCCATACCGTTGCTACAACCGTTCGGCCGAAGTCGTGTCGGTAGAGTCGGAACTTTTAACTAGTACCTTTACTTTTTATTTATTATGTTTATTAAGTTTTGTTGATTTTTGATTTTATTTTACTTTTTATTTTGTTTTGAATTGAATTTCTGACTTGCTTCACGTCATGAATAAAACATTTTACCTGAAACACGTTTCCGCCTTCAAATAGACGTAAATGCAAGTCGCCATTAGCCGTTTGCCCAAAATGTGCTAAAAATGAGATTATAGGTTCTCGTCGAAGATAGATCACAAAACGCGAAAATCCCACTAGTGGCGGGAACCGAACCAATGAACCCAATCCTTTGTAGCGAGCACTCTACCACTGCGCCGCCGCCGCTGATGCCGGTGCTGATAGTCGAACCGCTGATTTCCGCACAATACTGCGCCCAACGCTGACTGAGCGCGCCTAACACATAGCATCGCGGCTTCCGCCAGCCATAACTCGCTTAGGTGATCCCATTTAGCAAATTTGTTCTACATATCTGTGATCAGCGTCTCGAGCTCTTTCACGTGATATAGGTCTCATTCCGAAGTTCCATGGGAAGCTGACGGCATTCTCTGGTTAGGGGGCCAGCCTTCCCCCGCGCAACTCTATATAAATGGTGCCCTGGCGCGCCGAGAACAATCTTCGCTGCTGTCGATGTCGCGAGCGGCCGCTCTCGGGGCAGTCTCCACCTGGTGCGAGGTGGCGAGCGGCGGGAGGAGTCTTCATCTGATGCGTGGTGGCGAACGGCCGTTCTCGGAGTCAGTCTGGACTGGTGGCAGGGCCGCGAGCGGTCGATTCGAAGGAGCGGGCACAGCAGAGTCAGACGGACCGACCCCTGCTGGCGCCATAGAGAGTCAAATAAATCGATTTCGCTGTTCGGTTCGGGCCACATACCTAGGGTCCGCCCCAGGTGAAACACCCCGGTGTAAAATAGGGGCCGAACCAAATGGAAGGGAATCAATAACACTACCGCCTGAAAGCCGCGAGGAGAGGATATGGCGCGAATCCTGCAGCAGAGACTCGACGCAGCTATAGCACGGTTGATCTGCGACCACTACACGTGCACCGACACCAGAGAACCGGCAGTAAGGAGAACGCCCCACTGTTACGTTGCGACAAACAATCGCAGGACGAACCTCTGTCCAAGCTCTAGCGAGTGCGGCGCGAGGGCTCACGCTCTGGTCAGCGGTCGACACGACCTGCTACACTGCCTAGTCTATGGCAAGATTCGCTCCTCACGGCTTTTAGGCGGAAGTGTTGTCGATCCCATGTCCTTTGGTTCGACCCCTACGTTACGCCGGGGTCTTTCACTCGCCTAGGGGTGTGGCCTGAACCAGACATGGGAATCGATTTATTTTACTACTATGGCACCAGCAGTAGTCGGTCTACCCGCCTCTGCTGCCAGCTCCTCCGAACTGGCCGCTCGCGACATTGCACCGAGACCAGAATCCTCCGAGACCTGCTACTGAAAGTCACGGGCAAGAAGATCGAGGAACAGCTCGAGGCTACAACAGCTGAGAGCGGAACTCCTCTCGTTGAAAGTGCTGGCTAAGGATACGCGAGAAAATGGAAATGCCCAAGGTCAAGGGCCCCGAATTACGTTCAGGGTATTGTGCTGCAACGGTGGACCCGTCGGAAAATGATCCAGGAAAACGACGAGAGGGCAACGGTGTACGAACAGCCTAATGCGGCCGACTTCAACAAGGTGGTCTACCACGCGGGCTTGGATCCGCTATTAGCGATGACCCTTGCCGACGTGTACTCGTATAGGGATTTCCAGGGAATGAATTTTAGCGACTTCGTGTTGAAATTCCGCATGAAGTACGGTAGCATAGGGAAGACATGCTATCGCAGCTGTTGTTGTCCAGACAGCCCTCGCCGCGGAGACAATGGTGACCCAGCCACCCACCTCGAGACTCGAGACCTGATTTGGTGTGATTACAATCGATAGAGGGATAGGGGCTCAGACGGCTTGCATTGGCAGTCCAGAAATTGGGATTGATCTAAACCCTAGCATCTCCTATATCAGAATTTCGAGCTCTATCGAAAGAGGCAGTAAGCCTCAATAACCCTTACAACATTTTTTTCATGTGCTGTCTGACTTTCGTTAAATATCAGTTTTATTTATATCAGAATTTACTACGAGGCATGTTTTGAAACTACTGGTATGAACTTACCATCTCCTGCATTAAATCCTGTCTAAATAACCCTTAACGCGACTTTTTAGGCTTTCTTTGCTTTCGATAAATATCGGTTTTTATTTATGCAGAATTAATTGCGAGGCATGCTTCCATACTACTGATGTAAACTCTACCATCTCCTGTACTAGAACTTTGAGATCTATCAAATAATCCAGAAAATAACCCTGCCTCAATAACCCTTGAAGCGAATTTTTTCAGGCGCCGTTTTCTCGCTAAATATCGGGTTTATTCACATATATCAGGACTAAATGCGAGACATGCTTCCAGGCTAAAATTACACGAGGATTCCGATTAGATAAACGCGAGATCTTTTAACAGAAGTTTAAAGCGTTAGTTCAACATGACATCTCTTTAGCATTTCGTAACTGATTTTTCTATGGAACATCATAATGCACACGCCATATATCTACACCGATACTAAGGCTGAATAGGTGATTCATCCAATCTAATGTTCACCGAGAATAAATTTCATCACACAATACTTTAAATTGCTCGTCCAGTCGTTTGTTGCTTCCAGTAGTATTTTGACCTCGCGTTCCACAGGCAGTGTATGCATAGCTAATGTCTCCACCAAATAAGAGTTAGGCCTCGTGCATACTTGCTGTCGCCGCGATGGAATCGCGGCGATGAGTTTTGCAGAGCGACGCTAAAGAATTTCAATTTCTCAGTGCTCGTCGCATCGCCCATCGCTTTGCAAGGGAGCGCGACGGCGATCCGTCCAGGACCAACGCTAAACATCCCGCGCGGCGTGAAAAACTCATGCTTGCGATAAGCGCGGGAAGCCATCGCGCATGCCGACCGCCACCGTTGCGGCGGCCGCGGCGAAATTTCCTTTGACTATTCGACCGCATGCGGCGGAATCGCCACGAGCTGAGCGCCGCGATGGCATCGCGGCGATGGAAGTATGCCCCTGCCTTAGGCCAGTGTTATACTCCCGCGGGAGCATACGCGGAAGTATAAGGGCGGGAATCGCGCCGAGATCCCTCACCTAGTCAATCGCCGCGCCCTGCCACGCCCGCCGTCCGCGGTGCACCTTTAGTCCGCGGACGTTCCGCGGATGCTCCCGCGGGAGTATAACAGAGGCCTTAGAAAAGCTCATGAAATGCTTTGAGTAAACTAGAGTACTTCTGTGCTCTTAGGAGGCCTGCCTACTGCCAAATCGAATTCATTGTGCAAGTTAAAACTGGGAACGTGTTCTACGCACTGAGGACCATAATGTCGTTTTCAAAAAGGTTGAGCACTTGGGATGCTCTTAGAATTTCCCATTTATCTAGTTATATACCTCGCAATTTCAGCCTGGAAGCATGCCTCGCAATTAATTCTGATATAAGTAAACACTGATATTTAACGAAAATAAACAACAATAAACTAAAAGTCGGCTTAGGGATTATTTAGGCAGGATAATTTCTGGCTCATTCGACAGAGCTCGAAATTCTGATATAGGAGATGGTAGGCTTCAGATCAATCCCAATTTCTGGACTGCCAATGCCAGCCGCCTGAGTCTTTCATCTCTCTATCGATTGTCCTCACACCAAATCTGGTGGACGTACAGGCTCGCGTGGTTGGCTGGGTCGCTATCGCCTCCGCGGCCAGCGCTGCCTGGTTGAATGCGAAGCGGCGGGTATCACGCTAATTGGCTCGCAGGCACTGTCCACGTCTTTGCTCGCACCGCTTTCAGGCAAGACGTTCCCCTCCCCAAGGCAGTGGCCCAGGCCCTACCCAAACACGTACGTGAAGGGAGTTTTGAGAACCTCGTAGAGGCGCTCGAGAAAAAGTTGCGGGAGGACGACTCGTCCACGCAACTAAAGGTGTACTTGGAACTGAGCACCTCAGGAAAACTGTGGATGTCACCACGTGCTGCGTTGAGCTAGAAAGGCTAAAGGCCCCCACACACTTCTGCGGTAACGCCGTTCGCCGCTGTGGTTAAGGATAGGGCAGAGACACCGCCTACGGCGAGCTCTGCGTCCCTGCCCTATGGTTAAGCATAGGGCCGCGGCGTTGCAGCAGAAGTATGTGGGGGGGGGGCCTTAAGGCGCCTTAAATACTCGCGCCGCCGCGCGGCGCGGCATGATGGTCGACATAGCTATCGATTTTTCGCGCCGCCCGGCGGCGCCGCATCGCTTTCACTCCGCCGCCTCAAAACACCACATTTGACGTTTGATTCGGGTTAGGCCCCGTTTATACTTCGTCGCGGCGCGACGCGATGCCACGTATAGTGGCCATATTGATTGTGCGACGCCATCGATCAATTTGGCCTCATTGCGTGGCCATTGCGTCGCGCCGCGACGAAGTATAAACGGGGCCTTACGGTATTCGGCGAATCGCGCCGCTGGAGGGAAGGGAGCGGCGCGGCGCATCAGCTGCGGCAGACTCGGTGTGGAGTGCGAGATTTCACCACCGAGATGAATCGTTGTGCCCGAACCTCGCCTAGGGGGTTATTTGGGGTGCTGATCACGAATCTAACATCTGTTTTGCGTATTACGCTGGAGTTTGAGCGAAATCGGCAACCATGACCTTAGTCACCCGTACTTTGTGTAACCTAGGAAGGGAATGGAGATTTGTAGACATTCCCAAAGTTTCACCTACAACGCCAAAGATATTTTTAGTGCACAATGATCGCGGAATGGCCATATGAGAGAGGATTCTGAGTGATTCTCGACAATGAGTACCCTCCAATAGTTTTACTTTTGAACCCGTACAGGTTGCAAAATAAAGTGTCGTTTAGTGCCGTCTGCATTGCAGGGGATTCGCGTCAATACTACACACACCAGTTTCAACCGTATCTTGGACGGACGACTTCGACCCCAGCTTTTAAGAGAGGATTTGTCGCTTCCCACAGAAATCCTACCACTAACATTGGCAAGATGCGTTCCGCTGATCGGCCAGATGAATCTTTTCTGTTTTGGTCCTCCATTGACTCATGGACCGTCTTCTCCGTCATCCGTCATGGTGCCATTGTCGCGCGTCACTCACGCTCACCCATCCTAAGGTCGGCAGCAGAGTCTTGCGGATGCGGCGGACCCGCCATGACAACGGCGGGTGGGGATTACTGTACGCAATACTGCGTGCTTTTGCCGGCAGTTGCGACCTATAAGAATGTCATAGATATAGAAAGCAAAACGTTTTTTGTTTTGTGAAGAAGCGTTTTCTAAGCCAAGTTAGAGTACTTGAATGCAAGCCCTGAAATCTAATAGAACACTCCTTATAGCTTAACTGTTCTGTACCATTTCGCGCTTGCTCTCACTTTTGTCGTTCTACCTCCACTAAAAGTTCCTCGGTTAACAAGCCGCTCGAAGATAATGCTGTCGCCTTTGTAATGACAGCACTCCCTCCGATGCCTTGTTGAGTCCGGGAGGTTTGTCCGATACAGTTATAGCTCGCACTAAAAAGAACGCTCTGCATTGTTGTCGCATTCTGTGGAAGGGATTTCCCTAAACCTCACACGGCTAACTTGTGGCTGGAAGGCCATGAAGATCTGCAGCGCAATTAAGGTTGCCTAATATCGTCCTAAGGTATTTTTGCGTTACGTTTTGGGTGCAGGATTCCATACGCCTCGATTTGTCGACACTAACGGTGATTATATTGCTGGTTGTCAAACTCTTTTATGGACAGAAATTATGGACGGCGGGAGCAATATGGACGAGTTCTCCGGGTGCTGTCGCGAGACCCTTAGAGGCCCTAACGCGGAGTGCGTACCCAATGCAATCAGAAGAGGAACTGTCACGCACCAGAGCCGGAGAGCTGGTAAGCCAGTTGACCAACTGGTCGGAATACCACCAGCTCTACATGGCGATGGAGATCGCGCCAAAGGAGTCGACCTATGGGACGGTAAATGTGCCATGGCGAAGCGATGCGAAAGAAGCAAGCGCATGGCGAAAGCAATGTGCGAACAGATGGAAGAGCCCGAGCCGAAACGATCTGAAGGAGTACGTAGACGAGATCATGCTACCGCGGTAAACCGATCAAGGTATGTTCGAGGAGGAGACACGGGTATTAGTGTAGATCCCAGCGCGCCCGAACACAACCTGAAGAAAAGAAGGGCTTCAACTGCAACAAGTTTGGGCACTTAAGAAAGGACTGCGCAGAGCAGAAAGCCGCGCGAGCAGAGGACAAACACACACAGCCGGCTAACCAGCAATGGAGGCCGAAGATGTTCACAGACTCGTTCAGTAGATGGATGTGTGGAGCAACGGAAATGGATTGACTCCACGAAGGTCTAGTCGGTGCACAAACCACAGCGCAGGTCCAACCGTTGGGCATGGCGCGAACTACCCCTTTGGACACCAGCTCGCAGATATAGTTGTGCTCGAATGACCTATTCGAATAGGCATTCAAATGATTTTTATTCGAATTTGAATATTCGAATTCGATTATTCAAAAAATCGCGTTTTTCGAATGTATTCTAATTTGAATGTTCAAAAAATCGCGTTTCTTTCGAATGTTAAAAAAAACGCGTTTCTCGAATATATTCGAAATTCTAATGCTCGAAAATTGCGGGTATTCAAAACCATTCGAATATTCGAAATTTTTGCGAGAGCACAACTATACTCGCAGATAAGCATCATTCCACTACAGATGGCAAACTGCGCAGCAAAACGGGTATGACGTAAATGCCGACGTCGACGAATTTGACCTCGACAGGAGCAAATGGGTTTACGATGCTTCAGGCAGTGCCACGTCCTTCAAAGTTGCCGTAATGCTTCCGATGCAAGCAAGCAAGGGCCAGAAGCAATGAATCGGCTTATTCGGAATGGCCGGCGCCGGGCACAGGTGAGGCGGACCTCGATCGATCGAACCCACTGCTAGGAGAACAACAAGTACACTTGAATAAGCATAGTTATGAGGAGAAACAATACACATAACCATTCAAAGAACCTACAAATACACAAATACACCAAAAAGGTCACTTTAACGAGGCATTGCGCCTCGCCTATTCTTCACAGCAAGCACTACAGGAATGATAAGGTAACTGCTGTTTGCATGAATATAAATCTAAAAACAGCAAAATCGATGACTAACTTACTTTGATACTTTGATGGTCCTTTGTCGGCTGGAGGTCTTCTCAGCGGGGACCACAACTCTTCCAGACCGCTCTATCTCTGGCTGCTTGCAGCCAGTGAGACAGACTCCGCTCTCTGAAAGATCTTGAGAATGAGTCTGCCCATCGCGTTGGCGGTCGTCCCAGTGGTCTCTTATGGTCTCTCGGGAGCCATTCTGTGACACGGAGACTCCATCTATCGTCCTTTCGTCGAAGCAGGTGTCCGGCCCAGCGATATTTGGACTTCTTCATGTACTGCAGCGGATCTGCTAATTGCGACTTCTCCCGTAGCTCCGAGCTTCGTAGGCCTTCTTGCGATTGCTGACGAAGGCTTGTCCTTAGAAGACATCTCTCCAGTGCACGATGCGTAGTTTGCATCGCTCTGGCGATTGTCTTGTTGTCGGGCCAGGTTTCCGTCGCGTAACACATCGCAGGCAGTACAGAGGCGTTGAATATCGAGGCCCTGAGGCCGGGATCCTTGACCTGATCGGTGACTTCGCGAATCGAACTGAAGGCTGCCCATGCTGCGCGTCTCCTGCGGGCGATTTCAGGAGCGAGGTCGTTATCCATGTTCAGCTCTCTTCCCAGATAGACGTAGGAGTCGACCTGGTGCAGAGCGACTCCATTTAACCTTACGAGTCCCGTGTCACACCACTGGTTGACCATAAATTGTGTCTTGGACATATTCATGTCCAATCCAATCTTCATACCTGCCACATTGAGCTCGTTCAGCATTTCCTCGGCTTCTGCCGTGCTGGTAGAGATGAGAACAATATCGTCGGCGAAGCGAAGGTTGCTGATCCGTTTACCGTCTACAAGATAGCCTTTATCGTCCCAGTTCAAGTTTTTCATGAAATCCTGGAGTGCCGCTGCGAATAGCTTGGGAGAAATCGTGTCTCCCTGCCGTACTCCTTTCCCGATAGGAATTTTAAGCTTTCGATCGAACAGCTGGATGGTAGTCGATGTGTTCGAGAAGCATTCGTCGAGAAGTCGGATGTAGGGCGATGGTATACCAGCGTGCACAAGGGCGTTCAGAATGGCGTTGATTTCCACAGAGTCGAACGCTTTCCGATAATCCACGAAGACAAGGACAAGTGGGAGGTGGTATTCGCGGCTCCTTTCGATGAGCTGTGAGACAGTCTGAATATGGTCCATGCAGGAGAAATCCTTGCGAAACGCTGCTTGCTCCACTGGCTGATATTCATCCAAGCAACGCTCCATGCGGTTAAGCAGTATCTTGGTGAAGATCTTGTACACAACCGAGAGAAGACTGATGGGTCAATAGTTGTTGATATCCTCCTGCTGACCTTTTTTGAAGATTAAAACTGTTTTCGACTCCTTCCATAAGTCCGGAATCCTACCAAGTCGAAGGTAGTGGTTTAAGTGCTTGGCAAGAAGTGAGCAGACGGCACTGCCACCCGCACGAAGGAGGACAGAAATGCCGTCCGGTCCGGGAGCAGTGCCCGGCTTCATCCTTCTGATGGCATGAGCAACTTCTGATTCCAGAATGGGGGTACTTCCTCAGCTGGTGGCATCAAGCATTTCGGGAGAGTGATGGAAGAACGGAATAGATCTGTGTAGAATTCTTGAACGATGGCCTTCATCGCTCTTCGAGACGTTTGCGTTGTTACATCCTTATCCACGAGGGCTGACATTATTGCCTTCTGATTGCAGAGATCTCGTTTGCAGCGCTTTATGCTTGAACATTTCCCAGCCGCTTCTAACAGCTTCAATCTTCTGTAGGCTTGAATGGACTCCTTCACTGCAATTCGACAGGCCTTCGAGAAGGTGGCTTTTTCCAGATGGGAAGCGTTAGGATCCAGTTTAACAGCTCTTCTTTGCTCCAAGAGCTTAATCGCATGTGTGTTGAGTCATGAAGCAGACGGCGATGTGACTTCGCAAGAGCTGCTAGCACATTTCAACAGTCCTTTGGAGAGAAGGTCGTAGTCTTCCGATGGATCTTCAAGAAGATTCCAATCATACGACTTTATCGCATATTCCAACTCCTCAGACTTGAATGTGGGGATCCTCACCGGTGCCGGTTTATGGGTGTCACGCTTGAACATCCTCTTTTTGAGAGTCAGCTTCGCACGGACGGGACGGTGATCCGAGCCGGTGTCGAATGAAGGCAGCACAGAGACGTCGAACAGACTGCAGCGTCTGTTCGTAAGAACATGGTCGATCTCCGAACGTGTTTCTCCATTTGGGCTTTCCCAGGTCCATCGTCGGTTTGAAGGCTTCTTAAACATAGAATTTCCATGGTAGAAACGGCACGCGGATAGGAAGTCTATCAGGCGCTCTCCGTTTTCGTTCCTTGAGGAAGTTCCATGTGGTCCTAGCCTCCATTCGTCGTGATCATTCGTACCGACGATAGCGTTAAAGTCACCAACGACAACTTTGTAGTAGCTCTTCTCGTCGTTGACAGTCCTTTCGAACAGCTTGTAGAATTCCTCCTTTTTTCATCTGTGGCCGCAGATGTTGGAGCATATCCATTTATGATGAAGATGGTTCCTTGATCTTTGGTTTCCAGACGAAGAACAGCTACTCGCGGACTGATGATCTTGTAAGAGTCTACTAGGTGGTGCACTGTCGAATTGACGAGAAATCCAACTCCGCCAATATTCTTTCTGTCCACCTTTGCTCCGATAATAAGAAGCTCGTTGTGGTCGGTCCTTCTTATGGTTTCCGTTCTGCCTTTCGTTTCCTGCCGGGCGATAACGCCGTATTTGATGTTTCGGCTTCTATAAAGCAGTGTCCGAAGATCCTACTCAGATGCGATCGAACGACAGTTATAAGTGCAGACGAATAGGCAGTTTCCTTGTCGTGGTGGGAGGGAGTTTCCGGTAGTCCGATTCCAATGACGTCCTGATAGTTTAACTCCGAGATTAGATGGCCCCTCACCGGAGGTGGATGCAACCGACGTCGTAGAAGTCCACCTCCGGCGCGCGGAGGACTGGGGCGCGGGTTTAGTTGTTTGAGCCGTAGCGGTGGTCTGGTTACTCACATGTTCCTGGCCAGGGATACAGGAGAGCCGCCCATACACGAAAAGCGTCGCGTACTGCGTGACCGTTTGTGCCGTTAGCCATCACAAAGTGATGTTCACCCCTTCACCGCGGTGAGGTGGCACATGAAGGGGAAATCGATGACAAGAGAACAAAATAGACCACTATTCTCAACTTCATAACTTCAGAATCTCTTCACATGAATAATTCCCTGTCAAAGCGCTTTAGGGCAAGCTAAGACACTGTTTTGGTCAAACGAATAGAAATTCGAGGGTCATTCAAGAAGTGTGCAGTTTCGTTTTAAGACAAGTACAAGAATTTTTTCCACCCAAATTTTCTTAAAACAAGACGCTAATTTGATAGTCGGCAAAAGTACTTGCCTAGAAGGACAACACTTTGACTTTCCACTGGCTCGCAGTCAAATGTGATTGCATAGGCCAAGTTCCTCAAAAACTTGTTGTGCTACTTGAAAGTTGCTGGACTACTTACGTAGTTACGGACTGACGCTAGGCATTCGACCAAATGGCGTTTGCGACACGAAATCGCGTTTTACTCGCATCATGATAACTTGTTTCAAAACAAAGATTTCCTATGAAAACTTATAGCCGCTTATACGATAGCCTGCTCTATTACGGTACGTAATTACCATTTTAAAACTGGTAGACGCCTTAAAAGCAGAAGCGGAATTAAGGAGGCAAATTAGTGCGCTGACCCAACCGACGTCCATCGTTGCGTTTCATAGGCCATCAGGCAGAGCTGAACTCCTTCAATCGAATCTTAAAATTATTGGATGTGCTTAAATTTCGTTTTCTTGATGTTTTATGGTTCATATTTCTACGACAATTCATCTGATACCCAATTTGATTGGAAGGTGTCCACATTAAACCTGCTGCTGCATTACAATCGTTATTTTCTTTCATTTCAGCGGAGAACTCATCTTTCAGTTGTTATTGAAGATCCGCATTTACAGTTCATTTTACCAGTATTCTGACCTGTTGCCAACTGTCAAATTCGCAAGCAAGCAGACTGTCGAGGGGCGTTCGTATCGGCTGGTCGTTCTACCGTCCCCGAAGAGCTTGTTGATTGGGTGAGGTGAGCTAGCGCTTGCACTCTACTCTTATCCGATGTCCGAAGAGTTAAGTGCAAGCGCTAGCTGGTACGCCGGTGGAGTTTTTCATCTTGGAGTACATCAAGGGTCTGCTTTCTCCCCACTGCTGCTCATCGTCGTTATGGATACCATATCACGTGATCTTCAGCAGGCTGCCCTTGGACGTTGCTTTAGGCTCCTTTTATACTCCCGCCGCGGCGCGGCGCGACTGGCCGCGCCGGGCCCCGAATTTGAAGCGCCACTGCGCGATTGCAGTTAGAAAGGGGAGCGTCAGCGACGCGTGGCCACGAGGTTCTGCTTACTACGGTCCGTGAGACAAGGATGAAAAAGAAGACTGTCCATGAGTCATTGCAGAACCAAAACAGAAAGGATTCGTCCGGCTAATCAGCGGAATGCATCTTGCTAATGTTAGTGGTAGGTTTTTCTGTGGACGAGAGAGTCCTCTCTTAAAGCTGGGGTCAAAATCGTCCGCTCAGTATATGGAAGCTGGTGAGGGTGGTATTGAAACGAATCTCCTGTAATGCAAATGGCACTAAACGATCCTTTGTTTTGCAGCTTGTGAGGGTCCAAAAGTAAAACTGCTGGAAGGTACTCATCGTCGAGAATCAGTCAGAATTCTCTCTTATGTGGCCATGCCGGTGTCATATCTTTAGCATAGTAGGTGATACTTCGGGAATATCTACAGATCTCCATTTCCTTCCTAGGCAGGCACGGGTGACTAAGGTCATGGTCATGGATTTTGCCCAAACTCCAGCGTGATACAAAAAATGGATGTAAATTCGTGATCTGCAGCCCAAATAGCCCCTAGGCGAAGTTTGGGCGAAATCAGTGATTATGGCAGCCTTTACCCGAACCTACCGTAATCAATTTCAAAAACGGATGTCAGATTCGTGATCAGCACCTTAAATAACCCCACCTCCCACTGCGCGAAGTTTGGCTGAAACTTTTTTCGATCTATTCTCTACCTCTGAAATCCTAAAAGTACAGTAGTGCCATCACTTTGCTACACCCTTTTCGTTGGTGTTTGTTGGGAAACCAAAACAAAACAGCCATGGCAAAATGGTTCATTCCAGTGTGAAATCTTCCACTCCACAACGAGTCTGCCGCAGGTGATCGCGCCACGCCGCGCCCTTCCCTCCGCGGCGCGATTCGCTGAATACCGTAACCCGGGGACGAGCGTTCTACCCCCTCGTCCCCCTGGCCCGCCCACCCACCACAACCCCTGGGGCCGGATTCATCAACGACTAACCCACGAGTATAGGAGGTAGAGATACCTACGATGGAGCCTGCGTCTCTGACTCCCACCTTATCTCTACTTGATTCTTATCTTATCTCTACCCCTTATGCCCCGCATACCCACGGGTTTAATTGTTGATGAATCCGGCCCAGGACTTGCTCGAGAGGCTAATGGCTCTAGTAGTCTGATGAGATAGTGGAGACACAGACATTTGCCAAGCCTCTTTCTAAAGGGCGGGCTAGAACGCCACTCCGCCCCGTAACCCAAGATTCCGTCAAATGTAGTGTTTTGGGGCGGCGAAGTATGAAAGAGGTGCGGCTCCGCCAGACGGTGCGAAAAATCGATAACCATCACGCCGCGCCGAGCGGCGGCGCGAGTATGAAGGGCACCTTGCTGATGATGGAACTCCCAGCAGCGACGACAGGATTCAACAGTGGCAGGTAGAAGCTTGGTGCGATTGCTTAGAGAAGTTTTGCCTCAATCGTAACGTCAAGAAGAGTATTTGAGAACTGACGAGGCTCAGTCCATCTCTATTAAGGTAAACGCATCTAGCTGCAACGTACGACGGAACCGGGAACGAAAACAAAGATGCCGCGTGGGGGCCGGAGACACGGACCGCGTACGCAGCGACTCCATTCGAGGAAGGTCCGGCGTCACCCCGATAGCTGAGAAGGTGCAACGAAGCTCGTTTGCAATGGTTTGACCACGCACTCTGCGCGAAAGTTGGCACTGTTCGAAAGACTGGTTCTAATTTCCAGGGTCCCAGAAAGCGGCTTCGAGAGTGAGCAAAGCAGCTTTGGCTTGACACGCTGCAAATGGACTTCAAGCTATTCAGGGTACACCCTGACCAAGCGTTCGTTCCGGAGAAGCTTCGCCAGCACACTAGAAATGCGGACCCCGCCACTAAGCGGGACTAGCGCTGAATAAAGGAAGAAGAAGACGAGGAAGAAGAAATTAAGTAAATTTCTCTGAGAATTCACCCGCCTTATACCTGTTCTTTCCCCGTGGATTCATTTCGACGAATTTCCTCATCAACGTCAGATTGTTTGCCCTAAACACCATAGATTTAATATCCCAAAAGTCAGGTTCGGCTAAGTGTGCTAGAACTACTCAACGACGGAGAGGTCCTTCGCAGTTTTAATCTCATTTCAGCTACAACCTTAACCGACACTGCAGCGAGATAAAAATTGAGCTAGTCAGTTGAGAGGGTTCTTCTTACCATTAGTATAATCACACTTACACAGTTCGTTCGCTGTTGGTACTTTTTTCGACGTTTGTGGAAAATGTTTAAAACAATTTTCACGTCAAAGCTTCTAAACAAGCATGACACCTCTGAAATCAAAGTGGACGTCTTTCGAATCGAAGTGAGTTTCTTCCACATTACACTAAGAGAAATTCCGAAAGGGGCAGAGTAACTTTTTTGTTCAAGAAAAAATTGGCGTAACTTTCCTTGATGTTCTAATTCACCTGCTCATAGTGAAACCAATGTTTGAAATTTTATACAAAATTTTATTATTTGAGAGTAAATATAGCTCTATAAGTTCTTTTAAAGGGCAGTAAGGCAGCCATTTTGCAGTGCCAAAAGAAGAGATTGCGCCAATCCCTCGTCCAAAGCGTTGCGATTTTTATTCGATTGGTAGCGAAGTGTTTCTTTGTATGGAGTTTTACCCCTATAACGAAAACACTTGTAAAGAACACCAAACGAAAATTGCAGCGAACTAATCGAGTACATGGCTCGATTTTTTCCTTTAAGCATTAAATGACGGCTGCCTTGTTGCGCTCTAAGACAAATCTGTTATTTTTTCTCAAACATTGAAAATTTTATGAAATTATTACACCCATTCAGGCAGCTGAACCAAAAATTTTGAAGTTGTACAAATTTTTCTTTAACAAAATAGTTATTCGAACCATAGTAGTTATAGTAATTATAGTAGGAGAGCCTGTGGTTCAACCTGTAAGAAGCTCGTTTCGATGTGGAAGACGTTCGCTTGGATATCAGAAGTATGCCTGAAGTTTTGACTTTGAGCGCCAAGTTGACATGCAAAGTGCCCACTTGAACTGAGAATGGCACGTCGATGAGCTTCCTCGACGCACTGTTGTCGAAGGGGTTGAGGCCAAGCGACTACGTAGCTTTGCCCTGCATCGCTGCCACGTGCATGGTAGGCTGCCTGCCTCTCTGCAGTACTGTCGCCTCCGCGTTCTCTCAAATAGTGTTCTGCCTTGAAAACACTTACGATTAGTACTTACGTCAGGAGATGGGGGGGAGGACTCCAACCTATCTACTTCTTGGACTGCAGTGCATGGGATATTACATTTTCAACCTTGAGTCGTCTCCATCTGTTCAAGCGCTATGTTAAGGAATTGCGCCTTGAAGAAGAACATCGAGAGCCCAAAGCACATTCCCGTATTACAGATGACTTCCGTCCTGCATGAAGGCGTGCACTGCCCTGAGAATTCTGTGTGAGATAAGATTCCAAACTATGTATGTAGGCTTTTCTTTGATGGAACGCGCTCATGGATTAGCACATAATTGTTGCCACGTAGTTCGTGCTTTTGTCAAGGATGGTGTGTCGTCGTTCCAGCTATGTTCTAGATAGTAACCAACACTCATCTTTTGCTCTTTTCGCACTCTTTGAAATTCCTTTAATATATGGTGCTCCCTAGTCCACCATTATCAAGTTTTTGAAGACTATACAGTACCGGACGCGTCTTTTGAATAGGCGCAGAAAAAACCGCGCTTTTGCGGTTTTGGCGTCTTTTTGCTATAACTCGCCCAAATATCATCCATTTGAAAAACCAAGAGTACATATATTTGAGCTCAGGAGATCGAGCTCTATCGTTTGGTATATACATTTAGTAAAGACCAAAAATAGCTAAATTTGAAAACCTGCGCTCCATTGAGAAGGCCGGCCGCGGACGAGTTGACGGCCGCAAGGCGTCAAAAACCGCTGCAGGCTCACAATTCCTCCAGTTTGAGGTTTTTTGAGAAATAGTTGGTACCGTTCGATTCGTCTCTTCGAGATCTACACAATCGTATACCGCATTTTCGCAGTGGGTGGTCAAAGATGACTGGAGCAGACTTTTTTGTACTGGAGAAGCTTATATTCCGAGGCTTGCATGTTCTCGGAGCATCTCAAGCATGGCGTAAAGTGTTTTGTCATGTCAGGAATCTTCTGAGAGTGCGCCGTGCACAATGCATATAGGATCGAACCTATCAATCGAGGGGGGGACAGTTTGTAGAGAGAGCATTTAGGGAGTTTTATGAGAAATTCTCAGGCGCCCTACGCAGGAATTGCTGTACTCTGTTCCGGCGAGACTATAGAGTGCGCTGTGCACAATGTATAAGGATCGAACCTATCAATCAACTGGGTGCGACAGCTCGCAAATTGCACCGCGGGCGTGTTCTGAGCGCAATAGCTCTGTCAACTTCGAGTCTCTCCGGCTGCAACTTGTGGATTTTGTAGGCGGTAAAAAATTCAAGAAGCGCGCTGAAACATAGTTCGTAGTTTAAGAGTGGACAAAGTTACAGCGGTGCGAAAATGTAAGCAAACCTTGTGTGACACGATTTTTTCAGTCGACTAGTACGGGATGACGAGGCGAACTAATGGCATCCAAATGCACGGGCGAGCACAAGACTGAAAGCACTTTACGAAGACATGCTCGCTGCTGTGGCGAGAACTGTTATTTGGGCGAGTAAGAGCACGGAGAACATAGACCGCTGTTGTGCTAAATTGTACGCGCGGGCGTGTTCGTAGCGCGATAACTCTGTCAGCTTCCAATCATTCTGGCCGAAACGTATGGATTCCGTAGGCAGTAATATGCTCTAGTGAAACGCTGAGCCACAGCAAATTATCTTACGAATTTGCAAGGTTACGGCGGTGCGAAAATGCAGGTTGGGCATGTTGACCTCGATTTTTCAGATTTCGGTCGACCGCTGCGGGTACTCGAGGCAAGCTAACGGCATGCAAACTCGCGGACGAGCAAAGCACCGAAGGCACTTTACGATGATCTGCTCCTAGCTCTCCAGCTGCCTAAACTGCCTTAGCCCCATCTGCCGTTTTAGAGCGGCGGACGGCAGCGGTGAAGCTTCTTCCGCCCTAATTCGCCTATATTCGAGTTTTCGACGCTCTCAGTGGTACCACTCTGTTCTCAGCTCGGAAAGCTCTATCGAACGGTACCAATCTTGTCCAATTGCGGGAAAGTTGATTTTTTGACAATTTCCCACGAGGAGGAGGGCGCTCGCTCTTCGCCGAGCCCGCCCGGACGATGACGTCATCGAAAGTCGACGATTTAGAAAATTGCCAAATGTGGTTCAAATCATCTAGGGGTTATTTGGTGCGCTGATTACGAATCCGATATCCGTTTTTGAAAATTGCGCCGATTTCGACATGTTGCAGCCATTTGAGGTTGGTAAGCTCAGGATCACTGACCACCCTCAGTTATCGTTATGGGTGGTCTCCTGTCATAATCGGCCAATTGGACTTCGGCATCGTATTTGGCACCCTGAATAACCCCTGCCCATAAAGGAAGTTTGAGCAAAATCGGTGTTCCTGTCCCGACTGCCCTCAGTTATCCAGAAGGAAATCCAAAACATGTCGAAATCGCATTCCTGGCACGACATAGCCCTGGCGACGTACGCCATCCTTGAGATCTCCGAAAACATGCAAATCCTGGAAAATAAGCTGCTCCAATCGCAAAGAGCCTGCTCCAGCCATTCGTTTTGGCCACCCACAGCGAAAATGCGGTGGTTTGGCGAAGTTGTATACATGATTGTGTAGATCTCGAAGAGACGAATCGAACGGTGCCAACGCTTTCTCGAAAAACATCAAACTGGAGGAATTGTGAGCCTGCAACGGTTTTCGACGCCTTACGGCCGTCAACTCGTCCGCGGCCGGCCTTCTCAATGGAGAGCAAGTTTTCAATTTTGGCCATTTTTGATCTTTACTAAATGTATATACCAAACTATAGAGCTCGATCTTCTGAGCTCAAATATACTCTTGGTTTTTCAAATGGATGACATTAGGGCGAGTTATAGCAAAAAGACGTCAAAACCGCAAAAGCGCGGTTTTTTCGGCGTCTATTCAAAAGACGCGTCCGGTACTGTATGTGGTGGGAATGATTGCCGGGCCTATGTATTCCACTGTAAAAGAGTGATGCCTCACGCGATTTGTTCGAAAATGGCAGCAAAATTACACACAACTATCGTACGCGGACAACGCATCAATTTATCACAGTGAGGAGGGTGAGGCGGAGGGCACCATTAGACAAGCGAATTGAATGCGCCCACCCCTCGAATAGGAATGTTCTCTTATAGGCTAGTTTAGTGCGCTGCCTTTGTACAATACCCCACCTTCAGATTTGTCGCTGTCAATAACCGGAAAGAAGAAGTGCACGTAGCTGGGATAGACCCCATCGCACTAAGTTGCGCCAGTGGGAAGGCAGCGTTCTGCAACTTCGCATCCTGCGGATGCCGCCCCGTGTGTTCCGCCGCTCTCTAGTGGTGTTCCCCACCACTAAGCATAACGTGTCCCGGTGGCACAGCAACCCGTTATCCACTGTGAGGTGCGGGAGACGAGAAAATCGCTTCTGAATGAGATGTCGGAGGGCGCGATCCACATGAAATCGCCGGCCATATGTAGTGGAGCAACACAAGATGCTCTAGGAAACTTTGTGCGTAGAGGCCAGGCAAACTATAGACGAGGTGCTTCTCTGTCTCCCACGGGTGCGAATGGTGCCAGGCTACGCCACCATACTAAAAGCTTCGAACTATAGACGTGCCAGACTCCGTCGTTGTAGCCGTCTTTGTCACGGACTTATTAGTCGCAGGCACGTTCACAGCTTCTAAGGTGACGTTTCTGTTCGTACTGCCTTCGTGCGCCAGTATTCCTGAAGCACACCTAGGAACCGGATTCATCAATAACTTACAGCAATTTAACTGAGAAAATTCCAGTCGAAATCCCTGAATGCGCGGCTTATCAAACGATATGGGTGAGCGATTAGCCGCGTTATCTGAGTTTTCCGCTGTGAATTCTCTGTTATGTAAGTTATGTAAATAAACTGATGAATCCGACCCCAGGTGTGGAGTTGAACCGATTACGAAGTGAGCGTCCTTGAACTATTTGGACAGAAAGTTCTGGTACTGGCAAGAAAGGCGTTTTAAATTAACTTAGCACCATGGAAGTTGATGAATCCGACCCCAGGTGTAATCCGACCCCATGGAAGTAGATGATGCCGTCCGAAAAAAGAAAAAAAGCTGGAAGTAGCCAGCATTCTCCAGCGCTCTAGAAAAATTAAGGAAAAATGATTCGCGTTTCTCCTTAATGTCGTGAACAGCTTCCCTTAAATTGGAACGATAGTCCGTCCCCTCCTACTGCGAGGAATCCACTTCCGTTCCTCTTCTGTTTTCATAATTCCCTATAGGTGAATGCGACGGCTTTTGCTAAGCATTTTCCCAGCAGTGACGGGAAAGTGGAGAAGTGGTGGCTCACCGCTCACCGTAGGCGCGGCGATTGTTCGCTACGGACTTTAGGTGAGGACCAGGGATGGGAGGAATTTCTGTTTTCTGTTTTCTAATTTTCTGGCCATTTCGGGCAATTTTTTTGTTGTCTCTGGGAAAATGGTCAAAAAGTGGTAGAAAACAGAAAATAGAGCTGCGAACAAACTTACGTCATGGAAATCCAATAAAAAGAATCCAAAAAGTGCAATAAAATCGTGAGTTTCGCTCCAAAATAGTGTTTCTTGAGTAATTGAAATGGCATGCTTGTTGGTTTTTGGCTGTGCTCATGTAGTAATTGCGCCATACACTCATGACCTATACTGCTTTGTTTGCTTGATTCATGCGCAAGTGCTGCTGACAAGAAGTTCCTTCATAGGACGTTCCTCGACTTTCATAATTTGGCTTCGTATTCCTTATTCTATATTGACAACAGTGTGGACCATCTACGAGCAAGGCATGTAGTAATTGCGCCATACACTCATGACCTATACTGCTTTGTTTGCTTGATTCATGCACAAGTGCTGCTGACAAGAAGTTCCTTCAAAGGACATTCCTCGACTTTCATAATTTGGCTTCGTATTCCTTATTCTATATTGACAACAGTGTGGACCATCTACGAACAAGGCAGTAGGGCTCGCGAGGGTACCGAAGGAGACCGCACCCTGACTAGAATGCTTAAAACCTATATTAAAGCTATAAAATTAGTGTTCTGATGGTGAGGGGCATTTCACCTGCATCACCTGTCGTTCCGTTGATCATCGACTTGCTCGAGCGGGCGCCAGCAGCGTCTCCATTCGTCCCTGTCGCGTGCCAGGGTGTTCCAATGGATCCTGCTCGCTCGAGGGACACGAAGAACATCGGTCGCTCACGGCTTTCACGAAGAAGTCCGACCAACGCGTTGGTGGGCGTCCTGGTGTTCTCTTGACATCCCGCGGAATCCAGTCGGTGACGGCTCTCGTCCAGCGGGTGTTTCCGAAGGCCGACCCACCTAACTTTCGACGACTTGGCTCATGCGACAGCGACCCTGATCTTCGATCGTCGACGAAGCTGGACAGGGTCAAACTTGAAGTTCTGGAATCGAAGGGGGTCGTACTGTGGCGTCGTCTGGAAGGGACGAACTCTCTCGGCTTTGACAGAAGATTCTTTCCAATTTCAGGTTTTTGGATGTTTCCATCTTTTAATAAGATTTTTTTCTAGGTGTGGCTACGACAATGCGGAGACATACAAGCACTTGTGTTTCCTGGAGTTAAAAAATAGGATTGAATATCAAAAAATATAATGCCGATTATTGTACAGTGAAGAGTAAGAGTCAGATCTAGAGTCAATGAGAGGTTTTCATTTTCAGATTTTCCCTGGACGTCATGGACACTGCAGTTTTCTGCCTGAAGGAGCGACATCTACTTCCAAAATTGCGCTCTACAAAATTTTGAGTGTTAATTACCGAGGACGACCTAAGTGCTTTCCCTACAAGCGCTCTTCGAATCGATGACGGAATGGCAACCGAAAGGCGGACTCTAAAAGAAATTTCTCTCTTCTGCAGGAAACCGCATCATAAAGTGAAATCGTACCCTATATAATTTTAAGCCCACTTTTCACACAGTGATAAAACTATGTTTTTCTGAAACGATCTTCTATATGATCAGACATCTCGATTTAACGTCATTTGCGGAAAAAATGTCGACCCACTAATCATATGGACGACGTTACTGTTGGAACCTGCTTTTTAAAGCATAGAAACCACATTTATCAAAGCTTTGTGAATTTTCCAGAAAATCTAATTTAAGCCCAAAAAATCTCCGAGTTATAGCAGTTTACGTGCGGCTACTGCGTTCTCTGACATGATCGACTGCAATTGAAGGATGGATGAGCTCCTCCCGCAAATTTTTTCCTGCCTTCTGAAGGAAAGGATGACAGAGAGTGGAATTGTACCATATAAAACAGCAAATTGTGCTTACTATACAGTAAAAAAACTAAGCTTCTTGACTGCGATACGATATGTCTAGACACTGGATCGTATACAAAATTCCCGTTTTTTTATGAAAAAATTATTTTTTAGCCGAAGCAGGCCACCCATACAGATAACATTCTGCCACAAAAACCTCCTATCCTTGGTCAATGCACAGCGAAAAAATCCAGATTTTCTGGATCGAACAGGCTGAATCGACCTCTCGTCGACTTTGCACAAGCGTCATCGGAGCATAAAATTGAGTGTTCACAAAAGCTTCATAACTCGGTAAGTTTTTCGAGCTTCGAAAATTTCGATGGCTTTTCAAAAACTACAAGAAAAGCGCTTTCCCACCGGGTAAGAACCGTTTTCTAAAAGAAAGGTCTTCATAGGGGGTAGTTCGATTTTCGGCACATATTTTCGCGAAATGGACCAGAAATTGAACCCCTCCCGTCGCGCATGAAGGCCCGTTTTTTGTGAAACTCCTAACGGGATTTTGAAACTTCGAAAAAGTTACGAGTTATGAGCATTTTTATGAAAGTCACTTCAATCTTTTTCGCACAAAGATTGAACGGTGTGCCGTATATGAATACCGCTCTTTTAGAAAATGGTTCTTACACGGTGGAAGAGCGATTCAATTTTTGAAAAGCTAGCGTAATTTTTAAAATTCGAAAAACCTACCGAGCTAGGAACCTTTTTGTGAACGTTCAATTTTATGCTCCGGTGACGTTGGTGCAATGTCGACTAGAGGTCGATTCAACCTGTTCGATCCAGAAAATCATGATTTTTCTCTCTGCATTAACCAGGAATTGGAAGTTTTTGTGGCAGAATTTTATCCACACGGGTGGTCTGCTTCGGCTAAAAAATAATTTTTTCATGAAAAACGAGAATTTTGCAGACGTCTTAATCATATCGTCATCGCTGCGGTGAAGCTTGTTATTTTTTCTGGACGATACAAGAGGCTTGAGTTTTTGTAAGGTTCATTTTCATTTTTTATGATATTTCCTTAGGATGGAAGAACACTGCTTCCCATGGGAATTCCATGTCCATCATTTGTCTGCGGCTCCGCAGTCGGTTCGATGAGCGCTTCAAAAAAATCAATAAGGAAAACACTTAAGTCGTCGTCAGAAAGTGACGCTCGAAAGTTTATATAATGCAATTGCAGAACACAGTTTCAGATGCAGACGTCACTCCTTCAGGTAGAAAAATGTGTTGTGTTCATGACGTCCTGAAAAAAAACCACAAATTGAACAGTGATTATTGGAAGACTTCTACTACAAAATCTTATTTTGAAGTGTGGTCAAAACTAAAAAGAATTTTATTGTGCTTTCAAAACATGTATTGTTCAGGGAACTCTCGCGATTCTCTTCAGAGTCGAAGCTGCACCTGAAAAAAGAACCTACTAGAGGGTTCAAAATGCACGTAAAACCTTGAAGGAATCAAGAAATATGATGAATAAAACATGGAAGAGAGAGGGAGGATGTCGTACGATTTCCGCTTCGGGGGGGGGGGGGGGGGGTCGTAAATTTTTATGCAGAAATCGAATCCCACGCTTGACCCCGAGTTGCTCGAAACTCCGGAGGCCTTCTATCACTTGCGTGAGCCGTGTTACTCCGAGCATCATCATCATTTTCAGTAGCGTTTCTCCCGTTTGGTGGCGGGGTCCGCTGTTCTGGTGTGGTGACGATTCTCCCGATCAAATGCTTGATCAGTATGCACACCAGCTATCTTTAAGTCCAAGCGCAACGTGTCTAGCCAGCGTTGCTTCGGGCGTCCTCTGGGCCGTTTTCCAGGGACTTCAAAGTTCATGCCAATCTCAAAGACGGTGTCGTCGTTAGCGCGAAGTACGTGACCATACCATCGTAGAGGAGCTTCACGCAACTTGTCGGCTATCGTGGCGACACCAAACCTTTCTCGTATGGTGCCGTTGCGAACGCGGTCCAAACGCGTTACTCCGGCCGTCCACCTTAGCATCTTCGTCTCCATTACACGGAGGCGACTTTCAATCACCTTGGTCACGGGCCAGCACTCAGCATCGTATGTCGCTACTGGGCGGATGACTGTTCTATACACTTTGATTTGAGGTACTCGGGTATTGCCTTATCGCAGAGCACCACAGTCAGCGAGCGCCATTTGGACCAGGCTGCACTCACACGCGCATGCACCTCCAACTTTAGGTCACTGTGTCACTCCGAGCATCGTCCTCTCGATTCCACGCTGCGCGACGCTGGTCGCGTGTTCATCCTACTTTCGGATAGTCCAGGTCTCTGAAGCGTATGTTAGGGCAGGAAGAACAGTGGAGTCGAATAGGTGGGCACGGAGACGGACGTTCTTCTTCTTCTCCTTCACGACTTCTTCGACGCTCTTGAAAGCTCCACAAACCACTCGTTTCCTCATGTCCAGCTCTGACGCTAGGTCGTTGGCAATGTTGACATCGCGACCCACATACAATAGCTGAGCACTCGGAGGTGTCCGTTCCGTGAGTCAAAATGGTGGATCGGCTTCTTGTCCGTTCCACATAAACATCGTTCTTGTAAGCACATGCAGCTTCATGGCTGATTCATATATTGAAACGCTGGGACAACTATTTGAACGCCACGATAAGTTTTTTGATCTTTTTGTAAAAATTCAGGAACCACAGCTTGAGATAATTAAGAAACTAGACGCTATGGAAAAAAGATTATCCTTGGAACCAGATAGGAGTTCAGACCCAGGACCAGCCCTATATAGCACTCTAGTTAAGTTCATATTTGATGCTAAGCTGGTTGATGAAAGAGCTTGTCGTATCACGTGGGTGGGAATCGATGAACAGGCAACTGAGGCGGCTACAAAAGCATTTGACAGAGAGGCAATAAAAGAGGTAATCGAATCTTTTGGAGACAATCGTCTAATAGCGGAGTTTAGTGATGGTAAAATTACCTACCATAGGAATCCCAATATCCTACTATACATATATAAGCAAGAACGGTCGTTTGCCTGTGGATGAGTGAGTGTGTGTGTTTGTATGTGTGTTTGTTTGCACAGAAGTGCTGGGGGAGTGTGTTGGGAGGAAGTGTGGGGAAGGGGGGAGGTTGTAGTTGTCACCAGTTGTCAACTGTTGTAGTTGTCGACAGGCGTCTTATTTCAGACGACATCAATGTCGAACGAAGGACGTTCAGGTTGAGAAGAGGTATCACCGATGTCGCGCAAGGGGTGTTCGGATTCAGACGACATGTCACTGATGTCGCGCAAAGCACGTTCACGTTGAGAACACATGTCACCGACGTTGTTTAACAGGCGTCCGGGTTCGGAAGAGGTGTCACCGATGTCGCGCGAGGATTCCGGATTCAGACGACGTGTTACCAGTGAAGGTGGGACCAGTAATTGGGCACCGGTGAAGGATGGGGTTCCAGTGAGAGGGACCGGTAAGGGATTGACCAATAAAGGAGAGACCAGTGAAGGTGGGACTAGCACCCTTTGGACCTGTGATGGGGGATCCAGTGAAGGGGGAACCGATGAAGGAGGAGAGAGGGGTCCAGTGAAGGGGGACCGGTAAAGGAGGGGGGAGGGGTCCAGTAAAGATGGGACCGGTAGAATGTTGACCAGTGAAGAGGGGACCAGGTGAAGGGGACCGGTGAATGGGGGGGTTAAGGGGTTCAGTGAAGGGAGACCGGTAGAAGGTTGACCAGTGAAGAGGGGACCAGGTGAAGGGGGACCGATGAGGAAGGTACCAGTAATGGGGACCGGTGAATGGTGGGGAAGGGGTCCAGTGAAGGGGGTACCGGAAAAAGGTTGATGAATAAAAGGGGCACCAGTGAGGGTGAGACCAGTAATGGGGATCGGTGAAGGATAGGATGACCAGCGAAGAGGGGACCAGTAAAGGGAGGTCCAGTGAAGGTGGGAGCAGTAGTAGGGACCAACGAAGGGGGAGGAGGGACCAGTGAAGCGTGAACCGGAAAATGGGTGACAATAAAAGGGAACCAGTGATAAGGGACCAGTTAAGGGGTCCAGTGAAGGTGATGGACCTGTTTTGTCCTATTCCGCTATACCATTCTGTATAGCAAAACCAGTTTTTTTAATGAATGAGAGAAGCCTAAAAAGGAGAAGAAGACGTTCGGGGTGTTCTATTCTCCGGGTTTGGGGCGAAGCCCCAATCAGACGTTTGGCGGCCGGCAGGCCGTTGAACGTCTGGTTAGAAAAGACACCAAAATATCGCGGCCTCGAATAATCAAGATATCTTTAAGGAATCAAGAACTGAGAGATGTTATACTTTAGCACATGGGATCTGGAAGACAATCTTTAACAAAGGATTTCGTCCACTCCTATGCTAGAACTGATTATACAAAAGAAGAGCTAGACTACGACCGATTGTTGTGCAGAAACGCAAGAATAATGAATAGCAAGGAGGGTAAACTCTTATACGTTGTAAGAGACTTAGCAATACATAAATTAGCTACTCATCGTGAACTTCCGCAACGGCATAGCGATCCACTGGCTCCTAATGTCAGCACAACTTCTCCAGCTCCGCTCGCCTCCACCAGCTCCGCTCGCCTCTCACCAGCTCCACTCGCCTCCACCAGTTCCGCTCGCCTCTCACCAGCTCTGCCCACCCCTCATCAGCTCTGCTCGCCTTCAATAGCTCCGCTCGCCTCCAATTCTTCAGGCTCACGCTAGGACAGACGAACCACCAACACGCTTCATACCCGCAGTCACAAAAATGATCAAGAACACCACTCGCTCTCAAACCACGAATTCTTCATGTTCAACGCTAGATCTATGGTTAACAAAATTCCTGATATGAACTTCCTCCTACATCGCATGCCCAATGGCCTATTCATAACAGAAAGCTGGTGTAAGCCCCATGCAATCTATGATGCATTTCTTAGCTCTAACTCCGAATACTCTGTCTATCGATGTGACCGCCAAGGGGAACGAATTGGAGGAGGGGTCTTGGCGCTTATTCACCCACGAATTCCCCATACGCTAATACTTGAAAAAACTTCAACACTGAAATACAATTATTGGTTTTCCACATAGAAACAGAACATGGTAACGTACTGCTCTTATTAGGATATCGTTCCCCTTACTGCACGTCAAACACATTTATAGAATTCAGCAGGTGTCTACACAATCTTTGGGATGAATTGAACTCCCATATAATTATATTGGGTGATTTTAACTTTCCTACTATTTAATGGAATGTTATGGCGCACAGAGGAAACACCTCGACCACCTCCTCCTCCATCTTTATCGACTTTGCCATTGGGTTTAATCTAAAACAATTGGTGAATCAACCTACCCATAGTCCTAATATTTTAGACATCCTGCTTGTATCGGAGCCTAACATAATTAAAGAAGTAAAAGTCTTTCCCCCTTCAGCACATCTGATCGTAGATGTGTCTCTTTTAAGATTTCTGACGTGCAAGTGTACCCTATCCAAAAGCCTAGATTCTTTAGAAACTTTTACAAGGGTAATTACGATTCGATAGTTTCTGTCCTTTCCCGAATTGACTGGATAGCAGTAAGCAACTCATACACTTGTGTTGACATACTATACGACAAATTTGTAGAAATGTGCCAGAACCTTATAGAAAAATACGTTCCCCTGGAAATACACAGGGAAATTCGTGAGAACTATCCAAGAAATATAGTCCTGCTGAAGTATAAAGTAGACCACCTATATTCATCTGTCAACTCATCAAGAAATGCAATTTATGCTAGGCTCTCCCGAAAACTCATACGAGCTACTGCCAGATACCAGCTAACTAAGGAAAAGAGCATCCTGCGCTGTAGAAACGTTAAGCGATTCTTTAGGTAATACAAAAAGAAGTTGAAATTATCAGAATCTATTCCCGATTTAATCTCAGTTGATACACAAATAAAAGACGATCAAGGCAAGTCCAAAATGTTTGCAGACTATTTTAAAACTGTTTACAAACAGCCATTTGACACTGGTGCTTATTTGCCCCCAAAAACCAATAGAGAACTGAACTGGATAGATATCTCAAACGAATTAGTCTACAGCACACTCCGCAAGCTGCTAAATAGGTTTTCTACATCACCAGATAATATTCCTTATATATTCTTAAAAAAAGCGGCCCTTGGCTTGGTCTCTCTCTTAAGGTTACTTTTCAACAAATTTCTACTTTACGGTAAAGTCCCGAAACTATGGAAATATAGACTTGTACGACCTGTTCACAAAAAAGGCCCCAAAAATTGTGTTACCAACTATAGACCCACCTGCCTTACCAGTTCAATAAGAAAGGTAATGGAACGTATCTTATGCAAAAAAATAATGAGTTACCTTAACGACAATGACCTCATCTGTAAAAGAGCAGCATGGTTTCCTAAGACAAAAGTCAACAACAACCGCTCTAATTTCGACAATACCGCTATGGCAAAAGGAAATAGACAAGGGTAACTTCGTTTCTGTTTGCTATTTAGATTATGCTAAAGCATTCGACTCAATATCCATCCCATTATTGTTTAAAAAGTTCTCTGCATACGGAATAAAAGGACAACTTCTAAACTTTCTAAGATCTTTTCTCAGTGAACGTTTTCAATCAGTAGTAGTCAACAACTTTTTTCCCCTTTCTATCTCACGCCTAGTGGAATTCCCTAGGGAACTTGTTTGGGTTCTCTCATGTTTCTTATTTTTATCAATGACATACCTCTATCATTACCTTCTGAATGTTTTTGCAGCATTTATGCGGACGACACCAAATTATTTACAATTAATGATTGCCAAAAACTTCAAGAAGGAATAAATGCTGTTGAAAAGTGGTCAAACTCATGGTCATTAGATATTTGAATTCAAAAAACTTCTATCATAAGAGTAGGACGACATCATCCAAACATTTCTTTTTCATTGAGAGGAGCTACACTAAATTGTGCCAATCAGATACGTGATTTAGGAATTGTTTACGACAGTTGTCTCAATTTCGATAATTACATTCACGATATTGCAAGAAAAGCTTGTAGAATCTCAAACTTTATTTTAAGAGCATTCAAAATAAAGGACGTTTCCCTACTTCTTAGGCGTTTTAATCTATATGTTAGACCAATATTAGAATACTGCTCACCAATTTGGTCGCCACAAAAAAGTAGCTTGATTACAGAAATTGAAAAGATCCAACAAAGTTTCAATATCGTTTGTTCCGTTTGTTTTAAAATATCTCTGACACTTGGCATTAATAGGGAACATCCATATAGGATAAGAACTGATAAACCTGATACGACTCAGTACAAAACTCGTTCCTCGTAAGAAGCATAAATCTATGGAACAGTTTAAACAACGACTTTTTCATATACAGAAACTCCCATGCATTCCAGACTCATCTCTCCCTGATATTAAGATAAATTTTTCTAATTAACATAGCAATCTTCTTTACAACTACTGTCATAAACAATTTCTAAGTCACATGCTTTCACAACTATAATTTAAAAATTTTATTATATCATTTTGTTATATCGAAGTGCTAGTTACTGTAATCATAACATGAGGTTTTTCAGCACGGCTTCTGATATGTCTCCATATTCAAATGGTTGAAGATCGACATACTTATATATATATATATATATATATATATATATATATATATATATATATATATATATATATATTATTGGATCTCTTATCACGAGCGAGGAACTATTCGCCATATCTTATCATCAACTATGGTTGTGTTATATGGATCTCTTATCACAAACCAAGAACTATGCATCATATCTCCTCAACGACTATGATAATCTCTTATCCAAGCCAAGAACTGCATCAAGCTAACGAGGAAGGTCAAAGAGGTCACCGTGGAGTTTCTCAAAGCGACCTATATAGGGTTGTAGGGCGTTGTCTGTGAAGCACCATAGTGGTTTCCAAATTTCCTGCGGACCTCTGGGTAGGTCAAAAATGGCAAAAAATTGTACCGCTTCAGTGTGGGCCGATAATGCAAAACTGACGCCTGGAATACCCTTGTCGTGCACACAAATAGACCTGCAAAAGGTTTGGAGCTTCAATCATTGCTAGAACCTAGGAATTGATTAATTCCTAATTGAAGCGAGACGGCGCATTCACGGGAGGCGCGCGCCACTAGGTTGCCTGCGGCTGGATGGCCGGGTGGTTAGCGTGGCGGACTTGCGGGAGAGGGGTTGAGGGTTCGATTCCGGCGGTGTGGTTTCTGCATTGCTGGGCGCACATCTTGCGTTTTTGCCACCGTAAAGTGCTTTTCTGTCACGACTAGGTGTCATATTCGATTTCCAACCCTGACTTCAACCTTCTGTGATGTGGTTTTGCTTCAAAACACAAGTCACGCTAATGAATATGCAATAAACTGTTTAACAGTTGTGGTAACATTCTATGAAACACGCGAAGCAAAGCAGCCTCTGACACGAGCAGCAGCGGATAAATGCCAAGGAAGAGCAGCCGGAAGCTTCCTGGCAGGGCGTGTCGACAGGCACTTCATCGAAGGCGTAGTCCGCCGGTGTTGAGAAGTGCCCCGGATGCGTGTCCACATATCCAGCTGCCACCCACGCGCGCTACATGTAAGCATACACTGCTCGCCTACTCAAGCTGGCACCTATTGGAATGAAGCAAGTGTCTCGTGTTGTGCAATCCCTGTCGTCACTGACCCATTCGTGCACTGCTGTTCCAGCGCTATACGCCGACGGCCGACTTGCAGACAAGCTCTTTTTGATTTTGCAGGAGGATAGTGGACCGTTTCCTCAATGCTGAAGCGGTGCAGTTCTTTGCCATTTTTGACCTACCCAGAGGTCCGCAGGACATTTGGAAACCACTATGGTGCTTCACAGACAACGCCCTACAGCCCTATATAGGTCGCTTTGAGAAACTCCACGGTGACCTCTTTGACCTTCCTCGTAAGAACTACGTCAAGCCAAACTACGCCAAGTCAAGAACTATGCCTAACTTCGCCATCAAGCCAAGAACTACGTCACTACGTCAAGCCAAGAACTATGCCTAACTTCGTCACCCATCTATACTATCTACTGCAATTGGCACAATAAATGTTTAAATGTTTAAGATTCAGTTGCAGTTCAACGTTCCCACATACACGATCGAAGCCAGCAAGCATTTGCTCCGCCTGGCTAATGCTCGGTGTTAGGTGGTACACATGCGTCTTTCACTTTCACCGTCGTCTTTCACTATCATATCTTCTCCATCTAGCATAGCATGACGTTTTTGAGGGTGGCGCTGAAGAGTTTTGGGGAAATGGTACCACCATGCTGAACCCCTCTCTTCACATAGATGACGACGTCGTTGTAGAATGGAGAGATCTTGGTCGTGGATCCACTGTACAGTTGTCGAAGTACTCCGACGTACTCAGTAGGAACGCCCTGATCAGGGCTTCGATGACCGGTTCAGCTCCGACCGAGTCGAATGCCTTCTTCAGGTCAATGAACGTAAGGCACAGTGGCGGCTTGTACCGTCGCGGAACTTCAATGTGCTTCGTAACAGTGTGATGTAGTCGACCGTGCTTAATCCTCTCTCTGAAATCCTGCTTGGTCGGCTGTCTGTTGTCCAGCGTTCGGCTGATCTTATTCAGGATGACTCGAGTGAACATCGCGATTAGATATGATTAATAATATCCTACTATATATAAAAGAGTAAGCGGTTGTGTCTGTCCTTCCGTCTGTCCATCCGTTTGTCCTTCCGTCTGTCCGTCCGTCTGTCCGTCCGTCTGTCCATCTCGCCTTTCGTAAACGTCGAGTAGTAGCCATCCGGGTTCAGGCGAGGTGTCACCTACGTCGTGTTGAGAGGGGTCAGAAGACGTGTCGCCGATGTCACACAAAGGGCGTCCGAGTTCCGAACATGTGTCATCGACGTCGTGAAGGCGAGCGTCCGAGTTCAGAAGAGGTGTCACCGACGTCGTTCATCAGGTGCCTGGGTTTAGAAGAGATGTCACCATTGTCGCGAAAGGCCTGTCCGGATTCAGGCGACGTGTCACCGATGTCGCGCCGGGGGTTCCGGATTCACACGACGTGTCAACGATGTCGCTCTAAGCACGTCCGGCTTGAGAAGACATGTCACCGACGTCGTTTATCAGGTATCTGGGTTCAGAAGAGGTTTCACCGATGTCGCGCTAAGGTTCCGGATTCACACGACGTGTTAGCAGTGAAGGTGGGACCAGTAATGGGGAACGGTGGAGGATGGGGGTTCAGTAAGGGGGACCGGTAATGGGTTGACCAATATAGGAGGGACCAGTGAAGGTGGGACCAGCAATGGGGACCGGTGAGATTAGGAGGAGGGTCCAGTGAAGGGGAGCGGTGAAGGAGGGAGGCAGGGTTCAGTGAAGGTGGGACCGGCAGAAGGCTGACCAGTGAAGAGGGGGACCAGGTGAAGGGGACCGGTGAAGGGGGGAAGGGTCCAAGGAAGGAGGGATCGGTGAAAGAGGGGGAGGTGTTCAGTGAAGGGGGACCGGTAGAATGTTGACCAGTAAAGAGGGGACCAGACGAAGGGGGGACCGGTGAAGGGGAAAGGATCCAATGAAAGGGGGCCGCTGAAGGAGGGGAAGGGGTCCAGTGAAGGGGGACCGGTGAAAGGTTGACCAGCGATGAGGGGTCCAGTGAAAGAGAACCGGTAGAATGTTGACCAGTGAAGGGGCCAGGTGAAGAGGGGGAACGGTGAGGTCGGGACCGGAGAAGAGGGGAGGACGGGTTCAGAGGAGGGGGGGGGGGGGGACCGGTAGAAGGTTGACCAGTGAAGGGGAGCAGGTAAGGAAGGGACACGTAATGGGGACCGGTGAATGGGGAGAAGCGGTCCAGTAAAGGGAGACAGATAGAAGGTTGACCAGTGAAGAGGGAACAAGCTAAAGGGGACCGGTGAGGAAGGTACCAGTAGTGGAGACCGGTGAATGGGGGGTGAAGGGTCCAGTGAAGGGAGAGTGAGTAAAGGAATGGGAGTAATGTTATTCCAGTCGGACTGTGAACTGCATCGAGCGGCCTACTAATACCAATTGATTTCATTTGTTTCCGCAGAATAAGCACTTCGGACGTGCGATAGAGGGTGGGATGGCCCGATAGGAGCAGTTTTGAAGATTCTGTCCTACCGTATCACGCCGTACTATTCTATATAGCAAAACCAATTTTTTTACTCTAATGAATGAGAAAAGGCCTAAAGAGGACAAGAAGACGGTCGGGGTGTTCTATTCTTCGGGTTTGGCGGCTAAGCCCCCAACCAGACGTTTGGCGGCCAGTAGGCCGCTGAACGTCTGGTTATTAATAATAACAATAATATGATGCAGGGGAATATCCTTGACCCTAATCTATAGTTTCTTCGCATTCATGAAAGCACTTTCACCCAAAAACCGTTGTGCTGACAGCCCCTTCAGTCACAATCCGGGGGCGGATTCACCAACGAGTTACAGAGATTTGACAGAGAAATTGCTATGGAAATCCTGATAACGCTAACATTTCACTATATCGCTTGTTGATAGGTCGCGTTAATTGGCGTTTTTCAGGAGTTTCCGCTGTAGTTTCTCTGTCAAACCTCTATAATTCGTTGATAAATCCGACCCTGGTGATGCTCTGTGAAATATCGTGCCAGTATGCATTGTCTCTATTCTTCTAGGGGGTACCTATGTGCAGAAATTAGGCCAACTTTTTTCAACGAATCTCTCCAATCGAATCAGAGTATGTTGCGAAGGTGTCTGTGACAGTATGTTGTCAAGCAGTGGAGTTGAAACATGCAAACAGTGATCAATAAGGCTTTATCGTGTTCGGTACTCTGAAAGCCAGTTTCTTGCTAGTGAGACCACTTATTGGAACGTTAGCTGTGAAGCGGAGCTGAGTAATGCTGCTTACTTCAAATGTCGAGATTCCTAGGATCTATCAGTCAAGATTTACAATTTGCTGATTGTTTTGAACTTGGAGTGTTCTAGAAATTTTTACAAACGCTTGAAAATTAAAGTGTTGGTCCACAACTACATTTCTAGTCACGCAAAAGCATTTGCTACCGAAAAAATGGATCCTTGGGTAGAATAATATGTCGCATGATAATTTCGAGACTTTCTGTTCTCTTGCATTTTTGACTTTTTTGACTTTTCTGTTTTCTGGCGAAAGTGATTTTCTGTTTCTGGGGCCGTATGCTCGTCTACCCCGACTCTCCCCCAATGGGGGATTGGGGTGTGATATGATATGTTGATATTAATTGATTTCCCCCAACGGGAGAACACGAGCATACGGCCCCTGGGCAAATTTCGAAATTTCCGCTCACCGCTGGTGAGGACTGTCGTGACGTGCGTACGACTATTGGAGGTCACGCGTGATCACCCGACCGGCGCAGAGGTGCGTGCCCCCTTGCGCCCGAGGCGTGCCAGTGGTGGTCGTCTTCCGTCGTCGCAGCCGCCAGCGGAGTCCTAGCAGGCCGTCGTCGTCCCCGCCGTCAACCGCAGCCACCAGGCCATCATCTAGCCTCGACCCGCTACGCCGATTATTCGCTATTTAATCGCTATTCACTACGTCGTCCTCGTCGGCTCCTTTCGCAGCGAACATCAGGATCGTCCGCCACCTGCCTCGTCCACCCACCAACGCCAACCGCAGCACGTCGGATCTCCGTCGCCCGCTGGACTCAGGATTGTCGCAGCCCTGCGAGTGATCGGCCGTAGAGGTCAGGTAACCGTGCAACGCCTCCCATCACAGCTAAGCTGTCCACACACGTGGCAGTTCACTGTGATGGTCAGCACGGGTCGTTATGAGGTTCTGCCCCACCGTAGGACTTGGGTGTGGCTCTCCCTTTGACGCGTAGAGAATTCTACCTCATGCAGTATGTTGTGCATATCGAATACACATTTATAACGGTATCGTGTGGTGTGTCGAAGATGAAATACGTCAATACCTCAAAGTGTGCTATGTGTTATTGATTGATCGATCCATAGAAGTGGATGGCCGTGCAATTCTGCAGATGGGAGCCATGCCGTTGAAGGCTGAGTCTATCGGATACGCAGCGAATGTGAACAACTAGTCCATGCAAAACAGGGCCGCAGGAAGCGGCCAGTCTTGCGTGGGCTAGTTGATCACATTCAGGAAGCGGACAAGCGTAGATGCGTAGGGATAGGCGCCCCTTGCCCATCGTATAACAGGACTTGTCTGCAGGGCCCTTTACTACGTAACAGGTGGTCGTAGCCATAGGCGAGCTCGTAGCGTGCCGGGACCCGTACGTAATCAACCGCACGTTCTCGACGCAGGGTGACGCCTTCGTCCACCGCGTAGCGAGGCGCCGCCCAGCATCGCGACAAGCAGGCCGTCGAACAAACAGGATGAATTGCCCTCCCCACTAGTGTAAACGACAAGGATGATTTTGTCATACGGGCACAAAATCTACACCGTAACCTTATAGCTTCTTTCCGGTAAGTGGTATTCGCAAAGCCATCAAGAACCCATTCTCCACGTCGGCATTGCGCTGAGCGGTTGCGTTGTCCATCGCTCCGGAATCATTCTTTCTTTGCCTGGTGCCAGGTGTTCAGAGCACATTTTTGATACCCTAACAACATTTTTTTTGATACCCTAACAACAGAAAACATCAGCTGTTGTGGCTATTGGGAAGCGAACCTCTAGTCATTAGACGTGGGATCCGAATCATGCATTTTCGGATATCCGACCGGATTTATCCGGTTTCGGATTATCCGAAATCCGGCTCGGTCGGAAATTGCCCTCATCTGAATCATCCGAAGATCCGGGGTTTCTAAAATTGTCCTCATCTGAACCATCCAAAGATCCGGGGTTTTCAAAATTGCCCTCATCTGAATCATCCGAAGATCCGGGGTTCTGAAAAACGCAATGATTCGGATAAAATCGGGTAACAGGAGGTTAGCGCGCCTTGCTGGCAAACTCTGCGCCATTGATAACCTGACTTTTTCGGGCAAATTTGCAATCATTTGGCGGGAATTCTCTCACAAGGGAAGGGTCTGATTGCGTATATCTGAAAGAGGAGAGGGAGTCATCCTATTAAATAGGAATAATCGCCACCCCTCAATTAGCATAAAATTTGTTTCATTTTTGCCAAGTCGTTAAACCCATGTAGTGGGGGTTCTTGAAGTCACAATTGAACGGCGCATCACGAATTTGGGTTCTTGTACGACCGCGATGCCTCTGACGGCAAGCAGCTCGGAGCGCAGTGGAAGTGCGGTTGCTTCGTGCGAGGAGGGCCGGAGGTTTGGTTCCTCCGCGCTGCTGCATTTTTGCATTTCAACTGACCCCTTGAGATTTGGGGAATCTGACGTCTATACCATTTTCAGATGTTTTCTGCGCACTTTCCAGCTGCATGCTGTGGTATTCAACAGGATGATGCATAAATATTCAACACCAGTGATACACAGGTACAACGTGCATAAAGCAGCACTGGACACAATGGGCAGGGTATAAATGCTGCAGGCTCCTCTCAGTCTGTTTCCGTACATCGGCCAATGATCTAGGGTGAAACCATCCCGCTCGGATTTTCAAAGGAGACCATGATGTGAGGTCACATGTGGTTGAAACGAGAAACTGCCGTTGATGATTGATTATTATTATTATTATTATTGATTATTATTATTGATGCCGTTTAGGTCAAATCCCGGAATTTGACCTAAACGGCATCAATACACTCTTTCTCTCATCTTTGCCTGTCATCTGGAAATCAGAGGTCTGCTGGAGTTTCTCTAAAACCTGACAGCAACAAAGTCGCCGATGCTCGAGTGGTGATCCACTTGCTCACGCTGAAGTGTGGTCCACCTTTAGATAAGCAGCCTTCATGGGAATGACACGAACCTGACCTAACGGATGGCTAGCATACCCAAGGACTTCGAAGCAGGTCAACTTGAAGTTAACGAAGACGAACGGCTGGAAGTGGTGGAAAACCAGAAGAAGGTTGAGGTCAGCAAAATGAACTGATAGACGTGTAAAGGCTGGCAAGCAGTGGGAATATGATAACGATTTCGGCTGGAACTCTTGTTTCAGAGGAAAGGGAATGTATTCAATTGGATTTCGCCTATGGAGCCGATCTCATTTGTCCATACATGGAAACAAACTGTGAGGAGCCAGTAGCCTTTATGCGCTGCTCGTATTGTGACCAGTGCTTACGTTCCATGCACTTTGTGTCTGTGTATCACTGATGTTAAACGTTCATACATCGTTATGTTGAACAGTTGAGTTTTGGTTAAAAAACCGGTCAGTAATAAACAAGTGGCAACAAAGTTGCTCTCACGGCATACATCTGGAAACACTGCACAGCAAACATCTAAAATGGTGCAGATGTCAGAATCGCTCAAATCAAACAATAAGTTGAAATTCAAAGATGCAGCAGCGCAGAAAAGTCGAACCCTCTACCTCCCTCTCATGGAGCAACGTCGCTATCCACTGCGCTACGAGCCGCTTCCCATCAGCAGCATCGCGGGCGTACAAGAGCCCCGAACTCGTGAGGCGCCGATTCCACTGTAACTTCAAGGATCCCCTACTCCTCGGGTTTATCTTCTACTTGGCAAAAAAGGAACACATTTTTATACTAATAGAGGAGTGGGAATTATTCCTATATGATTCGCTCTCTCCGTTCAGACACGCTTCAGACCCTTCCTTTTTCAGAGCACGAGAAATTTTTTGCAGGACGTTTCTAATCGTTTCATTATTGTCCTTTACAAGATTTCGCTGTAAATTGCCAACTCACTATTGAGTGGATATTGGCTCTTTGTGGTCTTAATGCTGTTTTTTGTTTGTTCTGGAAGCGCAAAGTAGCTCTGGAGTCCTCGTAAAGAAACCAAGTACGACATCTTTTACGTAGCACTGTTGCATTCCACTCCATTGGTGAACTGAGCTGGGTCAGTTATGATGTAATTGGGCATTCATGTGCCTTGCTATCAGGGCATATAAACACTTAATTCAAGGTGAGGCGCTCCAAGCTGCTTTGCGCGCTCGTGGCTTCAATTGGTCAAGGAAATAAACGCAGAGCCTCCATGTCCGACGTTCATAAAACCTGGTCATTTTATAACAATATATTTGATCCTTCTGTGCCACGCAGGATTGTTATGGTGGTATAACTTTTATTTCGGCCGACGTTTCGACACAACTCGTCCTTTTCAAAGGCCTGAAAGTACTTCGAAACCTTAGATCCAGAAACTCATTCCGTCAAAGGCATACTTCTTCCCTTCGGACGGAGTTTCACGAGTGAACTTTATGTAGTGAGATTGTGTATTGAGAATGGCAAACAATTCATCCATGTCGGATTGCGTTGCCGTTATAATACAACAATCATCGATGTACCGACGGTACATTATGGGAAGGCGCCCCAGTACCGGTCGTTCAATTCTGGTACTTAGTGTTGAAGGGTACTTAGTGTTCGCATCAATGAACACCTAGCTGGGAAATTGAAGCGAAGCTTGTTAACCCCACTGGGTAAACATCGACAAGAAGCCCACGGCGGAAACGACTTTGACATTAAGTGCACTGTGTTGCTACATGAAGATGAAATCGGTACCAGAAAGACTCTTGAGGCTTTCTGGATTCGGGAGCACAATCCAGCAATGAACAACCGAAACGAGTGCATTTCAATAACCAGCGAATTTTTGCCCTTCATCCCGTTGTGTGAGCTCTGAGACTGCGCAGTCTGTACTTATTAGTATAGACCTGCATGGTAGGTCCCAGTTGCTCACTGATGGTCTTATAGCTGAGCCCCCCTCTCAGCGCTGGTGGAACTACGGTGAGTTTGGTATGCTTTAGACGGGCACTCCTTGACACTCGTGGCAACCCATTGTAACTAGAGTTATGAAGAAGTGTGCCTTTGACGGAATGAGGTTCTGGATCTAAGATTTCGAAGTACCTTCAGGCCTTTGAAAAAGACGAGTTGTGTCGAAACGTCGGCCGAAATAAAAGTTATACCACCATAACAAACCTGCGTGGCACAGAAGGATCAAATAAACGCAGAGTTACTGATGTGTTCCGTTTTTAAGATGTTGCGTGACCCTATTATATCACTTATCCGGTTGTATCCGAATCGGATATCCGAAATCCGGCTCTGCCGAAAATGGCGTTATCCGAATCATCCGAAGATCCGGGGTTTCTAGAATTGCCCTCATCTGAATCATCCGAAGATCCGGGGTTTTCGAAATTGCCCTCATCTGAATCATCCGAAGATCCGGGGTTTGAAAAAATGGGTTATCCGAATCATCCGATTATCCGGAAAATCGGTGTCGGATCCAATGTCTACTAGTCATAGCAAAGAACAACACATAAGAACCTAACAGGAGCAACATTCGCTACGGAACGACCGCACGTACGTAGGAACGGCGTGAGGTGAACGCATGAACGCCTAAAAAGATTACGGTGTAGAAATTGTGTTCGTACGGCATTTGGCATACCTCTGAGTCGCCCCAGTGACCGGTCGCGGCGAGAGTGTTGAGAGGGCAGCTGCGCAGTTTGTAGCTACCCGCGCAACACTATCGCCGCAACCAGTCGCTGGGACGACTCGTAGGTATGCCAGATGCTTATGGCAGAATCATTTCTGGCCGCATTACTTGGGCAAAGGGCGGCTTTTGGCAATTTACCAGCAGAGCGGCGGCCCCGCGTACATTCGCCATGGAGCGCGAAATCGTTTATTGCATCCGTCTGGGGTACTCGTGTCAGAACCGCACTCCTGGCTCAACGAGGAGTCCGCAGCTGGGTTCTGCAAAACCAGCCGGAAAAATGGGCTGAAAACGCCTGAAAATGGTGTAGACGTTAAAATTCGTGAGATCTCATTCAGTCAGTTGAAATGCAAAAATGCCACCATGCATAGGAACAGAATTCCCCGACCTCCATCGCTCGAGCCAGCGCCCCTACCCACCGCACCACGAGCTACCCATTGATGGCGCCATCGCGGGCGTATAAGAGACAAAACGCGCACGGATGCTGCGCTCCATCGCCAAAGTGTAGTGCAATCGGTTGCGACGCGTGCGTTGCTGGGCATGCTGCCAACAGCCGCCCTTCGCCTAAATCTTTCGGTCTTATTTAGACCTAACCAAAATCTGCTGATGCACTCGGTGGCGGCTCTTCGTCCTCCTCCAAGCCGCGTGCGGACGTGCGGCGGATCGCGGCTCTTCCACTGCCGCTACAGGAGAGCCCTAGGAGACGGAAGCAGTTCTCGCACAAGCAGCCACACCCTGGAGTCCCTTCCCCAGCCTGTCTCTGCGCTCGAAGAGCGTAGAACTCAGCGTCGTCTCCCACTGGGAGACGAAGCTGTTTCCACACGAGCAGCTTTGATCGCCCACAGCCTGGAGTTCCCTCCCTAGCCTGTCTCCGCGCTCGAAGAGCGCAGAACTCAGTCGCGGACTCCCCGTGAGTTTCCACACGAGCAGCCTTGGTGGCACACCCTGGAGTCCCTTCCCTAGCCTGGTTCTGCGGCAGCTGGGTTCGGCTCTTCGAGCGCAGAACCCAGCTGCCGACTATCACTGGGCAACGAAAACGTTCTCCAATGACAACGGCTCGGATGATGTGAGTGGGCGCAGGCACTTTGCCACGTCAGCGCCTGGTTAGGTCTAATGGCTATCAAATCTTTTGGCCATCCTTTCTATGTATAAGTGCGCGTTTCGAATCGCACGTGCTTCATTTCAAGGGAAACGGCTGAGCTGAAACGCTTCTCTTGCGAGTGGCGGACGTCACTGTTGTCCTGGGAATTCCCGGGCATGAGTACGCAAGTAGTGGAGGTGCGGCAGGCTCATTCTCAGATGCTGTCGAGACAACAGCTCGCGAGCCACACACATAGGCCTGTGTTATACTCCCGCGGGAGCATCCGCGGAACGTCCGCGGACTAAGGGTGCACCGCGGACGGCGGGCGTGGCGGGGCGCGGCGATTGGCCAGGTGAGGGATCTCGGCGCGATTCCCGCCCTTCCGCGGATGCTCCCGCGGGAGTATAGCATAGGCCATAGGCCAGTGTTATACTCCCGCGGGAGCATCCGCGGAGCGTCCGCGGACTAGGGGTGCACCGCAGACGGCGGGCGTGGCAGGGCGCGGCGATTGGCCAGGTGAGGGATCTCAGCGCGATTTCCACCCTTCTGCGGATTCTCCCGCGGGAGTATAACTCAGGCCATAGGGTAGCGGTCATCCCAGTAGAAAGTCGTCCTCATCACAAACCTTTTCATCGAAAGGAACTCGTTCTTCAGACCTTTCACTCCTTTTTCCATTGTACGCTTAACGAAACGATAGACCTGGAACACGAACGCTTCACACCAGGCTGCACACCAACGACTTCCGAGGCTCTCAGCTCACCTGCATCTTCTCCTGAGCACCAAACTGTGATTCGGAGGTCAATTTCGCGCTCTTCATACTGTCCCTTAAAGCGAATTGTACGCGATATGTAGCATACGGCTCCAAATGGCCAAGCGATGCCCCACTACGGGAATCTCCATGAAGTTTTTGGGTCCCACCCATCTCATGACTGAGTAGCTTAGATGACGTATGGGGCATCGTCATTTGGTGATGCCACAAGCCGGTCAGCGCTCTTATGTGTGTTCTTGACCTCTTCTCGGGAACTGTTGCCTATGGGTGACGGTACTGAAAGGCCGCCTCACATTTTGGTCTCTTTTTTGTCCACCATCGTCTCGTCCTCGATGAGTGACGTTTGATCGACCTCAGACCTCTGAGAGAAATCCGTCCTGCAAGACCTGTTCCTCCGTTCGGAGATGCTCCTCTGCGACCTTTGAGACTTCTGGCTGCTGAATTTCTTTCTTCGGGACGACCCTGAATGGGGATGATGGGAATCCGCTCTGTCGCACTCCCTAAACGCGAACTGGCACTGACCTCGATACATTGTCAGCCACTCTCCACACAAACCCTGAACGATGTAACTGCTAGCAAATAAACACCACCTCGCCGCGAACTCACCACCATGATCCTCCTATCAGTCCATCGCTTTTCACAGCGGACTGATCAGGCAATCATAGTAGTGAGCTTTTATCAGGCCGTCATCCACCGTTTTCCACTAGAACACATTCACACTGACAACTCCATCAGGAGTCGTTCAGAGTAACATCGCTGCGCGACACAACGTAAAGTCTTTGTTATACCATCGGGCGCAATGTGACAACGAAGGGGTTAGTGAAATTGAAAAAAAATATATATGCCTAGGTAGACATTTATGTAAGCAATACAAAACCACTTACCACTTAACCGGAATGGTGCCGACTCCGATTTTTTTTTCGAGAGGTTTTCTTTTATTTGTGTATGATGTGGGAGGGAGGGAAGAGGGGAAGTGCCCCGAGGGGGATGAGAGCGAGGGGGATTCAGATTTGGGCAAGGGAAGGGACTCCGGGGTGTGGCCGAGTTACGCACCCGTGTTTAAATTGCCTACACCCCGGAGTCCCTTTCCTTGCCCAAAATTTGGATGCAAATTAAAGCCAATATGTGATCGTAAACTTAAACCTGGATTGATTCCAGGTGAAATGTCGGTTGCCGAGAAGCTGGAAAGCCTGAAGGACCTAACACTGTTTTGTTCCTGGGGAGAAATAGATCGGATGACTACGGAGGAATTCGACCAATTTTTATCTGAAAGGGGCCTTTTATGGAAAATAAGGAGTTACAGCTATTTATAATTTACAGCTATTTATGATTTTTAAGGTAATTTCTAACCCTCAGGCTTAGGTTACTCGGGCGACCCCCCCCAAGCAACATGGAGCCGACACCATCCCGGTTAAATGGCAAGTGGTTTTGTATTGCTTACATAAATGTCTACCCAGGTATATATTTTTCTCAATTTCACTAACCCCTCCGTTATCACATTGCGCCTACCATCGCTCACCACGAGCGACGCCTAATGATATGCTCCCATATCGATCCCATCGCGCAGCCCGATCGATATGGGAGCACATCATTAGGCGTCGCTCGGGATGAGCGAGGGTATAACAAAGGCCGGTAGCAGCAGAGTGTTGCGGGTGTCGCGAACCGCCATGTCAACGCGGATGGTGCGGCGGTGCGAGGGTTACTGTGCGCAATACTGCATACTTTTCCCGGCTGAAGCGCTGAAAAGGTCGTCGTCATTTTTATTTGTTTGAAAGTGACAATGCTGCTTACATGCGACATCATATATGAGTATGTGTGTGAATTTTTCAGTTATTTTTTGCCGCATCGCTTACAGATGTGAAACTCCATGCAAGCAGAAATTCTGCTATCAATCGAATAAAAATCGCGACGTTTCGGATGAGGGCTTGGTGTCATCCTTTCTTTTAAAAATAAAAACTGGCCGCCTTTCCGCTCTTTCAAACTAGTTTTAAACCGTTCTTTTCCCTCAAAAATAAGAAATTTATAAAATCTCAAACAAGATGTTCACTTATTGGGCACATGAATTAAAACTTTTGAAAATTATATTAAAATTTTCCTCGAACAAAAAATTATACTAACCTTCTTCCTTGGAGTTTCTATTAGTTTAATGTAGGAAGAGCCACTTCGATTTGGAAGAAATTGCTTTGATTTCAAATGTCTTGGGCTAGCTTAGAGAAGAACGTAAACACAACAGCCACAGCACTTGCATAACTCATTTTGTATTCTTCCCATATCGAACAAAAATCTGGAGCCGGCTTCAGTGCATTCAACCTAAATATACAACTATCTACCACTACATAATTGAGTTAGCTCCTGCCCTGTAGATGATGAGGCGTATCTCACTCAGGTTGGGAACCTGGCTGAGATACGCCTCGTGGAAGCACGCGTAATCTCGTGGGACCCCTTGCGACGCCTCAGCGTACCTCGCGCGGGCAACGTCTGCCCTTCAACATGGGGTGCTGTTACAGCAGAGGTCGCGTAGCCTCCTCCTGCTTGACACAACGGCGTCTGCGCGCGTTTCTGAGTGCCTGAATCCAGCAGACGGGTTCCCTTCGTCACACCACAACCTTATGGAGTCAGAAGAGGAGACACCGCCGTCCTACGACGAGGAATCGCATTCAGAATTGAGCATGAGATGCTGCTGCAGCAGAGGAGGCGCAGCCTCCTCCTGCTTGACACAACGGCGTCTGCGCGCGTTTCTGAGTGCCTGAATCCAGAAGACGGGTTCCCTTCGTCGCAACACAACTTCTGGAGTCAGAAGATCGAAAAGAAAGGAAGCAGAGCTCACATCGTCGTCGTACGACGACCGGCCGCATGCAGAACTCAGCATTATCCCATGTTGAACGGAAAAGTTTACCCGCTACAGGTACGCCTCTGCGTACCTCGCGCGGGCAACGTTTGCCGTTCAACATGGGATATTGTTGCATCAGAGGAAGCGCATCCTCCTCCTCCTGCTTAACACAACGGCGTCTGTGCGCGTTTCTGAGTGCCTGAATCCAGAAGACGGGTTCCCTTCGTCGCAACACAACTTCTGGAGTCAGAAGATCGAAAAGAAAGGAAGCAGAGGTCACATCGTCGTCGTACTACGACCGGCCGCATGCAGAACTCAGCTTTATCCCATGTTGAACGGAATACTTTACCCGCGCCAGCCACGCCTCTGCGTATATCTCCCCAGTCCAGTAGTTTCTCATGGTCAACTGTTCGTGGCGTGCTCGCGAGTTCGACAGAAGTCCCATCTGAAAATTTGGTTAACACCAGGACTCAAGTCGATACCAAACGCAGTATTCACCGAGATGCTTCAGTAAATGTTGTCTTTTTGTTGTTCTGTTAACAAAATTGTTTTGAAGATCACACGTACTTTTTGTGCGAGAGTATTTTCTGAGAAAAACGCACAAACCTATAACCCCGCGAAGCGGGCAAGTGCGAGACACGCCGATAGGCGTGTCGTAGCACTTGTGTAGTATACGTGAGCTCGATGGCGATTTTGTGAAACACCATGAGTGCAGTAAAACGCGGCGGAGCGTCTCCGCTATCTCGTAAGGCAGCCACTGAACTCTCGAGCAAGCCCAGGGGGTTGGGGGTGGGCGGGCCAGGGGGCGAGGGGGTAGAGCGCTCGTCCCCCGTAAAACGCGAATTCTGATCCAGCTGAAAGCGCACTGTCCTCATGAAAAGTGTGCCCTACTACTTTGCTCCTTCCTTGTTGAAGAATTGAAAATGTTGACACTTAGTAATTTTACTCGAATATTTGAGCTTTTAAGCACTTCTTTCATTGATGCGTCAAAGCTGCGAAAGGGCATTCAATAGCAACTAACATCAATAACGATCCTAAAAAGTTCTTCAGTACCGCTGTATAGGTAAATGATAACATTCCCACTCAGTCGTGCGTGGTGAGCGGCCGCATCCTCAACCCCTGACATCGCCTATCGCCTATACGTTTGTTGCTACGCGGCTATATCTATTCTCGTTGTCTCTAGTGGCAAGGAGACGAAGCATACTCAAAGCAAATTTGCCACAATCAAAGGTATATTCTCTTCCTTTGCTTCGTGATTCGTGTGGTGCTTTCGCTGTCTGTTCACTCGCAAATACATAATGATCTCCCCTGCTCGCGCTCTCCGAATTGCAGCCCAGGACACAACGACTTCCACGAATGACCAGTCCACAGGAGCTGTCAATGGACCAATCGACCAACTTCGAGCACTTTTGGAGAAAGGACGGACGCCCACGTACATAAAGCTAATGGTTGCGTTGCTCGTAGACACAAGATCGGAGATCAAGATGGCGAATGAGTGTAATGCCACCTTAGTTGAGGAAATCCGCTGCGGAAAAGACCAAATATCTCATAGTTGCACCCCGAGGCAAAGATCACACGATATTATACAACTCACAGGGATCTACTCTACAACCTGTCAATGACGTTCGTGACTTAGGCTTTTTGATATCGCACAACCTCGATTTCAAAAACTACAGTCCACTCGTGAAGAAAGCAAATTATAAGACCTATTTGTTGTTTAAGATTCTGCGTATGAATGAACTAAAATTACTTTTACAAGCTTACAAATCCTACGTTCGTCCTATAGTGGAGTTTGGAATAACAGTATGTAACCCAAAAAAGAAAAAAGAGGAAAAAAGAAAGACATAGAGCTGCTAGAAAGTGTCCAAAATAACTTTACTCGGAAGCTATATATGAGATGTTTTGAGAGTGATTATAAAGCCTTCCAAATGGCATTAAGAGGGCCAGAGACCTTGGCCTTCAAACTCTTCAGAACAGACGTAGGAATGTGGATCTGATTATGATGTTTAAGATCCTGACAAAAAGAGCATCAATTGATCCGGTAGCTTTTTTTGGTGCACCACTGACGAAGTCAAAAACCGGTAGGCTCAGACTTTATATCCCTGTGGCAAAATCCCAGATTAGGTCAAATTTCTTTACATATAGAAACCTTCGGGAGTTCAACAAGTTACTTAGTGAAGAGGAAGATATCCTAGGACTGTCTCTTCAAGCTTTTCGAAATCATATTATTCGCAAAATGCTTGGTTAAATTTGTTGGATCCTACTCTTTTCAGATCTGTTCTTTAATCTGTTGCAATTGCTTATTTTACTCCATCAAGGCTAATGTAAATTCTCTTTTCTTCTCTCCGCCTCCTCTTATTGATTTTTCTAAGTGATACTGTTTGTCTGATGTTCATCTCTGACATGTCCTTTTTCGTTCGATTATCACGTGTGTTTATGTTACACGTCAATAAATAATAATAATAGTAATAATAATAAAGCTTTGTGGTAATCACTCCACCAACCATTCTACGGGTCGTCGTGGAGGCAGTCTGAAAGCATATTTGCACGTAAGAAGGACCTGTGGCGGTCAGCTAATGGGAAGCCAAGTTTTGACCTTCCTAAAAAACTTTGGTTCCAAGTCAGTGGCGCTGAAAGGATGGAATACTTGCTTTGCCTGCACGAGGCCCGTACCTACAACCTCGATTCGGTGTGGACGCGACGCCCGACGCTTTTTCCGACTGCGCTATCACGAGCCCACCGTATGGCTCGTTTTAGTCTGGCTCGACGGAAGAACTCATGTTATTTACGTTTACCGAAATGGTTAACAACGCAGAAGCATGAACAATCATGAAAACGAGAACCGAAACCCAAAGAAAAGCTCCTTCCCTCAAGCTTCCAATCGATCATGCCCTCCTGCGGATCTCACCCGCAGCTCCTGGCGCTGCGCAGTGAGAGTCGGCGTGGACTGCGCCAGCCCTCGGGAACCTTTGCGTGTGGTGGCTCCGCAGCAACTCGTCCGCGCCGCGGCTTCCACCACAGTGGCAGCGTGGGTCCCACTGCGACGGGAGCGATATGGACGAGTTCTCGGGGTGCTGCCGCGAGACTCTGTAGAGGCCCTAATGATATCGTTCAGAGTGTAGCATCGCGGCGCGACGTGACGTAATGATAATCTCCAGTATCGATTACTCGCGCTGCCCGATCGATATAGGTACTTATCATTTCGTCGCGTCGCACCGCGATGCTGCTCCGAACGCATCTTCAGCCATACGAAGAAGAACGGTAGAGCTTCTCTACATGCATGGAAGTTATTTTAAGAGATAATATCACGGTCCACTTTTTAGGAAAGCGCTATGTCTCGACGGGACAGGCCCGAACATCTGGAGAACAGCATGTCAGCACTCACCGAAACTCGACCTATCGGAATACAGGAAGAGAGCTCAGTGGAAGGGCAACAGCAGGGTCTCTTGGGAAAGAAGGAGACGCGGTCTACCCCTTTGGGAGAGGGGGGGGGGGTGGTGTACGCTCCGCTTTGCCTGTATGACAACAGCGGAAAACTGAGAGTAAACTGTTATACAAAGGCATCTCTGTAAACTGCCCTGTGGGCGGACAGCGTTTTTTTTGCAATTGCCTACTGAAGGAATGCTTTCAATATCCAATGCCCTTTTTAAGTGGTGCCCCTCTCCAGTAGGATCAGTAGGATCTGGGAGACGTACAGCACATTAGAAACCACCGTCCGATCTACTTGCTGCACGTAGTTTGTGAGCTATTCGCCCGAGTCTCTCATAATATCGGGGTGGTGCAGCAGGCAGAACACATGGGAGTGAAGACCGACCGCCGTTAACTTGCCATTTTCGCTTCGCTGATGACATCGTGCTCATCACATCGAACATCACCCAAGAGGAGCGAGGGATGGTCGACTCCGATCGTGTACGCGGAAACGTTTCTTGGCGATGTTTCAAGAAGCGGGCGAGTTTCTGACACCCGATTCCCGCCCAGCCGAACGAACAACCCGAATGCTCCGGCTGAGTGTCTCTAGGAAATCAACTTCACCAACGAGCTAGAGCCGGAGCTCGGCGGGAAGAAGCGAACGGATTTGGTGGCGCCGAAGAAAGGAAGTGAAAGAAGAGAAGGAAAAGGAAACATCGAATGAAGTAAAAGTTAAAATGAATAATACGAATAAATGTCAACTAATTATAAGGTTCGTTTCGCCACCTTTCTTCAGACGAACCTTCTTTGTTATGCCACCTCCCAGGTGGCTCATCAGTGAAGAGGGAGGTGCTATAACCTATTCTAGATTTGTAAATTCACCAAAATAACCAAACGAAATGTCTTAATTAAATTTTTAATTTTTTTAAAGCTTTTAAAGGAGAACGCCTTAAAACATTAAGTTTCATTATTATTATTTTTATTACTAGTCGTTCGGCGGCCGCTTACGACTGGTTGGGGACTTCGCCCCCAAACCCCGAGAATAGGACGCCATGGCCGCTACGGGTTTCCTATTCTTCCCTAGGCCTTCTGAACTTTATATTACTCGAGATGGATCGATTGGTCGACTTCAGATTCGTGTTCAGCCACCTCGATTAACCTCAGGCCCGAAGTTTCGCGCCACTTGAGCGCCATCCTCAAAAAATCGATAATATCGATCGACATCGATTGATCCGACTTCAGATTCGTGTTCAGCGACCCCGATTACCCCCAGGGCTAAACTTTCGTGCCGCTTGAACGACATTCACAAAAATCGATAATATCGATCGATATCGATTGATCCGACTTCAGATTCGCGTTCAGCGACCTCGATTACCCCAGGGCTGAAATTTCGTGCCGCTTGAACGCCATCCTCAAAAAAATCGATAATATCGATCGACATCGATTGATCCGACTTCAGATTCGTGTTCAGCGACCTCGATTACCCCCAGGGCTGAAGTTTCGTGCCGCCGACGTGTTCGGCACGTCTGCGGCTCGCCATACATGGCTGCCGACGTGTTCGGCACGTCTATGGCTCGCCAGGCACGGTTGCCGCCGCGTTCGGCACGTCTACGGCTCGCCATGCACGGTTGCCGACGTGTTCGGCTGCCGCGCCCCAACTCAAGTGTGGCGGACGGACAGTGTGACACACGCACGCACACACACGCTTGCTGTTTTATATATAGTAGGATAACTATCTATTTATTATTTGTTTGGTAATTTAATATAACTGTTATTAAAGAGTTGAACTTACATACAAAATGGCGTTCAGCTGACTCCAGCCTTGAAGAAATGGAGAAGGAGACGAAGGGCGTCCGGCTCTGTGCTCCATTCGACTCTTCCGAGAGAAGGCCTGCGGAGTCCCGAGCTGCGTCGATGTTCGAGGATCGGAACCGCTGTGGCTCAGGCCAAGTCGGCAGTGGCTAAGGGAGCCGATCGCGTTGTTCGCTTGGCTAACACTCGCTGGAGGAGAGCCGCAACTGACTAGGTCCGTATCCAACTCGTAGCGCACAGCAAACCCATTGCATCTTCGCAAAAAACCTGAGCGAGTGATACAATGTTGCTCGAGTCTCGCGAGTCAGTGGGAACCACTTGGCAGGTGATAAGGACGGATGGGCAAACTTCTGCGTCCGGCTCGGGCAAACCTAGAATCGACCAGACAAGCGGCCAAGGTTATGTCGCAGTGCAGCTTCAGCGTGCATCCTTTTGTGGTTAAGACAATTTCGATACGCCAACTATTGTTATGCATGGCATGTCGAGCCTATTCCCGCCAGTGGCACATTTAACGGTTTACGATTTAACAAATTTGACGACTCAATGGGCATTTTTTGTTAAAATCCGGGTTATCGAACCCATGGAAATTTTCGGAAAGTTAACTGGTGGGTTTGTAAGGGATTTTTTTCACTGGAGGTTAAAGATGCTTAAAAGACTTCTTCAAAGTACATAGGATCTTAGTCGCTGCATAGATATGGCTGATTTTGAATGAAAAGTTTGACAGATTATAACTTTGCTTGCAAACAATTTTATAAACCAAATAAGCACTATTAGAATTAATACATTTTTCCAACGCGACATTAGCTTAAACTTTGTAAAATCTTTGTAAAAATCGGAATTACGAGAATCAATAAAACATAAGAAGTCATTTTCGACATCACCTTGGTTGCTGAATTTTTTTAACGCCAGCTTTTTTTCAGCCAACTTCTGGTGCATAACTTCAATTTCAGCGCAGTACAGCACCAGACACGTCTTTTGAATAGGCGCCGCAAAAACGCGATTTTGCTGTTTTTGCGCCTTTTTGATGAATCTTGTCTAAAAATCACGCGTTTGAGAAACCAAGGGCATATTTAAGTTCAGGAGCTCGAGCTCTATCGTTTGGAATACATATTTCATATGAAGGCATGAAGATGTCCGAAATTGAAAACTTGCGCTCCATTGCGAAGGGCGGTCGCAGACGAGTTGCCGGTCACTAGCCGTCGGAAACGGTTGCGTGCTCACAATTCCTCCAATTTGAGGTTTTTTGAGAAACGGTTAGTACACTTCGATTCATCTTTTCGAGATCTACACAAGCATATATACAACTTCGCCAGAACACCGCGTTCTCGCAGCGGGTGGTCAAAAATGACTGGAGCAGACTTTTTGCAATTGGAGAAGCTTATATTCCAGGGCTTGCATGTTCTCCGAATATCTCAAGCATGGCGTAAAGTGTTCTGTCATGCAAGGAATTCTCTAGGAGTGCGCCGTGCCCAGTGCATATAGAATCGAACCTATCAATCGAGTGGGCTGCGCGACAGCATGTAAAGTGAACGTTTGAGAAGTGTTATCAGAAATTTCCAGCCGCCCTACTCAGGAATTGCTGTTCTCTCCCGGCAAAACTTTGGAGTGCGCTGTGCACAACCTGTTTAGGATCGAACCTATCAATCGAATGGGCGCGACCGCTCGCAAATTGCACCAAGTGTGCTCTGAGCGCAATAACTCTGTCAGGTTTGAATCTTTCCGGCTTCAACTTATGGATTTTGTAAGCAGTAGAAAGAAGTGTAAAACAAAAGACGCAGATTATGACCGAACAAAGCTACAGCGGTCGGAAATGCAGTCTAGTCTTGTGTGACACGATTTTTTCCGAATTCAGTCGACTACTGCGGGAAGACAAGAAGCGCTAACGGCATGCAAATGCTTGGGCGAACACGAGAGCGCTCTCATTCTCGAGGGAAATTGTCAAAAAATCGATTTTTCTGAAAACGGTCGATAGTGATACCTCTCGATATAGCTTTTCGTGCTGAACAAAACGTTGCTCTTGCGAGTGTCGAAACCTCAAATATTGGCGAGTAAGTGCGGAAGGAACTTTACCGCTGCTCTCCGCCGCTCTAAAATGGCAGATGGGACTAAAGCAACTTAGGAATCTGGGGAGTTGCAAGCATGTCCTCGTAACGTGCTTTCAGTCTCGTGCTCGCCCAAGCATTTGCATGCCTTTAGCTCTTCTTGTCATCCCGCAGTAGTCGACTGAATTCGGACCACACAAGACTGCATTTCCGCACCGCTGTAGCTTTGTTCGATCATAATCTACGTCTCTTGTTTTACACTTCTTGAACTTTCTACTGTTTACAAAATCCATAAGTTGCAGCCGGAAAGATTCAAACCTGACAGAGTTATTGCGCTCAGAGCACACTTGGTGCAATTTGCGAGCGGTCGCGCCCATTCGATTGATAGGTTCGATCCTAAACAGGTTGTGCACAGCGCACTCCAAAGTTTTGCCGGGAGAGAACAGCAATTCCTGAGTAGGGCGGCTGGAAATTTCTGATAACACTTCTCAAACGTTCACTCTACATGCTGTCGCGCAGCCCACTCGATTGATAGGTTCGATTCTATATGCACTGGGCACGGCGCTCTCTCATGGCATGACAGAACACTTTACGCCATGATTGAGATTCTCCGAGAGCATGCAAGTCCTGGAATTTATGCTTCTCCAATCGCAAAAAGTCTGCTCCAGTCATTTTTGACCACCCATTGGTCCGGCGAAGTTGTATATATGTTTGTGTAGATCTCGAAAACATGAATCGAACGGTACCAACCGCTTCTCAAAAAACCTCAAATTAGAGGAATTGTGAGCACGCAACTGTTTTCAACGGCTTGCGACCGACAACTCCCACGTGACACCCCTTCGCAATGGAGCGCAAGTTTTAAATTTCGGACATTTTCACGGCTCCACATGAAGTATGTAAACCAAACGATAGAGCTCGAGCTCCTGAGCTCAAAGATGCCCTTGGTTTTTCAAACGGGTGATTTTTAGACAGGATTTATCAAAAAGGCGCAAAAACTGCAAAATCGCGGTTTTTGCGGCGTCTATTCAAAAGACGCGTCCGGTGCTGTACTTCTCCGCAGTGACAGACTCTACAGTCTTCAAGAACTTGTAATGGATTATACCAGCCATTGTCCACCATAGGTCACCATGGTCTTCCTGGGATGAGACTTGGTTTCCGCATCTCCTTGGGACTCTCATTCCTGTCCAGCCATAGTGCAGAGCGACGACGATTGTCATAGAGGATCCATTTTTTTTGTCTCATGTGACGATCCTGTCCAAAAAGGCTCCCCTGTATTGCGCAGCCTCTACGGAACACAGCCTGGCGCCGCAGCATCTGCCCGGCCGTCAGTTCGTGCGGGTTCCTTTCATCCAATTTCTCCATCTCCTCCAAATGCAGCGTTGATGTTACGAGCTGCGGGCATTGTATTCACTTTTCCATCCATATAATAGAGCACCCAAATATCGCGTTGACTCATACTGTAAAAATGACGCCGAAAACATGGCAAGAGTTATAATAGCTACACATTTTATGAAAGCAAAGGTTCTGCGCATTTAAAAATTATATACAGTGTCTGAAAGGTGAATATTCATAGCCACGAAAAATCGACCAGAAATTGAGGTGGCAAAATTCGTCATTTCATGTGCAACGACGTGAAACTGTTCCCCTCTATCTCCCCCCCCAACCCCCACTGCCTCGGCTTCCAGAATGTCAGCGGTGCATCCATGGGCTCTTGTTATAATTTTAATTTTTGTTTTGCACAATATGTGCTGCCGAAGAAGAGGTTATTTTGTAGACCACTCTTCGTGGCTGTGAACTGTTCGAGCCACTCTGTAATGGTTAGGGCTAGGCTACCTCATTAAACTTTGCGTGTTGCTCTGCTAAATCAAAATGCAAGGCATTTCCAAAAATGTGCTCATCGTTTGAAGAACAATAACCTTGAAGACAGTGAAGCGTTTGAAAATTTTGATTGCATGAAAGAAAGCGAGTGAAGGTGGAGGTTTTAACCCCTGTGAAATGTAAGGATTGCGCAATGCAACTGCAGAAAGGTCGAAATTATGGATTCGATCGGCCAGATATGGGGTAGCTGCTTGCTGCAATTCTGTTGTGAACTGGCCGTGAACGTAGCGATCCCCGCGCTACCAAAAAGTTTGAAACTGAATAACCACATATCACAGCTGTAGTAGAACTGGTACTAGCGAACGTCTGAGGATTGATCGAAGGACCATACACTGCTTTGCTGCGAGTAAAATTACCGCTAAGATTTCGGCGAAGAACTGAAGAGAAAAAAGATGAAGGCGCCATTTGCTGTGAGATATCAAGATTGCGTGCGCCGTGCACTGCCTCCAAATTTGGAATTGTGGACGGACGAATTATGTAGGAACGACATGCTTGTTTCATTTCTAGAGCAAGCTAATCAAATAGTTGTCTTAAACGTTAAACTTTATCGGAAAGGCAAATACCCCCCACACCAAAATGGGGTCTAATCAGCAAAAACCTATAGCTGATCTTCGCTACCTCTTGACTTGCGCTGCAGAACTCGTTCTGTTAGCAGTATCCGGTGTAGCTAACGTTAAAGTGTCTTAGCGGTGTAGTTGTAGCTATAAGAGAGGTATGAAATCTAGATGGAACTACCTTACTAGAAGGAAGTCGGCTCTGCATTTGCAGCCGCGTCTATAATGCGAAATTCACTTCGTACACCCCCCCCCCTCCCCCCACCCCTGCTTTCCACTTTGATGGAGGCTTCACTGGTAACAAATTTGCATGATTTATTTTTTATTTCGATGTATTTTTATTCAAATCTAAACCTTGACAGTAGTTGTAAGCACTTTTCGGCAAAATTGCACCAAGGATACAGCTCATGCAAAACCATCAAAAATTGAAATTTGAAGATTTGGATCGGTGCATGTGCAAATTCTACCATTTGCCGTCATTTCGAAATTAACATTTTTATTTTTTAACATGCAAACCAACTTTCTCGAGCACTCTAGAAGTAGCAGAGATATAGCCTTCCATGCATTTTTTTTGAGTCTCTGTATGAAACATCTTAGATGGTTTCTTCACCTCAAACCGTAGTGGCTAACTGTATTTTGTTTAACGAAACCATTCACCGGAGATTTAACGAAAAATTTCGGCGAAGAACATTGGTGGGCCTAACGGTCACAGTTTAAAAGCATCCCTGATCCCAGCGGCGCCCGCTCCCATACACACAGCTTCGCTAGCCGCAGCAAGAAACTTTAAAAAACACTCGTTATGGCTACACAGAACCTACACTGAACTCGCATTACGACAAACTAAAATGTACAGCGGTGAAAGTCTAGGTAGTGCGGGGAGGGGGGTTAGCCCTGCATTCCCTGCTTGACAGGCAGCTTTTTCTTAACGGCGGCAGACCTATGTACATGTTCTTCTTCGGTCGGAATACAGCACCGGGCGCGTCTTTCCAGGAAAAGCGGCAAAATACGAATTTTGTGTTTTTTGCGTCTTTCGGATACTCGCCTAGAAGACATTTATTTCAAAAACCAAGGGAATATTTGAGCTCAGGAGCTCGAGTTCCTTCGTTTGGTATAGATACTTCATATGGAATCATGAAAATGTTCGAAATTGAAAACTTGCGCTCCTGACAGTGGACGCCTTTTGCTTTTGGACCACATCTAAGGTTAGCCATGTTTTCGACTTCTTACGGTATCGTTTTCGTCGTCTCTTAGCCTTTTGAATGGGCTCCTGCAGAATGAAATGACATTTGGGAGGGTAGTTTCTCAAATGACGCCGAAACGTCGTCGCCTTCCTCAGAGCCTGTAAAAGTTGCTGCTAAGCCGCAATAAATACTCGCATACCTATCTTGGCTACGCTGCACAACCTACTCATCTATTGCAACATCAACGAAGCCAAGGTTTATCGAGAGTCGAACATGGAATACACTGCGAGACGTGCCAGCAAGCTGCAGTCGACTCGCCATGGAAGTCCTCTCGCTAAGACAGCAGATCGTCTTGGCGAGGCAAACAATCCACTTTCTGTGTCGCTGCCGACGTGAGGGAGTCGTCTCAAACTTCATACAACGCAAACGACTGTTCGGCTCATGCGACCATCCTAAGGACAACAGGAAGATTTTCTCTGTTCACATGCATATATTGAAAACATGCATTTCTTGTAAGAGAGACTACATGTATTCTATGCTGAAGAAATGTGTCGCTAAGGGGGCATGCTGTGAAAAGTACATGCCGAGTCGCCTTTGGAGGAGGATCGTGGGTGAGTCGAAGAGCATTTGTGACTCTATCCGCTCAAATGCCAAAGTAAAACTGCGAGAGAGATTCACTAGGGTATTAGATTCAAAACGATGCCATACCCAATTCTCTATGGCTAATCAATGGATGACAGCCCAGACGCTGGAGAAAGGGGAAAGACTGGACAGCATACGGGTCACCATCATAGGTAACCTTACAATGTCCTGGGGCAGCTGTCCGTGTTGGACTTGGGTCCCAGATTCGCACTTGCCTGTTCTTTGTGCCCAGCTACAGCATGTACGGTTGTGGGGAGATTGCAGATACTGCAGGATCGCCTACGACGCAAGGCGACAATCGATGCGCAGGGTACTGGGTCCGATCCATTAGGTACCACAGCTATACCATCGCCTCCGTTCCCGTCTCCATACCCGAGGCCACAGGAGCCTAATGGGATGGTGGATTCAAAGTTCCGCGTGTTCACCTGTCTTTTCACCGTCCTGCGAAGTACCGTCGGTAAAAGGGTTTCCTCTAATCTCTCCGCCGACCAGCAACGAGGTCTTAGGCCCTGTTTATACTTCGTCGCGGTGCGACGCGATGGCCCATGCAATGTGGCAAAATTGATCGATCGCGTCGCACAATCAATATGGCCACTATACGTGGCGTCGCGTCACGGCGCGACGAAGTATAAACGGGGCCTTAGGGAGATCCGTAACCTCTACCTATCGGGTGTCATAAAGATCGGCATAAGCGATGAAGGTGGAGAATTCGTTGCGCTCTCACAAGAGCTAGATCGAGGGATCACTCGGTTACACCTCCAGACGCATCGGTATACAGTCGCTCTAACCCTGAGGAGTTTAGACGACAAAACCGTAGACTGAACAGAAAAGGTTTGGAAGTGGTACGTTCTGCAAACCTACCTAAGGGGTTGATAACGAGGTTGCGTTGTGACTACCCCGGTGTGTCCGATGGTCTACATATACGCTAATAAAGACGCACAAACTCCTCCCATATAGTGCTACTGCTGGCGACCCTTCAGTGTTCAAAGTCAGACCGATCATCAGCAATGTTGGTGGTCCCAATGATCGTACTGCTTGGTTCCTCAACCTTGTGCTTGTGCAGCTATTCCAGTTTATACCAGCCCACCTACCTAACACTATTCACTTCCCCGAAAAGCTGGGAGAAGCTAGACTGCAGAAAGAATGCGTGATGGAGTCGTTTGACGTAACGTCGCTCTACACTAACGTTTCCAACAACTGCGCATTAGAAGCAGTTCTGGAAATTCTCAATGAACACCGCACAAGCGCCAACATGTACGGTCTATCTGTACTGCTATTGGTGGGGCTCATCAATGAGTGTCTGCAATGCAAGGGGCTGGTGGGCAGAGACGACAGCCAACAACGGTTTAAGGATTGCAGCGAGAAAAGTGACACTGGTCAAAGTTCTGTGTACCGTTCATTTCGGACACTTTGACTGCAGCCATACGTGGCTGCGTGAGGAAGGTTGGCAGCAAGACGATGTGAGGGTAGTGGCAGAACCCCCCAGCAATCTTAAAAAGCAGCTAGTCCGAAACCGCTGGTATGACCGCCTATGCACAACACCATCATGTGTTGTTTGTCCTTCTGGGAGGGCTGGTAACTGTCTCCATCTGGTGTGGTGTACCTAATCACATGTACGGAGTGTGGAGAGGAGTATGTGGGGAAGTAGGTAGACCCTTGTGCGTAAGGATCAAGCAGCACTTGAACGGATTGCGCATGTCTCATATCTCTACTCCCTTAGGCGACCACAGATCCTTGCGCGTGAAGATAAGATTTCGGCGCGCCGAACTCTCGAAGCGCTGAACATTGCGGCGAGGTCCCCCCAAATCAATAGGAAGGATGAGTGCTTGGTTGTGACCCAAGAGCTGGCGCCGTACGTCGCCTTCTGCGGGTTTTGACCTCTGGGTCATGACCTGTTAGGTCCCTAAGCCCTAGTTTACAGTTGCGCGAGCGGAGAGAAAAATCGATATCTATGGCGATCGTGATGTCGCGCCGCTAAGCGGCGCAAGTATAAACTAGAACTAAGTCGGGCGGTACCAAGGGCTCTAATCTCATTCACCCATCTTTCGTCCAGCTATGGTGACAGTGGACGCCTTTTGTCCACATCTAAGGTTAGCCATGTTTTCGACTTCTTACGGCATCGTTTTCGTAGTCTCTTAGCCTTTTGGATGGGCTCCTGCAGAATGAAATGACATTTGGGAGGGTAGTTTCTCAAATGACTTCGATTTTTCCAGGCTCTGAAGAAGGCGACGGCGCCCAAACGTAAGCCGCAATAAAGACTTGCATACCAATCTTGGCTACGCTGCACAACCTACTCATCTATTGCAACATCAACGATATCGTGTTTATCGAGAGTCCAACATGGAATGTACTTGTGCTCCATTGCGAAGGGCGGCCGTGGACAAGTCTCCGTTGCAAGCCATCGCCTGCTCACAGTTCCACTAATTTTAGGTTTTTTTGGGAAACGGTTGGCACTGTTCGATGCACCTCCTCGATATCTAGACAGCCGTATATACATCTTTACCAAGCCACTGCATTTTGGCAAAAAATGACTGGAGCAAGCCTTTTGCCTTTATCGATTCCAAAACTGTATCAATGAATTGAGCATAGCAAAAAAAAACATAGCAGCAAAAGACTTGAGCGAAATCTGTAATGACTGCAAGAAAGACTGTCTGCGATCGCTTCAGCTGCGTCGAAATTCGGCTGTTGCGTAGTCGTGCTTCACTGACAAGGGAAGGGTCTGAAACGTATGTCTGAACGGGGAGAGCGACTCATATAGGGAGAATCCTCATTGCTCAATTAATATAAAAATTTGTTTATTTTTTGCCAAAGTCGCTAAACCCAAAGAGTAGGGGGTTCTTGAAGTGACAATGGAATACGGCGCATCACGAATTTGGGGATCTTGTACGCCCGCGATGCCTCTGTAGGCAGGTGGCTCGGAGCGCAGTGGAAGTGGGGTTACTTCATGCGAGGAAGGTCGGGGGTTTGGTTTCTGTGCGCTGCTGCATTTCTGCATTTCGACTGCCTGGTTGAGATTTGCGGGATTCTGACGTCTATACCATTTTCAGACGTTTTCTGCTCATTTTCTAGCTGTAAGCTGTGGAGAGTACCTTTCTTGCGACTTGCTTATTACTGACCGGATTTTTAACCACAACTCTTCGTCAACTTCAAGTTGATGTGCTTCAAAGTCCTTTAGTATGCTGACCGTGTGTTCGGCCTTGATTTCTTCCCTCGAAGGTTCCTTGTCTGAAAGTGGGTCACACTTCAGCGAGAGCAGGTGACTCACAACTCGAGCATCTTCATACATTGTTGGTGTTAGGTTTTGGAAAATCTTCGGCAGACCTCTGATTTCCAAGTGACAGACAAAGATGAGGGAATCGGTGCCGTCTAGATTAATTTGTGGGATCCGCATACCGCGTTTCTCATGTGAACCACCTCCGACGTCATATCCTGGTCTCTTTTGAAAATCCGAGCAGGACGGCTTTTCCCGAGGTCATTGCTCCATGTATGGAAACAGATTGAGAGGAGCTTTATAAGTTGCCCGTATTGTGCTCAGTGGCGCTTCATGCACTTTGTACCTGTATTTCTTTGGTGTTGAACATTTATGCATCATTATGTTGTATACCACAGCATTCAGCTGGAAAATTAGGCATAAAAACGTCTGAAAATGGTATAGACGTCAGGATCATCGAATATCAGAATCCCCAAATCTCATGCGGCACCGCACAAGATCCAAATCACCGACCTTCCACGCATGAAGCAACCCCACTTCTACTGCGCTCCGAGCCACCTGACGGCAGAGGCATCTTTGGTGTACAATACCCCCAAACTCGTGATGCGTCGTATTCCATTGTCACTTCGAGGACCCGCTACTCCTTGGGTTTAACAACTTGGCAAAAAATAAACACATTTTTATACTAATTGGTGGGTGAGGATTCTTCCTATATGACTCGCTTCCGTCGTTCAGACATACGGTTCAGACCTTCCCCTGTGAGTGCCTTGATTTGGGCTCATTCTTCAGTTAAAAGCATAGGGCCGGGGCCCTTTTTACTCCAAACACTTTGCTAAGAGGAGTATTAACCAATAAAGTAATTGCAACTGACCTGCCTTTCTAAACGTGACTTCCTTGATGGTGAACCTATCTTTTTTGAACAACCTCGAGTTCCCGAGTTAGGTGCTTTCACGCAATCCTTCCTTATTTCTTGCAGCCATTGTGGATTTCGCTCAAGTCTTTTGCTATACTCAAGTCACTGATACAATGTTGGAATTGACTGCAGCCGAACTACGTGAAGAAACAAGAAAATCACGGTTGAACTTATCTTTTTTGAACGCAGTCACACAACTTTACCAGACCACCGCGTTTTCGCACTGGGTGGCCAAAATGACTGGAGCAGGCTTTTGCGATTGGATTTGCATATGCGATTCCCAGGACTTACATGTTTTTGGAGCATCTCAAGCATAGGGTCCGTCGCCAGTGCTCTGCATACATTGGATCCTATCGAAAATCTTCGGATAATTGGATGATTCGGATAAGGGCGATTTTGCGGACCCCGGATTTTTGGATGATTCGGATAAGGGCAATTTTGCGGACCCCGGATTTTTGGATGATTCGGATAATGGCAATTTCGCGGACCCCGGATTTCGGATATCCGAATCGGATATCCGACTCATTGACGCAAGATGCAGTTTATCAGAATACTACCGTTCTTTAAAGAAGAATCCATCCTTTAACAACAACAACAACAACAACAACAACAACAACAGTGAATGTATGGAAACACTCTCACTTCTCGTCAAGTAAAGAAACATCAAAGAGCTGGATCATTATAAACAGGGATATGCGAAATTTCCGTTTCCGTGCTTCGAATTTTGGTTTCCGGCCGTTTTTGGTCCTTCCGGTACTTTATTTACAAAGCTTCTTAACTGCGTATTCTGTTTTGTTCCACTCATGAGACTTGACGGGATATTTGTCGTTACTGCCTGCAAGATCCTACGTGGAATTAGGCCGTTCATCTGCGTTTACCCAACATGGCTCAATTACTACTAATCATGCTCCGTGATATCCGCATATGCAAAGGAATGCTCGACATTGGGATGGGTAAAGTACCTTACGTGGATCACTAGCAGGGATGTGAGCGTTTCCGTGTTTCGAATTCCGGCCTCCGGCCGTTTTTATTGCTTCAGTTCCGTTCCGCGTTCCACTCCCTTTTGGGCCGGAAGACGGAACGAAAATGGTGACACATCACTCGTTGATTGCTTTACACTCCCTTCTTCACCTCTTGAACATAAACTAAAGACTGAAGAAAGAGATTAACTATGCGTTTGTGATTGTGTTGCTTTCAAACCGGTTGTGCATCCTGGTGTCGCAGCAGTAACCAAACTGGATTCTTTTTCCTTTTCTTAAACGATGTGCTATCGAATAGCGTAGGTCCACAAAGGTTCCATAAGTGTTTGAGTAAAGAATCAAATTCCGTATCCGGAGCATGCTTATCTTTTTCCCTAATAATCTTAGGTCTGGCCTGGAGCGAGCATTAAATCTAGATCAGAGTTCTATATGCACTCTCAGACTGCTAACAATGCGCTCCATAGGGGACATTGGATCTATCCTAGTCGGAGGGCATGCGGTGTCTTGCCTCTTCAATGTCCTCCTCTGAGTTTGTTTCAGAGCTTCAGCTATTGCCAAGTGATACAGTGGTACCCATGCGAACTCAGAGCGTGAATGTAGTGTCGTGGGTGCTCAACGCAATTGTAACCTCAGCTCTGCCCCCTCTTAAATGGGATAGACCTGGGACATTCAATAAAAGCGGTTAAGTAATATGAATGGCGAAATCTCTGGAATCTTACTCGTCAGCTGGATTCATTGCGTTTAAAATACTTTCTTCCTATTTACAGAGAGATTTTGCAAATCATCTTAGTAATAATACGAATACAAGGATTTTTTATTATTATATTTTGCTGAAAAAGAGTCGCATGCTGCCTTGCCGCTATCCAAATTCGTTAACAGCAACTTATTACTGCCACTATGAATTCTCGTTTTTCTCAAAAGAAGAACATGATGATGATTGAAAACATAGATTTCTGCACTCATGAAAAGGTAAGCAATTAAGCGTTTCGGAAATGTCTGTTTAAAAGCCATATTGAATTTACTTAAGGAGTCAGGAATTGGAGATGCCTTCGACGAAATTGATGAATTTGATGAATTCAAAACCAGCCATTTATGCAAAAAACGTGGCACGCAGGGAGCTCCTAGATCTTGGGAAATGAAGCATTGTGCACCTCTGGGGGTGGAAGGCAAAATCGTGTAAAACTGTTCCATAGATAGACCCGTCATTGAACTCCTTCCTTCCTTATTGACCCTAAGCTATCTTTTAATTCTTACTATGATGATGCATCCAGTGAAGCTATCAGACCTATCCACAACATATTCAAATCCTTGTGCACTAATTCAGTGAAACATTTAGTTTAAGTCCTATGTATGACCACAACTTGAATATGCTACAACTGTATGTAATCCGTTCTCAAGTCGCAACATAATAAAACTTGAAGCAGTGCAGAACAACTTTACTAGAAAGCTGTGGATAAGGCTTCATGGGTAGGAGTACTACACCATACCGCCAGTCCCTGTACGCAATAAAATTTTTGATGTCTCGTCGCTTGCTATTCGAAGAAAAAGGTATGACCTCATCATGACCTACAAAGTCCGCCCATTTTCGAGCTCTGCCGTTCCACATTCCACCTTCCACTTTCCTTTTTAAAAGAGTTTCCTAACTCCCTGATTCCAAGATGAATTATTCTAAGATCCGGGTCTCCTAAAATGCCATTATCAAATGACGCATATTGGGTGGGGGGTCATCATGAATTCAGTGCTTTTCCTCCTTCACAAGAAGGCACATGAATGTCGAATTACATCAAAAATGGTCTAACACAGCTCATCAAATGGTAGACACACAAGTGTTCAATAACATTTTTTGATTTCATGCAGCAGAAAGTGCGGTATGGGGCTGTTCTACATGGTGACCCCTCGACCCAATTCGCGCCAAATGCTATACAATATGAAATAGCGAAGTGCCGATCAGAGTGCGTGCGTAATCCATTCTCTCCCTTAGTCTCTCCCCTAGGAGCAACATGGTCTTTGAAGAAAAAGATGCCAAGATCGACGTAACGCTTAGCAGCGTGCTAACTGTATTCAGCGTCATTACGACACTATTTCACAGTGTGGCACGAAAACGTATGACTCAGCAGCGTGCCCGCCCACGAAATTCGTTTTGAATTTGCTTTTATCCGACGTGCGCGATTTCAAAATGGAGCGAGGAAATTGAAAGCGTCATCCGAATTTAACCGATTTTATCCAAATCATCCAGGGTCCGGATAACTGGATGATTCAGATAGTGGCAATTTTGCGGACCCCGGATTTTTGGATGATTCGGATAAGGGAGATTTTGAGGACCCCGGATTTTTGGATGATTCGGATAAGGGCGATTTTGAGGACCCCGGATTTTTGGATTATTCGGATAATGGCAATTTCGTGGTGGCCGGATAATTGGATGACTCGGATCGGAATATTCGAATAGGATATCCGAACATGGTTCATTCGGATCCAATGTATAGTGCTCTGTCATGCTAGGAATGCTCCGAGAGTGCGCCGTGCACAATGCATATAGGATCGAACCTATCAATCGAGTGGGCAAAAGCATATCCACTAAGCTTCTATCTTCCCTTACGAAAACGTAAAGTTTGCAAGACTATTTCGAACCGTCCGAAGAACTTTACTAGAAGACCCAGCCACCCTACTCAGGAGTTGTTCTAGGACCAGCTGTCCAGCTTGCCTTTGGAGTGCGCCGTGCACAATGCATATGGGGTTGAACATATCAATGGCGTGGGCGCGGCGGCTTGCAGAGTGAGCGTTTGGGGAGTTTTGTCAGAACTTTTTAGCCGCCCTACTTGGTAATTGCTGTACTCTGTCCCGGCAAGACTTTGTAGTGCGCCGCAAACAATGCATATTGAATCGCACCTATCGAGTCGCACCTATCGAGTAGGGCAACCGCTCGCAAATTGCAGGCGACGGCGTGTTCGGAGTGCAATAACTCTGTCAAGTGCGATTCTTTCCGGATGCAACTCGCGGATATTGTAGGCAGCACAAGCGTCTTTACACTGAAGCACAACGACGGTGTAGTTCATGAAAAGCCTAACAAGGAAAGGTTCTCAACCAAAGGTGAGCTTTTGCGATGCTAATTTGGCAGGATGTAGGGCCCTTTGAGCGGAGTCCAGAACCACGATTAGTTTTTGCTGAACGCTTTTTGAAGAGCTGAAAAGGAGGTCTGAAAGCGTGCTTTATGTACGAATGGTCACAGGCCAGCGACGGCGACTGCCGCGTGCGCGATGAGCTCCGCTGCGGTCGTGTGAGTTGTGCCTCATGACATTCTGCAGACGCTAGGTTTGAGTTGTTGATATCCTTTTCTGCTGTTGCAGGAGCTGCGGGAAAACATGCTCTGGTTCAGAAACTGAGTCCGAGTTATAAAACTAACGATAAGCAACTTTCTAAGGCTCAATTTCATATGATGCTTCTTCAGGCCAGTGATATCTAGACCTGCATCAAGTATTGATGCAGGTCTAGATATCACTGGCCGCCACACCCGAAGCCGGCAAGCCTGGCGTGGCCCGCACGTCCAGCGTACGGCGCCGGCGAGAGACCCTGGCTAAAGAAGCATCCCAAACTTTGTTTGGGCTACGTTCCTAGCGTGGCCCGCCACACCCGAAGCCGGCGAAGCCGGCAAGCCTGGCGTGGCCCGCACGTCCAGCGTAAGGCGCCGGCGAAGCCGGCGAGGGACGCTGGCGGGCTACGTTCCTAGCGTGGCCCGTCATACCCGAAGCTGGCAAGCCTGGCGTGGCCCGCACGTCCAGCGTACGGCACCGGCGAAGCCGGCGAGAGACGCTGGCGGGCTACGTTCCTAGCGTGGCCCGTCATACCCGAAGCCGGCAAGCCTGGCGTGGCCCGCATGTCCAGCGTACGGCACCTGCGAAGCCGGCGAGAGATGCTGGCTGAGGAATCATCCCTAGCTAAGTTTGGACTAGGTTCCTAGCGTGGCCCGCCATACCCGAAGCCGGCAAGCCTGGCGTGGCCCACACGTCGAGCGTACGGCGACGGCGAAGCCGGCGAGGGACACTGGCGGGCTACGTTCCTAGCGTGGCCCGTCATACCCGAAGCCGGCAAGCCTGGCGTGGCCCGCATGTCCAGCGTACGGCACCTGCGAAGCCGGCGAGAGATGCTGGCTGAGGAACCATCCCAAACTATGTTTGGGCTACGTTCCTAGCGTGGCCCGCCACACCCGAAGCCGGCGAAGCCGGCAAACCTGGCGTGGCCCGCACGTCCAGCGTACGGCGCCGGCGAAGCCGGCGACGGACGCTGGTCATCCTATCCGACACTCCACAAGGCGTAGCTCGGCGGCGCGGTTGGTAGGAGGACGCCTCGAAGGAGCACACCGGAGGTCAAGTTCGAATCCGCGTACTGCCGAAATTCTTGCATATATTAGTTTGTTGTCATTACGCTTTCTCATTCCCTCAGGAGACAATTTTATTAGACCATCAATGCTTACAACAAACCAAGGCTGTCTATTTGCGTCTTCTAAGTGCTAGTTTTTCAACAATGCCTATCTGCACCACCACCATATCATACCATGTCACCAATAGTAGCGTAACTGCACATAAATATGCGTACCTATGGTTGAATATTATGGACCCGGGCCACATCGGAGCATAAGTGTGTTCTCACCTAAACATGTTGTCGGCCGAATACTTTCCACCTTCACACTGGATTTCACATCTCCGACAATGAGAGAGAATGCGGTTGCGGATGCCATAAAAGGACTCCTCCTGGACGCCACATACTGAGATATCGACTGTCAGGAAGAAGAGGCGGTTCAAGTTGGAGGTAGTATAATGAAAATGAGACCTTTAAATGTCTATCATGCGCGTGGGTGACAGCTGGGTACGTCGATGTTCACCAAGGACCTTTCTCTACACCCGGATTGCGCCTTGAACGAGGAACAAGTGGTCATTCCTTGTCAGGGACAATATTGTTCCTCACTGGCTTTGGAAGATGCTGTTAGCGTGACCAGCGCTTGTGTTTTACTTGTTTCATAGATTTGTAGCACAGCTGTTGACTAAAAGGGAAGACAAACAGGACTTTTTATTTCCAGAGAAATTATATAGTGCAGATAGGCATTGTTGGAAAACTAGCACACATGAAGGCGCAAATAGACAGCCTTGGTTTGTTATAAGCATTGATGGTCTAAAATTGACTCCTGTCAGCATGAGAAAAAGTAATAACAACGAGTTAATATGTGCAAAAATGTTGGCAGTATGCCGACTCGAACTGAAAGGCTCGCCGGTGTACTCCTACGAGGCGTCCTTCCTACCAACTGCGCCGCCGAGGCATAACTCGTGGGGTGTCGTAGGGGTTGATGATAGTTGCGCGCCCGCATTCAGCCTTCCTTTTCAGCCTTTAAAAAGAATTCAGCAAAAACTAACTATGGTTCTGAACTCCTCTCACAGAACTCTACATCCAGTAAAAATAACACCGCAAAAGCTCGCCTTGAGAACTTTTCCTTGTAGGTTACAGCGGTGCAAAAATGCAGGTAAGGCTTGTGCCACCCAATTTTTTTTTCGATTTCGGTCGTCCATTGTGGGAAGCAAGCTAACGACATGCAAATGCGCCGGTGAGCAGAACACTGAAGGCACTTTACGAAGACATGCTCCCAACTCCCCAGCTGCCTAAATTGCTTTAGCCCCATCTGCCATTTTAGAGCGGCGGACGGCAGCGGTGAAGTTTCTTCTGCCCACACTCGCTCACATTTGAGTTTTCGAATGTCGAGATGGCACCGTTCTGTTCAGCTCGAAAAGCTCTATCGAACGGTATCAATCTCGGCCAATCCTAGGAATACCGGTTTTTTTTTTGACAATTACCCTCGAGGCCGAGGGAACTGTTCGCCGAGTCTGCCCGGACGATGACGTCATCGAAAATCGATATTTTCTCATTTGGCCAAGTTCGATCCCATCCGATAGAGCTTTTCGTGGTGAACAGAGCGGTCTTATTGCGAGTGTCGAAAACGCAAAAAAGGGCGAGTCTAGCGCTGAAAACTTCAACCTCTGAAACTCTGCCGCCCTAAAATGGCAAGTGGAGCTAAGGCAGTTTAGGCAGCTGGGGAATTGTGACCATGTCTGGTAAAGTACATTAAGTGTTCTGCTCGCGTACGCACATTTTCAGCGTCTCCCACAGTGCTCGACCGAAATCGGAAAAAGTTGGGTAGCACAAGCCTCACCTCCATTTTCGCAGCGCTGTAACTTAGCCTCTTCATGAGCTACACCGTTGTGGTTTTGTATGTTTGAAGACACCTGCGCTGCCTACAATATCCTGGAGTCGCAGCCGGAAAGCTTTGAACTTGACAGAGTTATCGTGCTCCGAGCACGTCCTCGCGGGCGATTTGCGACCGGTCGCCCCTATTGTGAGGGGGGGGGGGGGGGTTCGATTCTATATGCATTGCTCATGGCACACTCCAAAGGCAAGCTGGACATTCTTAGGACAATTTCTGAGTAGGCCGCCTGGAAATCTCTGATAAAGTACTCCAAACGGTTCAAAATAGTCTTGAAGACTTTACGTTTTCCCGTAAGGGAAGATGTAAGCGCAATGGGCATGCATTCGCCCACTCTATTGATAGTCGCCACGAACGACTCTCTAAGAATCTTGGCGTCAAAGATCTTGTGGCGCCATTTTGACTGAGCTCCACGCAAAGCTTCACTGATCCTTATTGGCTAACGTTTCGGCGGTATCTTCTTCCTCAGAGCCTGAAGGGAACGATCAAATCAAAATGTCGCTACCGCGTTAGACGTCGCCTTAACCTTAGAAATTCAAGGCAAAATTTCGATCACGTAGTCAAAAGTGAGATCGAGACCCTCAGCTTACAAGAAGCCAGACGGACCAATCGGTCGGTAGCAAGGCTGTTGTCGAGTCACAGACGCCCAATCAGAAGCCCAACCTGATGTAGGGCTTGAGCTCCTGTGTTATATAGAGGCACTCACCGTTCCGGTTTATCTTGGGGTCTTTGGCGTGAACAAAAAAGCCTCTAGGGCCTTGCGAGCGGCAGTTTGGACTTCGACTGCCAGCTGCTTGACCCTGACCTCGAAGTTGTCCCCCGTATACCTGTGGACTCTATGGTGATCCATTGCAGTGGACATCCTGTACACTACTTAACATCCCGTCCCCTTATATCAACCTGAGTCGCAAAAAATCTCAGGGTGATTGGATAGAAAACCTTCCAGCAAGAATATTATAGATCACTGCCTTTCCTCGCACATTAACCTATGAATCGAGCTGTGGTGAAAACATGTTCCGAACCGCAGTTCTCGGATCCATTGGGGTAGAGGAGCGTAAAGAGTCAAGGAAGCTGGCACAAGAAATTGTGGTTAGCAACGGATATAAGCCCCACGTTACATTGTGTTGTGTTACGGAGGTCCTTCCACGAACAAAGCAGTAAGCGCGCCACCACCTCCGGGAAGGTACCATTCAAGGTGGCATTCATCTCCGATGATGTAAGCAGTTCCCTTCAGAAGTGTGTGAGGAGAGGCAGGCTGGAGAATGTGGTAACTGTTGTGGAGGTGCCACCTGACAAACTAAGGCGTAGCGAGCTCAGAATCATCCTTACGATCACCCTTGTGTCACTTCTGGTTGCGCCGTCTGCCCACATGGCAGGGAAGAGGGCTGCACCGTATCAGGTCTGATATTCCTCATTACCTGCCAGAGCTGTGGTGAGGTATATATCGGTGAGACTACGCGACTCCTAGTTGTTACGCTCAAGGAACACCTTGACGGCAAGGCCAAGTCCAGGGCGTCCACTGCAATGGGTCACCATAGAGTAGACGGGCATACGGGGGAGGTCTTCGAGGTCAGGGTCAAGCTACTGGCAGTCGAAGCCCAAACTGCCGCATGCAAAGCCCTACAGGCGTCTTGGAGTCACGCCAAAGACCCCAAGCTAAACTGGAAAGCAGAGTGCCTCTGTATAACACGGGAGCTCAAGCCCTACATCAGGTTGGCTTTCTGATTGGGGTCTCGACAATGGACCTGCTACCGACAGATTGAACCGTCTGGCTTCCAGTAAGCTGAGAGTCTCGATCTCTATGGACTACGTGATCGAAGGGTTGCCGTTAATTTATAAGGTTGAGGCAACGTCTGACGCGGTAGCCGTCTGATTTGATCTATCCTTTCAGGCTGTGCAGAAGGCGATACCGCCAAAACGTTAGCAATAAAGATCTTTAAAACCTTGTGTGGACCTCAGTCAAAACAACGCCACAAATTCTATTGATAGGTTCGATTCTGTGTGCATTGGATACGGTGCATTCTCGGAGCACTCCTGGAATGACAGAGCACTGGCGACGTACGCCATGCTTGAGATGCTCCGAAAACATGCACGTCCTGAGAAATAAGCTGCTCCAGTCGCAAAAAGCCTGCTCCAGTCATTTGTTGGCCACCCATGGCGAAAATGCGGTGGCCTGGTAAAGATGTATATACGGTTGTCTAGATCTCGAGGAGGTGCATCGAATTGTGAGCATGCGATGGTTTGCGACGGAGAACTTGTCCACGGTCGTCCTTGGCAAAGGAGCGCAAGTTTTCAATTTCGAACATTTTCATGGCTCCATGTGAAGTATATATGATGTGCATATCAAGCGGTAGAGCTCGAGCTCCTAACTTCAAATATGTCCTTGTTTTTTTCAAATACTTTAGTTAGGCGAGTTATATCCAAAAGGCGCAAAAACCGCGAAACTGCGGTTTTTCGGCGTTATTCAAAAGACGCGTCCGGTACTGTACTAACATACTTGTTCGCATACTTAACGTGTTCGTTCTTAGAGCTTCATTCTCTGTTTGTTACGAAGGAGAAGAAGAGGGAGCCCCTCTAGATTTGCAGCTGCACAGCTCCAAAACGTACTGGGGTTGCATACCTGGCCGCGTTTTGTGTTGGTTGTAGTTTGCTGACTAGTACGACGATTAGTTCATCAAATAGTAGAGATCATTCCAGACTGGGTGGAGTAAGCCTCAAAATGCCCACTGCGATGATCCTTCTCCCAGGCCACACCATGGCCTCTTCTGAATTAATTTTCAGCTTCGATCAAACTTTGGGCAGGCGAAATTCATGCAGCACACACTGATGCCCTTCTGCGCAAGATTGGTCCCAGGATGGTAACAGGCAGAGCTGACGAGGAAGGCAACGAGGTGACCTTAAAACGACCTATATAGCATTGCAGAGTGTTGTCTGGAAAGCACCATAGCGGTTCCCAGCAGACCTCTGTGTAGGTCAAAAATGACCGGAAACTGTGCCGCTTCAGTGCGGGCTGATAATGCGAAATTGACACATGGAATACCTTTGTAGTGCTCAGAAATGCAGATCCATCAAAACACTTGGATCTTCAATCACTGCTAGAACGTGAGATTTGACGGGGTCTAATATCTATAAGCGAGAGGGCACATTCCGGAGTACAAGGTGCCGCTGTACCTTTTGTTCATCAACCTGAAGAAGGCAATCGGCTCTGTTGAAACTGAAGCGGTCGTCGAAGCCCTGCTCACACAGGGCACAGTGACGCGACCGAGATCTCCCATTCTACGACGGCGCCGTCATCAACGCGAAGAGGGTGGTTCGGCAAGGAGTTACCGTATTCCCGAAGTTCTTCATCATCATCCTCGAAAACGTCAGCATGAACTAAAAAGACATGGAAGTGAAGATCGACGGCCGGCAGCTGCACCGTCTTCGCTTCGCTGACGAACTCGTGCTCATAACACCGAGTATCAGACAAGCGGGGTGAGTGCTGCCCGACTCCGGTCGAGTGTGTGTGTGTGTGTGTGGAAAGCTGGACTGCAGCTCAATCTTGCGAAGGCGATGTTTCTGAGTAACGAACAAGTTTCTGATGCCCCATTCTCGCTCAGCGGAACGAACATCTTCGAATGCTCCATCTACGTTTATCTGGGTCGAGAAGTCAACACGGCCAACGAGCTAGCGCCGGAGCTGGGCAGGATGAAAAGAACGGCTAGAGGAGCTATCAAGAGCGTCGAAGAAGACGAAGAACGTTCGACTCCGTGCGCACCTATTCGACTCCACTGTCCTTTCCGCATTACATACGACTTAGAGATCTGCGCCATACAAAAACAGGATGAATACGCGATCAGCGTCATCGAAAATTAGAGGGTTGGCCACGTAAGATAACCGCTGGATGATTGCCGTTACCGACTGCATTCTGCCGTATTTCAAGATAACACCAGGAGGGCCACCAGCGCGTTGGTTGCACCTTCGTTAGAGCCCTGAATGAACAATATGATGTTCACCGCGTCCATCGAGTGAGAAGGATCTACTGGAGCACTCTGACACGCGGCAAAGACGAATGAAGACGTTGCCGGCGCTCGGACGAGGAACTCACTGATCAATGAGTCGACAGGGGATACCGCTGATCCTTTAGGCAGCTTCTCTTTGTACCGTTCTGCTATCTCATTTTCTTTCGGACAATTTCAAACTCAAAGTAGTTAAGGGTGTTGTGTACATCAGCACCTCCTCTTCCTAAATTTCGCCAAAAAAAAGTCTGTTTGCTCCGCTGCATAAGCAGCGAGCAAGTGGTGCAGTAGCATGGTAGAAAACACAACTGCCGTTTGGGCTTGCCCTCCTGAATGCGGCGGTTCTCATTTCCACTTTTTCGCCTGATTCGGGAACCTACCGCACCACTTGTCAGGCTCTCAACACCATGAAAGCGTTTGAGGTTTGAACGCAAGACGGTTAACTTCACTAGAATCAATGCATAAGCCGCCAGATTATAAATGCGAGGCGATCGCCGATTTCCGAGCAGACTTGTGCTGCTCGCATCCCTGCTGCACCCAGCTTCTCTGCGATCGCCATCCAGAATGCGCCTCGATATTTTCCCTTTCCTTGAAGAAAAAAGTGTTTCTCCCGTTTATGAGAGCCATGACACGCTTTTGGAATCCCATCCCCTTCGAAACGTGAAAAGGAGTTGTGAGAACCGTTTCGCAACCTGCTGGCTCGCTTAGCTCCTCAACTCCAATGCCGTTGTCGAGCACAAAGGGAGATGGGCAGACATAAATCCTACTTTAGTGAACCGTAGCTGAAACTTGCCAATTTTGCAGTTGAGGCCCCACCGGATACCAGCAAACTTGTCCTAACCTTCACAGTGACTCGAAGGTCTCACTCGTAATAGCCCACTATCCCAGCTCAGTTACTTGGAAGTTACAATTTATGCTGCACATTAGAAGTTCAAGTGCAACGGAGCGCTCCAAGTAAGGCGGGGGTTCTTCTCTGATGACAGAAATCAGGTAAAGGACCCAAGAATAGGCGAGCTCCCAAATTCCGAGATGCATCTTCACTTCTTGGTGGTACGTCATAAGTTGCATGGTTTCGGAGAAAGGTCAGCCCCCCCCCCCTTCAGAAAAAAATCAACCCTACAGGGAAGCTACTTAGCTGCATCGGCCCGGTAATGTTTAGGAATTGAAGCGTAAACCTCTAGCAGGAGGTTGTTCTGAGGATGGGCTGATGAAGTTGTGTTAATGTAGTCATTGTTGGGAAAAGCAATGCTTCAGTTTCTCATAATTTCATGCACAGTAGCCTCAATCTACACATTGCCTTCTTTAATGCTTCACCATCTGTCGTCTCCTCGAATTCGGCGTTTTCATTCCACCTTCATTCCTTCCCCTTTGTCGCGTAGAAATAACATGTGCGGCGCATCCTAAACTGGGATTAAGTAGTGCCGAGCTCCGATCTCTACTCTTTTAACTGAATTTGATAAAGACAGCATTTCTGCTCATACGCCTTATTGCCGCAATCCGCACTGGACTCTACCGCGTAGTGTAACTTCTCGAGCATTCCTTGAATAGATGCCTTCATGCTTCAGTGGGCTCAGACGATCAAAAGTTTTCATGAGACTCCAAAACGTTCGACGGCATGAGAAGTTGAGGACGAACTGTAAGGGTTGACTTGTCCTGCGCTACAAGCGGCTAGACTAATCATAAGCATCCACTGCATGGCACTTCCCTCTCCCAGCGCCGAGGTGCAGTTGTCGCGGTCCAGAGGTCGCAGGGTCCACAGGACCGAAGAACTCGCATGCCGGACAGGCTGGCAAGTTCGGAGCGGAGCCAGCAGTGGTGGGTAGTTCACGGGAGTTCCTCTGCTGTTCCGGACACCCCGAGCCTCGATCGGGAGTGGGTGCCCGTGCGTGGCGATTCCCGGTGGGGGCTTCGAGCCGCCAGGGCTGGGGCTCCGGCGGACAGGTCCTCCAAGGTGTTCGAGATCGATGGCCGGTCAGCGGGCAGGGAGCGGGTCGCGCTAGGGATTAGGGCGCGGCTTAGGGCTAAGCAAGGGGTGAGGGCGAGGGCCGTCGCGGACGCGGCGGTCGTCATCGTCGGCGGCGGCGGTCGTCCGGGTGCGATGCGGGTGGTGGGAGGTGGCCACCCCGGCGGGATGGCTTAGTGCCAGGCGGGGAGGGCCGGCAATCGATTGGGCCTAGTCTTGCTTAGCGCAGTTAGGGGGTTTACATTACGGCCGGCGAGTGCGAGAGAGAGCGACGTTGGCGGGTGGGGGGAGAGAGTGAAGAGACACATCACCGAGCATTCGCCGGAGAGGAGAGAGAGAGTCGGCCGGCAAAACACACTAGATTCATCGATCTATTGCACCGGCTCTCACGCTACTCTGTTTGTTTATTGTTTACTTTGTTGTGTTCGGTTCTGTGGTGCTGCTGGCGCCGGTGCCACCGTGGCGCTGCCCGTCGCCTCGCAGGACTGCGGCGCCGTCTGCAGGCCTGCCCGGCTCCTGAAGGCCTCGTCGTGCCGGCGGTCCGATGGGATCAGCAGATAGTTCGCTGATCAATGTCGCCTTCGGTGTGCTGTCCGCCGTACAGCTCCTCTCCTCGTGCTCCCGCGACGCCTTCAGCGCATCCGCGCGTTGGTCTCGACCGCCGCGATGAAGTCGTAATTAGTGGCGTTAGTCGCTGCTGCGTCTCAGCAGAGACTTCCCTTCTGCGCGTGTCGCTTCGCCGTTACCATGGACGTTGCTTAAACGCATCCCTCTGTCTGTGCTTTCACTCCGAGATCCCTAACGTTGTGTTCAGTTCGCCTCGTTGTTGCAGGTCCACCATCCGCCGTGCGTCAGTCCGTCCGTCCGCGCCCCCACTCTCGCCCTCCGTCCGCCTGGGATGGACGTCAAGTACAAGTACGCGATCGTGCGGGTCAAGGAGTCGTCCGTCATCGACTTCTTCGGGCTTATCGTGAGTTCCCACCAGGCCTTTCGTTTGCGAAAGTCTGCAGAGTTTTCTGGTTTTCCGCTCCCATTATGTCCCATCCGGAGATATTTATTTTGACAGCCCTGTTGCGTATTTGTGTACTCTCCATGCGTCGATTTATTAGCTCTCGTTGACAGCCGCCGTACTCGCTTTTTCTGATTCTACAGTTTGCATTTTTACAGTAACTATTGGGGCGTTGAAGAGTTATTTACGGACATTTGTTTTGCAGTGCCCTTATTTCTGGGCTCCGTTAGGCCTTATTCTATAGAATCTTGTTTAGTAGTAGATAGTAAGAGTCTGGAAGGTGTAAAATGAACTACTGAGCTTCCGGCGGGAGATGGCTGTTGTCTCAAAGGGAAGTGGAAGCGTTTCGCATGTGCTGCTGTCAGCAGCAGGTGCAAAGCCGAGGCGCTCCGGTACTAATTTGGAAGCGACCACCCGTTGTCAGATGAACGAAACGCATCCTTCCGTTGTCCTTCGTTCTCCGAAAACATTCCGTCATTCGTGTGGCGTGTCGTCCTTGTCGGGTACAAATCGACCAGGGCATTGTGCTGTTGGTGCCGCTCCGGCGGTTCATCTGCCGTTGGCTCACTCAGAGATTTGTTCTGCCTCCTCATGGGCGCTTTTCATCCCTTCATTTGAGCTGACGCCTAAGGGCGTTTTCGAACTGACTTCACATACTGTGGCCACTTGCCTGATCTGAATGCGAATGATTGGTTCTGAGCTAACGCTTCCGACCTCTAATCATGCAAAATACTATTGATTCACCCGGTGTTGAGTAGATGATTAACTGTGAATTAACGAGAAAATGCTGCCGGAGCGACCTGTCCACCGTTCGCAATATTTCTTAAGCTGTCTCGTCAACAGCGACTTCTACCCCCTAGACAAACTTCCTGCTGGCCTTGGTTGCCCATATTCTGTTGCTTTCACGTCCACCTGCTCTAAAGGAGCTTAGGAGTGTCTGGCGAGAGTGCAGGTGCGGCCCGTCCGCGTCGTCTCCACTTTGGAACGTGCTGTTTTGTTTACTGATAGCCATCACAACTCGCTCGGTCACGTTGTACGCGGCGACCCGGCCAGCGTTCCGATCTGCCGACCACCCCGCGCTTGAGAGGAGCTGTCGGCAGTTGCCTGTGCTGGAGGGTCTTCCGCAGCAGCACCTCCCGCGGCAGACGGCGCCGGAGGGAGGCTGTGCTGCGGCGCCCGGGCCCTCTCCAGAGCGATGTTTGCGAAATGCGACCGCCAGGCGCTCGTCGAACAATACCGCCCGTCCGCAATATCGCCGTCGGATCATCGGGCCCTCTGTTCGGGCCACCCGACCACAAATCATCGGGGCTGCCTCGCGAGCGAACCACGCACGGACTCCCCCTACGGTGCCGGCGTCGGGGCTGCACTCCGTGGCGCTCTCTTGCCTCTTGCGCCACTCACTGTGCACATTCCAGGTCATTTGTTGTAATTGGGCGTTGTGCAACTTAACCCCTAATCTGGCGGGGAATTGAGAGCGTGCGAGCGTGGAACGCGTCTGCTGGGAAACGAGAGATCTTCCGCTGCTTGTGACGACACTGGAGCGACTCGGCGCAGCGATCTGTTGCCCCCTCAGTGCTCTCTCACTTATCGAGGTCACAGAGGACTTGGTAGTCAAGTCGGTTCCTTGGCCCCTGGTTTCCCGGTTCCCCATCCACTCTACGCGGTTTGCGAGTTTTGGAGAGTCCTTGGATCATCAGACAGACTTCCAGGTGGAGAAGTCACCGTCTCACATGGGAGAAAGGGAAGCGAGTTCCAATGAGAGCGTGGGTGAGTGCTGTGGTAAACAATGCGTACCATTCCCCTTTTTACGGCTCCTAGTTGTCACTTCTATAACTGTTGTCGCTTGGGCTTGGCGCACAGATAGCACTATGCATTCGCATGCCAATGAACCCGTAGTACTAATGGTAGTGGATAATTTGTAGCAGCTATTTAGATTCGGAAAATCTTGCTCCGAAGGCTACCAGCGGCCTACTCTGAAGTCCAGCGTTCAAGAGGAGTCGATGAGGTAGTGGCCTCAAAAGAGATATTTGAGATTCAGGAAAAGACGCGGATTTCTGCCTCCCTCTACCACCGATGATCCTAAGAAGTGTGATTTCAATTGCTCAACCGAGTTCATTTGAAAGCAGCCATGGAACTCAAGCACCTAGCGGGAATATGTAGTGGTCCAACAGCAGGAAGCAACGCCAGTTAAGGAAAGAACTCTTTAAGCAACAGATAACAATATCACGCGTTGGTCGACTTCCTTATAGGACCGGCGTTGAGTTCCACTTCCACAGATATGTAGGAGGCCGTATAAATGCGTTTTGAGCCATACAGTGTCGTGAAGGGGCAGCCGGCGAGCGGCTGAGCTTTTTATCTTCTTTCTTCTGTAAGCACAGAAGAATGAAACTGTTCTATCAGAATGGCCAGGTCTTATGATCTTCGGTCTGGGAGACTCAGTGCGTTGTCCTCCTCAAGTCTGGAGCCAGTGCACCAAGAACAGAACGATGTAGGGGGCGCGCGTGAGACCCGAACGGGCCCTCCAAATGCTCCACATGTGGCTTTTTCCGCATTTGTTCCTAAGCGATGCTCCCAGTGGCAGATGGAGCGCGCCGCTTCCACGAACGCGGACGAGCGCGCTTCACCGATCTTCCGTGTCGAGCTGCAGGCTAGGCTAGTTGCTTCGTAGCTTTAGTTTCGGCTGCGTGCTGCTGCACCTCTATTGGAGAAGATGGGTTTCGTCCGAGGAGCAGTTCTGAACGGCACTTATCCACCCAACCACGCTTCACTGCCTCTCTCTGGTGTAGCTGATCCCGAGGACCACCACACTCGTTTAATCCTTTTCCACATACAGCTTGAGGACGCTCCCTCTTCGGTGGCACCACTGTCAGTGTCGCATCACATCTCCATGGAGTAAGGTCTTACCTTTTCGCCACTTGCTGCTCCAGCTGGAGAACGGAGGGATGGTGAGACATATCGATGGAGATTTCCTGAACTAAACTGGGTAAAGCTCTGCATAACTAGGCTAGTTGGTGCATCAGGTCATTCGAAGAGTGATTTCTAGCGGCCGACTGTACAACGTGGAAGTAGCACTCACTAGCAGACTCGAACCTATGTTGATCCAGCCTCTATCACAAGTAGATTGAAAGTCAACTGAACCAGCTACTAGTGCTGATGCTTACCTACTCTAGTTGTGGATTCACTGGAGTTGACAGAGCTTCACGAGGTATTGTTGCTCCGAGCATTCCGTCAACTGTGCTCACAGAAAACGGCATTTGATGGTAGCCTGCTAAACACGTTTGGTGATTAGAACCGGTTCTGTATGAGTAATTGGCCAGCTGAAGTATGTGCTTTGTAACTTTGATTCTGTCTGCATCCGATTCGCACTTCTGATTTGATCTATTTCAGCTACATAATTCAGGGGTAGTCCTTCGCAATGGGCGCGTGTAGCGCAGTCGGAGGAGGCGCGACTGTCGCGTGTACCCGATACCTGGTTCCTGGTTCGGATTTCCCGCCCAGGCCAACCAAGCCTTCCATCCCTCCGGGGTCGGCGAACTGGTACCGGACTTGTCTGGGAAGGATAAAGCGCGGACTTGTTCATCGGCTGGCCACCACAAGTCATTGTATGGCCAAATACGCTTCATGTCGCCTCCACGACATCCCGTAGAAGTAGAATGCGCTGGAAGTAGAACATCCCAGAAGGGATTGAGTAACGCCGTCCTTTATCCTTTATTTTTATAATCCTTCGCAATACAGCAGGTAACACTCAAGGACTCGTTTCTGGAGTCCTTGAGTCTCACCCTGCCTGATAGTGAACGATTTGCCGTTATGAAGCTGATGGCTGCGACGGCACGCAATTCCACTTAAATTCGCGCTAGCATTTCGTTATGATGCAGGACTGGTAAGAGCTTCTCACGTGCATAAGCTACTTTATTCAGAACCTCAGTATCGCGAGGTTTGGAGCCTCACTTCACGACTGTTGGACCCACGAGGGGGACTGCACTGCAGCGCAGCCCATTCCGCCTCCTTCACTCGTACGTCCTCAATAGCGACGGAAACAGTGAACGCGAGGAGGCCTTATCTCTGCGGCGGCTACAGTGCCTCGCTGTTTCGAGGCTGGAGTCGTTTCGCTGTCGGAGGAGCAGTTTGTAGGCCTGAGCAGCTTAGACGTCAGATTAGAAGGCGAGCTTAGAGGGGGTGGACGAGATCGAGGCGTTATCCAGACGGCCAGGGGCAAGCGATCGACGAGGATTAAAGAAGGCAGCGACTGGCGATGTCACGGCCTTTCTCTGATTAGCCTTGCAAATCAGGAAGTCTTCCGCTGATCCTCGACCACCCCATACAGTTGCACTTTGCTGCCGTAGCAGATATGACGGACGCAGCCACAGGGGTTAGAGCGAACTCTGGCTGGTCTCACCATCTGTGCACCTTCGCAGAAGACTAGGAGGACCAGCAAATAAATATGACGTCACTCCAGAAGAAACGTTGAGACACTTGGGGCTGCACAACCATCAAATCGGAGCAGGTGTCTGAAGTTGACCCCAATTTGCTGTCGATACTGTTTTCCTTCTCTGATGAACTCCGACCTAATATCCCGAAAATTGATTGCGAAGGTGATCAGCACAGAGTGAGGAAAGCACTCTTGGCACAGTGGTGGGTGCTACGACTTTCTGCTTACATTGCCGAACTGCTTCGAGAGCTGGTGGTCCAACTCATGCAGATAAGGACCACTGCTAGTGTGTTGTGCTGCACCGCACACTTTTTATAAAGAAGCGGAACCAGAGTTGAGTGCCTCGTGGCCCTGCTTATAGTGCGGAAGAGCAACGGTTTGAAAAGCCTCTTTAAGGAACTATGTAATAGGACGGTGCTGATTAGTTACCGACGCTGACGCCAGATTTTTTCGCACACATTTGGAAAGTTGTTTCCGTGGACTTACCGCCTCTGCTTCCCCACTCATTTCTCCGTCAATGCTCTCTTGTTCACGAGTCTTCGCCTTCTGGTCTTTTCTGAAAGCACTGACTACGAAGCCTTCGTGGCATCGGTTTTAGTGTAGTTACTGCTATTTCGGGCACTTGTAGCACCAGATCTTGCCCAGATCTAGCGTGTGTTCAGACCAGAGACCAGGTTTTCAAAGCGTACACGTACTTAGCTTGCTCATCTATAATCTTATTATGCAATACTTGGATAACCCGTCTTCAGTGGTCGTGCAGGCCGCAGCATTGCTTCCGATCGTTTCGTTGCTTCTCCATCGATGTGAAGGATGTCGTTGCCACTCGAACTTGGTGACGTTGGCGAGAAGTGTGATCCGTTCCCAACTGAGGTGTCAACTGGGTGAGCCACAGATTGAACGGTCCGGTCCAGCTTGTCGGAGGTCTTCCACAGGGACGCTTGGCATCCCTCGGGATCTACTCCAATGCCCTTTTCGTCCTTCGGTCGCCTTGTCTCCTCATACATCGGCTCATACATCGGCACTTAGCTTCCACACGTAATCCGCTGTATCCCGAAGATGAGCTTTATCGGAACTGCGAAGTCCGACTCGATGTTGAGTTCGTCGGTTGTTCTTCAGAAGACTTCAGGCTCTGTGCGTGTCGTGGGAGCGGTAACGAGTCCCGCCTCGTTGCAGAGCACGGGGAGAACAGCCGAGTAGAAGAGGTCCGAGTCCGTCAGATGGTCTGCAGCCTCCCTGAGAGGTTGGAAGGCGGCCCGTGCAGCTCATCACCTCCTACAAAGCTCTTTGCCGTTCGTTCTCCATGTTCACCGGACATGTGTAAGGGTCTCTACAGAGTCTCGCGGCAACACCCGGAGAACTCGTCCATTTCGTGATAGATGAGTGTCGACTATGGTTCATCTATTTGGCAACATTTTTTAACGATTCTACATGCTAAGAATATAACAGGTTGGTGCATAATTTCTGTCCATGAAGGAGCTTCACAACCAACAGTATAGTCATCGCTAGTGTCGACAAATGGAGGCGTATGGAATCCTGCACCCAAAGCGTAACGCAAAAATACCTTAGCACGATATTAGGTGACCTTGCACTCCAAATCTTCGTGGTCTTCCAGCCACAAGTTAGCCGTGTGAGGTTTAGGGAAAATCCTTGCACAGAAATGCCACAACAACGCAGAGCGTTCTTTTTAGTGCGAGCTATAACTGTATCGGACAGACCTCCCGGACTCAACAAGGCATCGGAGGGAGTGCTGCCATCACAAGGGCTACCACATTATCTTCGAGCGGCTTGTCAACCGAGGAACTTTTAGTGGAGGAAGAACGACAAAAGTGAGGATAAGGATAAAGGATAAAGGACGGCGTTACTCAATCCCTTCTGGGATGCGCCAGCGCATTCTACTTCTACGGGATGTCGTGGAGGCGACATGAATGCGTATTTGGCCATACAATGACTTGCGGTGGCCAGCCGATGTACAAGTCAGTGCTTTATCCTTCCCAGACAAGTCTGGTACCAATTCACCGACCCCGGAGGGATGGAAGGCTTGGTTGGCCTGGGCGGGAAATCCGAACCAGGAACCTGGTATCGGGTGCATGCGACAGTCGCGCCTCCTCCGACTGCGCTACACGCGCCCACAAAAGTGAGAGCAAGCGCAAAATGGTACAGAACTGTTGGGCTATAAGAAGTGTTCTATCAGATTTCGGGGCTTACATTCAAGAACTCCTAACTTGGCTTAGAAAATGCTTCTTCACAAAACAAAATGGCTTTTGCTTACTACATCTCTGACATTCTTAGAGGTCGCAACTGCCGGCAAAAGTACGTAGTATTGCGTACAGTAATCCCCGTGGCGCCGCACCACCCGCCGTTGTCATGGCGGGTCCGCCGCACCCGCAAGACTGTTGCCGCCCTAAGGCCTTTGCCATACCATCGCTCACCCCGAGCGACGCCCAATGATATGCACCCATATCGATTCCATCGCGCCGCCCGATCGATATGGGAGCATATCATTAGGCGTCGCTCGGGGTGAGCGATGGTATGACAAAGGCCTAAGAGGTTCACGCAGGAAGACGTCTCAATGAGTTTAAAGCCTCCATGTTCAACTATTCTCCCTTATAGTAGACGTTCTCCATGAACTGTGCCTTCTTCCTATTGACAGTCCTATCCTTGTCCCTGCTTCTTTAGCTGAGGAAGCATCGCCTTTGCTTCGGCTGTAGAATTCGAGAAGGCCATAAGCAAAGCGAAGGTTTGAGAGCAGTCTTCGCCTGACTAGACCGCATCTATAGCGCTCTAGTTCGACTTACAATGATCTTCTGCAGCTGCCATTGGCTACCAACCGCTCCATGCGTGCTGCATCCATATCCAGTCTGGAAGCCCTACTTTGATGAAGCAACTCCTTGGTGGAAATGCGGTGCGGCGCAAGTTCGTTATTCGATGCTTTAAGGCGAGTATTCAGCAAAACTGCAGTCCATTGAGAAGCATTTTAGTCGTCCTTAGGTCCTCCTTTAGCGGCCAGTCATATCTGTATTTTGAGTCCGAAATGCGTCCTCATCGCAAGCGACATTTTTACTCCTTTTTGCGCTTCACTTACGTTTCGCCAAGTAGGCACAACTGTCGGCTCGCAAGAATGCGGCCCGCATGAGTCGTCTCGTTGAGTGACTTCCATGTCCACCGACTATACTGGTTCCTTGCGAAGAAAAGAGTTTCCATGGGAAAGGTGTGCGGCGGATAGAAACCCAACGAGGCGATTGCCGTTTTCTTTTTGTTTTCCGCATCCAAGCCGTCCAGTCCTGTGCTCCTACTTGAAGGTCCGATCTTTCGGTTGAAGTCTCCAACGACGAACTTCTAGAAGGACTTCTTGTCCAGAAGACTTCTTTCACTCCTGTTAGAGATCGAGTAGTTCGGTATCAGCAACGGCTGATATTGGAGTGTAGCAGTTGTTGATACGAATCGACCTTCGTATGATGAGGTGTGGACCATGTCGGGTAGGTAAACGTAGGTACTTAAACGTGTAGACGTGTATCCGGTCACAAGCGGTATTAGTTGTCTCGCACACTATGGACGAATCCAGGTCGGAGTTTCATCAGGTCAACAATACTTTTCTTGATGCTCCCTCAGGAGCTGTCATTTGCTCCCAGATTGATATGAGAAAAAAAACAGAAAAAAAGCAGAAACAATAGCTTTCCATCGACCACCGCAAGTTACTGTATAGACCACAACGCACATTGACTTAACGGTCTCCCGAAAAGGTAGGAGGCGTGACGTATCCCGCACTGGATCTGCTTAGTGTCGGCCTCTATCCTTTGCCTTAACGGTATCCCGAAAAGGTAGGACGCGTGGCGTGTCCCGCTGTAGGTCTGATTGGCGTCAACCTTCTCCTTCATCATTGTTTGTAAGGAAAAGCTGCGTGTGTGAACAGAAGAGTAACCATTACGAGTCCGTTATCCTGCCAATACGTTGATATTACGTTCTTTCCTAACGTGTCTGTCTCCGCGTCTCTTGTGTCTATATATCTGTCATCTACAGATGCATCTTTCTCTTATGTTTATCATGTCTAACGTATTTCTCCTAGCACAGTTTACCTTAGCAAACACAGGGTGCGGCGCTTAATTCCAGACAAATTTAGATGCAAATGTCCGGCCATACCGTGATTCCGCCAGAGGTCGCGACTACGTCTTTGAAAGCCAGAAGCCTCTAGTAATCAGTCATAACCTCACAATGGCCTCGATGTTGCACACAAGTGCGGAGAGCACGACTATCGAAGGTAACGCGCTGGGCGCTCGCCAGCCGAAATAATTCAATTCTTCGGGTACCCGAGACCAGTCGTTCACGATGCTGTGGCCAGGTACAATGCTTGTTCCGATGAGGAAAACCCATTTGCGGGAACGTGTGTCACGAACTGAAGCAGTCGTGGAGGGTGATGTCCTGCTGCCACATTTCTTTGAGAGAGGACGAACTGTCACCAAAGAAGTCTATCTGCGAGTTCTGCAGACTGTAGTGAAACCGTGAATGATGACTGTAGCCTCGGCGAGGCCGTACGCTTTCCAGCAGGACTGCGCACCGGCTCACATGAGCCGCTTGTCCAAAAATGGATGACCCGATAGCTTGAACATGTTTTGGTCTAAGGAGTTCTGGCCCCGAGTAGCCCGAATTTGAGTCCCCTGGACTGTTATGTTTGGAGCGCAGTCGAAGAGGTTACTAACAAGACGAGGCACCTTAATCTCAGACATTCGCTCTCGAGGGCCCGCACAACCACTTGCTATTGGGGTGAAAACCTGTTTCTATGTCTATGCATGTGTATACATATGTATATACATGTGTGCACATAGTATACACCTACTTATATGCGTATGCACATATGCATGTAGGTACGAGCTGGATATATGTGGATATGCGGCTGCACAAGAATCCTGCAACACTCTAGCAGCAGGAGCCTACCCTTAAGCCCAATGGTATACTTCCAAAGGAGCGTCAACGGGGTGCAGGTAATCGCGCCCGGGCCCCTCACCTGGCCAATCGGCGCAGCCCGCCACACCCACTGCAACAGGTTCTCACCGCAATAGCAGGTGGCTGTGCGGTAGACATTGGATCCGACACCGATTTTCCGGATAATCGGATGATTCGGATAGGCCATTTCTCAAACGCCCGGATCTTCGGATGATTCAGATGAGGGCAATTTCGAAAACCCCGGATTTTCGGATGAAGCAGATGAGGGCAATTTTAAAAAACCCGGATCTTCGGATGATTCAGATAACGCGATTTTCGGCCGAACCGGATTTCGGATATCCGATTCGGATACAACCGGATAAGTGATATAATAGAGGCACGCAACCTCTTAAAAACGGAACATCTCAGTAACTCCGCGTTTATTTCATTGATCTCACTTTGAATAGGGTGGTTATATGCCCTGGTAGCAAGGCACATGAATCCCCAATTACATCATAACTGACCCAGATCAGTTCACCAATGGAGTGGAATACACCAGTGCTACGTAAAAGATGTCGTACTTGGCTTCTTTACGAGGAGCGCCCTCTCCAGAGCTACTTTGCGCTTCCAGAACAAACAAAAAACAGCATTGAGACCCCAAAGAGCCAATACTCAATAGCGAGTTGGCAACTTACACCGAAACTTACACCGAATCTGAAATCAATAATGAAACGATTAGAAACCTCCTGCAAAAAATTTCTCGTGCTCTGAAAAAGGAAGGGTCTGAAGCGTGTCTGAACGGAGAGAGCGAATCATACAGGAATAATTCCCACTCCTCTATTAGTATAAAAATGTGTTCCTTTTTTTCAAGTAGATAAACCCGAGGAGTAGGGGATCCTTGAAGTTACAGTGGAATCGGCGCCTCACGAGTTCGGGGCTCTTGTACGCCCGCGATGCTGCTGATGGGAAGCGGCTCGTAGCGCAGTGGATAGTGACGTTGCTCCATGAGAGGGAGGTAGAGGGTTCGACTTTTCTGCGCTGCTGCATCTTTGAATTTCAACTTATTGTTTGATTTGAGCGATTCTGACATCTGCACCATTTTAGATGTTTGCTGTGCAGTGTTTCCAGATGTATGCCGTGAGAGCAACTTTGTTGCCACCTTATTATTACGATTATTACTGGCCGGTTCTTTAACCAAAAGGCAATGAGAAAGCTCTTCAACATAATGGTATATAAACGTTTAACATCAGTGATACACGGACACAAAGTGCATGAAACAGAAGTACTGGTGAAAATACGGACAGCGTATAAAGGCTGCACTTCCTCACGGTCTGCTTCCATACATGGACCAATGAGATCGGCTCCATAGACGAAAGCAAACCCCTTCCTCCGAAACAAGAGTTCCACCCGAAAACGTTGTCATATGCTCACTGCTTGCTAGCCTTTCCACGTCTATCAGTTCATCTTGCGTATCCCGACATTCTTCTTGTTTTTCCATCACTTCCGGCTGTTCGTCTTCGACAACTTCAAGTTGACGTGCTTCGAAATCCTTGGGTATGCTGGCCATCCGTTCGGCCAGCTTGATTTCTTCCCTCAAAGGCTCCTTGTCTAAATGTGGACCACACTTCAGCGTGAGCGGTCGGATCACCACTCGAGCATCGGCGACACTTTGTTGGTGTTAGGTTTTAGAGAACCTCCAGGAGACCTCTGATTTCCAGGTGACAGTCAAAGATGAGGGAAAAAGTGTATCGATGTCGTTTAGGTCATTTTGCGGGATCCACAGACTTTGTCATTTTAACCACATGTGACGCCACATCCTGGTCTCCTTTGAAAATCCGAGCAGGATAGTTTTACCAGGGGTCATTGGCCGCTGTAGGGAAACAAACTGTGAGGAGCGTGTAGCCTTTATGCGCTGCCCAGTCGGCTTCATGCACTTTGTACCTGTGTATCCCTAGTGTAGAATATTTATGCATCATCATGTTGAGTACCACAGCATGCAGCTGGAAAATGCGCAGAAAACGTCTGAAAATATATAGACGTTAGAATCCCTCAAATCTCAACCAATCAGTTGAAGAGCAGGAATGCAGCAGCGCATGAGGATCGAACTCCCGACCTTCCTCCCATGAAGCATCGTCACTACCCATTGCGCTCTGAGCTGCTTGCCCTCAGAGGCATCGCGGTCGTACAAGACCCTCGAACTCGTGAGGCACCGATTCCACTGTAACTTCAAGGATCCCCTACTCCTTGGGTTTAACGAATTGGCAAAAATGAAACACATTTTTATACTAATTGAGGGGTGGGGACTATTCCTATTTAATAGGATGACTCGCTCTCCCCATTCAGACGTACGCTTCAGACCCTTCCCTTGTGAGAGAATTCCCGCCAAATGATTGCAAAACCTGCCCGAAAAAGTAGGGTTATCAATGACGCAGAGTTCGGCAGCAAGGCGCGCTAACCTCCTATTATCCGATTTTATCCGAATCATTGCGTTTTTCAGAACCCCGGATCTTCGGATGAATCAGATGAGGGCAATTTTGAAAACCCGGATCTTCGGATGATTCAGATGAGGGCAATTTTAGAGACCCCAGATCTTCGGATGATTCAGATATCGCCATTTTCGGTCGAGCCGGATTTCGGATAATCCGAAACCGGTTAAATCGGGCCGGATATCCGAAAATGCGTGATTCGGATCCCATGTCTACTGTGCGGCCTGTCGAAAGCGAATGTCCGTGTGTCACATCTCTTCGCACCGCTAGCGGAACAGTATTCACCAATACAGACAACGCTCTTTTAAAGATAATGTGTGAGCGCTTCAGGCCAAGGATGGAGGCGGTCATTGCGGCTGACCGAGGATATATTGAGTAACTTTGCTCCTGAGATATCCCTCTGTTTGCGTTTAAAAGAATTTTCTATTTCATTTGTACTTCGTGTTAACACATTTTTGTGAAAGGATACTTACTTTGTCCGGATTTAAACGTCGCACTTCGTAGGTGGAAGCTCCAGCATTACTGTTTTCCTGGTGTTCTCCAGAGCAATTTCTATTGGTGTAGCTTGTACCCTATCTCTCTCAGCTGCACACTGTGCATTTCTGATGGATCTCCTAACTTGTGAGTGGTTTTATTTGTCTGCTTCTTTCCAGGCTTCGAACGGCTACTCGGACGTCTCCTTCGTGAGCAACCTGAACCAGGCCATAGCTCGTCCTGATCCGAATGACGACGCTGGCGCATCGACGAGCATGCGAAGCGATGACCGAGTAGGTTTGCCTGCCCCGTTCACAGTGTTGCAGCCTTCGATGTACTTCACGGCTCCCTTGAAAGAGGATTGAGGCGTTGGGAATGAACCTGCAGGTTTAGAGTGGGTGCAGGTCAGGTCCTTTCCCTTTGAAGAATGCCGACTACTGTCGTTGTTGAGGTTAACACAGACCTTGCAGCTCAGCGTTGATGTCGTAGTTTTCCAGAATTAGGAGGACCGAAAGTAACGCTGCAAAGCAGCGGTGGGTGTTCCTGCCGCTTGGCTCCCATTATGCCGGCGAATGGAGCCTTCCTCATTGGAGATCCTCTTGCACCAACCCCTTTTTGTATTTTCTCTCGGATCGCTTTATCTAATTATTTATTGCGCGTTGAAGGTGCACAATAGTGATGTTCGGAAATTTTTCTGGAAAAGGCGGAAGACGAAAGACGGAGCGGAAGCGCTCAAAAATGGCCGGAAACCGGAATACGAAACGCGGAAACAGAAATGACACATGATCGCCATTTTTTCAAAAGTGCTTCTGAAGCGGTGTCAGAAGCAGCTTCTATTGCACTTTTTCTTGTTGCTCAGAACTTTGCGAGCAGCAGAATCCTCCACAGTTTAATGATCATCCTCATCATTACATAACATAACGAAGCAGAAATTCATAATATTGTTGTGATAACCTTTTAGCTATGGCTAGAGCAATAAACGAAAACAAATTCAGCGTCTGATCTCATTATTTCTAACCATTTCAGCATGCAGTCTTTCCATATCTATTTTCTGCGACGGGTTTTTCGCTGACTTTTTTGATGTTGATATTTTTTGAACGGTGGGCTTAGCCGACTTAACCACTTGAGGTTACTTACAGACCCGCATTAAAGAAAAACCGACTCGTGTAAAGTCTAAAACTAGAGTGGCAACCTAGAGTAGTAACCTTCCCACCAGGAAAGGGATTCCTCTCAACATTTTTAGAATCCTGTGGCAATTTGGTGACTGCACAGATATCTGTACACTCAACATTAACAATTACATTGTAATCACCAAGCTAGTACTCAGAATTCATTCTGGGAGCTAAGATGATAACTGGATGACTGATCAGTCATGGTGGATCCACACTTCCACAGGAATATTCAGTCTGTGCCAGCCTAGAAACCCTGCTGTCAAGGTGACACAGCTGGACAGTTCCTAGATGGTTCTCGAAGCAATAGTTTTGTGTCAGAATTCAATAAGTCACCACAGTCAGTCAAAATAACAGCTCATGGTAGATATTCGTGATGCTTCATTAAAAAATGAACCGCATAACTAATCTTATCGAATCGAATATCACACCTAACGAAATCGAAAATTGAAATTTGCACCTTTGATCAGGAACATGATGTAATCTTCGAGCACAAACCGCATGCCACATCCTTCACTAAACTCTTTGCTTCATGATACTGCACTATATGCTTACAAATTTTTTGTTTTTAACTAATAGATCAAGAATTTTATGATCATTCGAATGTTGAGCGCATTTTCTTAGCATACCATGCATCATATGTAGCCTTTGTGGCACACTAATTTTGAACTGCACCCAGCCATTGCCATTTTTGAGTGCTTTTCTTGGTAGTCTAACCAATTTCAAGAATATTAATATTAGAGTTGTTAAACAGCACCTTAATTTTTTAAACAGTATCACAATTATAGGAAGAAGAACTTTATTAGTTGATAAGCTGGTTGTGTTCAGTAGAAGACTAGTGTGGAACAGTGCCCATTTCCGTTTCCGCCTTCCGGCCCAAAATCAGGCGAAACACGGAACGGAACGGAAGAGCCCAAAATGACCGGAAACCGGAATTCGGAACACGGAACACGGAAATTCCGCACATCCCTGGTGTACAAGTTTGCAAAACAGAAACCCACACATGTGATAAATACAGGAAAAATCGATGCGAGTAGGTTAAAACAACCGCGCTGGAAAGGATGTCCCAATGGGGAAAAGTGAAAATGAACAGAAATAGCAAGCTGAAGAACAGAAAAACGAACTTGACATAGAAGATTTCCCCAGCAGACTCTCCGCGAATACGCTATGAGAGCAGCAGAGCGGTGTAGGAAAAAAGGAGTGAAAATCATTATTTACACTGTCGGAAGGAATCGCTACTCCCGGGAGCCCGAGACACACTGCAATGAATCTGGCGCTGGGCTCCAGGATGCTAGGTATTCTTTATGTGGGTGAATGTCCAAAAGTGAGAAACAAATCGTTTCGTCCTCAGTTTTCTCCCATAAAGCGTGCCTGCACTGCTTCACATATCTCAGCCGTACACCCATTGATATTCCCTGGCTGATGTGTTGGCTCTGCAGGGAACAGCGCTTAGTCACGAAGGTTACGGAACTGCACGGACGCTTCCATGCATAGGGTGCTATAGATTGCGTACAAACGATAGATTAAATCTTGGTAAAATTCACTCGCAGCCCTCGGCGTTCTCGGTAGATATGAAGCAGGCCTTACCAGGAAAGGGTTTTAACCTCCCGTAGAACTACGAAACTTGGACTGGACTTGGAACTTGGAACTTGGAGGCATACGTGGCTGGATGGAGCTCAGGTTGCTGATTGCTGATTATGTTGGTGAAAATTGCGAACTGCATCCCTCGAACACTTTTCATCTGTTGACGTTTACCGTGATGACTGCTGGCTGACTCTGTTGGCCAAAGATTCGATCTCCGGATGAAGGAAGTCAAAAGCGGATGGCGGATTAGTGATCCGCACCCCAAATAACCCCATACCCGAAGACTTGGTGAAGCAGGTGATTGATTCTGAGCCCACCAACTTCGCCCTCGCTTACTCACGCCTTCAAATAACCTGCCGTTAACTGCACTTTGGACGTCTGGAATCATGGAGTACAGCACTGCCAGCAAATGCTTTGTGGCCGAAGGTGTTCATCTTTTCGAAATGTCAAAGCTACAGTGCAGAACGTGTTGGTAATCAATGCATTTCTGATACTCCTCACTCATCTTCCTCCGATCTTGCTATGTTCAACTACTTCATAACCAGCTGCTGTTTTGGTATGTGTTTGAGTTCATTTACATTTAAAATAAGGTCTGTTAGTAGCAGCGGCATTCCGCCTTTTGAGAAGACACAGTGATCTATCCCAGTGCGGTGGGGGGGGGGGGGGGTTCCACTCGGACTCTTTGAAGGATAGATACGGCACATGCACTACACTATTTTCGCGACAGGAGAGATCTAGAAAGCGATCATAGGCGGAGCCTGAAGGGGTGAGAAAGGGAGGGTGATGATGGTGGGATCGCGATCACCATCCACTCTTTGTATGCTGGGGTTACGTGGAGTGCAGATCACTAATCTGGCACCCGTTTTGACTTCTTCATGCTGGGCTGGAACTTTTCACCCTATAGCTCATCCTCGTCTGCAGATATGTACCTCCGCAAACCCCATGTTAGTTTTATTTTTATTTTTGATGGTTTGTTTGCAGACATTCAGTATGTATATTGGATGTCCCATCAAATATATGGGTTTCTATAAATGAACCTGATACATCTTTTGAAGTGTCTTGACTTGTTGAATGGAGGTAGTTGCAAGAAGTGTTGGAACACTTCTTGCAACGACCTACACTCAACAATTTGAAACCCCTTATGGTCTCAACGTTTGTCGCTGTTCTATCCAAACGGTGCCATTGATGCTCTGTTTTTATTCTATTTCTCTGTCTTAAAAGGTCGAGGAATTTCGCTGAAAATTCCATTCCACTCCCGTACATCCGTCAAGTCTGATCCTCGGCAAATTACATTAAATGGAATTACATGACACGTCGGTAAGATATGAACTGCTTAAATATTCCAGTTCCTTGAACATTTACACGCTCGAAGTTCAACTGTGGAAACTGAACTTGTAGTGGCACTGGATCGTGGAACAGGCATCTGCAGAGCGGTGCGAGAAGTGACAGCCAGCTCTGATCCATATCGGATCGCCCTAACTGTGTTCACTGTAATCAAGGTTCAGACGTCCGCGCCGTTGCGAATAGTGTGCACGCGATTTGCTACAAAGACACAGCGTATAACCTCGGAAAGGAAGAATCGGAACCAGTCGTTAATGTGGCCTACATGGCAAGGCGCGAAAGCCCGGTCACCAAGTCAATCTGGGAAGCGCCACAGGAGCCAGTGTGGGCATCGACAGTACACACGCCTCTTGATGGCCCTCGCGTTCGATTCGGCCTGATCGGCCACTCCCCCTCATGTAGGCCACATTAACCACTAGTAACGAAGTATGCTTTTGATGAGCGGTCCGAAAATAGCCTAAAGAGATGCGCTGTCCACTAGTACGGGTGCTCCGAAAACATATGCTGAAGCCGTACAACACAGGGCGCCTCGTTGCAGGTGGCTGATTCGGAGGACCACTGCTCGGTGTCGGCGACGCCAGTCTCTCCTGGCGAGGAGCTGACCAACGGAAGTGCCGCGAAGCGGCTGTCGAACTGCCCGACGGCGTTCAGCCTGATCACGATGCCGAAGGTCGAGAAGGAGGAGGCGAACGGTGAAGACGATATTGAGGTGAGCGCCCGCGTTATCGACACCGAGTGTCTTTCATTCTTGGGTGGTTTCCCCGTTTTACCGTATCGTTAGTGCTACTCACCTCTGGATGGTCCAAACTGTTAGCTTTAGGACAACGGTGACCTGAATCTCGACTCGTTTGCTCAAGGCTCGGCTCCTCTCGATCTCGTCAGCGGGCTATTTGCCACTGTAGGCCTTCTTCACTGTTCTTTGAGACTTTCTTATTGTAGTTCTACCGACCGAGGTGCTCCGCAGGCTGAGCATCCCCTTTGCAGCACAAATTGCCAGGCCTCGGCTCCGATTGGAACTCGCCGTCGGACCTGAAGGCGCGTCAGTTCGTCTCGAATCACTCGCGGATCCCTCCCTATAAACAGCTTGTGAGTTGGCGCATGTATTTCTCCATACCGCGACCAGCCTTCGCGCCTAATGAGGGCACAATAGTTTCAGGAGGGATTTCAGACGCGGATGAAGGGCTGGCAGCGGGAGTACATCAAGGACATCATCAAGGAGGGCCACTACCCAACCGAGGAGGAGCTGCGCGACATCGAAGTGAAGTGCGACCTCAGCCGAAAGCAAGTGAGATGGAGACGCTTTTGTTCCGCCCTTGCTGCACATGCAGCGTTTAGGCATTTGAGATCTTGGGCAGAGATGCTAGGAAGTTTGAGTTTAGGGACCATGTAAGTTGAAACCCGGGTGCGATTGGGGCTCTCGAGGCATTGTGGGTGCCCTCAATTTCAGCAAGAAAGACGAGCTCCTCTATATGGTGTATAGGAGGTGAGGTTCGACACCTCACTGTGTTCTGGCTGCATTCTGCATGGTCAGTCTCTCATGATGGAAAATGACTCCCAGCTACCACAGAGCGTTCTTTAGGGTGAACATTGGCCACATGAGTGGAAAGTCCTGAACGCATTTCCATCGTTGTTCTATAAGTGGCTGTTAGGAAGCTTATTTGGATCAGTTCCTTTCGGGAGGGAAGAAGCCTAATATGGCAGTTGCGTACGTGGGTATGTGCGCTCGTACCACACCACTCTCCTTCCTCTGAAGTTGCTTGAAAGCCCTCACATCATGTGGCAACACAATGAGCTGCCGAGCAGCTTCAGAGGCGTGAATGACGAATTCGGACATTGCATGCTCCTTCCAACTAGGATGGATCCAACTATTTCATCGGGTCGTCTTGCAAACGAAAGGACTTCGTGTTTGCTGATGTGCTACTCAGTGTATGCGGCGTGGAGCACTAACACCACCAGAGTTGGTGTTTCTTAAGCAGAACAACGCAGTTGGGTAAGCGAGTGGGTCTGGTCGAATGTCTGGGAAGGCGTGGTGGGAAGTATTCGTCATCGAGGCGAGGCGGTGGATGACAGCTCCCCCAGCACCCAGCGTTGGAGTCCGATCTTGCAGAGATCGACTGAGGGCTGTCGATGACAGCTCTCTCTCTCTCTTTTGGAAACAGTCGCCAGCTTCTCGCTACAGATGGGTGTTCGCACCTGGGTAGGCCTCGCCTGATTAGAGGTTAGGCTTATCTAGCCGACGATTCCCATCTGTCGATGAGAGCCTAGATATGCATGATGAGTTCGACCACCTCCTGCTTTCCATGCTTTCCTTCAGCTTCCTGACAGTCATACGAGATTCTCATCAAAGAAGGGTTTCAGGCGTAAATCTGAGCGGGGGAAATGCATAGCACTTTGAGAATCTCCACCCTTCGTATAGTAGAAAAACATGCTTCTTTTTGCTGAGTCCTTGAACCAAAAGAGCTACGGGTCCTCGAAGGTGGGGTACAGTATCGTCAGCGCGTGCAGACGTGCATACGTGCGAGCGTGCTGACCAGGGATGTGCGGCTTTTCCGTTTCCGTTTCCGTGTTCCGAATTCCGGTTTTCGGCCGTTTTTGGCCCTTTCGTTCCGTCCCGTGTTCCGCTCTCCTTTCGGCCGGAAGACGGATCGGAAGTGGTGACTCATCACTTATTGATTGTCTTGCACTGACTTCACTCATCTCTTGAACTCAAATAAGGCTGAAGAAACAGATCAACTACTGCATCGCCTTGTTTGTTTGTGACTGTGTTGCTTTCAAACCGGTGGTGCATCTTGGGGCGGATTCATCAACGACTTGCAGCAATTTAACGGAGAATTTACAGCCGAAATCCCTGCCAGCGCGGCTTATCAAGCGAGGGATATGGTGAAATGCTTCGCCGCGCTATCAGGGATATCTGCTGTGCTCTCTCTGTTATATTGCTGTAAGTCGTTGATGAGTCCGACGTCTGATGTCGAAACAGTGTGATAACTGAGCCAGTTTCTTTTCTTTTCTTGAAACGATTTACTGCCGAGCGGTACAAGGCGAAAGAAGGTTTCATGAGTGTCTAAATCAGGAATCAAATTCCTTTTGCTGTTTATATTTTCATGCTGAGCACGCATATTTTTTTGCCTGATATTCCCAGGTCTGACATGGAACACGTATTCTAGATCAGAGTTCTAAGGCACGCCAACATTGCTTTCCAGGGGACATATGGTCTATCCTAGTCACTGTCTTGCCTCTCCAACCCTCCTTTAAGATTATCCCAGAACTTCTAATGCTGTCAAGTGATACTATGGTACCCATTCAAATTCAGAGAGTGGGTGCAGTGTCGTTGCTGCTAAACGCAGCTGTAACCTTAGCGCTGCCCCCTCCCAATTAGATCTGGCACATTCAACAAGAACAGTACAGTGTTTTGAGTTGCGAAATTTTCGGAATCTTTCTCGTCAGCTGGACTCATCGCGTTTAAAGTGCTTTCTTCGTATTTATAGTAAGATTTTGCATAAATTTAAATTTGTCACACTCGTAATATTTGTAAAGCCATGCTAGCAATAATACGAATACAAGGATTTTTATTGTTATGTATTGCTATTTACGAGTCGCATGCTGCCCTTGCCCGATTCCTAAATTCGTTAACGATAACTTAATTATTACCACCATTATGAATATATATTTATGAGAACTCAAATGAGGTAATGAGTTTTCAGTCATTTCCGTTTAGTATACCGGTTTCCGCCCATTTTTGAGCTCTTCCGTTCCGTATTCCGTGTTCCGTTTTTCTCAACAAAAAAAAACATTCTGCACATCCCTGGTGCTAATGTATGGGACGTGGCGAGAGTTTGTTCGGCAAGCGAACTGGTGGCTCAGCAGGGTGCGACGCTGCTTCACAGGTGTGTCTGACTCCCGTGCTATGCACTATTTTTTCATTTTTCCATGACCGCTGCCCCCTTTACCAACTTGGTTCCTACACATCTCCTACACATTTATTTCACTATAAATTCTCAAAAGGGTCGGATTCGTGATCAACGCCCCAGATAATCCCTACAGACAAAGTTTGGAAGAAAACTGTGACCATGACCTTACCATTGGTCACCCATACCTACTGAAACTTCTCGTACTGCAGCTTAATACCAAAAACGGACGCCATAGTCATGATCAACACCCCAAGTAAGTCCTCTGGGCGAGGTAGGGCGAAATCGGTGATGATGACCTCGACAGCCCTAGTCATACTTGCTGTGACCCGTACCTGCTGTGAGGTCACTGTTTAACATTCGCTGAAAAACACAAAACGCTGTATAATACAAAAAGGAATAAAAGCGAGTGAAACACAACTCAAAGTAATCCCTTATTTGACAATTTAGAGCAAAATAAATGTGTAGGAGATGTGTAGGAAGTAAGCTGATTCAAACCGCGATTAAAGCACCATTTACTTTCGCAACTCCAGTCAGTGGTCGAGGAGAGGTCGAAAAACTTTTTTGCCCAAACCTCGCCCAGGGGGGTTATTTGGGGTGCTGATCACGAATGTGACATCTGTTCTTGAAGTTTCGGCCGATTGCGGTAGGTCGCATCAGGTACTGACAACTAGGGCTGTCGAGGTTAAATAACCCCCGAGACGAAGGGTCGATTTCGTCGACCCTTCGTCTCGGGGGTTATTTAACGTCGGTTTCTGGTATTACGCTGCGGTACGGGAAATTTAGTAGGCATGGGTGACCAATGGTAAGGTCATGGTCACCGACGATTTAGAGTGAGGAAGCAAATTGGTAAAGCGGCAGCGTTCATGGAAAATACAAAATCAGTGCAAATCACGGGAGTCGAACATCCGGCCTAGCACCTGTGAAGCAACGTCGCACCCTGCTGAGCCACCAATGCGCTTGCGTACAGCCTTTCGCCACGTCGCCCCATACGTCACAATGCTCGCACGTATGCACATTTGCACGCGCCGACGCGATACTGTACCTCACCTTGAGGGCCCGTAGTTCTTTTGGTTCAAGCACTCAGCAAAAACGAAACACGTTTTTCTACTATACGAAGGGTGGAGATTCTCGCAGTACTATCCATTCAGACCTACGCCAGAGACCCTTCCCTGATCAGTATAGCTTTTGAGTGACTATGGGTGGCCTTGTTAGCAGAAGGTATAGTGAACTAGTCGCTGTTTCGTCGTCTTGTAGAAGACGGTCCCTGTGCCGCTTGATGACTGCCAATCTTAAGAGCGTATCTTGTACGGAGGTTGTGCAGGGGAGAAGGACGGACCTTGCCATGTTTCGTCTTTCTGAGTTCTCGATTCGTTTGAAAACTTGCAGGAATGGCATCGATGCATGGCGCACTCTGCGATTCCGCCGCAGTGCTGTGAGCTCTTTGACTCTGCCCTCTTAACTCGAAGCCAGCACTTTTTGCCTACTGGTCGTAGATGCCGTTGCCACTTAGGTACCTCCGGGAAGCAATGTTCGCTCACAGCTCGATCAGCTTCCCTAAGCGGCGCTCTGAAAGACCTTGTAGAGCCAATCCTTACTGGACAGCTCTGCATACATGGATTGGACTCGAGCTGTCCACCGCATGCTCATCGAGCGTGCTTTGCGGGCGTGCACCGCGGCGATTTTCACACCTGCTGCCACGGGAATTCACAGCACCCTGTCGTTGTTGGACCGCGACTGCCCAGAGGTGAGAGACCTGGTCGCGGCAGCAGATTTGGTAGCTGGGCGCGAAGAGGAAGGGCGACCGTGCAGAGCGGCAAGAAAGGCTGTGACTCGCGAGCCACCACGCGGGGTCGCTGACCATCGCCCACATCTCGCCGTCCATGCCCGCCGACTGCGCGTCTCTGTCTAATCGCGTCAGCCTCAAATTCCCGTCTTCCCTTGACGAAGCGGGCTCACAATGGTAACGCAGTTAGCTGTACCTCGACGTTGTAGGATTTAGGTGTGACTCATGGTCATTCGAACCAGAGCAGACCAGTGTCCCCCCGCAAGTGAATAAGAAGTGCTTTTGTCGTGGTCTGTGTTAGCAAAATCTCAACAGTTCAATTCGCTGGAATGATTCTAGAATAGTATCAGGATGATGGGCGCGTGTAGCGCAGTCGGAGGAGGCGCGACTGCCGCGTGCACCCGATACCAGGTTCCTGGTTCGGATTTCCCGCCCAGGCCAACCAAGCCTTCCATCCCTCGGGGGTCGGTGAATTGGTACCAGACTTGTCTGGGAAGGATAGAGCGCTGACTTGTTCATCGGCTGGCCACCGCAAGTCATTGTATGGCCAAATACGCATTCATGTCGCCTCCACGACATCCCGTAGAAGTAGAATGCGCTGGCGCATCCCAGAAGGGATTGAGTAACGCCGTCCTTTATCCTTTTATCCTTTTATTAGGATGATCGAAAAGCCTTGCAACACTTTACGCTACTGCCTGTTGCTGAGTCGCTGCTTCTTCGCCCGCACAGAATAGACTTTCTGAAAGACATTGCTACTGGTGATGAAAGCTGGGTTCTTTACGTTAACCACACCCGCAAGATCCAATGGCTCACACGCGCAGAACCGGTTCCATGACAACCGAAACGCGGACACCACGAAAAGAAGATCCGTCTGTGTTGCTGGGACTCAGAAGGCATGCCTTACTTTGAGTTGCTGGATAGTGAGCTCACAGTCACAGCATTTGTATACGCTACCCAGCTCTAGAGCTTGGCCGACGCCATGCGCCAAAATGAAGAATGCACGACACGACAACGCGCGTCCTCATGTCGCAAAAGTGAGTCGCGAGGAAATCCAGGAGTTAGGCTGGGAAGTTCTGCCCCATCCGCCGTACTCTCCAGACCTAGGTCCTTCTGAATACAACCTGCTCAGAGCTCTGAAGCAGCATCTTCGAGGTAGAGAGTTCGATGATCGACGTCAACTAGAAATAAAGGTTTCTGAATTCTTTTCCTCGCAGCCCTCGGAATTCATGCGGAAAGGAATTAAAAGGCTGCCTGAAAGATGGGGCAGTATCTTAGACTTGGATGGGGAATATATCGTGGGCTGAGTTTTTGTATATTGTATTGTACTGTATTGTAACATTATTATGCTAGTGTTGCAAGACTTTTCGATCAACGCAATCTAACACCGTCAGTTGCCTCGATACACGCTTCGCTGCCGTTTTTCCATCTGGACAGCATCCTTTTGCATGAGCTTGTAGCTTTGCATGCCCGGGGACTTTGGTTGCGTTTCCTCTACGAACCTCCGGGTCCGATACAGTCGGCCGAGTAGGTACCGCCTGCTCTGGCGGCCGACCATTTTCTGACTTATCGTTCCAGAAGTGGTTCGGGAGCAGATGCTTGCTTAATCTCGTAGAAGTGGAACAGACGCCTGCCATGATGTCGTGAAGTTTGCTCAGCCCCAACTTAGCGATTTCTAACGTTCACTTGCACTAATGTCTTGGTCAAGGAGTTGGGGCTGCAGTGGAAGCTTTCGAGGTCTTGCAAACAGCAATCTCAGAACGCGTGGCTGTCTGCTTATAGTGGAGAAAGGCTGTGTTGTGTAGCACAGTGGTTGTTCGACGGGAAGCTTCCGTGGAGCAGTTGAAGGGACCAAAGCTATACTATGTATTGCTTGGCGGAATGCATAAATAAATGTAAGCGAAAAGTTCCCTGCTTCATTGCCGTACTGCTAGCTGTCAGTGATGTAGGGCTCTTTAATCATTGTCACGCGGGCTGTTTGTGGCGTTTCTCATTCCCTTCTTGGCGTATGTGCGCAGTGCAGGAAGCCCAGCAGTGGGCTCTAATTCTGAAAACATCACACTTTGAAAAGCAGAGAAGAAAATCGAAAGGAGGCGACATGAAAGCGATTCGGTTGGGTAGTTTCCGGCCCTCCAGGCGGCCTAACAGGAGATGCGGCATAAGGCTAAACCAGTAATGGGGTCTAGCATCACTAAAAGGAAATAATCCAATACCAGCGTCGGTCGCCGGCTCTACCGGCGCCTACGCTGGAGTGTGCCGGCCGCGCCAGGCTAACCGGCTTCGCCGTCATCGCATCCGCGGGCCACGCCGGGCTAGCTGACTCCGCCGGCGTCGGGTATGGCGGGCCACGCTAAGGACGTAGCCCAAACTTAGCTACGGATGCTTCCTCTCCCAGCGTCGGTCGCCGGCTTCGCCGGCAAGCAACGTTGGGCATCCGTAGCGTCGAGCACGTTGAAACTTGCGCCTACTCGAGACTGATTCCTAGCTTGGTACCACTCACTCAGTATAGCACGCAGATGAATGTCCTCACCACTCCTTCTTCATCTAGCGCTGAGTTCACAGCCTATTGCAGTTTGTCAAGCCTAAAGAAATGTCTGACATTTCTGTCCAGTCACCGTGCTTCGATCCGTTAGGTGTGGTGAATTCCGGAGGTGACTTCATTAGCCACTAATTTTGAGGGAACGTATGGGAAGAATTATTCCGAAAGCCTAGTGTAGTCGAAAACTGGGGGTGGGACGGGAACTTGGTTTCCGCTGTTGACGAACCCTATAAACAGTGACTTATGCCTCCCTCCTTTATATATGTATATATGGTGCGATTTTCTGTCTCTGATTTCTCTACCTCCAATGTGTCAGATAGAAATCCCGGTCGGTTCGATTTGAGAGAAAACTGATAGCGCCACTCTAATGATCGATAATATCGATCGATATCAACTGCCTGATCAAAACGCCCAATCTACTGTGGAACGCTCCCGTCGGCCAACACAATCAGGCAACTCCAATCCCGATCGGTCCTCTTTAAGAAGCACACGAGTGTGGATATAAGTGCTACGACTACCAATGGGGCTCAAATAGGCTGGGGCGCGATGTAGGAACGCCCAATCCGTCGTTTTGTGTTGTATGAAATTCAAAATTATCAGCAGCACTGGTGCGTTCTAGCCCTATGGTGAACCGAGTTAGGCCACCTCTGCTGTGAATGGGCATACATGATGTGCCTTCCTACCAAGGGGCATACTCTAACGTGTAGAGCGAGGAGCACTAGAATAGGGCCGCAGATTCTCACCACAACACTGACGTCAACTTAAAAGGCTCTCGAAGAGAAACAAAGTGAAACGGTGGCAAAGGCAGTAACGAAGAGCGGCGGTATGAATGAACACAGGAGGAGCTGTTCTCAGAAAAGTGAAGGCGGAAGCTCGCACTCATCAGAAGGTTATGCCCGAACACAGAGAAGGTAGCAGCAGCAGGAATGAGCAGTGACCTCGGCTATGCACACAGGCGGTAGAGTCGCACCCTGCGGTAACACAACTGTAGCAGCACCCAACTGCAAGCACTAATTGACCGGTAGCAAAGACAGGAGCCTTCAAGTGGGGTCAGTTCGAGGCAATAGCCGCCCAACACGTAAGCGGACATAGCCGCGGCGCCGTCCTATTGCGCAATGCCTCACGTGTCCTCCCCGACAGCGGCGATTGCTCACCTTCCGGCGCTTCCCTTCAGAGAGAGAAGTCGAGAACCTTCCTCAAACTTGGGTGATTAAACCATCGGGCCTGCGAAGTTTACGAAGCTTCCCACGGTCACGTTGAGACAAAAAAAACCCTCCTCTATTATATATATATATGGTGGGATATGGTGGGATATGGTGGGATGGTGGGTGGTGGGATGGTGGGATGGGATAGCAGGTAAGCGCAGCGTAAAGACATTAGACCAGAGAACAGGCTTGCAAAACCAAGTCCGGTAGGGAGCCGAGGGACTTATGTATAAGGCAATGGAGTGCTAAAGTAGAAGAAGCTTGAGTGTGGTACGCAACGGACGAAAGGTCTGCTGTTGAAATTTTCGGATCTATCCTATTCGGAGGGAGGGGACATCGCAGGAAATCGGAACAATGTGGCATTTCCCTGCTAAGAAATTGCAAAAAAGCCTCTTTCCTAGTTCAGTTCACGGCATCTTCTTTGCTAACTAGTCTGCTTTCAGTTTTCGCGCCCTTGTCCAAGAGTCAGAGTGGACTGCTGCCAGCCCCCCCCCCCCTTCCACTAGGATAGATAGAGTTGGCTATAGGTTCTTTCCCGTCCAGAACGACTATCCAGGCGTTTCTGCAGAACAGGTGAATTGGTACCACACACGCTTTTTGGAGGCATGAAAGTGATTTTTCCATGGAATATCCACCTCAGCGCGTTGCATAGACCAAGCGAACACTCAGAGTCCCTCTGCGTTATTCTACAGTTATGTGCGTGGCGCACCCCTAGAAGGTGTTAATAAACTCCGACTTTCCTCCCCTTTGTCCTTCAGGGAAAAGAAATGAGAGGACGAAGAGGTACAGCTCGAGATATTCGAATCCTTCTGGATAATCTTACACAAGTGCTCTGACACGCCTGACGACGTGTCTCGCACTTGCGCGCTTGGCGCGACTTTGCAGCATCACTGACCTATGGAAGGTAGTTTTTGTGGGACATAAAATTCGCTAACATCTAGCACCTGGTGCGTACTTTATCGGCATCATGCCGTTCACCACTTCCGTGCGTTCATCATAGACATTCTCTCCGGGCCGTCCAATAACGCCATTGGTTTGTGCTAGGCAGTACTTTTGCCCTCAGGTTGCTACTCCGCGCAACCGTTCTCAAGCCCAACACCTCGCGTTATCGGATATCGTTTACATGTCTTCCGAATCCGGAGGCCAGGTTCCTCCTCCGTCGTTTCCTCTTACTGGATCGAATTGCTGGTCCACCTTTGCTGGTCTTCCTCCCCCCCCCCATTTCCACCTTCCTGGTCCCAACTCCTGGCCCACTTCCTTGTTTCCACTATTGACCTCCCTACTGGTCGCTTCTTGCTGGTTTCCCTGTCCTGGCCCCTCCTGCAGGTTGTTCCTTTCCATCCTGGTCGCTCTCCTGCTCCACCCTAGAGGTCCCCCATATTGCCCTTCTCCACCACCCCCTCAGTGGTCCTCCCATGTTCACGGCCGACGTCCGTGACACGTATTCAGAATCAGGCTAATGACACGAAGTCGGCTTCTGAAGCTGGACGCTCAGAAATGCGTGTAGGTGCTGTTGTGTTAAGCAGCAAAGGGCTGCGCTTCCCCTACTGCAGCAACATCCCAAGTTAAATAGCAAATTTTGCCCGCGCTGTAGATGATGCGGCGTATCTCACTCGGTGAGGGACGTTCTGCCTGAAAGCGGCGCGGGCAAAGACGCGGGACAGTGCCTGCGGAGCCAATTAGCTTCGACTCGCGCAGTGACACCCGCCGCTTCGCACTAGGCCAGACAGCCCTCGCCGCGGAGGCGATGCTGACCCAGCCAACCACGGGAGACTGTAGGTCGACCAGATTTGGTGTGATTACAATCGATAGAGGGATAGGAGGCTCAGACGGCTTACATTGGCAGTCTAGAAATTGGGATTGGTCTGAACCCTACCATCTCCTGTATTAGAATTTCGAGCTCTATCGAATGAGCCAGGAAAGAATCTTCCCACAATAACTCTTACAGCATTTTTTTCAGGCGCTGTTTAACTTTCGTTAAATACCAGTTTTCATTTTTATCAGAATTAACTAAGGCGCATGCTTCCAGGCTACTGACGTGAACTCTACCATCCCCTGTATTAGAATTTCGATCTATATGGAATGAGCTATTAGGGGGGGGGGGGCCAAAAGTAATGAGACAAAATGAAAAAAAATCTTTATCTCCTTATAACTCAATTACAACTCAACGATGCTGAGGAGTGTATTTGCCATTAAGGGCAAGGACCTTGCTGCCATCGCTCAGCCAACTTCCTGATCCCATCCTTCCAGAACTGCTCGAGCCTGGTGTTGATCAACTGCTCGATATGGTTGTCAAGGACTGCTTGGGTTTTTGTGTCCCTTCCGACTAGGAAGTCCTGTAGGCTCAAGTAGTAGTGGCAGTTGCATGGAGAGATGTCCAGCGAATACGGCGGGTGAGGCATGTGAACGTAGCCCAGCTGGCCAAGCTTATCCGTGCTTACTTGTTCCCGATGGGGTGCGGCGTTGTCTAAGAGGAGAACCTTCTTGAAGCGCTGCGAATGAATAAGAGCGAGTCGCCCGCCCATCTCCTCTATTTCGTTCACCATGGCCTTGGTGTTCATCGCGGTGCTCTTGGGAAACAGCCTCCGGTAAACCGATCCATGGGCGCAGACCCAAAAGCTCCAAAGATGCTTCTCGCCGTGAACATCTCGCCGAACGAAGGTCGGTAACAATTCACCAGGCCTCACCCAGACTCGCTGCTTGGCAGGGTTAAGGTAGAAGACGTACTTCTCATCTTGCGTGAATATTGAGCCCAGGCTGCTCGGGGTTGGGAATTGGGGGAGATTTGCGCGACACAGGTCGACTCGTCAGACTGGGGTTTCGGCATGAGACAGGCTGGGGTTTTTGGCATGCTTCTGGAAAGAGCGGAAGTGGTAACTTTTCAGATGGGCTTCAGTAAGTAGCATACAAACATACAAATACAACAAGCACGAAACCAGACTCCAGCCACGAGATATATGGACACGGCGTGGGGTGTCTCATTACTTTTGCCCCCCCCCCCTAATAGAAATTATCCTGCCTAAGTAACCCTTAAGGCGACTTTTTAGGCGATGATTATTTTCGCTAAATCTCCATTTTTTATATCAGAATTAATTGCGATGCATGCTTCCAGGCTGAAATTGCGCGAGAAATATAACTAGATAGACGAGAGACCTTCTAAGAGCAACAGAAGTGCTCAACCTTTCTGAAAACGACATTATGATCCTTCAATGTGTAGAGCATGTTCACAGTCTGGAATTGCCCCACGAGTTCGATTTGATAGCAGGTAGACTTCCTAAGAACACTGAAGTATACTCTAGTTTTCTCAAAGCATTTCATGAGGTACCCTAACCCGTTAACTGGTGGAGGTGATATTGGCTAGCATGCAGGTGCACTGCCTGTGGGACGCGAGGTCAAAAAACTGCTAGGAGCCATAAATGACTGGACGAGCATTTTGAAGTATTGTATGATGAAATTTATTCTCGGTAAACATTTAATGAACCACCTATCCAGCCTTAGTCTCGATTATACGATGTGTGCATTATAAAGTAGCATAGAAAAATTAGTTACGAGATGCTAAAGAGATGTCATGTTGAAACTAACGCTTTAAACTTCTGTTAAAAGATCTTTAGTCTTGGAATCCTCATACAATTTTAGCCTGGAAGCATTGCCTCGCATTTAATCCTGACATATGTGAATAAAAAACCGATATCTAGCGAAAAATAAACAGCGCCTGAAAAAATCGCTTTAAGGGGGTGAAGGATTCTTTTCTGGATCATCCGATAGAGCTCGAAATTCTAGTACAGGAGATGGTGGGGCTTACATCAGTGGTATGGATGCATGCATCGCAATTAATTCTGATATAAAAGATGGAGACTTAACGAAAATAATCAGCGCCTAAAAAGTCGCCTTAAGGGTTACTAGGCAGGATAATTTCTAGCTCATTCCATTGAGATCGAAATTCTAATACAGGGGATGATAGAGTTCACGTCAGTAGCCTGGAGGCATGCATCTTAGTTAATTCTGATATAAATGAAAACTGATATTTAACGAAAATTAGACAGCGCCTGAAAAAAATGCTGTAAGAGTTATTGAGGCAAGATTCTTTCCTGGCTCATTCGATAGAGCTCGAAATTCTAATACAGGAGATGGTAGGGTTCAGATCAATCCCAATTTCTAGACTGCCAATGTAAGCCGTCTGAGCCGCCTATCCCTCTGTCGATTGTAATCACACCAAATCTGATCGACCTACAGCCTCCCGTGGTTGCCTGGGTCAGCATCGCCTCCGCGGCGAGGGCTGTCTGGCCTAGTGCGAACCGGCGGATGTCACTGCGCGAGTCGACGCTAATTGTCTCCGCAGGGACTGTCCGTCTTTGCCTGCGCCGCTTTCAGGCAGAACGTCCCCCTCCCTATCTCACTTAGGTTAGATCACTCAAACATCATCGACCGCTAACTCAATCATATAGTGGTAGATGATGAGAGGTGTGGGCAATGAATAACAGCGAGTCCGGCTGTCTTGAACATGCACAAACTCCTCTGGTGAAAGAGCGCAGCTTACAGCCTAGCCCAACTTGAAATGCACCTAACAGCAGGCATAGCTCCGGAAAGCAAACGTGAGTGGGGCGAACGCAAGTCCGCATCGTCCGCGAGAGGAAAGGTGTAACCCGGGACCCTTTCGCTGCCTCCTCCCGGAGCGAGGCTCCGCTGCAGTGCGTGGGTGCGTCGAGCTCTGAACCGTCTGTTGCAGGTTCTGCGATTCATCGCGAAGCGCGTCGGCAACCCGAACCGCAAGCCCCGCGACGGCCGACTGCCTCCGGCCACCCCCGAGGAGATCCAGCAGACCCTGGAGAAGTTCAACGGCACGTCCTCGTAACACCCCGCCGCCGCCTCTCGCCGGACGCGTTCTCGAACGCGACCGCATCAACTCGGCTTTACCGACGACAGCTCGTCCGCCGCCTTGTTCGTTAGAGTGTACATTTCTCGGCGAGCGAGTCCAGTCGTCAACTAGGGAATGATTTACCGACGACCCATGTATGTCGTAGTTTCTAGCATATTTCCTTTTGTAATGCTGTTTTTTCTTTCGATGTATTTTGTTATTCACTGGGCCTAATGACATAATATCGCACGTGATTTCGTATTTATCGCCTTAAGTTCCCTCGTAAGCTGAAGCAGTCTTCCTTTTTCGCTTTTTGTTCCTACAAAGGAGCTTCGTCGTATAATTCATGTTTGTTAAATTTTGTTGTTACATTGACGTTGTACATTACTGATACGCTTACAGAATACAAGATATGATTGTAATAATAAAATCATTACGGTACAGAGCTACAAAGCGGCACTGTGAGCAGACTTCTACGGACCCGACGCATTTATCGCACCTCCTTAACGCTTCCGAGAAGCGCCGGCATGCCATAGTCATCACGATTCAGCGAATGGACAGAAGAATCGCATTCTGATAAGGCACAGGAACTAGGCCTACCAACAAGGTCTAGCTCCGTGCCAGTAGCAGACAGAGCACCGGGCAGGAGCCGGCTCAGCGGCGCTTGAGGTGTCAGGTTGTGAAGGTAGACGCTTGCAACGGCTACCCACTGCGTCGCTTTTTTGTACTCAGCGCTTTTCATTGGACTCGGTGCACAGCCAGCTGCGCAGAGTAAGCTCAGCAGCTCATATGGCTTCGTTCAATTTTTCACGGGAATGTAGCTGACATTCTGCTTCTGATGGGCACTGTGGAGACAATTCGAATGCCCACCCAGCTGCGAATCGCAGGCGAATGGACGAGTCAGTACCAGGCTTTCCCATGCAGGTAGGTATGAGATGAGTTCGTCGGCGCCACAGTAATATGAGAGGTTCGATTGGTGCTTGAACATACACATGCCTGTTGGTGTATGCCGCGAAGGTGTACAGCACTGGGAGGTGGAAACGCACCAGGCCGCCGAGCATCTTCGCGACATGTACCTATTTGTTTGATCATGATGCCACTCGGGATAGATATGCTGCTGAAAACTCTACACGCGCTCTTTTAGCCATCTGATCTTCATGGCCTGTTACGAGAAGGTTGTTGCACGGCTAAGGAGCTAGCAAAGAATTGTGCGACGCTAACTTTGTCAATACCGGCAAAGAAAAAATCAAACAAATAAATAAACGCATATACGCATGGCACTTCAAAGCTCTAGCTTCGACTTTCAGTTGCTAAAGCACGACTCATATTTGATTTTCTCACATGTGGGCTTTTCACTCGGTGATTTCAACCTGCTGCTGGGTGAACACGAAGGCATGACAAGGTTATCTGTACAGGCCTATAAGAAGTTGATCACAGCATTATGGAAGGGTATGTAGCTCGTGGATGTTGCTTCACTTGGGCGATTGCTTTACCATCTCGCTGACTCCTATGTGCATTTCACTCGTCCCTTCGTTTTCCTTAAACAGGACTATTGCCTTTGCCTAATAATTAAATGTAAATAAATAAATAAATTTTGCAGGGTCCACCACGAAAAGTGCCGCGGTGGAAACTTGTGGAACCCGCTTTACGGCATGCGCCATACATTCACACGGAGTTGTGCAATTTGGATTGTAGGCTTCCTCGCACTAGATACGGCTAAATGAGCAGCAGCTTTGATCGCTTCAGTTGGAAAGTCAGTCTTTCTCCAGGTTTACCTGTATGTAGTTTGAACACTCACGTAGCAAGAGGCCTGGCACAGTTTAAGAACAATCGTACGCAATTGACGTTGCCAGTTGAAATTAAGCTCTTTTGAAGCAGTTCTTTACTACACTGCGGCGCAGCATAGGATGATATACCATTTTCAGTTGAAATTCAACGTTTTTCAAATCAAATTGAACGTTTTTCAAACCAAATTCAACGACTTTCGAGTCAAGTTTCACGTCTTCTTTGCAAGTTGTACGTTTCAATGTTTACTTATTCTCAGAAATTTCCAGCATGTCAAAAAAAGGCCAACCAATTAAAATTAAAACTATTTCGCCTTCACTACTATTAGAACTATTAGAAAATTTGAAATATTTTTAAGTAAGAAAATTAGGACTGAAAGCTATGCAACGTAAAAAGGAAGGAAATTAGATCAGAGATTTTAGTAGACTTAATTTTTAAGGAAGAAAATTAGAACTGAAGGCTATCCAACAGGAAAAGGCTACGAAAATTATAACTGTTTCGCTTTCTCTACTATCATTATAACTATTAGAAAATTACGTAGAACGATTCTAGGATATGTTCGGGAACGAATTAATGAATTATGTAGAACGATTTATTTCGCCTTCTCCACTGTTTCGCCTTCTCGTTTGTACGAGTTTATTATGCTTCGTGCAGTGTTCTCACTGACATCAGCAATCTGAGCAGCTTCATGTGTGGTCCTTCCGTCGACGAACACCAACGTGACCAAGATCTCCTTCTGACTCACACTCGACTGTACCGGCCGCGTCGCTGGCTTTGCTGAACGTCTTGTTGATCGTTGCTCTTGTTGCCTGCTGACATGGCTTATCGCCCAATGACAAGAAAGAGTGGAGGGGTCTGTTTATATGATACAGGAGAAGATTCCAGTAAAACGCTGAATTTGATCTGAACAACGTTGAATTTCATCTGAAAATGGTATAAATGGCTTCGCTCATGTGCCCCTTCAGGGTTTCTATTCCTTTCTATCCAAGACAGGGATGATCAGTGGAAGGTCCAGTTTTCCAGAGCAAAAAATAGTGTAAGTCTCAGTTTTTCACGTGCCGAGATGACTCCGAATATTTGAATATATCCAAGAAACATGCTGCTCTGCTCTTTAAGACAGTACAAAAACTTCTAGATGGTATCTTTAGAATGCAGCTCAGTAGTCTCCTTCTTTTTGTGCTGGTTTTTGCGGCTCCTTACGTTTTTTCTGCTTAGAATGACCTGACTTTTTCCGCCCATTTGTTTGCACGGATTTTCTTTAACAAATAAATACAACAAATAGATAAATAAATCCCTGCTTGTAACGATACTTAGACTCGAAACCTTGAAGTGACACCCTTCGCAGCATTTCATTGTGAATAGTGAATCAGTGAAAAAGATTCTTGCGCTTCAATCGATTTACTGGAAACACTGGATTTTGTAGTTCCTTTTTGCACGAAACAATGGGCATTAAGATGATTATTGTGTATAAAATTGCTTCATGAGAGATTCTTCAGGAACTCACAAGTAAACCAGTAGGATAAAGAATTTCTCATGAGTCTCATTTCTTTTTCTTCTTCAATTTCTCATGAAACAATCTAATATACAGTGATCATTTTAATTCCTAATGTTTTGTGCAAATTGTATACTGTATCACTTTTTGTCCAATAAATATTCTTCTTCCTCCTTTACTTTTCAGAAAAAGGAACTACAAAATACGCTTTGAAAAAAGCAATTTCGAGTGGACGCCCTGTATAGAATCCTGTAAACCTGTTATACAGGGTGCCTCAAAAAAATTGTTGTTAGAAAGATGACAACTTGGCTCACAGTAAAGGTTCTGAAGAAGTTAAGAGCTCATATGAAAGTTTAAGGAAATGGAAATTTTCTGACATGTGAGCGGTATGGAATGAGGCCATGCACTCGTCTGAAATTTCGCGTTTTACAGTCGATTAATTGTGTTTCGCTTGAATGTTATAATGTTATAATTTCTTCACGCCGTGGCCGTTTCGATTGATTTGCGCTTCTTTTAAGGGTTAAAATTTAAAAACACACTATGGCTTGCGAAAAATGCAGGTGCTGGCTGCCTATGAAGCTTTTGAAGATGTTTGAGACTCATATGAAAGCACAGGTAACGCGATTTCTGTGGCGTATAATTAATCAAAATTGCGCGATTCCCCCGTCTGAAACCTTGCATTTCCGACTCGATTGATTGTGCATAGGCTGAATGCTTGTTATAATCGTATTACTATGTACTTGGCCACTTTAACCGGTGCTGTGCTTCTTTTAACGTTATGCGTCGCCCAGTAGCTGCAGTTATGCCGATTAACCTCTCCATTCAGCTTGATGTTGTTGAGTCAGTCCACATAATCCGTATTAAAAAATGGGGCTTCTGCTCTCGGTTAAATTGCGCAATCTATAAACTCGCATGTCACGTGTCCTTCACGTGATCGCCAAAATCTAAATGTTAAAAGAAACTCAGCACAGGTTAATGTGACCAAGTAGTAGCAAGATTGTAACAAGCATTCAGCCAACGCACAATCAATGGAGTCGGAAACGCAAGGTTTCAGACGGGAGCGTAGCGCAATTCTGATTATTTATCACCTGTATCACCTCTCGTCCCGATGATCATCGAATTGCTCGAGCGGGTGCCAGCAGCGTCTACATTCGTCCCTGTCGCGTGCCAGAGTGGTCCAATGGATCCTCCTCGCTCGAGGGACAAGAAGAGCGTCATATCGTTCATTCAGGGGTTTCACGAAGAAGTCCGACCAACGCGTTGGTGGGCGTCCTGGTGTTCTCTTGACATCGCGCGGAATCTAGGCGGTGATGACTCTCGTCCAGCGAGTGTCTACGAATCGCATTACGTGGCTGGCCCACCTAATTTTCGACGACTTGGCCCATGCGACGCGTCTGATCTTCGAACGTCGGCGAAGCTCGGAACTCCGGAGGCCTTCTCTCACTTGCGTGAGTCGTGTCACTCCGAGCATCGTCCTCTCGATTCCACGCTGCGCGACGCTGATCGCGTGTTCATCCTGCTTTCGTATAGCCAAGGTCTCTGAGGCGTATGTTAGGGCAGGAAGAACAGTGGAGTCGAATAGGTGGGCACGGAGTCGGACGTTCTTCGTCTTCTTCGCGACTTCTTCGACGCTCTTGAAAGCTCCCCAAGCCACTCTTTTCCTCCTGCTCAGCTCCGGTGCTAGGTCGTTGGCCATGTTGACTTCGCGACCCAGATACACATAGCTGGAGCATTCGGGGATGTTCGTTCCGTTGAGCGAGAATGGAGCATCAGAAACCCATCCGTTCCTCATGAACATCGTCTTCGTAAGATTCAGCTGCAGTCCAACGTTCCCACATACACGATCGAAGTCGGCCAGCATTCGCTCCGCCTGGCTGATGCTCGGTGTTGTGAGCACGATGTCGTCAGCGAAGCGAAGATGATGTAGTTGCCGGCCGTCGACCTTCACTACCATGTCTTCCCATTCTAGTTCGCGCATGACGTTTTCGAGAGTGGCGCTGAAGAGCTTCGAGGATATGGTATCCCTCTGCCGAACCCCTCTCTTTACGTCGATGACGACGTCGTTGTAGAATGGTGAGATCTTGGTCGTGAATCTACTGTACAGCTCTCGAACGACTCTGATGTACTGAGTAGGAGCATCCTGAGTGAACAGGGCGTCGATGACCGCTTCAATTTCGACGGAGTCGAATGCCTTCTTCAGGTCGATGAACGTAAGGCACAGCGGCAGCTTGTACTCTCGCGACACTTCGTTGAGCTTCGTAATAGTGTGTATGTGGTCGTGAATCCTCTCCGAAATCCTGCTTGCTCGCACGGCTGTCCTTCGTCCAGCGTTCTGCTAATCCTATTCAGGATCACTCGAGTGAACAGCTTGTAGACTACGGACAGCAGGCAGATCGGGCGATAGTTGTCAATGTCGCGCACGTCCTACTTCTTGTACAGCAAGACGGTCTTGCTGGTCTTCTACTGAGATGGAACCTTGCACTCCGACAGGTAGTGTGTCAAGAGCCGCGCCAAGGTGTTGATGAGCGCTGGCGGAGGTTCTTCAGGTGTTCGGGTCTGATCCTGTCGGGACCGAGTGCTGTACGTTTCTTCACCGACGAGATGGCGTGTCGGATCTCGGAAGGGAGAACAGAGGGGACGACGTATCCATCCTGCGCAAGATGGCGTGGGGCAGGCGGACGTGGCTATCGAAGAGATCGGAGTAGAAGTCGTGGATGACCTTCTCCATGGTCCTTCTGGAAGAGGTGACGGTTCCGCCGGGACGTCGGAGAGCGGTCATCTTGGTCTTGAAGTTAGCGAAGCCTCGGCGGGCATTGCGTATGCTCAACCCTGCCTCTGCAGCTTCAGCCAACACTTCCGCCCTTCTCTCCTTAAGATCCTCCTTTATCGCCTCTCTGCATAGCTTCGCACGCTCGGACGTCAGCTGGTAGTTGCCTGGCACTCGTGCTGCTCCACGCTGGCGTATCAGCTCGAGAGTTTCCGGAGACAGACGTCTCTTGGTGGTCTTCAAGCTCTCAGCTTCCTTAGCACTATCGGGGAGATGGTGCTCGAAGCGGTCGTATTCCTCGTCGACGTTGTCCATGACGGCATCTTCCCAAAGGCCGGCAAGAGAGGTGTAGAGGTCCCAGTTGATGGTCGTTCTGGGACTCCTCTTCTTGAACTTCGCGGCCTTCTCTCCTTGACGCGAAAAGCGGAACCTCGCGCGATGGAGGCGGTGGTCCGATACCGTGTAGAACTTGGGGACAACGGAGACGTCGGTCAGGCAATACTTGCGGTTGAAGATGATGTGGTCGATCTCGTTGTGGAACTGGCCACCGGGAGATTCGAGATTCCCAGCTCCATCGTAGGGAGGGAGGCTTCTGGAACTGCGAATTTCCATGGATGGTCTCGGTCGACATGATAAACTCAGACAGTCTTTCACCTTGCTCATTCCACTCCAAATCGTGGGTTCCGATGTGAAGTTCTTCCGGCGACCTTCGTGGTCCGATCTTGGCGTTGAAGTCGCCGACGATCACCTTCTAGAAGGTGTGATCTTCCTTATAGAACTTCTCCAGTTCCACATAGAAGGCTTCGACCTCTTTGTCGTCGTAGTCGGATGTTGGGGCATACACGACGAACACAGTCAAAGCTGGCACGGAACCACATCGCTTCAGTCGCAGACGTCCGATTCGGCTTGTCAGAGACTCGTACGAATCGATGTTCATGGCCAAGTGCGTGTTGACGAGGACACCAACACCGCCTACTCCCCTGCTGTCGCATGTTCCGAGGAACAGTTCTTCTCCGGAGTCGTAGGCGGCGTGTAGGGGGTGGTGTCTTCTCGTCTCGGTCAGTCCGATGACGTCGTACTTGATCTTCCTGGCTTGCATCGTCAGGTCCTCGACGGATGCTTCCGATGCAAGCGTGCGGGCGTTGTAAGTACAGATCGTCATCCTAGTCCTTCTCAATTTGCGCAGCCTGGTTAGGCCCTGAGATTTTTGCAGCCTCTCCGTACTCGTCCTTCCCATCGCTGCAGAAATGGGGGCTCTTTCGGGGTCAGGGGAAGGTCAGGGGAATGAGGCCCTTTGGTGCTGCTGTGTTTGACTTCCATACAACACGGGTAGCTAGTCAGGCTCTGTCGTGCGGGCGAAGAACTCCGGGCAGCCAGCCAGACTGCCCGAAGGGACGGGGCGAGACTTTTGAGGCGGCCTCGAATCGCCTTACGATGCACTCCCAGTCTACCGAGTGCAAGCTTTTGGCCGAGCCGACACAGTTACAGTCCGCACAGGTGCAAACACATCCACGCACACTGTGCATGAACGTGCCGCTCCCACGCACAAGGAACGCGTCGACCCGACACAGCAGGAGCAAGGAGTCCATCCCCTGCATCCCACCTGCGTCTCTGGGCAGCACACGGTCGCATTTGGTTCGCGTTTAATTCCCCTATCCGCCACCCGGGGACGCGCCACGTGGCCCTGCGACAAGCGGCCCGAGATCCCTCTTAACAAGAGAGCCCGAAAGTTCTCTATCGAGGGAGATCCGTGGGATTATTATTACAGGATTATTTATACAGCACAGAAATCTCGTGAGTCAGACATCTTCAAATGCTTTACAGGCAGCAATGTTACAGCCTTTCACATAGCACCTTCATTTTTAGGAAACCCTGCACTTTTCGCAAGCGTTAACATGTATTTAAGTTTTAACCCTTAAAAGAAGCGGTCACTTTGTGAAGAAATTATAACAAGCATTCAAACGAAACACAATTAATCGAGTGTAAAATGCGAAATTTCAGACGAGTGCATGGCGCATTCCATACTGCTCATATGTCAGAAATTTTCCATTTTCTCAAGCTTTCATATGAGTTCTTAACTTCTTCAGTACCTTTGCTGTGAGCACCTTCCAAACAGTGGATGCATTTTTTTTAGAGACGCCCTGTATACACTGCTGAGAAACTTCATCAAAACCGGTCTCAAACTGACCTGGTCCGATGGAGGGAGCCTATTCATGCATTTGGACGAGCATGGCCTACTGTTTACTCTGCGGACGGTCTCGCCCATTCGATTGATTCCGCCGGGCCTATGTGCATTGTTCACACAGCTAGCGCCGTGCCGACAGCTAGTTCCAAACAGTAGGCCATGCTCGTCCAAACGCGTGGATAGGCTCCCTGCATCAGCCTAACGTCCAGAAGTTGAGGATGCCGCGCCCTAACGGGACTTGCCTCAGACGCGACGCGTGGCGAGCGCAAAACGGCGCTATCAGGCGTGCTTTTGCGCCGCTCTTCATCCTTCGCACCGCTTGTGCTGGTTGGACGTCCTGTACTGTATAGACGCACTCCGGGGTTGACGGCTTTATTTCTGCAGGAACAGACATGGAGTGCTATCATTGCAATTAAAGACTGTAGAGGAGAGCCAATAGTGGTACTGATTATTGTATTTATTTGAAATGTTCCGGAGAAATAGATTGCAACAGTTGTTTTTAGTGTTTAACGTGTATCATTTACGTTTGCGAACCACACCTAATCTTGAAACCGGGACTGCTAACCACGTAGGCTGAAAAGAGTAGAACAGAGAAAAGCAGTATATTGTCCTATTCGTTCTCAACTGTTGTCCTGCTTAATTTTCTTCTCAACGCTGTGATTGCCATTTTCAAGACCTTCAACTTTTTTCAATTCCATCGCCTTTTAACACACGCGATTGTTTTGGCAATATTCGCCTGCATTTTTATTGTTTCCGTCGTTCCTGCATCCACATTGTACAGGGTGCGCCATAAATATGGTCACTCAATAAAAAGCGACTTACTCACGGGGAATTTGTCAGGGAATAGCGAAACTTCCTCAACAATTTACTAACAATCTAGTTAACACGCAAAATGGATATCATCTAATATGATCTTCCTTGGCACGAATGACAACCTTCAGACGCTTAGGGTAGGACTCAACGGCGGCACGCAAGGTTGCTTGCGGAATTTCCTTCCATGCTTTTTCCCGTGAAGATTTCAATCCTCGAATCGTTGTGCGCCTTTTAGCGCAGGCTTCACCCTCTAGAATGAACCAACGCATAATCCATAACACTCAAACTTTACGAGTTTGTCGGCCATTCAGAAACAGGGATGAAGTTGGGAAGATTCCTTGCGCACCACTCCTGAGTCTTCTTGGACTTCTGAGCGTGTGCGCCGTTCTGTTGAAAAGTCCATGTTGTATTTACAGAGTGTTCTTAAGGCCAGGGAAACAGCTCCTTCTTCAAAATGTCGTTCACGTGGACATCCTTGTTGATCTTGGCTCGTTTCTCAACAAAAACCAATGGTGTCCGTCCGGTGGCGCAAACTCCGGCCCAAACCATCGCGGAAGCTGCAAGAGAGTTTCTTTTAACAATGTCTGCATCCTCACCACTTTCAGCCAATAACCGCAAGTTTTGGCGGTCGAAAGGCTGCTCAATTGAGAAAAGTTTCTCATCGGTGAAGAGCGTCGTGCAGTGGTCGTGCCGCTCGAGGAGTCTTGGATATTTTTTTCTTCTTCCTTCCATCTGTGCAGGCGTTTGTCCGTGCAGTTGACGGAACTTGTAGGGGTATAGTCCAAGTTCATTCTTAGCAACTCGCTTCATCGTCGTAGCCGATACGTTGAGCTCGGACGCCATCTTTCTCATGCTGCCGCCTGGATTCCACTTGAATTGTTCTTTCACGATTTTTCGAAGACTGCTCGTAGCTACGGAAGCCGTGCAGCCAGGTCGGGAACGATCAACGAGAGTGTTACGTTCCACACAGCGATAGACGGTCATCTTGTTCAGCTTCAGCAGACGAGCGATGTTGGGAACAGAAAGTCCTGCCCTTCTCGGATCGAAGATTGCGACTCTTTGACAACAAGGCTTTACCATTTCTGATAGAAGCAGTGTTGAGATGCAAAAAAAAACACTATATACGGTCAAGATGACACGTAGAATCCGAAGAAACAATGGAAACATAAAAACGTTCACAAACAAATGCAAAAAATGACGCGCGAAAAAGTGACCATATTTATGGCGCACCCTGTAGTTAACGTGGTGCACAACACACATTTAGTCCGCAGTTCATATGTGGAGTATCGATAAAGTGACCCTCCTCCAAGCCACAGCACCGATTTGAGTGCTATCGTTGCTGTTATTTTGACGAGTCATTAAGTTGAGGGTTTAATAATAATAAAGGCTGTTCAATGAGCTATATGTACAGTGTAATGAACCGTCATCGTTAGCGTAATACATTTCGGATAACTTCGATGCTCTTGCTTGCTTGTATAGAACAGTTATAATTAGGGTTTATTTAGGAAAATAGAACAATAGCTGAACAAGAACTAAAATAAAGCAGCTCTTCTGTTGCCGTAGCTCAAAATCGACAACCCGGTAATTCCTCTCCTCATAAAACATCGTCCGAGACGGGGGCACTAGGTATGAGAGGATTAACCGTTATCCGCTAGGCCTATGTCATACCATCGCTCACCCCGAGCGAAGCCTAATGATACGCCACCATATCGACTCATCGCTTCGTGCGATCGACATGGGAGCCTATCATTAGGCTTCGCTCGGGATGAGCGATGGTATGGCATACGCCTTATCCGGTTTCCGGTGGGTGTTGACCTATCCGTTTTGTTGTTCGTTATCCGGCGGTTTTCGGCCGGATAACGAACAACAAAATCTGGCACCCTTATGATTACTTAGTGAACTATAAGGGCAATTCTTTAAAGTCGCCTCGTGTTTCTTGGTTCTGGACAGCAATTTTGAAAACACGCGAACGCGCGTTGTCATGCAGTAGGATTGGGCATCTTCAATTGACCAAAGCCGACTGTTTTTCAATCAACTTCTAGTGCATCACTTCAATTTCGACAGAGTACTTTTCCACTGTGATAGTCTCTCCAGTCTTGGAGAATTGTAATGCACTATGCCAGCCATTGTCCAGCAACGGTCATCATGGTCTTCTTTGGATGGTTTCGGCATCTCCTTGGGACTCTCATTCCTGTCCAGCCATCGTACAGAGCGACGAATAGTGTCATAAAGGACCCATTCTTCGTCTCATGTCATGATCCTGTCCAAAAAAGGCTCCCGTAGATTGCGCAGCCTTATGGAAACACACGCGTCGTACGCTTCAGCATCTGCCGGGCGGTCAGTCCGTGCGGGATCCATTCATCCAATTTCTTCACTTTCCCGATCGCATTTAAGTGGCGACTGATAGTGCTGCCGTCAACGCCGTAATACTGGGCTAGCTCTCTCACAGTTTGACGCGGATTCGCTTCCACCATGGCTTTGAGTTGGTCGACATTAAGGAATATGGCGGCCTACCTCGGTCTTCATCTTGGAGACCTCCATCCCCAAAGTGACGAAACCTTTCGAACCAGTGGCGAATTGTGCGTTCCCTAGCGAAATCCTCCCCAAATGCAACGCTGAGTTACGAGGTGCGGCCGCGGCGTTGTGTCCACTCTTCTATTCATACAAGCACCCAAATATCTCGTTGATTCCTTCTGTAACGACGACCAAAAAACTCAAAAGAAGGCATCTATGTCGCGGAAGCTATAATTGTTAAGGAAGAGGAGGACCTGTGCTTTCAGAAACTATATAGAGTGATTGAAACGGGAACATTCATAGCCCCGAAAATCGACCAGAAATTGAGGTAGCAAAATCGGCCATTTCATATGCAACGACCTAATAGAATCATCCTAAGCCAGTTTTGTGAGGTGAGTTCCTAATTACAAAAGCTCCCGGCTCCGAGCCTCGTTATCTGTTAGTGCCTGTGCGAGTCAGAATCAAGACTGGGGTTCGACTTTTGTGGAAGAGGATTATACTTATGCTCTCGCAAAAATTTCGAATATTCGAATGGTTTCGAATACCGAAAACTTTCGAGCATTCGAAATCGAATGTATTCGAAAAACGTGATTTTTCGAATATTCAAGTTCCAATGAAAATCATCCGAATACCTATTGGAATGGGTCCTTCGAGCATAAGTATAAAGTGGATTGGACCTCCGTCTCCATCACTGTTTTACCTCTTATGTGACTTCGTTTTTTTCAGCGTTTAGTGCGATTGTTGTACCCCCCCCCCCAATATGTAGCTTCTTTTTTCTACGACATAGTACAGAATTGCGCACAGGCTGGTTAGCAGAAAACATCTAAAATGTAATGCTTCAAAGTTGGCCGTTAGCAGTTGTTCTACGGTAAAAAAGAATTTCTGCGGGCAGTTTTCGAACTAATCACTAGGAGTTCAACTTTCGCCTGCTTCTCGAGGATGTCTTAGACGTGGCCATTTTGCTACCGGAAGAAGCGACATCTTGATCTAAAACTGTTTCCTATAAATTTCGAGTGCTAATTTCTATTGCTGTCCTAAGACTTCCCCTACAACGATTTTTTGAAGCGCTCTTCGTGTCGATCAAGTCGCAACCGGAGAAGCGACTTGTCACGGAAATTGTTGTCTCTCATTTGAAGGAAACAAGATCAGAGAGTGAAATTGTACCTTATAGAACCCCAAGTCCTGTGGCAAAAAAGTTAAGCATTGCTGCTGCGATATTCAACATGATTACGGGACGGTGGGGTCGTACTCAAAACCATCGATTTTCATGAAAATAAAGTTAACACCTGAAGCAGACAACCTATACAGGTCAGCCCTTTTACATAATATTGCCAAGACCATTGGTGGACCTGGAACTGCTCAAAAAAACGGCCTTGTAGCCTCCACCTGCATCCCATGCCTTGCAAATGACCACCTCCTCTCCTGCATTGTACAGAAATCAATCTCACGTCACTCCCGTGGATCTGCAAACTCGAGGGAGCAGTCCAACAACGAACACACATTCAGCGTTGCCACACATACGGGTCTTTCTTACGTTGCGGGACTTCTGGACTAACGCAGTTTCCCCGATGTCGCCCTTGCATCGAGGCCAAAAAAGTCGAAATCCTGGTTGGTACCCAGCTGAGAGGATGGCGACGCTCTCGAACGAGGTCGTTGCGGAGAAAAAAGTGGCCGATGTTTATCAGCGAAGCAGGACTCTTTGGAAAAAGGAAGGCAGTTCAGCAGACCGCACAAACTACTGCCCTATTCGCTGGCATTCTCATTTTCATAAAGGCCTTTGAGCGAACTGGCGGCGGACACATTCGTGATGTCACCCAGGGCCAGATCCATTAACCGTTTGACGATGAAAAATACCGCCAGATCCGATGCTGATGAATCTCTGCATCAGATTTGGCTCGTAAATAGACTCCAGGGTCTTTCGTTTTCAGAACCTTTACACGGAAGTTATTTATAAGGTGTTTTAGGCTAGATTGCAGGCAGCTGCCAAATGGTTGGGAAATGGGAAAGGGCCAAAATTCCTGGGCTTCCAGTATTATATAGCAGGAGGAGGATAGCAGATCTCACTATGATGTTCAAGATTTTGACTCAAAGGGTTTCCATAGGGCAAAAAGGCCTTTTTTGGGGCAAAAAAGGTACTAGAGGCCCTTGGTGTTCCGCTAACCTGGTCCAGATGCGGAAAGATAAGATTATATATTTCAGTGGCAAGAACAAAAATTAGATCAAACTTTTTGCCCATAGAAAACTTAAAGAATTTAGTTCTCCCTAGGTTGTGAGAAAAGGTTTATCGGTCCAAGCCTTCCGGAAATTCTTTGAGAAAAACCCTGCTGGGGAGTAGAGACGATATGTTTGCTATGTTTGTCGTTGTTTTTGGTCTTGTAGTGTTTCAGAATGATCGTCCACAAACAGCAACTATTTTCCAAGAACTTATGTTGATGGCTTTCCATTCATATTTAATGTCTGTTTCCGTCTTTTCATGTGTTCCACACGTGTGGTTTGATCCCACGTCTTTAAATAAATAAATAAATCAGGGGGTTTGGCGGTACTTTTCACTGTTACCAGCCTGTGAGCGGTTGATGAATCTGACCCCAGATATCGCCCAACCAGGGCAGCATCTCATCCGCATTTGGTACGGAAATACACGTCGATATCGATATGTCGTCATTTTCTAATGGAAAACAACGCGTGAAACAAAAGCCGGTGCACATTGCCCTCCATGACGTGCAGGTCTTCGGTCGCGTACCGCGCGAAGTGATGTGTTATGCCTTACGAGCATGGAGTTCCTGAAGAGCTCGTAGAGTGGATAGGAACACCTTACTCTCGCCGTAGAGACGAGTGCAAGCTGCAATGGGCACGTCGACGGAGTTTCCCATTTCTGTCGAGCAGATCACGGGCGATGCTCTCCTCACTACTGCTCTTGTTACGGATGCCATAACCTGAGATTTCCCGCAGCCAGTCCCCTGGAGTTCGCTTTTGCGCTGTGCATCACTGCTCTGCATCATGAACACAACCCACGAACAACGAATGTTAAACGGCGACATCGCAAAAGGCGATTTCAATGTAAGAGATTTCCAGGTAGCAGAAAATTATTTAACATCCTGCTTTACTGCTTTAAAGTCAAAGTGTGGCGACCTTTGAGAAAACCTCTGCACAAAATATTAGGGTGTCCCAAAAATGTTGAAAAGGTTTTGGCTATCCTATTTGAATCATTACAGTGCACAAATGCGACAAAATACAGGTGTGGGTAGAATGGTGGGGAGAATGGAAGGATCGGCAGGTTACATCTGGAAGTAGACGATACCATTCATTGCCACTGTAATCAGTTGAGAACAACTTAACAATGTACGATTGACAGGACTCCAGACGCCTTCTTCTTCATTTCTATCGCTCAAACAGGGAGTGAGTTACAGTGATCGGACGACCATTTGGCGCACTCCCTCGCAAGCTGCTTTAGATGGTAAGCTCGCCTTTCTGAAGGATTTTAGCCTCGGTGATGATCCTCGTCCTTCAAGCTGTGCTCAAATTCTGGATTACGCGAGAGGTAATCCTTCTCTATGTTTGAGGGAATGGAGAGGGCGACATCTACACAGCGCTCCACTATCCACGGCATTCTCTCCAGAAGCCCCTTTCGTACAGTGCGCCCTAGGGTTATTCCACGGTCCTTCACCGAAAGAGATCGTCGAATGAGGATCGACGTGTGCCACAAGCTTCTCGTCAGTGAGCGAAAGGTGAATTGGGCAAACTTCATTATTGCTCAGAAAATGTGGATCTCATACGAACAGACAGCAAACTGCAGTGGATCCTACCGGCGGAGAACTCTCAACCCGTCCCAAAGCGAGATGAGACCAGCTGCGTATCACGAGATCTTTCCCGAAGGCCCTACTGTAAGGTCGGCGGTCTTCCGTGAACAACTTCCAGAGGCGGCATTTCGACTCCCGGTTTCGCACCAGTACAGCGGAAAGTTCCTAATCGTTGTGTACGAGCACATCTTGCGAAGAAGATGAGGGACCAACTGGGGAAGCCCGGCATCATCTGGCTACCATATCCTCCGTATTCTCAGGACCTCAGCCCTCGTTTTTACCCCGTGAGTAGACCAGGAGTCTAGAGGTCTACTCATGGGGTAAAAAATTCCACAACCGCCACGATTTCAAGTCTGCAGCTCACGAATGGCTTTAATCTCGTCTCTCTTTTGTGGAAGAAAGGTGTAGTTGCTCTGCCCAATCGATGGAGAGACGTCGTAATAAAGGAGGGCTCGTGGCATCTGGTCCTTAAAGTTCTCCTGTTCCTGGTCTTCTAAAGACGTAAGTTACAACATTTCGCTTGAGATGGCAAATGAAGAGAGTCGCAAGCCAGTTCGCAACTGGATATTACATTAGTAGCCTAGTGAGAAGAGCTTGCAGCTTTCTCGAAATCGTCCTACCTGCCCAGATCTGGACCCATTCCGCTTCGGTTGTTCCGGCCTGATGAAGGCTGCTGGCGTTGCAGGACGTGCGTGCAAGGTCTAGTTTAGTCGATCGCCGCTACCGAGCTAAAATATCTTCGGAGCCGAAACGAGCCATGACTCTGCGCCAGGGCGGCGGGCGCACTCGAGTGTGGGGCAGCATCCGCTAACGAAATAATTTTTATAATGCCATTTTATGCAACAATACAAGGAATCAGCCAAACAGCAACATAGTGGAAGCTCAAATTAAGTTCGGTTAATGCCTAGCAGAAATCATCAGATGATGCAAAACAAGAGTGGCAGAGTTAAATCGGAGAGGCTGCGCGCAGAAAGACGGCTAGTCCTGTAACGGGACTAAACTGGACCCCAAGGGCCTACCTAGAACAGCTGCTGGCTTACGGTGGTGGCGAGGTGAGGTGGTGCCTTGCTCCGATCACTTTCTCAGAGGAAGTGAGCGAGCAGGGCGGAGAGAGCGGCTTCTGTGACTCGAAGCGCGAACTAAAGCTGGCGCCTGACTATGACACCACGTCACGAAGGACAGCCAGCGGCCTTCCGCAGCCAGCCATCCCCACCTCTCTCCCACCTCGTCGGAATTCATGTAAGAACACTGGTAAGGAGACTCGGCGAAAATCGATTCATACGGGACAGTTATTAATAGAGGATAAAGGCATATCGATAATCGAGACACAAAGACTTGATCAGCAGCGTCTGTGTGTGGTTGAGTGTTAGTCAAAATATAACTGAAATATATATGTATATACGAAGACATATGAGAGAATAGAATAACAACAACTATATGCGAGGGATCATGCAGGACAGTCGAGCGGTCGGTCGGGTGGAGATGGAGCGCGAACGAGCGACGGTGCCGACAAGAACTCCCTACCCGAGCACATTGCAACGCGAAGATGCGGACACACCAAGCAATCGCACGAAAGGAATGTGTGCCTCCGGCGGCCGGCGGAGCGGACGCGGAACGGAGACGGCGCGGCGCTCAGGCGAGCGTCGCATTCACCGGAGCGGCGACGGGGCGCGGCGCACGCCGTCTAGACGAACGTCGAGGTGCTGCCCTTCTCCGTCCTCTCCGGCGGCATCAGCGTCTTCGCCGGCACGTACTGACCTGCAACATACGTGGCTCATTCGGGTGCATCGGGAGGCCGTCGGACCCACAAGCGTCTGGCCGCAACAAACCACTCCATGTCGGCGTAGCGGGAGGGCCGGGGGAACTGAATCGTTCAATGCTCTCCCAAGGAGGTCTCTTCACCTCGCGCAAAAGGCACTAATGTCAGTGATGAGTGCGCCATGGAAGGCAAATCTAAGCTTCTCACGTAGCACTGGGGGCCTGCGGACAGATAGCGGTTCTCTATAAGACAACTAATGGTCCTTCTTAAACAGTGCCTTGGTTGCAACATTTTCAGTTGGTTGGGACAGTATTTCTCACAGATTACGGACTGGCAACGACTGGCACCTACATTCGCTACCGCCTTTCTACCGCACCCGCTACAACGGTCCCTTCCTCTGTCGTCGACTGGATGCTTACCTGCTTTGCACGGGCACGGGAGGAAATGGACTACTACTATATAAGCCCTGCAGCAAGAACATCATTGCCCACCGCCTCTTCTCACACCTCAGTACATGAAGAATGCTGTGGTGAAAAGCGTTCCGAACCGCAGCGATGACATCCTACGGGAAAGCAGCGCGAATAATCAAGAGAGCTGGCTCACGAAACTGCGACTCTAAACGGCTCCACAAAACACCAAGGTCTATGAAGAGGTCCTCCAGAGCACAAAGCAATAGACGCCAGCAATCTCCAGGAAGAACACCATTGCCTCCAGGTGGTTCGTCCCGATGATGTAGGCACTTCCACTGCGGAGTGTGTGAGGAGAGCCGGGTTGGTAATTTTAATAAGTATGGTGCAGGTGAAGGAGAAACTAACCAGCTCAGTGAAATCGCAGCTTCCCTGAAGTGGGGGCAGTAGGAATTTCTATATTTGAAAGATAAAGAATAAAGGTTGGCATTAATCAGTCCATATGTATGCGCCGCGCATTCTACATATTTCACTGTCAAGCCTTCGAGACAATTTGATTGCGTGTTTGGTATGTAGAATGTCTTATGATTGGCCGCCAGACGGGACAGCATGTTACATATGAAACTAATCCCCCAACCCCGGAGGATGGAAAGTTTGGTGGCGGAAGTTTTGACGAGTATGTGTACAATTTTTCTTAAGCTCTACACTTTTGTTCCTTCCCTTCTACGTGAAGTTTACAGATGCGAAAAAGAAGACAAACGTTTTAATTTCTACAAATACGAATCATACGGGGTCCTAATGAATGAGCTGTCAAGAAAATATGAATGATGTTCGACTCCAGAACCTGGAAGTTACCAGCACTGTTCAGACACTGCTCACAAAAACCTTGAAAACGACACAACTTCTGGAATGTGAGCAAAGCTCGCAGTCACGAGCAACAACTGGACCAGACAACGCAGCTCGACGTCTTGTCCCTTGGCATTTTCTTCTAACGAAAACTTCGAAAACAAACTATGAGCGGGTCACCAGTTGGAAAGGAAATTTTTCCCCGATAGATGCTCGGTTTTGGGAGTCTTCTAAACAGCGCTTCTGGATTTCAACACCGAGGAGTGAGCAAAAAGACTGAAACGGACGAAGCATTCATAGACTAACGGACGTAGAGGGTCTTCCATGCTGCGCTATGCATGACGCTTAAGGACGCACCGGGATAGCGCACTCAGTTGAGTTCATGCGGTGTGGTTTACGAAAAACAAGATGCCACTGGCTTCTCATGTGAAGGGCTTTTCCAGAGGGGAAGCAGATTACAGAAAAGTCCTCTTGATAGTTCCCAGGCACTGGATGAGCGCTGAGTCGGAAGACCTTCGGCGAAAGGTGAACCTTGCCACTTCACACCTGGGGCACTTGAAAGCTGGACGAACTTCATCGGCCACACCCTCCTAGAGAGCCTTCTGGGTGAAGTAGCAACCACCCACCTATAAAGCTTCCATCTTCCGTGAACCGACCAGGATCGGTGTCGCCGTACTCGGCCATGCTGTCAGTCTCGGACTCGGCTTTGCTGCCAGTCAAGGACCGCTTCTCGTCGTCGTCGCTGAAAAGCAAAAACCACGTGCACCCATCGCAACCCATTTACCATCGCCTCGCTCTCACTGCGACCAAGCCCGACAAATTGTGGCCTGTTGGTCACAGCGAGCATGCGAAGAGAGACCGCTCGACAGCTGCTGCAGAGAGCGGGTGTCACTGACGAATTGAAAGGAAAAACGCTCATTGATCCGAGAAAACGGTGAGACCAGTGAAATCCGCGACACGCGGAAATGCGAGCGCCAAAAACCACATGCAACCTACTTCTTGTACTCGCCGAAGTGCTGCTTCGCCAGGATCGGCTCGCGGCCCTGCTCGCGCTCCTTCTGGGACACCGGGTAGTTCTGCCCGCGATGTCGCAGCGCAACGCAGATCATGCACAGGATGCACAACAGCAGCAGCAGGATCAGCAGGATCAGCAGCAGCCACCACAGGCGAGCCGACTTGGGCGCTGAAAGAACAGAGTCGTGTCCGAGTGGGACTGCGTGTAGGACCCGAGAGTGGCATCAGGTGACCTGTGCACGTACTCGACGCCAACCTGCTGAGCTTCAACTTCTGATGAGCTCTCAAATAAAGACGAGCCGCGAATTAAGTACGAGGTGTCTGATTTCTCGAGACATTTCAATGAATAGACTAGACTAGCATCAAAGACAGAAAGGAAAGCACCAAGTCACCATTGGGATCATCACATGCGTTGCGCTTTTCCACTGGAATACATTTAGAGGCTTCGCATGCCCCCTTCCTTTTATCGTAACCACAATCGATTTAACGGTTTAGTTCACAAGAGTGGCACAATCAGCTAATGTCTTCCCTCGCAACTAAGGGAAAACCGGAAATTATTATCGCATTCGTAATAGAAATGCATACAAAGTGAATGAGTGCCACAAGATAGACATGCTGGGTCGTACCCCGTCACACTACAGCTGTGCTTCGCTGCTTCGAAGCACCCTACACGAGGCGTCCGTGTGTCTGTACCGAGGATTTCGCGGCGCGCGCGGCAACCACTGACGCAACCTTACCAAGTCGGCTGTGGTGCAAATTCGAGCTCTAACAAACTAGGGTGACGCTGCTATCAGCAGCGCTACGTGCAGCTTCTAGAAATGATGGTTTTCGTAACACAGGAACTCTAATCCCTCACAAATGAAGCAGATGTACAGTCTTCGACTGGATCACCTCCCCAAAACAAGCAATTCCTCAGGTTAAATCGGACTGAAAGCTCCCAAATAGTTGAGCAGAGACAGTGTAAGAGGTTCATTCAGTTGTAAGAGCGGTAGACGTCGTCAACGTAGCAACGCACAGCATGAAGGAGTCGCCGTCGTCACCACAGTCGAACAGCCGCCGCGGGCTTTCGAAAGTTCAGCTCGCTCCCCGTACAGGAGACGGCAGACGGGAGTCACACCGTTCGGAATTCCGAGCAGTTTTTTCGGAGACCAGAAACAATTTCACTGTTCCCACGTAGCTCGAATCAAGGTCATACACAGAGGGTCTAGAGAGCGCCTACCTCAGAACTTGTGCAAAAATGTATCCAAATGAGGCCGGATATGCTTGAACTGTAACCGTGAAAGGACATCTAAAGTTGCTAGGGCTGCGACGAAGCCGTCAGTACGCGATATAGGATGGACCCTCCCTCTCTACACTGCACTTGATTATCTCACAGCTCTTCCACCTATAACATTTGAGTTAGTGTGAAAAATGCATCCTTCCTAGGCGTATTATGACTCAACTGCGAAAAAGGCGAAGATATCCACTATACCTCTATACAGGGTGCGTCAAGTTCTTGATTTTTCCATGATTCTCGATTGAAGGCGGGAATACTCGCCTTCAATCGCTCGGAGAACGCATCCACGACGGCACGCAGGGGTCTTCATCAATCTCTCACCAGGCTTTCTTCAGGACTCTTTGAAGTGAAGCAGTGTTCGTGTGGGATGTTGCCTAGGCCTTACTCTTCAATATGGACCAGATTTTGTAGTCCATCGGATTGACGTCCGGGCTGAGCGGGCCACTCTTCGGCTGAGATGAAATCCGGAAAGTTGTTCAGTGCAAAACTTCTGTACCACTTTAGCATTATGATCGGGCGCAGAATCTTGATCGTCCAGTCGCTTTTTCTATACGGCGCGGATGCCAAGGAAGAATGTCTTTCTTCAGGATGCCCTCTAGGTAGTTTTATAGTTGGTTTTTTCCTTCGAGATGCAGATTCTCCATTACAGTGCGCAAACCAATTACATCAGCCATCTTGAACAAGAGAACTTTCAGGCACGAAAAATTGGTATATGAGGGGCAAGAGTAGGGCAACAACACCACATAAGGTTGGGTTGAGCGAAGCGCATCATCCCATATAATGAGCATGAAACAAAGGAGTCCAAAACCTTTGACGCACTCTGTATAATTGAGCTTGTTCGTAACAGACGATTAGGCATTATACGGAAGCTAAGGGTCATTAAAAACTGGATGCAATGCTGAAGTTTTCGGTGATTTCAATTCAAGTTTAGAAAAGGCTTAAAAAGAAAGAAAAAATTCAATTCAAGATTAGTACTGTCCGGGAGTGGCATCGACATTCTAGTACCGAGAATAAATGAAAATAAGAAAAGGCGAAGCATTTTGAAAGAGCAGCTCGAGCTCGGAAGGCCAGGAAAGAGCGGACCAACGTGGAAAAACGCCATGACCATCAATTCTCAATAGGGCGGCGCAGCTAATCCTTCGATGACTAGGCTGTCTAAGTAAACCGAGAAGGGACCCATGTTTCCTACACGCCACTTCACATAGCGAACTGTCTGTTTTGTTCGACAGAAGGTTAACCTCATAATTAAGCTTTCGTTAAGACTGACGACGACGCCAAGCACACATTCGCCAAGATGCCCAGACACGTTATTTTTGGTTGTCTCGCAGATGATGTTTTCGCGAGTTATGGGAATCTGCACAGTGCGACATCTCCCTGCGGAGTATCACCTCGTCCTCCGCTAACAAGGAGGAGAGCGTGGAACTATTACAAGGGACGGAACTCCAGGACGTAGGCAATCTTAACACGGGTGCGTTAGCAGGGCCGAACTCCGGAACCTCTGCCCCAATCTGCGCTCTCCTTCGCGTCAGTGAAGCAAAGCATATCCCGGACCCCGTAAGGTGTTTGCCGTACGCTGTTTTTCATTGTCCGCTGCGTGTTTGCCCCAAGATGATCTGCCGTGAGGACCGTCTTCTTAACACCGAAAATGGGGAACGTCTTATGAGTGACGGCTACCGCTTCTCCTCAATGTAGTTGCTCTTACTTTATTAATGACATCGCAAATAGCAGGGAACCGGAAAATGCGAGAAAATTTCCAGCGCCGAAGCGGAAGAAACATTCCGACATCTTCTACGTCTTGCATCGTACGAAAACCCCGACGAGTGGCGGTCTGCTGTGAGCACCGACAAGCACTCCAAGAGGAGAAAACGCGAACGCAACGCCGCAAGCACGTAGTAGCAGAAGGGGCAGGCCAACTCTGACGGACCTCTTTCTTTATCGTAATCTCCACATGAGGTTCCCTCCTATACATGGCTGTCCACTGCCATTTCTGTTTCCCCTGCGGGATTTGTTCTGCAGCGGTTTCGCTTAATTAAAAGCCAGACTCCCTTTAGTGAAGCCTTAGGCTCAGAGACACAAGAACTCGATGCTACTGCGAGGAAGGATTCTTCGTCTACAGACGAGTTCGCTTTGCATCGCGCCCAAATTAGATTTATAAACATTTGAGGCTGGTCCACATTTTGCGCAGCAGCCGGAACACGATTCGTCGTGAGCGCGCGAAGGATGGACGGAAAGAGGTCTCATCGGAGACTGCGGATGGCTGCCGTCGCGTCAGTGACCTTCTGAAGTGCGCAACGAGAGCAAAAATAAATCACATCGGGCAGTTTATGGCATAACGAAGGGAGCAATCATAAGCAGCTGGAATAATGGAACATAACCAGAACGACCTAACCATGTCGGACAACGGTCCTACCTTAAGAGCCGTCTAGCAGCGCTTGGCACTGACGCGGTAGTAACTGTGCAATGCACAAGCACATAAATCATCTCAAAAGCTACTCACACCGGCCAGTGGTGGTTATGTAGCTGGAGGGGGAGTACGTCTCCCTCTCCGTTCCGTCAGGATCCTTCTGCAGGGCAGCAACTCGAACCTCGTACCTCGTTCCGGGAGTCAGGTCGCCGACGTGAACCGTCAGATCCTCGTCTGGAATCGATTGTTGATTCACGGAAAAACACTGTCCGTTCGCCAGACTGAGACCAACGCGACTACTCAAGCATGCCACCCCTAATACGTAACAACCGAAAGAAAGTGAGCGCAAATGAACACCGACCTGCTTGTGGGACTTGCTTCCATTCCTCCGTGTCCACTTCGCGGTACTCAACGAAGAATGTGTTCCCAACAGGAAGTCGTTCCTGGAAGATGCTGATGCAGATGGTTTCCGATGACGAGAGAGAACAATTGAGCGGGGCTTACCTCGTCGTCGAACGCTGATGGGGTGAAGGTAACGTTGAAGAAATTATCACCAATTTCATTCTCTTCGAACGAAGGCGGGCTCGGATTTGCTGAAAAGAAGAAGCGGTAGTTGGAGCGAATTCGGGAACTCTGCTTGTCTGGAGCAGCCATATTTTACCTGCAGCACGACGCAACCTAGCGATTTTCGTAGCCGTCGGCAAGATCTGCATGTTTTTTAGTTGGGGTCCCTACACATGGTTCCACGAGTTTTCTGCAGGAAACTCTTTGGAACAGTTTAAAACGAACACGAAAATTTTAGCCTACGCCAGAAAGACAGCCAGTCTTCATCGAAGGATAGGACTTCAGCGCCAAAAAAGACGCATCCTAGAGTTAACGTAAATCCCTTACCACCAGTGGGCTGAAGATAAGGGAATTTCTTCGAAATTCATCCAACAGGAAAGCCAGAGGAAAGTGAACACTCGTGACAAAACCCTCAAAGGATAACGTCAACGAAGCGTCAGTGTAGGAAAACGAGGATCTTGTCCCGCTGATACATGTTTTGCAGCCAGACTTGGAGCCCTCTTTTGCCAGGAAGTGTTAGGCTGGCATGTGATCTCCAGAGCAAACCATTCCTCCTTAAGCCGGAATTAGGTTGGGACGAAATGACTGAAAGTACGGTCTACCGTTGAACGAACTGAATGAGTCTCGGCCTCTTAAACCGCCGAGGCGAGAAAGCGATCATTAATCGAGGCGATCACTGGAACACCATGCTGATTCCCCGCATTCCCAGATCGACCATGCAATAAACATCCCTGGCGTTACTGTCGACAACGAGGAGAATGTGGCCGACCAAACGCGATTCATTAAGACGCGCTTCTCTGCAATCTTTCCTGGCAATCGTAAGTTCGCCTTTCCCATCCACCATCTGCAGAGTTTAAGGAAAACCCCCTTCAGGTGGATAGTATGAAGAGCCCTGTGGGGCAGACGCACCCGGCAGCCACTACGGTCCCAGTGCCTGGGAAACGCCCTGCACCACACCTATTAGGCGATAACCACACGCTTCATAATCCCCCGGTGGAGTGCGATCGATGTGCCGGTTGGGCAGCCGCAACATCTTACCATTAGCTTGGTTCAGAGCACTATGCCTGGCTCGAAGGAGGCTCAGAACGAATGCCTAAGGCGAGTGCGAGACCACCACCATCTGCAGGCAGCCACTCACTCGCAGCGCGCATCGGTCGTTAGTTGCGCTCCTGAGCGGCTTATCCCCTTATAAGTGCAAACGATACGTTTCGCAAACGGAACTGGACCTGCGTTGGGCAAAAGCACCGAAGAGAACGTCTCCCTCGCTTTCTGCTAAAGCGCCCATGGCAGGAGAATTAATGGAAGTGTCATAAGAAACCGTTAGGCTTACACTGACTGCCACTGATTGGCACGAGCAGCAAAAAGACAGCACAGCAAATGGGAAACATCATGGGCGACGGCGGCGGCAGCAGCAGCACGACAGTGACGACGGATGAGCAGCGAAATAGGCAGAAACGAGGCGAGCCCGAGAGGCTGCGGAAGCGCAGCGGGTATATTAGGGACGGACACAGCTGAGCCCCGGCGGCCAGTCGTCGCCGTCCCGCCCTCTCGAACGGAATGCGAAAACGACAAAGCAGCGATGAGCTGGGATCGCGCCCCTATTTGAATAGCAACAGTACTGTTGCAGTTCGGAAGGGAGGTTAGCATCCGCGAGAGCAGCGCGCAGAGGTCCAGGCCGAAAGAGTCCGAGAAACGCATTTCGAATACGAAAGAAGCCCCACGTTCTGCGCGTCGAGCAGGAAAATGCAGAGGGTGTCGAGAGAAGTTTCATGACAGCTCCAACCATCAACCTTCAGATCCGAAGCGATCTTGAACAACGGAGAGCAATCGAAGGGTACTGCCAGCAGCAGAAATTCGGAACCGTTCACAAGATAGGGCTGCTATCACCCGCCAGCTCAGTGAGACACCCGCTCATCCTGCACAGCACTGTGGGCTTGCACTACCTGAAGGACCTCCCTGTAGACGATCTGAGCTACTCGCAGTTTATTGCTCGAAACCGTCTAAAGTAGACGAATCTGAGTAATTTTTTAGAGATTTTTTCTAACCTCCCGATAACAGCAAAGGCGAGATAGCAGCGTCAATTCCATCGATAACACTCCCTCTGAGCAAATCAAGGCAAGAGATTTGCGTGGTTGCCCTTGTCGTTCGAACCATTGCTATACGTTTGCTTATTAAAAACGAGGGAAAAATCGGATGAGGTTCGTCTTGAAGTCATTCAACACTACTATGGAAGGTAGATCTAGTCATCCGGACGGAACGAAACAGTAACACTTGCGGGTCCAGGTGGTTACGGCGCGAGGGGGAGCGGCGAGCCGACCTTGTCACCCAGTCGTAAACAAGGCTCTGCGATATGCGCGGTCGCCGAGACCCGTTCTCTAAATCCATTCGGTGCAGGGGCACCAGGTGAGACTCTCCAACAACACCTCGGGCACCGCGATTTCCCCACGAGTGCTGTCTTAAACAGAATTCGAGCGACTAGATTGGAAGCGCCGACAAGCCCTGCTCAAATGAGACCTCATAGGATTTCCTCCATAAACTGCCGCCTTTCGGAAGCTCGCCCTCTGTCAACTAGTTGGAGGAATCATGGATCTGCGATGTGGCTAACGTAAGGCACGGGATCTTATCTCCTGAATTACTTTCGGTGCTGGTTTTCTGAACAGAAACCACGAATGCTAAGCAAATTTGAGCCTTCTCGCCTCACGGTCAGCTGGAGGCTAGCGAAAATGCTTCACATTAGATTCGCTGCACGGCCGGCACAACAGTTGTGCTCGTATGACCTAGTTGAATAGATAATTATTTTCATTCCAGTTTGAATTCTAGAAATACAATATATTCGAATTCGAACACATTCGAAAAATGCGAATTCGAATATTCGGAAAAACCTCCTTTTCCGAAGATATCCGACTCGAAATATTCGGAGGCTTGTCAAAAAAGCTCAATTATCCGAACACTGAACGGGTGCCATTCGACTGTTGGATTTCGTTTTAGAACTGGAAATACAGCGCAGCAGGCAAAATAGGATCTGAATTATTTTGCAAAGCACCTTATATAAAAACATGGATATTCCGCGTAAGAAGTTCATTAATTGTAAATAAGTGCCACGACGTTTCCCATTCACTCCATATGCGATGCAGTCTGCAGAGCTCCGCCTAATCCCTTTACCACAGTACCGCCCAGGAAAGAAGCACGAATAGAAAGCATGAAGTGAACCCTCAAAAGCTGCAATCGGATGAAAGAATTTCGAATCGAATCGCACCTCACGAATCACATCTCCATTTGAACTGGCTGCGAGTGATCTTCGTTTCACCCTCCACCTTTGCCACTGTGAACCTAAGCTTGATCTCTTGTTCCCTATAGAGAGCTCCTTCGGTGGACATTGGAACCCTTGATGTGGGTCAAATTCAGAACGAAGTAAGGGGATTTGTGAACGGGGGATTGATCCTCGTGCTCCATCTTTTCCACCTTCACTGCGAGGTTCTCTGCTCGGTGACAGTGGATCCTATGGTAGCCTTTCTAAGCATTATTTTCACATCAAGTTACTTACAATTATTCCTAACGTGCGGAGGTCGCCTTGTTTCCATGAAGCGTTCCCCGCTCGACGGATGGCAGATCAGAGTCACCTTCCCGTGCAATTGCCTTTCCTGCTACATGAGAATTAGACCACACAGCTAGGGTCTCATGGGGACGATCATGCAGGCTGTTGCGGGCTGTGAGGGTATGAGATTCCTAAGTGGTAGATCTATTACAGCAACCGGAACTTACAACTGCTCAGACACCTCGGGCCAGAAATGTTAACCCCATAGGAGACAAAGGTACTGTGAAGGGTGTTTTCGAAGCAGTGGTAGGGCTGCCTTTTCGAATCGCTCTCCTCTGCATCGAGGTGGCCGATTATGGTCAGCGTGTTCATTGAGAACAGTTATCTCTCGGAGCTCTTTTCGAGAGCAACTGCCTTCCCTAACAGTGTACACACCCATGCAAAATGCTCCTTACTTCTGCCTTTTTATCAAATTGTAGGGAAGAACTGTCTATGGGGACGCCTGTTGTTTCTTTTATATGCTTCAGCGCCGAACGAGGTGGATCAGTCTTGAGTTACATAACGTTTCGATCTCTTCACCGTTTGTGTACGCGTAGAAACTGCTCAGCGATTCGGGCATTCATTGGGTCAGGATGGAATTTATTGGATTCGAATTCGAGTATTCAAAAAATCGTGTCTTTCGAATGCACTCAAATTGGAATATTCAGAAAACTGCAGTTTTTGTTCGGCGAATATTCGAAACTATAGCGGGCACATCATCCACTGAGAGGATCTGCGCTGACCTACTGTGCCCAAGGGAGTCGCCACCTGGACACGGCCTAACTGGACGCTTCTGGGATGTAAAGGGAGGAAGAGAAAGAGACGACACAAAAGTTCGAGACGTTGAAGTGAAAGAGAGCGCGCAGTCTTCCCCTTCCTAGTGCCAATCTCACCCTGTGGAGCTTCGAGGCAAGGATCAATGCCCGTCCCAGAGAGCATTCGGCCGCTTCTGTACGATCATTTGAAGGCCTATGCAGCGGTGTGCAGGGTGCACCTTGCCTTAGCACAGAGCAATACCTGGAAACGAGCCTCATGCTCACGGAGAATTCCAGGTTGAGCACTCGGACTCCCATGCTGTGTGTAAACATGGCGTCGGTACACGAACACAATAGTTCGATGAAAATTCCCAGCCTCCTCATCGCTAAGCCGTTGAATTTCAAAACATTACAAACTAACGCCACCCTCGCATAGCTGCCTGGGATAGACGCATTAGCGACCATCACCTCCCCGACTTCTGCGCGATTACATTCTCTCATTCACCGCTTAGTTGCTTGTTGTTGAATCTAGATCCCTTGGAGTGATGCAGGACACTTTGGGCCCTCTTCGGAGACTCAAACAAGTAAGCGTTTCTCACCATCCGGAACGACGTCGCTCGGAAGAGTCTTGGCATCGCTGCTGTTCGGATCACCTTCACCGGCGCTGGTTTGAGCTCTTACGATGAACCGATACGGCGTATCGAACTCCAACCCCGACAGTCGAATCTGAACTGTCTCCATGTCTTGGGGAAAATGCCACGAAATACGACGCCCTCCATAAATCTGTAGATCGCAAGCAAGCACCTGTGTTCGGTCGCTCGAAACGTCCTGTCTGGGGCAGTCCTTCTCAACCACTCGGCCGTTTTCGGTACGACAATGCTCCACCTGAAAATGGAAACCGGTTGAGTCATTGTAGAAGTGAAAGGATGTGCGGACAGCGACCACCTACCACGTATTTGAGAAGTTTTCCGTTCGGCCGACGAGGTCGCCTCCAGATCAGATGCATGATCGCCTTCTCATCATCGTTCTTAGCATTCATCGGATAGGCGCGAAGTCCGCGAACGGGACTCGGCACTGGAAGAGAATTTGGAGAGTTGGGCAAAACAACACCAAACTCAATATGTAGGAACTCCCAGCTGGGACGTTCTAGGTTTCTTAAGAACTGGACACCAGTGCTCAATGCTGGATGTTCATTACTTTGTAGCCTTGAGGGGTCCTGTCAAATTAGCGAAGAATGGACGTGAAGTAAGAATCCAAATCTCTAGTCCGTCCGTCGTCTCCGACGTCTGCTTTTAGTATTTTACCATGAAGTCTACCTGGGATTATACCTTCACGAACTATAATTAGCAAACAGTTGGGCTGGCGCAACGAGATTAGGCACTCTTTGTTAGATTCTGTGCCTAGTCAGTTACGAGACATTAAATCGAAGGCGCTTAGGTGAATTTGGTCGCTAGAACGTCACCTCAGTCACCGATGTCAACACACTGGCGACGACGCGCAGTACTTATGTATGCTGTGAAAGCAACTGGATGGTGAGACAACGCGCATCATTTTTGCTGTCGATTTTCCTTCGGAATGAAAGATTTTATGGAAGACATTTCACCTCAACGTTCTCAACCTCCCACCAGACTTTTGGATTCTTCTTTGCAATCGGTGTTACTTCTTTTTGGGATGCACCGCGCACTCCACTTTTCGGGACGTCGTGGAGTGATTTGAAGGCGTATTTGGCCCGTCCTATTTGGATGCCTTTTTGGTTTTGGCGGGCAGCCGAGGGGCAAGTAGGTGCCTTAGCGTCCCAGACAGTCTAGCACTAATCCGCCGACCCCGAAGCGATAGAAGGCCTGGTTGGCCTTGGCGGTAATTCGAGCCAAGCACCTGCTATCGGGCGCATGCGAGGGCCGGCTCTTCCTCCGACTGCGCTTCGTTTAACGGCAGGCTAAAGAAAAGGGAAGGTCCGGTTCAAACGCCTTTTGGGATGCGCCACATAACCTACTTTTGAAGTATACCGCAGGGCAGTAAGAGATCACGCCTGGCCCATACAATGACTTGCGGACCAGTCGACACACGACATAAAAGGCAGTGATTAGAACCTTCCAGACACGCCTAGTACTAAATCTCCTACTCTGGTAGACTGGATGATTTGGATGCTGTCGCGAAACAAATCAACGACTGATTCTATGCGCCAGACGAGATCGCGCTTTCCGATTACGCCACACTTCACACTTTGGGTAGCAGTTCCTCCGATGTTACTCAGACCCACAAAAGCCGCTGAATACACAACTGAAGGAAATAGAGCATGCAACCATCTACAATAGAAATAAGCCCATGTCACGCTACCCAGAAAACCGAGCACGAGCTGCTCATAGTACTTTCTTTGCCGCAGGCACATTATGTTAGCCGCTTAATGCTGCTTATCAGAGGTTTGCGTCTTCTAAACATGAGCAGCCGCGAAAAATGGAAGCAATCACTCGGCAATCGCGCTCTGCATCGCCCCTGCAGCAGCGTTCATGCGGCAATTCGCATGGATGCCGCACTGAATACTAGCAGTTTCGTTCCGTGAAGGCGTCTAAAAGCGCCTCTATTGGTCACCAGCCCAGCGTCATAGGTGCGCCTTCCCCAGTGGCATCCCTCTTCATTTTTGTTTTCGAAAAGTTGGCTCCTCTTTCGGACTGCTGATCGTAGATTTCCCATGCATCGCACAAGAGGCACCCTCACCTCCTTCACTCGTTCGGAACTGGATCACTTCACTCGGTTCTCCCTCGTGAGCACCGTTCGTCACCTAAATGCCACAATTTCCTCTACAGCGCCAAGGCATAAGTGACTCCACGGTGTGGAGGTGAGACCGCACCTGAATTGTGGCGTAGTTCACGGTGTCCGGCTGAAGATCCGTGACCGTTCCAGAGGTCGCTTTCGGGCCAAACACAACAGTACGCCGCTTGCTTTCAACATTCCTCTTTGCAACCGACTAAACAACTTTTCTTTGTAGTTTGATGGACCATTATGCAAAAGCTGGCCTACCTTTATGGATCTCTTGAATCGCAATCGAGTGTCTACGTCGTTGTCCTCCTCGCCATCCGTCTCATCATACCAGTAGGTTATCTGAAGATTAGGCAACTGGCGCGCCCTCAATGGACAATGAAACCCGGTTAGGTCGCACCTTATACCCTGTGAAGTTTCCGTTCGCAGTTCTCGGATCAACAGCTTCCCAGGCGAATGTCGCTGTGGTGCCGTCCTGAAACTGCGAGGCTTAACAGGAAGAAATACGAGAAAAACTCAACATTAACTAGTTCTACAGAATGAGTGACCTTGCTGACAACACGGAATCCCTGGGGAATGCTGCTCGGCACTCCCTCACCCGTGTGTCCCTGCACCGTCTCGGGCACCACATTCGCTGGCCCCTCATCGTTGACCGCTTGCACCTGCAAATGCGCAGCTGAAGGTGTCGCGCTTATAGAGAGCTCCAGAATCCCAGGACTGAAACACGTGCCTGGACTTCGTACGGCTGGAAAGGCTTGATGTCCTTATCCTCGTCGAGAGTGATTGTGTAGCGGTCGGCAAAGGGATCGTTCACTTGGACCTCCTTCCAGGCGCCGTCATCACCTTCAGACGGGCGGTACCTGGAAGTGGAATCCGTGAGATTTTGCATACCTTGCTAAGCACGACTGTGTGATCAGAGCGAAAACAAGAAAGAAAGAGCGACTCAGCAAGGAATTGACGCCCGAATGCTGATTGTGCTTTCTCATGTACAGCGCTATAGTGGTAGATTAACTTGCTAAGCACTCATACAGACGCCACTCCATGAAAAATACTTTTAGCACTGTCGAATGAAGTTATATTGCGCGCGCCACACAATGTTTTTTTTGTGGGATTCTTCTTTACTGGCGTACGCGAATCAGCCCCTACAGTAGATCGGAAGTCGACGAGAAGTTGAAACGTCGGGCGCTGTTTAATAAATACCCACTAGAAAACCTCGACTGGCATAATATACGCTGATTAACAACAACTAGCATTGCTGACGTTTGAAGAAGAGGTCTAGAAGCTGGAGACCAACTTCAGGATTGGAAGTGCACAAAATTGTTTTAAAGATTGGGGAACTATGCAGACAACTGACTTGATTTTGTAGTGGAAGTTCTTTCCGTTCCACTCCTCTCGCGCCATCGGTCGCCAATGCACAACAATGTTCTCGGGGCTGGCGCCTTTAGCAGAGACACCTGATGGATTGCGGTCCGGCTGCTTCGGAGGAGTAATGCACACGTCCTTCACCCTCGTCGGCGAGCTGTCTCCTACTCCGTTGCGGGCCAGCACTCGGAACACATACTGGAATGCGCAGACTTCAAATGACCGCCTGAACCTGGCACGAATGACACGAGAACGCACATGTCCGAAGGGCTGCAGGGCGACCGTCGCTTTTCCGTTGACGATCCGTTGGTCACCTTCGATCCTGTCATTCGGATGCGCTTGAACAGGGACCGGGTGGGTTCTCCATTGCGTGCCTTCCGTTTCGCTGTCCATCTGATATTGCACCCTGGAAAATAGGCGTTACGTGACCAAACGCGACAGCTTTGCAGAGAGGAAGGTGTGGAGCTCTATCAATGACCGCTTAGACCTACGCTTGTGCTGATCTGTCACAATATCTCTCCAGAAGCTGCGTGCGCTGGAAAGCATGCAGTGCAGTTGGCAGAAGGCGCTGCCCTTGCTGGTATTTGGTTTATGTCCAGATCAAAGCAGCCTCTTCCCTTCATGGTCGAGCATGTCTAGGAGCGAAAAAGAACTGGTTTATTGGCCGAATGACCGTTCCATCCTATAGATTAAGGATGCAAGTAAACTGCCTTCACCGCATCACATACGAGTACAATGCGTGGCGCACTCGAATTACACTGATAACGATCCTCACCCCTTACTTGCTCCTCGAAAGCACGGTTAGGACCAATAAGGAATGCTCAACCACTTCTCTTTCTTCAGATCTTCCCAGACAGATCTGCCTCCAAGTCTCACCATCAGACTGAAGCGTTTTCCATTGGTTGGCATAGAAACGCGCATTAACACTGCACGTGCAATTGGCGCCTTTGTTGGTGAGCCACATTCAACACAACACGGCAATTCCCCAATAGCGCCTTCAATTCTCCAGAAATTATAGTGGCCTGGGCCTGGACTGCGTTAATCGACGAAAAAACGTTCCAAAACTGGACAAGGGTCTCCTTCACCAGCCCTTCACCAGCAGCACTTACTCCGAGAGCCCTGACCCGAATAATTTAATAAAGGATAAAAGGATAAAGGACGGCGTTACTCAATCCCTTCTGGGATGCGCCAGCGCATTCTACTTCTACGGGATGTCGTGGAGGCGATCTGAATGCGTATTTGGCCATACAATGACTCGCGGTGGCCAGCCGACGAACAAGTCAGCGCTCCATCCTTCCCAAATAAGTCTGGTGCCAATTCACCGACCCCGGAGGGATGACAGCCTTGGTTAGCCTGAGCGGGAAATCCGAGTCAGGAACATGATATCGGGTGCAAGCCGCAGTCGGCACCTCCTCCGACTGCGCTAGACCCGCCCCAATAATGTAATGGCCAGATATAATCCTGAGAGTAGCCTCACTGCCGCCTTTTCATTATAGAATTCCTCCCACTCCGGACGGGGAGGTTATACAAGGTGAGCACCCACTATAACTGAAAATTCAAAGCGGTTTCAGACTATTGAGTCAGTCAGCAGGTCCTGCTGCAACTTAGAGGAGTCTGTTTGGGCTGCGCGCAGTGGATAGGGGCGCCAGTTCTCGCATACGTTTCGCGACGACCATGCTCGAAACGCGCCCAGTTCCGCAAACTCTTCCACTCCTATGACGATAGTAGACCTGCGTGGATGAGATAAAAATAAAACGATATGGCTATAGAATGGCACCCGCTGAACATGCCAAACACATACACTGAACGTAAATCCTCGACAGCCGAGTGAAGTAGAGTACTAGGCGCGTACTAAGCGGGTGCTAACTAACAATAAGATCGATCCTGATCCCTCACAGCTTCTCCCTCACAAGGTGTCGCGTTGTAGTGCTCAATTGCCGTCTTCCCCACTATTGATTTTAAAGAAGCATTCACTCATTACGTTGTCCCTCACGTTTACGAAGACTGCCAAGCCGTCTTTTTTCCGCCTTTTAAAACGCTAATAGTGTGAATTAAAAAGGAAACTCAGCGGAAAATGCTGTTGTCGTTGTGAAACTTTTCAGCTTACCAGAACTCCTTGACCGGTGAGACGGTGTCGGCCGGCTCCATGTGCTCGAAGGTGATCTCGGCCGACTGTGAATCGGCATCGCATTTGCTTACGTACGCAGCGTGGACAGGCATAGGCACATCTGCAACGGAACACTTTGCGGAGTGTCTCTCACACTGCGTTGGCAACGATCCCCGTGTAGAAGGCAGACGCCCTCTCAAAACCAGTGCCAGACACTTGCTCGGGTTACACGGGACGGAAGGGAAAAAGCGGGACAACTGTCACCGTGTGGTCGCAAACTGTCACAACAGCACGCGAGGCGAGAAGACAAGTGGTCGCTGATGTCTTGTTTTCGTGTAACAGACTGAAAACGCGACGATCCGTCGAACCTTGCCGCAAGTAGAACGCTTTTGTCGCTGATGTTTCCTCTGTGAAATCGGATAAAGCTCTGTTGTCCCAGAATAAACGAGTACCTTTAAGGGTCCCTGAACTAACATAAGGCAGTAGCTACTCCAGCATTTACTCTCGACGAGAATTTGTGAACGAGCGGCTTCCAACTTTACGCTATTCATTTGCCAACACGGTCTCCAAGAGTAAGACAACAGTGGGATACCCAACAGGTCCCCAAAAGCAAGCGTGTAGGGAAGTGATGGTGAGTTCGAAAATTGATGCATTGTAAGCGAAGCACATCATGAGAACAACAAGAACACGAACCAATGGCGTAGGCATGACTCATCGGGGGCATCCTCAAAACTGCGACAAATTTAAGCCACACAGCTGTGTTCAAAGACACCTGCGACACAGTCGAGGAGCACTTGAAATATGTAATTTTCCCCAAGAAAATAAACTGCAGCCCCGCGAAGCTGTCTTTGAAAGTTGGCGCCAACCTCAATTGATGTCTCCATTTCCACCTTTTAGAGGCCAAACTCCTCAATAAAAGGTGGAAATCACCATAGAGGCTGGCGTAAAAAGCATACACTTAGTTATTGAATGATTCGCCCCTTTCGCCAAGAGCAGTGCACAAGCGTGTATTATCCACCAGAAAATCACAAAACAGACACGTCGAGTGTGGGTCATGCTCCTGCACAGTATACGGTGACGCTGAGTTGATGGTTGATGAAGAACTGCGTCACGGTCGCACTGTGCTCAACATTTCTGGGGCCTCAGCTCGACCAGCACCGATGCGAAGGTACGAATCAACTCGCAGCAACGAGTGACTTCACGCTGTCGCGAAGGCTTGTGAACGTCTGGGCGGAAAGAACACATTTTTTCATCGAAGTTGTCGTCGAATGCTAGAGGCTCGGTCAATGAGCCATTCTGACTCTAGTAGTCCTTACAGAGGATAAGCACCCCGTACGAAGAATTCAAAATGAGTATTGCAAACCTTTGCGATCTATACTGCTCTGATAGGCCTGAGTTATAGGCCAGTGTTATACTCCCGCGGGAGCTTCCGCGGGACGTCCGCGGACGGACGGTGCACCGCGGACGGTCGTCGTTGTCCCGGGGCGGCTAGCGTCGCATCGGAGCGCGTTTCCCGCGCCGATCTCCGCGGGACGACAGCCTTCCGCGGTGCAGTGCACCGCGGACGGCTGCCCTCCCGCGGGCGGGAAGTATAACACCCCTCTCGTCGTCTGTCGGCGGCGATCCGCGGACGGCGGGCGTGGCGGGCCGCGACGAGTGGCCCGGCGCGGGGTCCCGACGCGATTTCCGCCCATCCGCGGAAGCTCCCGCGGGAGTATAACAGGGGCCTTAGTTCGCGGACGTTCCGCGGATGCTCCCGCGGGAGTATAACAGAGGCCATATACGCAAAGCTGCCGGGCACTCTCCATCGCACGCCTTTACCTACTGCCAGGTGAGGATGTGTCAATCTTCCTCCACTCGGACATCGTTTTATAGCGACAATGCAACGCTACCTTTGATCTGGATCTGAACCTCCTTCTCCACTTTGTCGAGCTTCGTGCTGGCGATGCATTTGTACTTGGCCGAGTCGTACTGCGTCGGGTTGCGCACCAACAACGAGTTGTCGCTCTCCACCTAAACGACGGAAACTGTGCGGTTCCCTGCTGAAGTGCAGTGCTTCTTTGATGAAGAAATCCGTTTTCAGAAAACACTTCTGCTCAACAGAAGGGAACAGTTTTTTTCGAGCTGAAGTGCGCCTGAAGCTGCCGATATGAATCGAGAACTGTAAAAATGAAAGGCAGGAAAGCAAGCAAAAGAGAGGCCTTTACTCTCAGGAACGCCATTTGGTATCACTTGAGCTCACTCACCTTGTAATGCCCAGACTGCAAATGGACCTCCGAGAGAGGCTGACCGTTCACGTGCCACTCGTACTTGACTTCGAGTCTGAAATGACAGTCCTGACTAAAGTCTGCAGAGGAGAATTCCCCTGATACACTTCTGACATTCTTGATGGTTTCTCTTCCTGACTACCTTTAGATGACACACTTTCATTAATTTTAACAGTGATATATATATATATATATATATATATTCCCGATACCAGGTTCCTGGTTCGGATTTCCCGCCTAGGCCAACCAAGCCTTCCATCCCTCCGGGGTCAGTGAATTGGTGCCAGACTTGTCTGGGAAGGATAAAGCGCTGACTTGTTCATCGGCTGGCCACCGCAAGTCATTGTATATATATATATATATATATATATATATATATATATATATATATATATATATATATATATATATATATATATATATATATATTACAACATGAAATACGGGGTGTGGTGGTAGCGCTGTCGAGAAGGCTCCAGATATCGTGTGCCCTCCTCTCAAGGACAGCCAGCCTTGCATCCATTTGGGTATCGGATCTCTGAGAAGGATAAAGCTCTGACCAGTCCATCAGATGGCCGCAAGCCATTGCGTAGCGATTGAATGACACCACCCTTTATCCCTCTCATCCTATTAAAAAAAAAACGCAAAACCGCATCTGCTTTGAGGACAGGCATTTCCAAATGAAACTTCTGAACGAGTGAACTGTTTCCATCCCACATTACACCCATGTACCAAGCGAAAGTGTTCAAGTTCTGAAGAGATTTTTTATAGAATCCCATACGTCGTGATGTTTACTTGATTCGTAGCACAAACCGCATGAAATTTTGGAAGAAATGTACGATTTTTACCTTCAGGTGAATCTTTACTATGAAAGCCTATGGAGCTGGAGCTCCTTGCCCCAGGAGAGCTTACAAATACGGTAGCCACATTATTTCCGCATAAAACTGTTTTTGGTGGGAACAATCTCAAAACTTTCGAAACAGTAGAACATCGAGCCCACGACGGAACCTAAGCGCATGATGCGAGAGGATTTCCTCCTTGCTGCATAGCTAAATGGGTGAGCATTTTTGGGGCATCATGCGTTTTTCCACCATTTAGCGACCTCGTCGAGATAATGCAACGCGAAGCACCAGATGACAGCTTTTATGTGGGCGAGTACACCTACTTTTGTCGAGGCAATACATCTGACCACTAACTAGCGTACCGTTCGTCTGGCGTTGCTTCGCAAGGCAACCGTATCGTTTCGCCGGCAATCTTCACTTCCTCCGATCGTCGGAACGGCTCCAGTCGCGTCGCTTCTAGAACAGACAGCTTTCAAGCCCCACCTCAACCGGTCACAAGGCGCACAATAATCTGAGTAAGACCGTAGATTCTGGATGATCACCCACTTCTTACTAGCAGTTTCGCGGCTCCTTTGGCTTGTCCATACTTATTGCTGCCCGTGCACTCATATTCTCCTTCAGCTTCGGGGGTGACATCTGTAAGAAGAAACTGATCATCCGATTCAAGCACCGTACTGAAGGTACCTCGGCAGAAAGCGCTCACTTGGAATCACTAGTTTCCCCACTCCGTGTGGATTCGCCGGAATAACGTTATGCGCGACGCCTTGCAGTACAGGACTCGCCCACGTGATGACGGCGTTCGGGCTCGCGAAGAACTTGCACTCCAGCGTGACCGACTGGCCAGCCACCGCTTCCACTTCTCCAGCATCCGTCAGAAGTTGCGGCTTGAAGGCTGCAATGTCAGTCTCCAGCTACACATACCTCTCCACCAAGCACACTACTAACGAACATGATGTTCACGCACCGAGGAGATTGAGGTAGAAGTTGGTCCATACGTAACCGTGCTTGTTCTCTGCTTTGCACTGGTACACCGCATTGTCGCCCTTGCCATGAATGCCCTTCCGTACGTCGTAGATGGTCAGCCGATTCGTCTCAATCACCCATTTGTCCCCGTCTTTCGGCTTCTTCATCTCTGAATGCAGTAGGCATCGTCGGAAGGGAAAGCAACTAGGCAGAGCAGATGCTATAGCTCGTCTTCTTCGCGAATAAACACTTCCTTAAAATGTTGATTTTGCTTACTACGCCTTGGAAAATTTCATGATTGCCTTGAATGATGGCCTGCGGCCGCTTATCGTGAGAGCAGAGCAATGGAGGACATTCTCTGTGAAACTGTGGACCACAAGAGGTTAGAGGAGAACGTAGAAGATCAAGACGCCGACTGCATGTCTGAACCAGGGATGTGCGGAATTTCCGTTTCCGTGTTCCGGTTTCCGGCCATTTTGGGCTCTTCCGTTCCGTTCCGTGTTCCGTCTGTTTTGGGACCGGAAGGCGGAAACGGAAATTGGTGGCTGTTCAACACTGGTTTTCTGTTGCACACAATTAGCTAGCTTATCACGTAAAAAGAGTTCTCGCTCATATATGTAATTGTGAGAAAAATACTGTTTGACAACCATATTAATATTCTTGAAATTGGTTAGACGACCAAAAGAAAGTACTCAAAAATGGCAACGTCTGAGTGCAGGGCAAAATTAATGTTCCAGCGAAGGCTATGTTAGCATTGTTTGCTAAGAAAATGCACTCAACATTTGAATGATCGTAAAATTCTTGATGCATTAGTTACAAACCAGACGTCCTGCGGCCTACCGGCCGCGAAACGTTTGATTGCATTAAATCGATTCGGCTATTGATCGGTATTGAATCGATAATGTAATTCGATATTGACCTCCCGATCTAAGCCTTCCAGCTTTTATTGAGCTCACTCGTCGGTCGTCATATCCGCGTGACTCCCACCGAAATCGGTTAGTCGGGAGGAAATCGATAACACCTGTCGAACAATCAATAATATTGATCGGTAAAGGTCCTTCGATCCTACCTACTTGTTGAAGCGGGCTACTCCTTTATCGTTTACACGTGAGGGTAACCTTGACAGGTTTTACACGTACGTGCGGGTTACCTTCACATGTTCAACATGTTTTGCAAGTTTACACAGGTTTGTGACACACACACACAGACAGACGGACTAACGCTTTTATAATAGTAGGATAGCTACAAAAATTTTGTAAACTTATAGCGCAGCATCACGAAGCAAAGGGCTCGGTGAAGGTTGAGCCACGCGCTTTTCTGCTCAAGATGACATCAATGTACATTTCAATTTTCAATTTTATTAGGTGTGATATTCATCCATATAGTTATGCATCACATTTTTAGTGCAGCATCACGAATATCTACCAAGAGCTACTATTTTGATTGACTAGGGTGGCTTATTGAATTCTGAAACAAATCTATTACCTCGAGAATCATCTAGGAACTGTCCCGCTGTGTCACCTTCATATCAGGGAGCTTCTAGGCTGGCACAGACTGAATACTCCTACGGAAGTGTGGACTTACCATGAGACTGATCAGTCATCCAGTTATCACCCTAGATCCCAGAATCAATTCTGAGTACTAGTTTTGGTGATTGGAATGTAACTGCTAATTTTGAGTATGCAGATATCTGTGCAGTCATCACGTCGTCCATGATGCCACAGGTTCTAAAAATGTTGAGAGGAATGTCTTTTCTGGTAGGAAGATGATCTAGGTGGCTGCTCCAGTATCAGACTTCACCCGAGTGATTTTTTAAAAGTGGTCTATGCGCAGCTTAAAGTGGATAAGTCTGTTAATTCTACTCAAAGTAAAAAAATACAGCAACAAAAAGTCAGACAAAACCCGTCGCAGAAAATAGATATGGAAACAGTGGAGAGACTGCATGCTGAAATAGTGAGAAATAATAAGAGAGGACCATGAATTTGTTTTCGTTTAATGCTCTAGCCATAGCTAAAAGGTTATAAGAACAATATTATGAATCTATGCCTTGCTATGCTATGATGACGGTGAGCATTAATCTGTGGAAGATTCTGCCTCTCGCGAAGATCTGAGCAAGAAAAGGTGAAATAGACGCCGCTTGAGACGCCGTTTCAGATGCACTTTTGAAAAAATGGCGAACATGTGTCATTTCCGTTTTCGCGTTTCGTATTCCGGTTTCCGGCCATTCTTGAGCGTTTCCGTTTCGCATTTCGTCTTCCGCTTTTTCCAGAAATTTTTCCGCACATCCCTGGTCTGAACTCACGAACGTCGCTGCGAGTGCGGCACGTCGCTGCTGACGCAACGCCCCTGAATCAGGCCTGGTCTAAAATTTGAGCTCTGAACCTCGAGATGGTGCTACACTGTACAGAAATTCGTACAGACTCGAAAATTCAAGATTGCTAGCGTAAAAAAGCACTGAATCTTGCACTACTGCACCAGCTGCCTAAATCTTCGACCGAATTACCCAGCTGACATCATTACAACCATTTTCCCTTGACGACAGAAGCAGAAGGTAATAGGTAGCAGAGCAGAAACAGCATCTGAGATCTGCATAGGCAGGAGACCGGTGAACGTCGTAAACTTGCCGCACACAACACACGTGGCGGCTGCGGCGGTCGCTTAGCACAGCGACCGCCGCAGCCGCCACGCGTTTTCGTAAGTTCGAGTCGTTCCTCGAGGGCACCACACGTCAGCCAAATTTGGAACACCTCCCAACTCCACATTTGTCGCTTGTGCCCAGATCACGTTTTCGAAAAGCAGCAGATGCGGCCGGGAGGTTGACAGCCTCTTGGTGCTCTGTCTACCGAAATACGCATTAAGCCTAAACCGAACCATATGGAAAGCACGACGTCATCAGCTGCAGTACTCAACTCGTAACATAATTTCGTAACGAAAAGTCTTGCAGTGAACCCGTACTACCACGAAAACCTGCGAACCTTCATCGACAGCTACCGGCAGTTTTGGTGAATAACGGCGGTTTGGCTAAACACGTCTCTCTAAAAACTCCTCGGAAGGCAAAATGATCCCTCAAAACTGGTGTAGTTGAAGGAACGCAGCTGCATCGTGGAAAAGCGACTTTTCAGAGACGTGCGAGCATACTCGTTCGAGATCTCAACGGCTCATCCTGCTGGAACGGTTCGCCAGCAGTTCCTTCGAAGGGAGGATATACGGTGAGAATTTCAGTTCATTCCCGCTAATTTGACAAGACTGCTAGAAGCTGTCGTCCAATCCGAATTTAGGACCGAGAGAGAGAAAACCCATAACCAACTGCGAACCCTATTTTTCCGCGCTCTTCTCCTAATCTGTCTGTGCCTTTTTGACTCTCTTGAACGCGGCTCCAAGAGGCTAGAAATAGGACTGTTCGTGGGCAACAGGGGTGCACATTTAACGGTTAACGATTTAACGAATTTAACGAATTAACGGCATTTTTCGGTAAAATCTGGCTTAACGACTTAACGGAAGTTTTTAGGAATTTAACGGAATTTTTAACGGACTTTTTCTCGGTGAGTTTGTCACATTTACAATCAGTATTCTCTAATGTTGCAGGTCTCATCGTCCCGATTAGGACTGTTCCTGGAAAACTATTGAAATCAGCAAGAATGTTTTGATGTTCTTATCAATTCAATTCGTTTTGAATTTTTGTAAATAATGCAATTTTGGGGCGCGTGCAGCGCAGTCGCAGGAGGTGCCGGTTGTCGCGTGTACCCTATGCCAGGTTTCTGATCCTTTTTTCAGGATTTCCCGCCCAGGTCAACCAAGCCTTCAATCCCACTGGGGTCGGTGAATTGGTACCAGACTTGTTTAGGAAGGAGAAAGTGCTGACTTGTTCATCGCCTGGCCACCGCAAGCCACTCGCCAAATACGCATTCAAATCGCCTCCACGACATCCCGTGGAAGAAGAATGCGTGGCACATTCCAAAAAAAAAGATTGAGTAATGCTGTCTTTTATCCTTATCCTTTAATGCATTTTGGAGCTAGAAATTTCTTCGCCGAGTCCCCAAGCAGGTCAACGAATTCACAAAGATACTAGTCTAACCTCCTCTTAAGATATGCCTATTCTCACCTGGTGCTACTCATCTCAGAATACTTTTGCCCCCCCCCCCCCCCCCCGCCGGAGCAGTCAAGACGGAAAGAATGTTTTCAGCCGCTGGACGTATTTTAAGCTATTTTACAAAAGCGCTAAAAACAAAAACTTGGAAAGCTCCCTTTCCTAAACGTCGAAGACGGAGTATTACACCTTCTCGGCAGTGTGGGACCGTGTGACACGATGTCGTATCACTGTCCCAACGTTGCAAAACACTCGAAAATTGTGGGTTGTACGTTCGTCACGTGTTAACATTCCGCTGATAGGGGTTTTTACTGTATTTCTATTAATTCTTTCTGTACTTAATGAGCTGGTGCCTGCACGGAGATTGCACATGTTCGTAAAACAGTCAAACAAAAGAACTAGGGAACGGTGGAACTTCGGGTACCTGCCTGATCGTACATTTCAGGATGCCTTACCGATGATCATCTTGCCTTGAATGGTAATTCCATAGTTGTTCATATTCTATACTCTGTAGATAATTTGTTGCTGAAGGTTTGTTTATTTTTCTGAGTTTGTTGATTTTGATTTGTTTATTTCACATTGCAGTGTTACACTCCATTCCTTGAACGTTAGCTGTTGACCTCTTGAAATTGAAAGGTATAAGGTTTTTCTTTTTTCAGTTGAAATAATGGTTTGCAGCTAATTGTGTTTTTAACGAAATTTAACGATTTACCGGAAATTTAACGAAAATTTTCCGTTAAAAAATTTCGTTAAGAAAATTTAACGCCCAGAATTTCGTGTGCACCACTGGTGGGCAACTCCACGAAAGGAAGACCTCTTGCTTTCAGATGATCGACTTTCAATCTCTCCGAAAGCAAATCTAAGCCTGGTGGTGGTTCCCCTCACTTGCCCACACACTGCATGTACGTGCAAAGTCGCGCTTTCAGCTAGTCTGCTCTTGAATCAGCAAGACCCCATTTATACTTCCGACGCCGAGCGACGCGATGGCGGGTATAGTGGCCAAATTGAACGATCGCGTCGCTGGATCAATGTCGCCTCAATACGCGGCGTCGTGTCGCTCAGCGTCTAAGTATAAACGGACCCTAAACAAGCGGCGCGCCGCTGCGGCTCCCATGGGCTTTACGTCTGATGAAAACGACTCTAATATGTGGCCAAGCTTGCTCAAGGTCGTTACAGTCCGCTTGAGGAGCGAAGCTGATACAGTACTTTTGATGAGGACAACGCTATAACACAATGCTTTCGCTTAGGGAAAATATAAAATAGACGAAACTATGACGCGGAGGGTATTCAAAACAATCAATTGGGAATCGAATGCTAAGCCTACAGTGGGACTATGTTAATTACCGATGTTTTGCTCCTGACAGGACATGGCCGCTGCATAATCAGTTTAACGCCTTTCTACAAAGCGTTTAATCTGATTTCTTGATTGATATCGACCTATCAAATTGTGGGCGCGTGTGGCGTGTAAAATGACTTCTTGGTTGACAAATCGATACCAATCAAGAAAAAATCAATTCCGCCTTCGCTGAGTGACTCCAAACCTACCAATGTTGGGATGCAGGTCAGTGTTAATTCGCGGCTCTTTCTTGCGAGAAAAAAAACGAACTTAAGCTCGAGTCTAGCATGTCCTCCTAGCGGTTCTGCCAAAGAACAGTGATGCAGTTACACGGCCAAACAACGAGTCGAGTTCCAAGTGACCAATAAGCACTAGGAGCTAGGCACGAGCTACCTAAACAGTTCAAAACTACCTGTGGGGTCCTTCACATTAACAAGGGAAGCCCATGGACTTCCACCAAAGATTCTGGCGGGACCAATATGATGTCGTAGGACATGAGACGAGGAGCACATACGTGTTTTTCTTTTTTGCTGCAGGCGGACCGAAAATGGCGAAAAACTGTCGCAAGGCAACCCTACGCTGGGATGTCGTCCACCAGCGGTGCCGAGTTGGCCGAGTGGGGAAGAGGTCGTGGGTTCGTACCCAGACCTACGCAAATTCCTGCAGTAGATCTTCTGCCACTATCACGAAATTATAAAAGTTTTTTCATGCTATTGTGAAACATCCTCTTGCATTAGTATATGTCACAGTGTGATTGCGCAGAAACCGCGACCAAGAGCTCCATTGGCTTCATTTTCACACATACTTTCTTTCAATGTCTGCGTTTGATATGCATCTACGGTCCTCTAGAACGTGTTTACAATTGACATATTACAGGGTGCGTAAAAAGTATTGACGCAGTAAATGGCGGTTGTGGAAATAGTAATGCGCAGCAAATTTCGAAATATTCATTTGAGAAATATGGAAAATGATCTTACAAATACCATAGAATAACTCGCAGTCGACATTGGCTCCTTTACTGTGAATACAGGAGCGAAAACGGCGGAAAAATTCATGAGCACGCGCCGCAAGTATTCGCTTGCATTTTGTTCCGTGCTTCGAACAGGGTAGCCTTCTGCGACTGGTCACTTCTGTTGAAAGTAGCACAGACCTCATTCTTCAAAATCGCCTAGAAAGAGTAATCCAGCGGATTCATGTTCAAGCTGTGCTCTTCTGAGATGCTGTTCACACCTGCGCGCGTTATCTGTTTGCCGTTATGGGACAGAGGTTGACAATTTTTGATTTGAACGTTATCGTGCTTGAACATCTTGTAATCATCATCTGTTATGACAGAGCCGCGGCCACGTTTGGGTTATTGACCTCTTTTCTCATCCACCATTTCAAACACAGCTTAATTCTTTTGTTAATGAAGTATTCATTTCCTTTGGTAACAGCCAGGGCCCGGATTCATGAACGATTTACCGGCTGGTAAGTGCAAAATTTACCCCCACTCCCCACTTACGCGCCATTCATGAACACGCGGCAGGAAAAATCCGAGGTAAGTGTAGAGGTAAATGCTACCCCGTCAGCGCGTCCGGGAACATTTACCTCCAAGGCGAGGGTTTTGCTCCGCGGCAAATTTCTGACCCAAAGTATGCCTCCGCTGGCCCTTAGCCAGCTCTGAGCTGGCAGCCAGCCGCAAGTTCAATGCCTGGCAAGGGCGCCTAGTTGCCATCGCCATGCGCACGTCTTTCCCTGCACTTCAGTGAGTTGTTTTACACTTTGTTTTTCTCTATTAGGCTTGCATTCCATGATTTTTTGGGCTCTGTGGACCATGGCGACCCACAATGCCACTTATTTTTAAGTGAATTGCTTCCTTTAGTGGCATTGTGGGTCGGCTTGGGCCACATTGAGCCTAGTCCACCACTCAAATCGTAATTTACGATTTGCGTGGGTGGACTATGCCCGTCCGCCACCTTAGCCCTAAATACGATGCTGCTAGTGTCGATGGCAGCGACGTCCCAGCAGCAAGTGTGACTGCTTTGTTTCGCTGTTAGCTGATGCCAGCGGGCCAGCAGAGGCATGCACATAGGGTCAGAAATTGGCCTCGGAGCAAAACCCTCGCCTTGGCCGTCATGAATCAGAAAACGGAGGTAAGTTCGAGGAAAGTGGCAGGTAAATGGCCGTCGACGTAAGTGGGGGTAGAATCTACCTCCGGCCGCGTTCATGAATCCGGCCCCAGGAAAGGCTCACCGTAACCACGACGGTATCATGTTTCTTCAGTTTTTACAAGAATATTTTTTGAACACGATATAGACAACAAAAATAACACACAAAAACTTTGAAAAGTAGAAAGAGAAAGTTGGAGCTGAAACAAAAAGTAGGTGCGTCAATGCTTTCTACGCACCCTGTATTACCACATGTTTCTTTCTTGCGAAGACCCTGGTTAAAGACGGGACAGCACAGACACGATTCATGTGCCAGTAAAACTACTGTCAAATATTATATATTTAACAGGGATAACAACAGACAATGGATAATAATAATGGCAATAGCATCCAAATCCACTAACAAGTATAAAGGAGAGAAACTTTTTATACCATACGCGAAAACCATGTTGGAACGAAGATCGCATCATGATCTACCAATCAATATGCGAACATTTTCAGTTGAAACCGGCAGTAGAGTCCTCAAGTAGTCTTATATTGCAAAAAAATTCTGCATTCAGCATTATTTCCATAATAATGCATAGAATGTGCAAGAGAGCACGGGTTCACAATAGTGTGAAAATGAAAAAAACTTATGATTTCATGACAGTGGCAGAATATGTGAAGCCAAACCTAACAATTTGCGTAGGCCTGGATCCGAATACCTGACCTCATCCTCATGAGTCCTCATCACTACCCACCCGGCCAACTCAGCACTGATGGTGGGCGGCATCCCGGCAATCACATGGAGCTGCCTCGCGGCAGTTTTTCGCCATTTTCGGGCCACCGCTGGCCTGTAGCAAAAACAAAAAACACTTCCGCGCTCCTCGTCTCACAAGGGAAGGGTCTGAAGCGTATGTCAGAACGGCGGGAGCAAGTCATATAGGGAGAATCCCCACCCCAATTAGTATAAAAATGTGTTCATTTTTGCCAAACCGTTAAACCAAAGGAGTAGAGGGGTCCTTGAAGTTACAATGAAATCGGCGCCTCACTAGTCCGGAGGTCTTGCACGCCCGTGATGTTCCTGCCGACAAGCGGCTCGGAGTGCAGTGGATATGACGTTGCCTCGTGCGTGGGGGGGGGGGGAGGTTCGGTTCTTGTGCGCTGCTGCATTTCTGCATTTCAACTGACTGGTGGAGATTTGGAGATTGTGACGTCTATTCCATTTTCAGACGTCTTCTGCGCATTTCCCATCTGCACGATGTGGAGACTATCTTTCTTGCGACTTGTTTATTAACGACCGGATTTTTAACCACAACGACTTCGTCAACTTCAAGTTGAAGTGCATCGAAGTCCTTTAGTATGATGGCCGTCCGTTCGCCCAGCTTGACTTCTTCGTTCGAAGGTTTCTTGTCTAAAGGTGGGCCACACTTCAGCGTGAGCAGGTCCATTACCACCCGAGCATCGGCAGATATTGCTGGTGTTAGGTTTTAGAAAATCAGAAGTATGCTGGAGGTTTTAGAAAACAGCAGACCTCGGATTTCCAGGTGACAGGCAAAGATGAGAGAAAGAGTGTATCGGTGGCGTTTAGGTTAATTTGCGGGATCCAGGGACCTCGTTTCTCATATGAGTGCTGCTTCATTCATTTGTAGCTGTGTAACACTGATGGTGAACATTCATACATCATCATGTTGAATACCACAGCATGCGGCTGCAAAATGCGCAGAAAATGTTTGAAAATGGTATAGACGTCGAATCCCCCAATCTCAACCAGTCAGTTGAAATGCAAAAATGCAGCAGCGCACAAGAAAAGAACCTCCGATCTCCCTCGCATGAAGCAACGTCACTATCCGCTGCGCTCCCTGCCGCTTGCCGGCGAGGGCGCATAAGACCCCAAACTCGTGATGCGCCATATTGTGATTTCAGGGACCCCTCCCTACTCCTTGGATTTAACGTTGGCAAAAAAGAGCACACTTTTATACTACTTGAGGGGTGGGGAATCTCCCTATATGACTCGCTCCCCAGTTCAGACATACGCTTCAGACCCTTCCCTTGTCAGCCCTACAACATCATATAGGTCTCGTTGAGAATGTTTGGGGGAAGATTCTCAACGAGACCTATATGATCTTTGGGGGAAGTTCATGGGCTTCCCATGTAAGGCGAACATTCTAAGCGTTGAAAAGCTTTATTGCAGCCAGGAAAACAGCTCGGCTGCTCTTTTAACTCGGTAGAGTAGATGCCGCTCCTCTGGTCGGCATCTGTCCCGGGTATCGCTAGCACTGCTTAGAAACCGGTTGCTCTTCCCGGCGACTGCCAGTTTCCCAGAAAATGCTCCAATTTCTTCCGTCTCCGGAGATCGACCGCTTGGCTGCTCGTCGGGGCAAAGTTTCTCGAATGATTGCATTACTATAGAAGTTCGTTTGCACCGCAGCCCAGCGATTCGAGCAAGGCACTCTGCTCGGTTTGCAACTCGAGACTTTTAGTTCGTCACCGCCAGCGCTCTAGTACTCAGCGGCTCGTTTCGCACGCAGTATCCATTCGAGCCGCCGTAGCGAACCCCGTAGCTAATAACAGCCCCTCTCAGCGTTTCGTACTCGCAGAAGGTGCTGCAGCCCTAGAGAGGTAGCTATGAGACGATACTCACCGACGCCGTTCTTGTAAAAGGTGACTTTCGGCATTGGTTTCCCACTCGTCGTGCAGTCAAAGGTGACCGTCTCGCCTTCGCTGGTGTTCGTATTCGGAGGCGGTCCGTCTGGCCAGTACGGCGCAGCTGGAATGAGTTCAGCATTGCGATTACAAACTAAACAAAAACAACAAAAACAACCATGTGTGGTGGGGACAGCAACTACACCGCGGTATCATTTCGACTACAGGACCCCGCCTTCTGACGTCTTTGCTTAAGCCTACGGTTTTTAGAGTTGCAAAGGCAAGCGGCTTCTGACGGATAGCCGTCTGCCCAGTGAGGAGCCCAGAACGGCTGCAGTCCATTATAATGGTTCTCGTTGAAGTTTGGGGAGAATTTTGAGACTTTCTGCGGCGCCAGGTCTTCACTTCTTCAAGCGCTACAATAAAGCGTTCTTATATCCTCTACCCGGGAGCGTTTCTCTATTGCAGTCGACTTAGAAGCCAGCAGATGGCCAATGGAAGGAACAACATCTTTCCAGGAATGCTGGAAGCCTGTGGATAAAAAGAATGCCTAGGCACTAGAGCTACCACTCTCTACCTACACCACTCGGAAAGCCCATTCAAGGCAGGAGATCGGCTTAATAAAAAAACGCACGTCAACAGCAATTAGTGCAAATGCATATGGAGTAGCAACCTTTAAGGTTAACGGCTAAAAACGTCGTCAAACCACCAATCATGACAATTTTGGCCTTTCCCAAACTTGGAAGGGTCGTTCTCACTCAAGGTTTGCCGCCCGTGGTTGCTCGCTTCAGACTGCGATTAGAAATTATTACTATTTATTGCATGGAAAATTTCATGTGTCACAACAGTATCACTCCTAGGAGAAAGAAATGCAGAAAAACAAACAGCAGAAACATCATGAGGTAAAGAGCTTAGGGAAAAGAGTAAAACAAAAAACAAAAGAAACACGAGAAAAGGAAATGTAGGCCAAATTTGTCTATCGCAGAGATGCATCATATCCACATTTAGCGAGGCGTTTGTTAGGCATGCCTTTGAAAACATTTAGAGAAGTCGGTAAAGCCCGCTTTTGGAAAATTTTATATGAGCTGCAGTAGCTCTCAATTGATTCATCTGAACTCATTTTTGAGGCAATGGGAGATTTCGTGGCATACTTTTGAACAGATACCAAATGGGTTGTATTTCCGCTCACTTTTCGGTGTTGCTTTGTTGCACAGGTAAGAGAAAATAGAAGCTACGTTCGAAAAACTATCCGAACAAGCTCAAGGATGCTTCGCGAACGCTTAACAGGAAACCTCAGCGCTAGGTCGGAGCTGCCCAAGTATTGTACATGGGCAGAATCGCCTTTCTCTGGGAAGCAACAAAACGCAAATATCTCGACCCCAATACGACTCTGCATAGAGTTAGGGACGAAGAAAGTTGGGCCGTTAGCGGCGCTAGCCCTATGCCTGGAGGCAGAGGGCGGGTTGAAGTTGGCTGGAAACAGCGATGACGGCGAGTAGTGGTGGCGCAGTGCGCAGAAGGGCGGCGTAATCCCCATAATCATTGTTTCCAGCCAACTTCAGCTCGCCCTCCGCGTGCAGGCATAAGGCTAACACTGTCAACGGCCCGAATTCTGTCGTCCCTAACTCCGCGGAGAATTGTATTGGGGTCGAGATATCTCCATTTTATTGTTTCCCAGAGAGAGGCGATTCTGCCCACATACAACACTTTGGCCATTCCGACCTACCGTTGAGGTAGTTTCCTGGTCAGACGTGGTCAGCAAGTGAGATGTATAGGGAATGTAGCGCTACAATGAGTTCTGCACGGTACATACATCCGCGATCCCGCTCCGAATTCCGACGACACGTAGGAGAAAACGTGGAGGGGTCCTCATTGGCATCTGCTGCCTGGAAATTGTCGCGTCCGCGTTTTCCCAACTATTTTGAAAAGACGGAAGGGCGCTCCGGCTTGTTTTCTTACACCAGCCATCGTCTCCTTCCGCACTCTTCGGTGCTAGTGGCATGATTCTCGAGAGGTGCTCGGGACTCCTAAGCGGAACTGCATCTTTATGCGTACAACGAAGGAATAAAGCAATGCAGAGCATTGACAGTGCTGAGACTGCTCTTTTATTCTATGAGAAAACCGCCTAGACCAATTAGAATAAGCATCCCAACTTTTTATCCCCACAATATGATCGCGCCGGCAGAAACAGGCTCTACAGATTGGATGGGTGGCAGAGAACTGGAAGTGAAAGTCACGCATTAATGCGCAAAGTCATGCAACCGTTTGTCGTTGTCTGGAAAGAAGCAGCTGACTGCTTTCAGACAGAATTTGGAGTCCAACCCAACCTGTCCTGGAGCGATCGATTCGAGGCGTAGCCAGCAATAGTCCCGTGTGTATTCAGCCATTAAAGCCTATCAAAAGCCATGCGTCACACCCATGAAAGTTTTCACCACCACTCCCAGGCTGTATTCTATGTCCTCCCTTCAAAATATGAAACCCTCAAATACGACTTTTCGAGATTTGTTGGAATCTCTCACTCCTGCGATCATGTAACCACGAACAAGCTTAATCCACACAATAGACAAAGGGTTGAACTAAACCCTTTGTCTATTGTGTCCCCAGGTCATCGCTACTCTATCCGCACTCCCCTTCAAAGTATCGGGACAGCGGTGATACTCGCTAGGAGTGCCCGTTTCTCGTGCAGCCCGTGCCTTCTCAAAAAATCGTCCGTCTGTGGGTGGGTGGATGAGGGATAGCAACTGCGACACTTCGTTTGAGCACCTGGCCGAATCCGCGGTGACTCGCGGCGGCGCCCTGAAATCAATCGCACGTGGCCCAGCACGGATCCAGTTCAGGGCCTTTGGATCGGCAAATGAGATGCGCGGCGGCGATAGCCATATTTCAAATTTTAATCGACTACGCTCGAGACGTCTGACAACCGCGAGCACGAGTCTCACACGAGCAGCACGGAATCGTAATGAAGACGCCGATAGCCAACCTTCGACGACGACATTGAACGATCTGTCGATGTCGTTGTGGACGGGAAATCGACAGTCGTACTTGCCCGCTTTGTCCTGCGTGACGTTGAACACCTCAAAAGAGAGCCATGGAAAAGGGTGAGCGGTTGGGAGAGAATTCTTAGCAGTTCCACTGCACACACAGGAAGGCGTGCCACATTACTCACCAGGGTCTTTCCGTACGACTCGAAGCGGAATCCCTCGTCCGTGTCCTCGCTGATTTCTCGCCCGTTGTGGTACCACGTCGGCTTCGGAGCTGGGCTAAAAGAGGCAACTGTAGGCCATATTCTGCCGTTGGCAGGTGACTCTGAGCAGGAAATGCCCCAAAGCCTTTGTTTCGCGAATGCGGTATCATCTGGGACGTGTTTACGTCGTCATCATATCATCTCGCCCACAGAGCAAGCAAAAAGTCTTACGCTCTTCAAGCGGCACTGGCACTCACTGGTGGAATAGAACAGCACCCTCGAAGGGTACCGCACCTTGTGGTCTTGCTCGAAGTGTTGGCAAAAGGAAAAGTGAGGCGAACGCAGGCCTGTAGCTCATATTTGAAATGCATGGAAGAGCAAAAGCGGCGTGCGAAAGAAAGGCAAGCGACAAGCTGATTCAAGGACATTCTGCACTGAAAAGGTTCATTAAATGGATCCAACCACCAGTAATCGCAGATTGTCTCATAGATCTCTTCATACTTTTACAGGCTGCTCTTTCCCCATTGCAGCGTTTCGAAAGCAGCTCATAAAAGTCTAAATGTTGAACAGCACAGCCGACTCGTAGCTTTAGTCCAATAGCGCAGTAGTATTCTGCAAACTGGGGCCGGGTTCATCAACGACTTACAGCAAATTAGCAGAGAAAATATAGCCGAAATCCCTGTTAGCGCGGCTTATCAAGCGATATGGTGAAACATTTCGCTGAGCTATCAGGGATTTCGGCCCCGTTCAGAAGATCACCGTGGAGGAGATTGAAGCGGCTTTGAAGAAGATGAGGCCAGGCAAAGTGACTGGGCCCGATGACGTGGCAGCTGATTTATGGAAGTCCAAGTACTGGTACCCTGCTGAGTGGTTGGCGAAGTTCTTTAATCAGGTTGTGGAGGAGAAGAAAGTGCCTGAGTGTTGGCGTCAAAGTACGACGATTCCAATTTGGAAGAAGAAGGGCAGTCCTGCAGACTGCTTCAATTACCGTCCGATTCGCTTGCTTTCGCACAGCATGAAGATCTTTGAGCGAGTTGTCGATGGACGAATTCGGGACATCGTCCAGCTTTCCAGCAATCAGTGCGGCTTCGTGGCTGGCTGTGGCACCGTTGATGCCATACATGCCGTCCGCCTCCTGATAGAGAAGCATCGCGAGAAACAGAAGCCAGTGCATATCGCCTTTCTCGACTTGGAGAAGGCCTTTGACCGCGTACCGCGTGAAGTGATATGGTACGCCCTGCGACAACATGGAGTTCCTGAAGAGCTCATAGAGTGGGTGCGAATTCTCTACTCTTGTCCAAAGAGTCGAGTTCAAGCTGCAGCTGGGACCTCGATGGAGTTTCCCATCTCTGTCGGAGTACACCAGGGTTCTGCGCTTTCCCCACTCCTCTTTGTTGTCGTCATGGATGCCATCACACGAGATCTTCAGAAGCCCGTCCCTTGGACTTTACTTTATGCCGATGACGTGATGCTCGCTAGCGAAGATAAAGGAGAACTCGAGCGAGAGTTGCAAGCTTGGTGTGATCGCTTGGAGCGGTTTGGACTCAGATTGAACGTGAAGAAGACCGAGTATCTAACGACGGACGTTACTGAGTCCAGCTCCATCAAGGTTAACGGCATCGAGCTTCCACGCACTGCGGTCTTTAAGTACCTGGGATCAGCAGTCGCGTCTGACGGCAAACTGATGGTCGAAGTGAATTCACGCGTGAGTGCAGCTTGGTCCAAGTGGCGCTCGTTGACTGGCGTGCTCTGCGACAAGAAGATACCAGAGCGCTTTAAGTCGAAGATCTACAGAGCAGTCGTCCGGCCGGTTGCAATGTACGGCGCTGAGTGTTGGCCTGCGACCAGGGAAGTTGAAACGCGCCTCAGCGTCATGGAGACGAAGATGTTGCGCTGGACGGCTGGAGTCACGCGCATGGACCGCATCCGAAACGAAGCTATTCGGCAGAAGTTCGGTGTCGCGCCGATAGCGGACAAGATGCGCGAAGCTCGCTTACGATGGTACGGCCACGTTCTGCGTGGAAAGGAAGATAGCGTCCGCAATATAGGCCTTAAGTTCGAGGTGGTAGGAAAGCGGCCTAGAGGGCGTCCGAAGCAGCGCTGGGCTGACACGTTACATACGGACTTGAAAGTAGCTGGTGTCCACCCAGATCTAGCGCTGGATCGGGAAAGGTGGCGTCATGACACCAGAATAGCGGACCCCGCCACGAAGCGGGACAAACGCTGAAGAAGAAGAAGAAGAAGATCAGGGATTTCGGCTGTATTTTCCCTGTTAAATTGCTGTAAGTTGTTGATGAATCCGGCGCCTGGAGTTCTGCTTGTGGTTAGTAATGGAGGAATTTTCTTCATCTCATCGTCTGTCGCTGCTTATTTTCCGCTTTTCTTACGACACATTTGGGAGACAGCGGTTCCAGAATTATGAATCAATCTGAGGAAACAATCCGACAGACTGCATTAGAAGAGCAACATTTAGAGGGATGGGATTAAACAGCTGTCAATATTGATAATAGCCGATCCATGAAGACAAGAAAAGCTTCAAGGCTTTAGCGACGTTCAGAACGTCGGCTAGCGCAGGTTTTTCGATCTCGAGCTGCTTCTTGAAGAAACCCCATGCACTGGTGCTATACATTGGATCCGAATGAATCATTTTCGGATATCCATCGGCCCCATCCGAATCATCCAAAAATCCGGGGCCCGTCAAAATAGCGTTATTCGAATCATCCAACTATCCGAAGATTTTCGATCGGACCCTACGTATGCTGGTTGCTATCAACTTTTCACAGTCACACAGTGCTCTAACCATAAGATCTCGTTTAATCCTTTGGAGGTATAGGGAAGGATGTAGTAAGAAAGATGATGGAATCACCATAAGCATTTCAAAGCCGGTGTAAAGACACGTGTAAGCATTTGCCAAGATAGAGCCATGATCTGCAGCGAGAAGACACTGCGGTTTGAGCATTCTGTAGAGAAAGCTCTTCCATATCACATTCTCGATCACACCCCGAATATTCGGAGCCATAGAGAATATCGCCTTCATGTTCCTTAGATAACCGACACAATCAATCTACCTCTAGACAAATGTGAGCTCAATCGTAGTAATGAAGGGGACGGTGTATCCGCATCCCTTCCCGGTGACAATGCATGAGAACTTCAGTGGCCCCCAAACATATGAAGGCTCTCAAACAAAACCGGTGAGAAAAATGATAAAATTTCCAACACATGTATCATATATTGGAAACTATACTTATCACTCAATCAAACAACTCTAACCATAAGGGGTGGACTCATCCTGCCAAGAAAGACGGTCTGTTTCGACATCAGGAGAATTTTCAGAAGTTTGTAGAGTGGTCAGCTTACCTAAAAGTTGGTTATACTGATTCAGCCGACCAACTGGAACAGTGGCTACCCACGAGTACATGTGAAAAAGCGCCACTTCTCTTGTGTCCTCAGCCTAACGCGAAGTTGAAGCTGCGAGTGTCCGCGACGAAGCGCGCGCCAAGTCCACTTCGCTCCGCGAAGAATGTCCCTCCCCCCTCAGCTGACCACTTGTTTTCGTCTGACCCGCGCTCTCCTCGGCTGCGAATTAAAGGCTGTTCAAAGATCAGAGGAAGCCGCGGAAAGCACTGGGCTGTGCAGCGGGGCGAGCGCGATTCCGCGCCACGTAGACGGTGTTCGTCGCCGGCCGCCAGCCGCCAGCCGTCCGACCCTTTAATAACTCTCCGATGACGATGACGCGAATGGACACCACGGCCGCGCATAAACACCGATCGATATCGCATCCGTAAACAGCGTCAGGAACGCGGGGTAATCGCATTGACCGCTGCCAATCCGCTCGGAAACTCCTCGAGCCGGAGAGACCACCCGGCGACGCGGGCGCCCTCCCATTATCGGCCGCTGACTGGAGCCGACAGCGCGAGCCGGACAACCCGAAACGAAACTTCCAGCGCGCCGCCGTCCTCTTCCGCACGCCATCCGTCCAAAGCCGACAACCGGCGCGGACGAAGACGGAGAAGCGCTCGCGTGCCATACCCGCAGCAGAATAGGTCGCCACAGCCGCCCGTCGAGCTCTGTTTCTCGTCTTCACGACGCCCATCGAGCGCCACTGATGACTTTCCAATGTCCCCTGGGGCGCCTTGGCAGCGCATGCCAACGGAATTCCAGCAGCGATAGTTGCGTCAACAGCGCTCGGTCAGTCGATAGGCCACGTAAAGTAAGCCGAATCGGCGCTGCTGCACAATGGAGACAGCTTGAGGAAATCCAACGGAGACTTCAAAGGTGGGACAGGATAAAAGGATAGCTGAATAGGAGCTTGTAGTCGTGAATGGGCCTTCGTTTTATGCAACGAGTGTGGAATAGCCTCGTCTAGTCTAACTTAGACGTCCTTAAGCCCCAACTGCGTCAACGCCGACAACGCGAACTGATAAATCCAATTATAAATATTCTCAGGAATTCAGGCATTTAAGGTGGAAAACATGTGAACAGAGCTGACGTTCTACGCAATTCACAATCAACATCGATCGATAGTTACCGATATCTTCCAGGAGCGGACCGTTTCATAAGCGGATGAAAGTGAAGGCCGCAAGATGGGCTTCGCTAACTATTCCACCAGCTAACTGGTCTAGTCAACAACAAAACAAACGATACGGGACCAACGAGGAACAGTTATGAACAGTTATTTACCTCTGCACTAATAGATAGCATCGTATCTAGTAAATAACTAGTTACAAGTGTTCGTAGGCTACCACAAAAAGCAAACATCTTCTGGCCATTGATTTGTAGTTATCCACTTCTGCTGGAGAACCCACTAGCAGATGCAGGACTTCGGACGGGGCGAATCGCGGCTGCTACCGCACAGAATTGTTGGCTTCGCATGTTGTTTAAAGTGCACATTTGGTTCCATACAGCTGCACATTCAAAGACACTGCTCATCAGAGTCCGTACTCCTCATATTGGTTCAAACACAAATTTACTTCTGCTCGCTCAAGCCGTTTCCCCAAACACGCGCAGCTGAAGAAGAGCGTTGCGGATTTAACTGTGGATTTTCTTTATGAAATGCTAGTGTAGATAGCAAAGAAAAATCCTCCCTCGGTTCACTTCCACCATTCCAGGAAATTTGTCCAAAACTTCTAGAAAAGTAGATAACACTAAGGATAAAAGATAACGTACAGGGCAGGTCAAACTTGCATTTTGTATTAAGCATTAGGAATGCGCCAAGAACTCTATTTCTGAAGTGTAAAGGGAGATCGAATGCGTACTTGGTCTTCACGATAATCTGTGCTTGCCAGCCGGTGGAGAAGTCATTCTTTTACACTTCGCATACCAGTCTGGTAACAATTCACCGACTTCAGAGGGATAGAAGACTTCGTTTATCTGGGCGGGATCCGAAGCAAGGGTTTCGTTTCGGGTGACAACGCCAGCCTGCGCCCAGATGAGGATACAAAACGCAAGCAATGTGAAGGAGGACACCAAACTAGCAATATACATATATAGAAGGGATGGTGGGCAGATGAACTCGCGTTTGCACCGCAATGTTTTCATTTCGTATCAGTCTACACATTCACAAAAAATAGAGCACAATTAGCTGATTTGGAAACTAACATTCTATCGGAATTATGGAACATAGGAATGAAACAGTAGAGTACAATCGTCGGCATTCATCAGCCCCTGTATAGTGTAGGCAGTATGTGTGGCAGTCTGACCCATACAACGACAACGATGGCCAACCGAAGGAATAGATAACTCAACGTCTAGTATTTGCCGGAGACGTTTGCTAACAGTTCACCGAGCCCGAGAACGGCGTCGCTGATCTCGGCGTGAAACGAGCCTATGATCGATTAGTGATTCGTGCGAAGCCAGGCCTCCTGCTCACTGCATCACTCGCTCCGACTCATGATAATTATCTCAGCTGTGACGCTTCCGAAAACTTGGAGCCAATTACGATTAGAAGGGCTGCACGAAGCTGGCTGGCGCGGAGATTCTCTGTTCTCTGAGGGTCCGCCCTGCCACTTTTTAGCACTTTTTAGGATGATGACTCTACAGGGATAATACATAACATCATAATGGAAAGCTCATCTACCTTGAAACCATAGCTGCAAAAATGAAATCGGGATCCAGCAGGAACTGTAATTCTCGCCCTCGCAAGGTTGAATAAGCACCAATCTTGAGTATCAGGCAAAGACGCTCACCTCGCCACCCTTCCAACAGAAACCGACGTGCGCGATCAATCCAAAGAGAGGGGGAAGGAGGACGTCTTCGTATCACAACATTGGCACCATTGAAAGTGAACCACACATAGAGACATTTCAAATTAGCTACAGAGCACAGTACATGATATGCAATTTCCCCTCAAAGTATGAGGCCTTGGGTGTCTTGTGCGTTCGACTCGCTCTTTTAGCTATACCCCCCCCCCCCAAATAACGCTAACCTGATCACGGAGTGCAAATGGAGTTTGTGTCAACCGTGAAGAACTTTGACACGAGACATGCTCGTAATCACGTGGCCAGAATGGCTCTACAAAACTAGACTTCAGCCAACGGAGTGGTTCTGATTCCTCGGCGAATGCAGTTCCTCGCAACCGAGGAGATGGGCCTCTTTCGAGAAACACGGGTTCAATCACGAGATACACACGAATGTCCGTTAGAGCTCGTGGCAAGCCGCATTCATGCAGATTGTAACAATGGCGGACCGATCGAGCTCTGACAGTGGTACACGTGAACACTGCACATCGCTGGACACAGAACGTGGCGGAATTTCTAACCAGGAAAGGGTCTCAGGCGTAGGTCTGAAGGGGGGGGGGGGGAAAGGATAGTACTACGAGAATCTCCAGCCTTCATATGGTACAAAAAGATGTTTCGTTTTTGCTGAGTCCTCCAAAAGAGCTACGGGCCCTCGAACGACTCCCGTGCTATGCACAATTTTCGAATTTTTTCATACCCGCTGCCTCCTTCACCAATTTGCTTCCTACACATCTCCTACACATTTATTTCACTCTAAATTGTCAAAAGGGTCAGAATCGTGATCAGCACCCCATGACGTCGACAGCCCTAGTCACCCTTTCCTGCTGTAATCTACCGCAATCAGCGAAATTTCAAAAACGAATCTCAGATTCGTGATCAGCACCCCAAATAACCTCCCTGGGAGAAGTTTGGGTAAAATCGGTGATAACGACCTCGACAGCCCTGCTGTGCGTGCTGTGAGGTCACTATTTAACATCAGCTGGAAAACACAAAACGTTGTATAATACGAAAAGTGAGAGAAGCGAGTGAAGCACAGCTCAAAGTAAACCCTTATTTGAGAAATTAGAGTGAATTAAACGTGTAAGAGATGCGTAGGAAGCAAGCTGATTTAAACTACCATTAAGGCACCATTGTACTTTCAGGACTCCACAGGTCGAGGAGAGGCAAAAAAAAAATCGCCCAAATCTCCCCCGGGGGTTATTTGGGGTGCTGATCACGAATCTAACATCCGTTTTAAAAATTTATGCCGATTACGGTAAGCTACAGCAGGTACTGGTGACTAGGGCTGTCGAGGTCATGGAGTGCTAATCACGAATCTGGGTTGCTGATCACGATTCTGACCCTTTTGACAATTTAGAGTGAAATAAATGTGTAGGAGATGTGTAGGAAGCAAATTGGTGAAAGAGGCAGCGTTTATGAAGAAATGCAAAACTAGTGCATAGCACGGGAGTCGAACATCTGGTCTATCCCATTTCAATCAGCCTCGCACCCTGCTGAGCCACCAACTCGCCTGCCGCCAAGCCTTTCGCCGCTTCCCATACAACAACGCGCGCACAAGTTTGCACGTGGGCACGCGCTGATGGTCCGGTACTGCACCCCACCTTTGAGGGCCCGTAGCTCTTTTGGTTCAAGGACTCAGCAAAAACGAAACATGTTCTTCTACAACATGAAGGGTGGGGATTCTGGCAGTACTATCCATTACCTCGTTCAGACCAACGCCTGGACCCTTCCCTGGTAAGGGAAAGGAATTGAAAACGAAACTGTGAAAGCAATGTTTCGATGTTCTCAAGGCATACAAGAAAGCGGAGACGTTGGACGAAACTGAAGGAGAATCTCGGAGGAACAGACATATTCGAAAAGGAGAAGTTTCTCAAAGAAAGGAGTGAGAATCGGCTTCGGCTGACGGTGAAAATGGAGCCAGCATTTCCTTCTCAAATCCTGCAAGCCAATCCACAAAATGAAAAACAAAAAGTACCCAACAAACGTTGAGTGAAGCACTGCATTTAATACAAGCTTTAGTGTGGATGCGAAAATTAGTGTGACATTTCCGGAAGGCCTGCGCCAGATTCGGTGAGAACAAGAAAGCTCGGCGCCACATAGAGCTCAACGAATCGATGGCAAGCAGACGGGCGAGGGTTCAGGAACACATAAAAGAAAAACAGTTCGCACACGCAGGCACTCCTCCAGGACGGGGAATGGATACGCAAGAACACATGACTAACACTTGTAAGACGGAAACGGCACAAATAAGCAGCAAAAGGAAACGGAAACTCACTAGCCGGAGAAGAAGCAGTGGAGCTTGTGCTGCTGTCCCTGCAAGGCGATCGGTGAGCTTTGGTTGACGTACTGCTCGCTCGGTGGCACATTTCCCACTGAAATTTTGCACGGAATAAGAGGTGTTTCGTGCGTGTTCATCCACCAGATAAGGCGCGAGCCATAGACGTTTCGTGCTCGGGGTGAATGTCGTTCTGGAGCACTGAGTGCCGGTTCTAACGCCCATGATGAATCGGGGGTGTTACTTGGCACCAGCCTGCCGTGCTGCAAACAAGCTTCTGTCCCAGTACGCGACAACGGTTTCATGCGTGTTTCAGCAACAGCGCTAATCAGTCGTGGCAGGTTACACTATCAGTGATTCCGTCATGTAAAATACTACGCCCAGCGACCATACGCACGACAGCAAATGGACTTCAGTTGCGGACCTCTGCTGAAGGAAGAGGACGCCTGCGGTCCAAAAAAATTTCATGCCGGACCACAACCTTCAGCAGAGTCACGCACACACCAGGAGACGCTCCTAGAAAACCGCACAGAGAGCTATAATCTTGGACTGCCCGTATCGGGGACAGAATTGCTTAATCGAGAAGGAACCGGATATGGGGAACAGCTACACTGCGTGCGCACTGGGAAGCACCGCAGCAGGGAAGGATCAAGGAGTCGTGTTCAAAAGCAGAACCCCATCTCTGCATCGTTGTATACAGCTGCGATTCGTGGAGCCTAATCTCAGCGATGGTTTCCTTGTACCAGTCACCAAAGATGGCTACCTGGAGTAATCGAAAGATCATCAAACCACGCTCATTATCCAGCTCCATGCCTCATATTTACGGCAAGCGCCGGTTACCACTTGCCAGAACACTATAAGAATCAGCAGTGTTTCGAAATCGTAGGCTTAGGACTAGCGGATTTCGGGAACACGCCATTACATGTCACGAATTTAAAGCGATTCAAAATAAAAAGAACTCCCTACCTCCAAACATAGCAAGCATTAGTAATTTGTTGCATTCTTCCTGTGTTTTTGCGCTTTATCGATGCTTCGTAAAGTAAGGCAACGGACCATCTGTGCATTTAAGGAGTTATTTTTCACTCAAGCAGTAAGCTCGGCAAGTTTTTCTACGGCAGAAGTTCACAATTCACACCACACTCGCAAGGCTGAAAAGAAACCCCAGAAAATTCCTGCGTGCAGACGTGCAGAACGTGCATATGCAAAAACTTCGCTTACATATACAGCGGGCTCCTCTTTCCCTTCGCTAAGACCCGGACAACGAATAAATGGGATAGCGACGAGGCTCCCTAATAAAATCCGCACCCCTTTTACAGCTCCTGGTACGCTTCTTGAGAGAGGCCTTAGGACGGGTCTTCTGCGGAGCGCGTACTTCAGGGCTTGGACCCGACGCATCGAAGAGCCAATTCTCAGGGATCAGTCAACTGCAGCGCAAAGACCAAAGAAGCAGTCACTGCGTCTCCCCCGTTTCAAACCCTCGCTGTTGCCGCGTTGCAATGTGTTCTCGCCGTCTGGCACACACGAACGCGAGTCAAATAGACATCGCCGCGCCCGCCGGACGATTCAAGCAGAAGTGCACTGATGTCCATTATGCGCTCCAGTGAACAGTATGGAAGGTGGGACCACCCCACGTCTCATAATGACCTCGGCACAGAATTAGCCTCATGCACCGGCCAGGCCAGCTTGCAGAGTGTTGAGCACCCCGTCTGTGGAGCGAATTGGGCGGGATGGTGGGGTCCTGTGGCGGCGAACACGACCATCACCTCTCTAATCCTTGCAATTTCCGCCGGCCGCGCGCAGTTACGCAAAGCCCCAAGGCGAATTAGTACACTCTTTGGGTCAAATGAAATGTTTTTCCTGTCGCAAAATCAATAGCGCCTATGTGCATTCGTCCAAAAGTACACTGCAACCATTTGGGCGCACATGTCACTTGTCAATTCCGCAGGCGTCTACGTCAATATCGCGTCAGGCCGGCATGGCACACTTTCGCCGAAAAAATGCAGAAAACCGAAGCGGAGTGAGAGGGACGGCTGGGAGACACGTGGCTCCGCAGGTCAGACAGGAAAAGGGGAACGGCCCATGCGGGCGTTGGCAGCTGCTCCGCTTAGCAAAGTACGCGCCCGATTCAGCCGCGGACACAGGAACCTAGGTAAACTGGCGCCGCCTCAATGTTGTCTTCGGTCAACATAGGAGATCCGAGCCGTCGGTCCCTGTTGTGTAACACTTCGCGTACACAATACTGGATACACGGCTACAGCCACCGAACACCAGGTGTTTTGAGTCAAATGAAAACCAGATCACAATTAGAGAGCGTCTGAAACATTAGGATTAGGAGCTGAATTGACTACGGGGAAACGGCGCGCCTTGGAAGCTGTGGAATAGAGATCTTCTAGGGGTGCTTTCGGTAAAATTAGGATGGAGAGATATATTGAAACACGGGGTATTCCCTATACATACGAACATTTTTCGCGCGAAAAAACAAAACACAACTGAATAACTAACCCGAAGATGTAAACCAGGTGCTATCGACATTCTACAAAGGGAGCAGAGTACGATAAAAACAGTTGAGAGCAAGGAAAACGTTAAAGAAGTAAGGAAGTAAACAAAAAAAATAGCAAAAGCAAAAAAAAAGCTTTGCGCATCTTGGATACCTTGCCATACTTATATTTACTTTACTTACATACCTGTTGGTCCACTTGATGTAGAGTCTTTGCTTAGTATTCATAAGCACAGGGAATTCTACGACGATTCGACTTCATCTCCACAGTTGATTCCTTATTATGCCCCTCTGTTTAACAAAATAAAGGAAATTTTATAAACAGTTCCTGTTCGCCTATCTCATTTCGTCTCAAACAGTTTCGAAGTTGAAGAGGTGAAGTTTCGTGGCTGTGAGGTTTTTAATTTACAACGAAAAGGCTCTGCAGCACGTGTTGCTCTGAGAACTTTACAGTGTGCCTTAGCAGACAATAATACCTAGATGTACGTGAAGATAGTTCACAAAACACGGGTCAAAGCCGGATTCGAACGTTGTCTTCGAGTGTGAACACAAGGCGAGCACGTCACCACCCAGTCTTTGTAAAGGGCCAGCTTGCAAAAAGTGGAACGATAAAACATAGTAGGACACGAGTCAGCGCCAGGCAGGTCAGGCGCTTTCAAGCCTCATTTGGGAACACAGAAATTTCACGATGGGAGCTGCATGAGCGCCGCGAAAACAATTTCCCGATGTGTTCACACATCTCCCCCATCTCGTGGAGCTTATTTACATGAGTGCTCACTCTCAGCCGCTCGTAAGAGGCAGAGGAAAACAGTCGCGAATCGATAGCCAAGCAAGTTTTTGGCCTCGAACTTGGACACGCGAGCGTGTCGTTTCTCTCACTCAAGGAAACGGCGACGAATTAAAGGAAGGTGAAAGGACGAGCGAAGCGAACGCAAATCAAAGCAGAAGGAACGCAATGGACTGAGGACACTCACGGCTTCTCCGTCGGTTGGTCGTAATCTCCAGGCTGAACTGGCTTCCGAACTTGTAGTCCTTGAGTTCTGTGTTCTCGGCAGTGCATGTGTAGTAACGGTTCGGCTTCAAATCGGACTCTTTCACAAAATGAAAGAAAATGGTGCCCTAAAAACGATACGAGACTTACCAAGGAGCCAATGACTAACAACGCTGTCAGTCTGAATATGAGTAGCATACTGCAGCACTAGAGTACAGTGTATGGGAGCAGAATACGGTCGACGATTGGTTAGGTGGGAATTGGGTGGACCTGAGAAGTGGCGGCTGGATGAGGAGAGTTGGGTTCACCCACTAGGGACAGTGGTAAACGGCAGAGCAAAACGCGGCTAGCGCACTCGGCATTGATTCCCGAACAACCAACACAACACAGGCAGAGGCGGAGTTGCCTACGAGACGGCAGAGCTCAGTAGAGCGCCGGCCAGCCGACTAGCGCCGCCCCTGCCTGGCAGCAATCATCCTCGCGCCGCCGCAACAAACAACCCGCAACGATTACGCTGCCCTGAAGTGTGGCCGGGACTCCTGGCGCCCTCGCCACGCTGGTCGCTCGCTTTCCCGAACCTCCAGCGGCGCTGCGCCGCGCACTGTGCAAGGTCCCAGCTATTTGCCCCCACCCCCTCCGGTCCTCGCAACAGTGTTTGATCAGGACTTCCCAGCACACGTGTGCCCTGCCATAGTCGACAGCGATGAAGGCACACTCCCTCAAATGAACGGACAAATTCGCTGCAGCTGCTAGCAGCGTGAATAGCTGCCGTACTAGCTGACAGTAACATCCCCTTCCCAGCCGGCTCAGCAGCCGGAATAAAAATGTGCTCTAGAAACAGTTGCGTCATTAACTTCTATTTTCAAAGGGCACAAAGAAGCAGTCTGCTGACTATGAAACTGTTACTCGTAAACCAGTTGAAAGGTCCTATGTTCCTTGGAATTCCGCAAAATCGCATTCGGCAGCAAGAAAACCATCGAAAATCGGCTTTAAGACTAGTTCGCCAGATCACTTGAAATGGTACCCTGTTACAAGAACCCAAGTGCATAGTCTGGACCTGGATGGATCACCGTGCTTCACAAGCACAATGCAACCGCTCTTGCGGAGGAGACACGTGCTCGAACAGTGCTAGATTTTCCCTTGACCAAACAGACTGCCGTCGAGAAAAGTCCGGAAACGAACGCCCACAACGTTTGGCATTGAAGCGGGACAGTACCACACAGTATTCAGCAAAGTTGATACAATGTGGACAGCAAAAAGCGACTTTCAACACAAAACTTTGTCAGCAGCGTGTTCAGCAACCAGCCTGCTGCAGCAGTTTTGCTTAATCCACCGAAAATCCGCCAACGCTTCCTCTACGCGCCATGGAAACAGGAATTGATATGTATTGAGCATAGAGACATACATTTTCCACACCCTTAAAGTCGGTTCGAATTATACAGCTAGTCTGAAGGGAAAACTACCGTAATAATGCACTGAATTTCCTAGCTCTTAACAAAAATAGTCCAGAGAAGGGAAAGCTAGTAGGTTCTGAATTTCCCTGAAGCTATATGGAAAATGCTCAAGTTCCGAATCGGTTGCAACCCGCACAGCTGTGCAGTGTTCATTTATTGTTTCCTGGAGCCCATTCAAGGCAACGAAAAGCAAAGAGGCTAGAAAAGCGCTTTGCGGGACCTATGTGGACAGCGTCTTCTTATTCTACAGAGCTAGGCGCAGTTAACGTTTGCGAGGCTAAAGCACTGACAGTCGCTCTTTCGAGGCAGCCACGAACTGGAAACGAATCGAAAAGGAGAAAACATTGGAACCAGACCAACTGCATGCAACAGCAGTCCAAAATTTTGAGGAGAAGGAATAGACGTGAATGAGAACTGCACCTGGGCTTCCAAAATGATTGACTAGGCGCAATTCTGGTGCATGAGGATGATACACAAACAAGATCTGGAGCAACGGGACGCAGGAGAAATAGCATCAGTAAGCCACCCAGCAACGAAGAGCGTCAGCACTTCAACGAAGGTGCAAGCGGAAGTTCTTGCGTGCAAGGTGTGCCCAGTTTAGGCTTCGCCACAGATATCTCCGCCGAGCTCCTTCTGCAGGGACGGAAAATGCGTTTCGCCCAAGCGCCCCGGGTGACGGGTTTTCGGTGCACAATCTGCGCTGAAGGCAACCCGCGACGGTGTTGATTGGTGCCGTTGAATGGGGCACAAGGTAACAACGCCGACGCGCGACCTTACACCTGCACAGTTCATGAAGTGGAGGCCGCGGAGGGCGGTGAGGGCTGCCGGGCAAAGAGGCAGCGGGGTGAGCGACACCTCCAAAACAGCTCGCGGATCACCTGCCTCTCGAACAGAACTTGATTCACCCGCGCCCATTCTGAAGGGCTAAGAAGCCGTATGAACGCTACTGAATAGGTGAGCAGGCAATTGAATCTCAACTTAGCGGTGACAAGGCAACTCTTAAAGGCCCGGTAGACAAATAAAGAAGGGCACGACCGTAGGCTTCATACCGCGTTCTCGAACGCAGGTGTAGCACAACACCACTCCTGTGAATTACATGAACAGAGTAGTATACGGCTGGACCCCACCGAGAAAAGGAGGCGGGAACCCTGCGGTCGGCACAGGAAAAAGCGAGTGATGGGGCCGAATTAATATAAAGCTCATGCAATGTTACGCTACATTTTTATTTACTCGTTTTATTCGATGTTAGGATGTGCTACCTAGTTTGGTCATCTACGAATTCAGTCAACTTAAACGAGTTTTAGTCTTCAACGCAGCGTGAGCTTTGTTCCTGCATCCGTTAACTAGCGCTAGGAAGGCGGTCAGCGGTTAGGATTCTGCTAATTGACTTTTTCCTTTGATTACGTAGGTGTTTTTGCAACTCTGGCTCGCATATGCCAGTTTCTAAATTTTCCTTTCTCCCGCTGCACTACAACATCAAGGCGGTACACATTTCCTTTGTAATATCGTCAACTACAGCACTGAAATTGAAACAGATGTTACGGTGAGGCATGCTTAAACAAGCCGCTGACACTTACAGGACAGAAGGCTAGTCTCGTTATAAGAAATCCTATAAGTGATTCAGACGCCGAAACGAAAAGCAAAGCCTGCACCATCCCACTGTAACGGGAGTTTGGAAATGAGCGTTCGGGAAGGGACAACGACGCCGTGTTTAGGTGAAATTCGCTTTTGAAATGTGATGAAAATTGCCACTGAAGCAGTCCCCTTGGATTAATCCCCACTTCAACCCTTAATCCTTATCCTTTTCAGCAGCCTTTCCGTTTACGACTCTAACCATGAAAAATGCGAAGAGCAAATTTCATTCAGAACTAGCATTTAACGAGGCGAAGGTGGGGTGAAACCCTTTTATTCCCAATAGGGAGTCTGCGCGAAACTCGTGCTGGTCTCTTTTGGTGACATTCCTGTTGCAGAACGGGAAATTGAGGCGACTAGGAATCATGAGGACGTTGCAGTTCAACAGTGGGGAAGTCCTGGCCAGAAGCACTCAGGGCACACGGAGAAGTGGGCATCACACACACACATCCACAATTCTATCGACCCTATTCAATTTAGGCTGCAGCTTTTCAAGGCAGGAATTCCATGAATAGTTAATTGCCTCCTGTACTTTTTCGCCGGACTAGAAATTCGTAATCGAACTTCACTGCTGTGTCCGCCAGGCCATCGGAACGCAGTAAAGCGTTTTCTTTTACTTTGTGGTTTGGCGCACTACCATCTAGCGCATCTAGTGCTACTCGTTCAAAGCAGATGGTTAAAAGCTTTCAAAGAGGCACAAGCGCGGAGAATGAAGAAGCATTTGTAGAAAAAAAAACTGCGAAATACCATGTAGCGGCGCTATATTAGAAACATTACGGCAAAGCTACCGCAGCTGCGTTACCCATCTGCTCTGCCACTAAGTCACTGAATGTACTTTATATATGTTAAAGTAGTGTTACTAAGCGGTTCCCAGTGTCTCTCTTCTTGAAACCTCGGCACTGTGGGTCAGTTTGTTGTCAGTATGCTGCGGCAGACAAGATTTTTAGGTGGATTCTTATACGCGGCCTGAGCTTTTGCCTTTCCGTCGTCTTCAGAGGCTTAAAAGTGGAGCACAGGTTTATGTTGGATATATAGGGGGATATTACGCTAGTGTTATTATGTGAGGGACCTCTTGGAAACAAAAATTTCCCCTCACTCTCAAACTTTCTTCCCCGATAGCACCTTATTTAGCCTGCAAAACGAACTTCGCAACTCCATGGTCAAGAAACGGCAAACACCGTCAGTCGGCAAGAATAATGCACTGCAGGTAATTTGAACTGACAAGAGGAGTAAACTAGAGATAACAGCTCCGACCACTGAAGAAGAGTTCAGAAATCTCTAGCATGCTGGCGCAGCGAAGGTGCTTGAGCCGTTTGCTGGTTTCTAAGATAGCGACGATGAGGTCAGATATCATCTAAAAAAGCTTCACCATCACCATAAAATACGACCAAATTCAGTGGTTTCTCTTGTTGTTGAAAACGACCTCAACTACAGTCTAGCTTATTTGCCGTCAAATGAAAGTGGACGTTGAGTCGCTTCTCAGGATAGCCATGCAGAGCACAGCTTCAGGGAGTGGTGTTTTCACCGATGCGGGTCCAATAAGTGGCAAACCAAGAGAGACATGCCTTCAACGAGTAGTTGTTTTCATACAGATGAAAAGGTTTTCAACTTTCCATTGCACAACATTTCCCTAAGAAATGATGAACAAGTAATGTTCCGTCAGCCTTAATGAGAGGCCTCAATCTACCCAGCAGTGTCTCCTCAAATCGCATATTCTTCGCTCTCATCATACGTAAATTGAATCGGAAGTGTGGGGCGTTAACTTCGCAGCTCAAAAGGGGAAGACTTTGGATTCGTGAAGAAAAGTTACCGCGTCGATGGCGGGTCCAGACCAATTTTTTTCTCAGCGCATGTTGCTCGTTTTAGCTTAGGTTGGTACGTTTCGTTCATAGTACTGCAAAAATTGCTAAGCCTAATGAGTGGCTTAGGGAAACGCATTTTGCCCCATAGCTCCAGCACAACAAGCTCGAACCTGAGGAAGCCAGGTACGTCCATCGTCCTTTGTCGGAGCGATCGGAAGCAGAATAGCGACTGTTGTTGGTATGAGTAGCACAAAATGAAGCGACCTTTTTGATCCAGAAAGACCAGTCGTTATGAGGATGTTTCTCTATCCTCTTGCTACATCCACTGCACGTTGGGTTTCCAAATCGCTTCGGGGCTGCCACTGACGACCGGCTCATCCCTCTCAAGATGAGTTCTGACGGGTAGCAACGAAAAGAACAGTTTTCTTCCGTTACAACGCCTCCAAATAAGACGCGGCTCCCAAATTAATGTAGGTTTTTTCGGGAACCGGCCATCATACCTTTACACTAGTACAAACCAGCCCCTGTAACGATGCACTGGAAATAACGCTACTCCCAGTAGCGCGATTTGGAGAGAAACCTCACGCTCAAAACGAGGCCAGAGCTCAATTCCAACCCACTTTCGGTTTTGAAAGATCGTTTTGTAAAGAAACTGTTCCACAGATCAACGTGGGCATCCGGCAAACGAAAAACGACCTTCCCAAATGCCGCACGACCGATCTAGTCTAAAGAAGGTCTAAACCGGATAAAGGTATTGTACATTCTTCAGGGAAGAACCGTGGTCAAACAAACACTGAAAAGGGACACAATAGCAACCAAGCATCTGCAGCATACTTCTCATATCAGACATTAACCAACTATCGCACCAAACAAGGGGTCTGCGGTACATTGGTGAAATGCTCACACAGCTCTTAAGCAACATTACCTTCTTGCAAAAATTATTCGTGTGGACGAAATTCTAGGGCAAACCACTGTTCCAAGTTATTAGTCTAGTTTTCGCCGTTATTATCTAAAGTCTTAAAGCGCAGTAATTCACCGAACGCAGACCCCTGGAACGGATGGTAATTAAAAATCCAATTTCGGATGCAGAAAGCGTGACCCGCCTGCTCATTGCTGGATATATGACTGCTGTTTATGGATTCAAACGTCACTGCTGTGCCTTCGTCGCCCTTCAGAATCCAGTAAACTCTTAAAGAAAGGAATTCATGGAAGTAAAACCAAAATATTATGGGTTTCCATGAGTACAAACCGAGCGTTAGGGTTACTAATCGGCGGAGTGCAGTTCCTCGAGTACGGATCACCCAGCTCCACACGGACCACTTCTGGCTCAATGATAGGGAAGTGATGGATCCCTGAAATAAACGAAATTTAGATAAGACGACACCGACTGATCTGGCTGAATCTACAATCGCCTCATTCTCTTTAGTAACCTAAACACGAGGTAATTCACTGGTTGGTCTGGGTAGTCAGCGAGCATTCCTTGAAAGAGTTAGCGCAGCGCTAGTCAGTCGTGCGAGTTTCAAGACAGCAAGACCAACGCGTTTCGCATGCCGCATATGCTAGAGAGTGGCAAGTCTCCTCGACAGTAAGACAGTGATTTGCTAGCTCGGCAGGACGTCCTGCGTACATGAGGAAGAGCATCTTTTCGTGACTGATCTAATCTATCTACTCTACCACTATATTATTTAGTTAGCCTTCGATGACATTCGAGTGTACAAACCTGCGTGAGATAAGCCTCATCGAACCCCGCGCGAAATTTTGCCCGCGCTGTAGATGATGAGGCGTATATCAAGCAGTACGACCAGTAAAGACGGACCAGCAATTAGATCCAGTAAGAAGAAACGAGTGAGGGGAACCTCGCGTCCGGATTCGGAAGGCGTGTGAGCGACATTCGGAAACACAAGCTGTTGGGCACGAGAACGGTTGCGGGGGAGCAATCTTAGGGCAGAAGTACTGCGCAAACCAATGGCGTTACTGAACGGTGCGGAGGGAATGTATATGATGAACGCACGGAAAGTACGCAGCAGATCCTAGATACTGTCGAATTCTAAGTTTTACAAAAACCATCTTCCGTATGTCAGTGATGTTGCGAAGTCGCGCGAAGCGCGCAAGTGCTTGAGACGCCGTTAACACATTGACGACAATCGCGTTTTGCGGCAGAAAGTCGCCTAGGACACACGCTCGCGATATGAGCCACCGGTGGCTCATAATGTTCCTCGCGGATCACTTTTTTGTCTTATGTGTTTTTTCGGTATATGTCGCGTAGGTGAGCAGCATTGGTGGGTTGGAACGCCTAAACCAATCAGATCGCATTGGACGGACACGCCGTTCAGAGAGGGCGTATTTAGTAGGTACCCTGATGGGCTGGCATGTGTTCGGGCTGTGCTCCGTTTAGTTATTATTGGCTGGCGCGCTCCCACTTACCAATGCTGCTCACCTACGCGACATGTACCGTTTTTTCCTATCAAACTTCGACCAGAGGGGTTATTTAGGGTGCTGATCGCCAATCTGATATCCGTTTATGAAATTTCGGCGGATTACGATAGGTTCCGGTAGGTACGGGTGACTAAGGCTGCCGAGGTCACGATCAACGTTTTCCCCAAACGTCGCCCAGGGGATGATTTGGGGTGCTGATCACGAATCTGACATCCGCTTTTTCTAATACAGTGGAGTACGGTAGTTTACGGTACGTACGGGTAATCGCCGACAGGCTCAGTCACCCGTACCTACCGTAACCTACCTTAGTTCACCGTAATACCAAAAACGGATGTCGGATCGTAATTAGCACCCCAAATAACCCCCATAGGCCAAGTTTGGGCGCAATCGGTGACCACGTTCCGACAGCCCTACTCACCCGTACCTAACGTAACCTACCGTAATCGGCCCAAATTTTGAAAAAGGATGTCAGATTGGTGATCAGCACTCCAAATAACCCCCTTGGGCAAAGTTTGGGTAAAAATACCGACTTGATGGATTTTATTGTAAAATTGGGCTCCTTCCTAATAAAATTTTTTAATTCGATATTTATAATGAAAGCAAAGACAAATTTCTTGCTTATTCCTGTTGGACATTCTCTTTTCACAAGTAATTAGGGAACAGAGAAAACATCTACAAAAAACCGACTGCAGGAGTACAAAAATAGCGCGAAAAGGTATGAGCCACCGGTGGCTCATATTGTCCCACGCGGACAGACACGTATGAGCCACCGGTGGCTCATATTGTCGTCAATGTGTTAAGCGTGTCGGAGCACTTGTAACATTAGAAGCGATTACTTTTCTCAGCATGCGTAGTGTACGTGGATGGGGTGCCGTGCTGGCTCTCGGCCAGCACGGCACCCCATCCGGTTCAAGCCACCCACGTCAGAAAAGCTTTCCATAGTCCTGACGTCAGTGAACTGCAATTGTGTGGGAACGATAGAACACTGGTTTGCCATCGGCTGGCTACTTCAAGTCATTGTATGCGCCAGTTGCGCGCTCAAACGGGTCATGATATTCTGGAGAAGTAGATTGCATTGCCAACAAAGCGAGGGCTACTGCGCATCATTATCGCCCGGCGTTATGAACAACCGGCCTTCTTGAGAAGCAACTCCAAACTCGATAAGACGCGGAGCCACGCTCTGAGTCTAGCAGCTAGAATTCCACTCGGGCATCTGGATGACATGACGCTGCACTTGAAGGCTGTCTCTCCAATCTCGAATTCCCTCGTATCCTACGCATGGCGGGTTCAGGCCTTTCCATTCTGTCATTACCGAAAGAGTACCGAGTGTCCGCACACTGACCAACTAGACCGCACATACGTACCGACTAAATACCTCCCGCCACGTGGCCTAACAACAACCGCGCTGTCGTGCCTGTTCAGAACCCGGAATAACACTACTTGGCACGCGAAGGTTTGCCCTCTGCCTCGCCCAGTGGAAAACACACTTCCAAGAGAAAATGCTTCTGAGTTGCTAGGACGTCGTAAGGTCTTCTCGCTCGTGGCTTGCCGCATGTGGTTCTTAGAGCTATGTGTCGCATACTGCTTGTTCTAGGTTCCAGTTCCATGGGATGGCCAGCATGTCCATGCAGCGAAGTGCTGGCATCTACCCCAGGCCGTCATAGCTGGCTGACCCGGACTGGCAGGATCTGCTGCCCTATCTAGCTCGGCCAAGCTTTCTAGGTTACCAATTCCTGAAACCCGTTTTATGTTCCTCTTGTGATCGTAGCAATTGCTCTGGAAATGTATGCCTGTTTTTCAGCCACGGTTTCCTCCAAGCAGTTGCTATTCTCCACGATAAGACTATACTGCGAAGAGCCAATGTGCATTTGAGGAATGAAAGTCTGGCGAAGGTGTGCCCAATTTGTTCGCAACAAACTCTATTAACCGGTCGTTCGGCGAGTAATCGAGGTATAGAAGTGTACGTTTCAGGGTGATCCCGGTTTTTGGGAAGATCACCACCCCAACCAGAATTTGCTTGAGCGCAGCGAAGCTACCTGGCGTGGGTGGGGTCGAGTGATCTTAAAGGAGGCGACGGCGGAGCATAGGATGGGGAACTGAAAATGAAAACCAGGCTCGAAATGTGTACCCTACTATATATAAATGGGAACCAGTGAAGTGGGAGAGTCCTGTGAAGGGGATGGGGGACCGGTAAAGGGGGGACCAGTGAAGGTGGACCAGTAACAGGAAGGGGATCAGTGGAAGGAACCTGTAAGGGCGGACCAGTACTTTTTCTCACTATCGTCCAACGTGTATGTGACAGGACAATGACTTCGGGAATCGAAGGATTATTATTGCCGTCGGATATTTAGCGGTATAGAGCTCTCACAAGATTATCACAATCTGTTCCTCACCACGTAGAGAATGTGCACTTCGGAGAATAAAGGTCCCCACACGCTTCTGCGGCAACGCTGAGGCCCTATCCGCTAGGATTCTCTCCACATAAGTGACTACTTATATAATAAATAAATAAAATGCAATAAATATCCTTAACGATAGAGCAGGGACGCAGAGTTCGCCGCCGGCGGCGTCCCTGCATTATTCCTTAATAATAGCGGCGAGCGGAGTTGCCGCAGAAGTGTGTGGGAGCCTAAAATCGGCGTAAGTGCGATAGGGGATGGATAAGCTTCATAGGAGCAGTTTTCAAGATTGTGCCCTACTGTCCCGCTTTCCTCTAGAACCAGTTTTTCACTGTAACGCGAATAAGAAGGCCTAGACGTGGTGTTCTATTCTCGAGGTTTGGGGGTGAAGCTCCCAACCAGACGTTTGGCGGCCTTAGGCCGCTGAACGTCTGGTTGTCCCATGATCAAGGATTGCATCTGCTTCAGTACGATGAAGAGATCGCTGTTTCTGACTTCGCATGAAGTCCGCATCTGCAGAGAAGCGCACGCCTCGAAATTGAACAGTTGTGTTATTTCCCGTTCCCGGCAAGTCTTTTCGCGACTGAGACAGCCTCCAAGAAGAGCTGCTAGAATAGGTAGTCGTGAATGACGCTACAATTGGACAGTCACCCGCTCATTCACCTTCCTGGTACAAAACACGTGACAATGGGGCAGAAAATATCGGTGGTGCAGATATGCAACGCATAAGCCTAACAACGAATAGGATCACTCTGCAGTTCTCTACCTTCAACACGGGGAAGGCTACCTAGTGCGCACTCGCGTTCCTAGAAGTGACCCCTTGAACTAAAAGTGCTTCCCAGTTCAATCGCCGGATATCAACAGAACAATAACCCAGGGTTGTACCCTTGACAAGGTCAATTCTCGCTGCAACAAAAAAATGGCGCGCCTGTATTTCTAAGAAAACGTTCTCTACCCGGTTAGTTAAGCAGAGCATAATTTAGGTTGGGGAATTTAAGATCCATCACGCATTCCTCTTCTAATACATGTAATGGCGCAGCCATGACTACGCGACTTACACCTGAATCAATCTTTTGTCTAATGAGGTGGCCTCTGATAATTTTTTTTTAATCCGTGAGGGAGTGTAGGGCGCAAATAGGGCACAAGGGAGGGGGGCTCACCATGTAGGACAGCCCTACAAAACGGCTTGTGCTTCTTGAAACCGGTTTTTTTTTTGCAGCACTGGTGTGCCCGATCCCTACAGTGACTGATTGTGAAGTAGGCCATTCCTCATAACTGTTCCTACACATGCCTTCCTGCTAGGCGTACAACCACTGAGTAGGGGTGGCACACACCTAGGACCCTATTGGCGCCGAGTGTAGCGCAGTCGAAAAAAGGTTCAGCTCTCACGGCATCCAAAAGCGACTCATAGTCACGGTTCCTCACAGGTCTACCGAGCCGCATTTCATCCTACGTGTAGGTGAATTGCTAGTGTTTGGGAGTATAAAACACTGACTTGCCTACACATGAGAAGTGAGAACTAATCACTCTGTAGTGTTTCATCACCAACCCGCAGAGTACGAGCATGGCACACTCGAAACAAATGATTTCGTTCACCCCTGCTTTTATTCTTACCATTATCCTATTATTTGCGCTCACTGAGGGATCTATACAACCACAAAAATATAGACCACGGAAAGGAAATTAGCCGACAGAGGGAGGAATATATGGACCTTTCACTAATTAGCTACGCTAAATTAGCAGGGTGCAGCATCGGTACAATGAACACGCGTTCAATTATAACCTAATTCAAGCTCGATACAGTCGCTGTTCGCTTCAGTGATCTGCTGGTGCATAGCACATAAACTAGCCAGCCAGCCAAAGTTGACGGATGTACACCACATCGCTTGCAGTCAGGCCCTTAACAGTGAGTTCCTCTCTACGAGTAGAGGGGATGGGACAGGGAGGAGAGCAATCTGGAGCAGTCGTTGCAGCCGGTCGAGTGCGTCTTCATCTTCCTCGTGTTTCTGTGCGGCACCAGCGCAGTGGGTCTCGGATGCTATTTCACCTACATGACAAGGCACGGAAAAAGTCGTATGTTCGAGGAGCGCGTCTCGGCTACGAGCAAAGGTATTACCTACCGCAGACTTATTTCTCTAAAGGCGGTCCCCTTATTCGAAAAGTATTCGGCCTTCACCACGACCTCACGGTGTGCGTTGCGTGCGGAGAAAATGCCGCGACTAAGGGAGAAAATGCCAGGGTCAACGTACAGAACACCAAAACTTATAGCGTAGTTGTAAAGTATAGATAAAGCACATATTACACCAGAATATTGTGATCTGATAACTAGCAAAAGTGCAATGATACAGCAAAAAATGTGGGCGGTAAACGCCATTAAGGAAACTCGGAATAAGCTCGAAGCTGTTGGGAAAACCGTTCAACAAAGAGTCAACCGGATACACCGTTAATCTAATACATCGGTAATCTAACTTCCGTAGTGTTCCAATCAAATTTAAGCTTCACTAAGAAACAGGATCGAGAAAGGATTCATGCACGAAAAATGCTCCGCATTTCAAAACAAGAGAGCTCGACAGATTTGTGTTAAGAGACTGCGCCGTAAGGCAACTGAAACGCATAGAACGGTGTCGTTTCAAGGTTTTTTGTAAAACCTTTCATGTAGCAACAAACCATTTATTCTCGTATTTTAATTCTTTATGCAGTTATGTGGAAATTCTTGAAGAAGAAAAAACAAGGTCAAGGTTCTCAATCTTACTTAAAAGAAAAATTCAGTACCAAGAGAAACTTCAATAGAAAAGTACAGAAAACAATACCAGTGTTGTTCGGAGGAAGAACTACTTCAAAAGCGTGAAAGGAAAGGAGGTGTCGAAATATGTATCTAACATTACCTATGACGGTAGTAGGGTGCAGCCTCTCCGGACAAATTCCGTTCCAACATCGTCTCTAGTAATTGTCGCGGTATCATCCCGTACCAATGGTCAATACCCTAGCCATGGTTTTTGTTTTAGAATCATCAAAATGTGCTAAAAACACAGCGCCAATATTTTTATTAACGGCTCTTTCAATTTTTACTCTCTCACCGTACTCTGGCTTACCAATGCCTTGTACTAATTGTATTCGAGCAGAGACTGATGTAGACGAAGGCGTCGTGCACGTGGAACAATTCCTGACTACCCACTGTTTCACAGAAACTTTAGCGGAGCTCCTGGGCTGACAGTAGTGACCAAGAAGAGGATCTGCTATGAAGGAACTCTTAACTAAAATGGATGAGTACACCGTCACATTGCAAAAATGCGCAAAAACTCTTTTTATCTTTACAGCAGCAGGGGCTCCATATCTTGCTCGGTCAAACATTTTCCTGCATCGGCAGCCACTGCATTCATAGACGGAAACAGCATGGTTGTTTTTCCTTTTCATAGTGTATTCGTATCTTTACCCTCAATCATGCAATCAAGTTCAAATATAGCAATAGATCTACACCCTTTTTGAAAAGGACTAAACTTAGCTGTTGTAAGTTCGTACGACATTTCCTGAACTTTAAGTGATAGAAAATGACCACACTGCTCTTTTTGAGTATGCGGATGAGACACTCTCACGTCTCCAGTTGTCACGCCCTTCACAGGCCCTCTCCCCTCTCCATGACGGAATAAGAAAATACCGTATCCTTCGTGATATGGCTACCATGCGCTTTGTTGAACGGGTTTGATCGCGCTATCGACAATCGCTCAGTAGCAGCGGGCATTTTCTCTCATGGCTGCCGGCACCGAAACAGACGCGGTGCGGTTCGGGCATTTTCTCTCGTAATCGCCTCTGTCCTGGGTTGGAGGAGTGTGAGAGGGAAGTGTGGGGGAAGGATTGTAGTCCTGAAACGTGCCTGGGGATTTAGAAGGCGTGCCGAAGACGTCGTCCAACGTGCGTGGGGGTTCAGATGACGTGACTAAGACGTCGCCTAATGTGCGTGAGGGTTTAGAAGACGTGCCGAAGACGTGGGATAACAATCATTATCGATCGGTATTATCGATTTTCCCTCGGATTTAACTGATCGGGAATGGGGTGCGATGATTTGAATACGATCGTCGACGTAAGGGCCTCTGCAGAGTCTCGCGGCAGCACCCCGAGAACTCGTCCATATCGCTCCCGCCGCAGTGGGACCCGCACTGCCACTGTAGTGGAAGCCGCGGCGCGGACGAGTTGTCGCGGAGCCGCCGCACGCAAGGGTCCTCGAGGGCTGCCGCAGTTAACGGCGGCTCTCGCCCGCAGTGCCAGGAGCCGCGGGTGAGACCCGCCGGAGACCGAATAGGAAGCTTGAAGGGAATTGGGTTTTCTTTTGTTTCCAACCGATGTGTATATATAAACTGCACAAAAACCGATAATTAATACAATTTAAAGCGGAAAATATAAAATTACACTTTTTCTTCTTCCAAAATGCTTCGTTTCACCACCTATGTATTTTCAGGCGAACCTTTTTGTTATAACTCCCTCCCGGTGTTATAACAAAAAAGGTTATACATTCTAAACACTCAATAGACAAAAAGGTTACACACTCTTAAAGGAATAGGAAAAATAGTTAAAGCTAAGAGGTACTCAATAGAAAGCAGCATAACACTAAACTGTCAATCCATTCTGATTGTAGCGTAATCAACATTTGGTAGCACAAAATCCTCCGACATTTAAGAGTGTATAACCTTTTTTGTTATTACACCTTTCCGGTGATATAACATAAAGGGTTATATACTCTTAAAACAACGAGAAAATTGGTTGAAGCCAAGAGGTGCTCAACATCACAGCAGCAGCAACAACAGGACACTAATACTAGAAGATGCAGTGGTAAGAAATCTTAAGAAACTTTCAAACGAACAGGAAAATAATCTAATGCCGCCGAAATCCATTCTGTATTTCTCCGTTCCTCCCGGCGAAAGTACGCAGTATTGCGTACAGTAACCCTCGCGGGGCCGCACCACCCGCCGCTGTCATGGCGGGTCCGCGGCACTGGCAAGACTCTGCTGACGACCTAAGACGTTTACAGCAGGGGAAGGCAACCAATATCGATAGATATTGTCGATTTTCTCTCAGATTTAACCGATCGGGTGGGAATTACGTGATTATCATCGTCGACGGAAAGCCTTCATAGTAGGGATAGGAAATCAATATAAATTGATATTACCGATCTCCTGACCGGTGATTTCGGTTTTCTCCCAGATTTTGCGGAATGGTACTGGAGACGCGCGAGTGTTGTGGCCTACGGGGCGCTTCACAGCAGGTGAATGGTTTCGACCGGGAGGCCAATAAAAACCGATATTGATGATTGTAGCATGAAATTGACGTTCTTTGTGTTTGTCTGGTTAGGCAATTCATACCGGTTCAGCGTGGAGAAAATTCTGTTCAACATAGTAATGAAAGCGGTGGGAATCCTCCGTTCTGACACAAAAGCTTTTCGGCGCGTGACCAACATCGAACAGACGCTCATACCTATCGAGAATGTCGACCTTTGCCTGAGGTTGACCGCATGAGTGAAAGTGCCTGCAGTCAATTTGTCGCTGGAGCAAAGTGTGAGAGAATGCCGTGTGGCTTCAGGAGTGTTGCCGAACAACCTAAGGCCTATGACGTACCACCGGCAACGAGTCGCGGCAACAGTGTTGCGTGTTGCTGCTGTACGAACTGCGTAGTTACTCGCGCAACACTGTCGCTAGTGGTATGCCATAGTGTCATTGGGAACGCGGTGCAAACGCGGAACTCCGGTCGTCCACCGTAGCATTTTCCTTTCCACTACACTGACGCGGTTCGCAATTTCCTTAGTGACGGGCCAGCACTCAGCGCCGTACGTCGCTACTGAGCGGACGACTGTTCTATAAGCCTTTGATTGATTATTTATTATATTTCTTGTTATATAAGTTGTTATTAATATAAAGACTAAATTCGAGTTTGAGCAACCAAGATCACGTTTCGCCGATTTTTTAAAATTTTAAATCATTTCAAAATACACCTACGCGATTAAAAATTTGAATTTTATCACACTTGATGATAAGGGTTCACTGTAAAAAAACTACCATAAGCCTGACTTTGTAGGGGACTTCGTTCGAAAATGTGAAAACGCATAGGCACTGACCGATAGTGTATTTCTTCAATTCTGACCGCTTCTGCTGTTCCTAGATTTACAAGCACGGAAACAGAAGTTATGCTACCATCCCACTAGACAATGCAGACGAGTGCGCTGCATAATATTAGGTTGCCCGGAAAGTTCTCAGCGTCTTGAATGCTTCGCCTTGAACTACCATAACTTCTCAAATGTTATCGGATTTAGGCGCCTTTTATACTCGCGCCGCTGCGCGGCGCGGCGTTATGTCTGATATAGCTATCGATTTTTCGAGCCGCCCGGCGCCGCCGCATCACTTTAAGGCCTTTGTCATACCATCGCTCACCCCGAGCGACGCCTAATGATATGCACCTATATCGATTCCATCGCGCCGCCCGATCGATATGGGTGCATATCATTAGGCGTCGCTCGGGGTGAGCGATGGTATGACAAAGGCCTAATACTCAGAAGCTCCAAAACACCACATTTGACGGAATTTTGGATTACGGTATTCGGCGAATCCGGCCGCGGGAGGGAAGGGCGTGGCGTGGCACGATCACCTGCGGCAGACTCGGTGTGGAGAGGGAGATTTCACACTGGAATGGACCATTTTGCCATGGCTGTTTTGTTTTGGCTTCCCAACCAACACCAACGAAAAGGGTGTAGCAAAGTGATGGCACTACTGTACTTTTAGGATTCCAGAGGTAGAGAATAGATCGGAAAAAAGTTTTCAACCAAACTTCGCCCGGGGGGGGGGGGTTAAAGTGTTGATCACGAATAGGACATCCTTTTTCGAAATTGATTACGGTAGGTTCGGACTGTCGAGATCATAATCACCGATTTCACCAAACTTCGCCTAGGGGCTATTTGGGGTGCAGATCACGAATCTAACATCCATTTTTTATATCACGCTGGAGTTCGGGCAAAATCCGTGACCATGACCTTGGTCCCCCTACCTACTGTAACCTAGAAAAGAAATGGAGATCTGTAGACATTGGAGGGCAGTCGTTCGGTACACCGCGCTGCCCGCCGCCCACTTCCCACCCTGCTCGCGCCGCCCTATTTGGACAAGTTTGCTGCGCCCGAAACCGTCGTTAATTGGCGTGACGTCGTCCAAAAACCTAACAGCCGATAGGAGACGATTGGGAAGCGCATCTCGGGGAACTCTGAAGTCATTTTCCAGTCGGCTCGGTTAAGGAGACAGTTGAGGGAAGGAGAACGTCGCTCTTTCTCTCAAGATTCTTTCAAATTTCACCACCTTTCCTTAAATTTTCGCCTCAACTAGAGACTATGGGTGATTCCGGTCAGCAGTCCTGCATTGAAGGCTCATCCGTTATTGTGCGCAAAACCGGCTCACCGTCCTCTCTTTCCAATGATCAGACAATTCTCCTTGTGTTGAAGAACTTTCTAGTGCATGGTCGCGTTGTTGTCATGGCATATATCGCTAGGATGTTGCTGTACTTGTCGGAAAATGCGGATGACGCCTCAGTACCGAGCAATTTGGCGAGACCTGAAGACAGCCTTGGCCCTGCAGCTGACAAATATGGTGAACAAGATTCCAACTCTTGTCTCAAGAACGGAATCAGTTCAGGATAGAGCTGCAGGACCAAGGGAAGTGAATAGAAATGCGATGCTTCCATGTGAAGGCAGGGACCCGGACATCCTGTCCTCGGCGCCCTCCTCACCCCGCCCCTTTCTAAGGGCGGTGTATCCAACGACTCTCCGCCGCAGGCATTCCCGAAGTTTCACCTACTACGCTAAAGATATGTTTAGTGCACAACGACACCAGAGTGGTCACATAGGAGAGAATTCTGACTGATTCTCGACGATGAGTGCCTTCCAGCAATTTTACTTTTATACCCGATCATGTTGCAAAATAAAGGGTTGTTCAGTGCCATATGCATTGCAGGGGATTCGGCTCAATACCACACCGACCATTTTCAATCGTAGGTTGAGCGGACGACTTCGATCCCTGCCTTAAGAAAGGATTCATCACTCCCACAGAAAACCTACCACTAACATTAGCAAGATGCATCCGCTGATTAGCCGAACGAATTCTTTCTGTTTTGGTTCTCCAATGACGCATTGACAATCTCATTCGTCATCCTTGGCTCACGGACGGTGGTAAGCAGAAGCTCGTGGCCATGACGTCCCCGCCGCTGGCGGCGAGCTCTGCGTCTCTGCCTTATGATGAAGGATAGGGCAGCGGCAATGCCGCAGAAGTCTGCGGGGGCCTTAACTCTAGTCGCGCAGCGGCGTCGCGCGACTGGCCGCGCCCAAAATTGACGCGCCGCTCTGCGGCGGGAATATAAAAGGCGCGTTAGGCCAGAGTTATACTCCCGCGGGAGCATCCGCGGAAGGGCGGGAATCGCGCCGAGACTCCTCACCTGGCCAATCGCCGCGCCTCGCCACGCCCGCCTCCGCCGTGCACCATTGGTCCGCAGACGTTCCGCGGATGCTCCCGCGGGAGTATAACAGATGCCTTAGTTGAAATAAGCACCGTTCGAATCAGCACACTTTTGCCAACGGGCCACCATCGACTTATTCCATGAGCGAAAAAATTAGTGGGTCGAGATTTGACAAAATCCACGAGAGCCGTTTTGGCTTGGTCCTGACTGGTGATGGTTTTACCAGCGAGAAAGTTCTGAAACTGTTTGAAAGCTGGTAGTCGGTTGGTGAGAGGTCTGAAGAATATGGCGGGTGAGACAGAACTTCAACCCTTAATTCGTTCAATCTTCGAATAGCGATATGTGACACGTCTAGGCCGGCGTTATCGTGCAAAAGAATAGGGCTCTCCTGTCGACCAACGCTGGCTGAAGTTGACGCAATTTTCGGTGCATTTCGTCGCTTTCCTTACAGTAGGACTCTGGTGTGATCGTTTGGCCTATAGCCAAAAAGTTGTAATGGATCACACCAGCCACCGACCACCACACAGTGACCTTTTGTTGGTGGAAGTTCGCCTTTGGTAAATGCAAGGGTGTTCGTCGGCGTCCAACCACTGTCCGGAGCGTTTCCTGATGTCATACAGAATTCACTTTTCATCACAAGTGATGATTCGATATAAATCTAGTCAGTTTTGTTGCGTAAAAGTAGAGAAGAACAAATCTCGAAACGTGAGAATTTTCGCCGTTCACTCAACTCGTGCAGCATCCACTTTTCGAGCTCCTTCACCTTCCCAAGGCGTTTCAAAGCACCCGCAACAGCAGTTTCACTGACGTCTAGCTCTTCCGCGACCCCTCGAACTGTTTGGGACGGTTCAGCTTCCACCAATACCTTCAACTCGTCGTCCAGGATTGCGCTAGGTCGATCGCTGCGGAAGTAGTCTTCGAGGATGAAATCTCCGGTCCGAAATTTACTGAAGCGCTGGCGGACAGTGCTTCTTCCAACACTATAAGGCCTCCTAACTTGATGGTTCTGTCGAGCTTTCTCGGCTGCGGATTGATCCAATTTGAAGTTGAAATGAAATATCGTGCGGAATTATCCCTTCGACATACGTCAATAAGCCCTTCACAACAGAATTATAAAAACAACACTGAAACATAAAGTATTCAGTCAGACAGAGAGAAAAATTCTGTACACAAAGTAGCATCAAAGCGCAATGCAAGTCGAATTTTTACTTAATCATATACGAATGAAAAATAGCAACATGATATGCTGAGAACTTTCCGGACAACCTATTTTCCTATAAGACACTACCAAATTGTTTAACTTCCAGCAGGTCAGGATACACCTAGAAAGAGGTTGATGTCAAATGATAAGAATTTTGTAGTTATTTAAACAGTGGAGTTAGTTGTACTTTAGACACTGCAAAGGTAAATTTTTAAAAGAAATTTTCACTGAAAGGGGATAACTTTAACTTGGTTTGCCGATGTCTACTTAAAATTTAGATAAGTTTTACATGGTTCGCAAAACGTCCGTTTTGTTTACACCAAGTTGTCTGGGTTCAGACTAAAGGGTGTTCAGCCTAAAATGGAGTGTTCGGGGCGTAGTGGCAGTGGAATATTTTATCTGACCTGTCACTGTTTGAAGCGCACTCCGGCTCCATTCCACTCACTGAGTTTCAAGACCGGTAGCGCCGGCTACCAGTGACACGTCACGATAGCGAAGGACTAGCAAGACTGAACGATTTCCGCCCTACAGATCGAACCATAGTCACTTCAGCAGCACATGCATTCAGGCTGCTGCCAGCCCGGTGAGCATGGCAGACATCCATAGTCGGGGAATGTAACCTTACGGGACCTCTACGACTCAAAAATACAATCATCTACTCCAGCAAATACGGAACCAGATACAGCGCTTATCCACCTCCAGATCCGTTTCAACCAACGCTCTTCAACGGAACCTCTTGCCGACGTGGTTGCCCTAACCTCATACACATCTTTAATCTAAATAGGATTTTGCCTGAACGCAGAATTACCATTCGTTTCTCGCTGCTATTTGAGCTTCAATATCTATGAAACGGTCGCGGGAAACCGTGAACCGAACACCGTTGGCAACCAATGCGGAACGTCTGCAAATTCTCATCAATGAACGAACGGTGCCATTAAATCATCCAAAAAAAAGCTAATTGGAATGAGAAACTGATCGCTGTAAACGACTTCAACAGTCGTACACCACCTATATATGTGCATACTAATGCGAAGTGAATCAAAATTCTACGGGGACACTAATCGATGAAGAGGGGTCTACCATACCTCAAATATTCAAATAGCTACACTCTGCTGGGAGATTAGGGCTTGGTGTCTTGCAGGAGCCGATTATCCTTCTCTTCTAGTCCTTGCAGTTCTACAACTAGCGCACTGTTAGTACTACTTGATACGCAAGCAGCGCGCCTAAACGGCACTCATTGCGCCCCGCACCAGAGTTATCATCTCGTAAACAGCACGCCGTCATGTACAGTGCTTGGAACCCTACTATAATTGAGTTAGAGCGTGTGTCACGTTTTCTGCCACAGAGAGGTAGAACCAAAGCCGCCGTGGCGCCTTCGACACCACGGCGTACCCCAGCCGGTTGTCAGTCTGAGCTCAAAATGGATGACTGTTAGCGAATCCATAGCCTTGGCAGCCGATTATAAAAGTTCATGATACATCAAGCGGACATCGTGTCAGGGTATAGATTGGGATAATGCGCCGAGCGCAGCGCCTGTGAAGACGTACCACAGGCGTCGCACAGCGTGGGCCCTATTCTGGAGACGTGCCACGGACGTCCTGCAAAATGCGTCCGAAGCAATTACTGCAGAAATCGGTTGAGTATTATACTGCCGCTGGCCATTAGACGGTACCGACCATGCGACCAATATCGATTGATTTTCATGCTTATGTTTACCTTTTTTGTTTATGCACTGGGCACGTCTGATTGGGGATCCGACGACCCGATGCATATTAATAAGATGGGACGGAATTTATCGTAGCGGGGAGGCACTTCACTTAGCTTTTTTGACGACAGATGGACGCAATCGTGGGTCTGCTGGTCCATCTATATCTCTTCACATAGAGAACGGCACTTCGCGAGTTCAAGCGGCTGGGTGGACAAGCTTCCTAGAAGCTACTTTGAAGACCCTTCCCATCCATAACTCCGTGTAGTATGTATGAGCAGTTTTTCACGTAATGAAGGTAAGAATGGCTGAAGAAAAACGTGAGATGGCCAACGTGTTCTGTTTCCGGGGTTTAGGGGCAAAGCCAGACATTTGGCGGCTTCTAGGCAGCTAACCGTCTGGTTCATAAAGACTTTGGGAGAGCCGGCGAACAATACTGCGCTGTCCTCTCGGTTCTGACACACAGCACTCTTATCACTCTAAGACCGCTCATAAAAGTCAGAACAAACCTCTCATTAGCTGTCATCTGCCCCCACCAATATGAATGGCCCGACTTCCCAATAATACGCAACCAAAGGCTTATAGTTAAAAGGGAATGCTAACTGCAAAAGTGAACACTCAGAACACTTCTGAGAATTCTGCCTAACCCAGGGGTCAAGACTGAAACCTATACAGTTCCTTTCAGAGGCCACCGAAGGAAAGGATCGAGCTCAGGTAAAGGGAAACTTGTACGCGAGCCCTTCTAACAGCACGTCATCGCAGGAGGAAACTTTAACCAACCCGGCTATATGCAGCAAGACGAAACTGATCACACCAACCACCTCTGTGTTGAGGTGGTCGCAGCGCTGCTCTCTCGCCCGATCCAGTGCTTCGAGAACGCGGAAGAGCTCAGCAAGAAGTCCATCCATCGCCACCTCTCAGGACAGTTGCTCGAACACAGCTACCCTCGACGAAAAGTCACGACGGAGCATCATCAAGAAGACTGCTTGATAAAGTTGTGAAAACTATGGATGCAGTGCACCTTCCCCAAATGACAGCGGAAAAGCAATACAATGCACAAGAGAAGCTTCGCACTGTGAGCAGGTTGAGGTTAGAACAACAGAGAAGTGGTAGCTTCGCCATCCAAAGCGGCAACTGCGCGACAGTGGTCGTACTCTCTTGACGACCGCTCTGTAGATCTTCGACTTAAGGCGTACTCGTATCTTCCTGTCGCATAAAACGCTTGTCCCGAGAAGAGCTATGAAAACCCCAAGCGCTGCATAAAATGCGCTGCCATGGTTGATGATAGCGCCGACGGCCCAGCTTTGGTTTCGCTTACAAGCTGACACGTCGCTTTCACTTTCCCCAAAAATATAAATTTCTATGTGAAAAATGACAATGTTTCACATACATCTTTGCAGGAGCACAGGTTGGTGCTTGAGTATTTGCAAAATGATATACATTACCCATGGCCTCTCCGCCGAAAGATCAGAATAGGTAAAGATGTTACGTGCCTATAACGGAGGCAACGAAAAACGGCTACAGTATTCAACTCCACCACGTGGGCGAATTTAGATCTGCGGGTAAATGCAGGATCGCTAACCTCGCTTTCCACTTCGGTGGATCACGAGAAAGCCCAATGGATCAACTGGCAAAAAATCCAAACGAAACATACAAGTCTGCTCCAGCCGCGTAGGTAAGGAAACCGCAGTTCCATTATCGTTACTGGCTTGACACTGGTAGGTGCCGGCATCGGCTTCATCGAGTTTCGTGAAAACGAGTGTTCCTAAAAGCCAGGAGTTGAGAGCTGCGAGTGGTGCGGAGCTGAGAGCTACAGACGAATGACGTCAAAAGCGTTTTTGTGGAGGACCAACACATATCGGCCAAGCCGTGTAAATTGAGCAGGGTGGCAACTAAGACCTCGCCGAATGTTAGCAAGAAACTCCTTATTATTATCTTCCTGCTTCCTTCAGTATTACGTTGAAGATAAATACTGGCAGTCTAGGAGAAGCATTCAGAAACGCACTTCCAGAAACCTCATGAATAGCATCGAATATCAAAGGAACCGACGGGAACACCAACCTTCGCCCTGCTTCTGAACCACCTTGTCCAAGTACATGTCAACCAAGAACGGCTTTCCATCCTTTGTCCAGCGATACCTTAATTGGAATGATTAAGACACTCGGAACGCAATACTACATATTAGACCAGATCGAATGCTTTCGCCATTTTCGACTTTTAAATTTAACTGAGCACAACGTTGGTCGGACTTGCATAGGCACTTTAATTAGATCTAAATAGAACAGTTACATTCGAAATAACTCTGACAATGAAAGCCGCTGGTAAGGCCTTTACACAATGGGGCAGTTAGATTTCATGAACTATCAGTAACCATATCCGACATGCTCTTGTACAGTCAAATCTGCTCTCTAGAAATTTTCTAAGAAATCCGAAAACAATCCGAAGGCGAGATTCACAACGTTTAACTGCATTTCTTATGGATGAATCTAATGATGTGTTACTTGGAGTTGCAGCTCAAATGAGTAATAGCTCTTCCACCAGAACAGGACACGTTAGCAAATGGCATTCATACTTTGTTCTCAGGTTTGGTATAAAATCCTTTATTGCGACCGACGTTTCGAGGGCCTCGTCTTTCTCAAGATCTGAAAGAAGCTCGAAATGTTTGGTTCTGCAGAATTCATTGGTTCAGAAACGTCGCGTCTACCCTTACACGAACAACATGCTCTTAAGTGTTAAGAAGAGAGGGCACATCCGCGCCAACTCACCGTTATCCCACCAGCGCCAAAAAACCGGCTCAACTGGTCGCCATGGTGCAAGTGAGGCATACCGGTTCGCTCAAATATACTGCTCCGAGTACGCTAGGTTTGAGAACGTACGCGAAACAGTATACGACATCTCACAGCTCGCACAAAGGGATAGAAGGCCAGAGTTCACTGGTAATGGAGATGCACTCGTTGTTGTTGTTTGTGGGTAGATTGCGTTCGTGAATCCAGAACGCCTCATGAGCCCTTCGGGTCCCTATTTCGTCTTCATGATACAACACTGTGCATTTCACATTAAAATCGTCACCGGAATGCGAACTGCTGTACAACTTAACGGAACGCTGACACTTTGCTCTGACAACCGGCTGGTCATCGCAAGGCTGAAAAAAATACACTCAGAACACAAACAAAAACGGTGCCCATGCAAAGAACCCTAGGAGGTGTTCCACCTACCACACCTACGTGAAATTTGGCCACATCCCGGAGTTCCTTCCCTAGCTCAGTCCGCGCCCTCCTCGGCGTCAGCGTACCATCTGCCTCATAAGAATCCAAAACTCGTAGAAGTGCTACCTCGCAGAAGTTTCGTTCCCCGAAGTGTCTTACTAACACTGACCTTTATACTTTTGAGTCTCATCGACTGGCCCATTCTCACTATGTCAAAAATTTCCTGCAGTACCTACAATTCGAAGGGAATGTACATGTTCTGCATTTCAACGCGCTCTATGAGCCAAATTAGTTCGGTGGCCATATGCGGTTTAGCCAACAACAACAAAAAGAGGAATGGCCTAGAATGACAAATATTCATTATTAAGGAAAAGTGGTCACAAGAAGCTTTTTCTTAAATTACACCTTTGAAATCTGAGAAACTTGAGCTAATGGAATACCGAGGTTCGAAATTCTCCATTTGTCTATGACAAAACTACATATTCCTCGTGTTGTTTCTATTTGTGGCCAAACTACTTTACCGGATTGATGCCTTGTGAAAAGCTATCGCTAAAGAGAGCTAAGGGTATCGCAAACTTACCCTCCTTGGGGTACACGATGCAGGTGTTCTGCATTCCAAGTTGCATCGAGCTACAATCTCTTACACTGCTAACCAGATGTGAACAACAAGATTTCTGCAACCACCAATTTCTTTTCTGCAACCACCAAAACCAGGGTCACTAAAAACAGCTAGGGGTGGTGATTACGGAGATGGGGGTCAAAATTGCGAAAAGATACTCCTGAACGAGCTCTGACCTGCCGATGTTCAGGGGTTCACTGTGGGCTCGCCGCGCTAAAGAGTCGTTGTGAGAACTGTGAGGAGTCAGGACTGGTAAGAGCGATCGGTAAGAGCGGGAGTGAGGTCGTAGGAGCGATTCCCATGCATGCGATTTTTTTTGCACATCATGATTCATCTTCGAAATGACACTTTATTCCGAATTATACCACGTGCTTAATTAAACACTTGGCAACAAAATAAGACAACATGACCCAAAACCTGCATAAAAATTTGTGGCAGATGTTTTGTGGCCCTAGGTTTTTGAAAAAAGAAAAACCATGAATATTTCAAAAAGCAACTTTTTTTAAAATATTCGTGGTCTACGCAGGATCCACTGATGATCACCCAGGTGCATTTGTCACTTCTGGTGAATATCTGACCTCTGCACCATTGACTGTTTTGTTGTGGTTGTAGGGAGGCTGCATGTATAGGATGTGCAGCGTATGAGCAACTTGTTTGCCTTTTCGCCTTGTTTCAATGCTAACCTTGTTAGGAACACTCCCAGTTCTTCAAGATAACGTTTTTACTCTATCTGTGCTAAAATAATGCCACCATAACAGTTTGTTGCATTCAAACATCGCTACAAACGTCTGTGAGGCCTTTGTCATACCATCGCTCACCCCGAGCGACGCCTAATGATATGCTCCCATACCAATCGGGCGGCGCGATAGGATCGATATGGGTGCATATCATTAGGCGTCGCTCGGGGTGAGCGATGGTATGACAAAGGCCTGATGGTCGTTACCGTTACCAACTATTTAATCAAACACGTGTCATAATTCAAACTAATATGTCATCCTACTATATATAATCGGCTAATGTCACGTGTCCGTCACGGAGCTGGGGGACTGAAGCCGAAAGATGCCTACTTCAGTGCGTCGTATGCCAGTCGGGCTTTCTTCGAGCTTAACCGTGGGCGATTGCTGGCGAACTATATCCTTCGCGGCGGATCACCCAAGCTTACGATATATTCAACGAGCAACGTGTCAGAGTATGAATGGGGATCGAGTGCAGAGCGTGGGGATTCAAGAGGCGTGCCCTAGACGTCGTTCAGCCTGCGTCTGGATTCCGAAGACGTGCTGAAGACGTCGTCCGACTTGCGTAGGGATTCAAAAGACGTGCTGAAGACGTCGTCTAACGTGCGTAGGTATTTAGAAGTACTTCGCTAGACGTCGTGAGTCAAGACTCAGAAGACCTGCGCTAGACGTCGTCCAACGTGCGTAGGGATTCAAAAGACGTGCTGAAGATGTCGTTTAACGTGCGTAAGGTATCAGAAGACCTGCGCTAAACGTCATCCAACGAGCGTAGGATTCAGAAGACGTGCTGAAGATGTCGCTCAACGTACGAAGGGATTTAGAAGACAAGCTGAAGACGTCGTCCAACTTGCGTAGGGATTCCGAGTAAGGGTGACCAATAGGAGATGACCAACAAAGGGGGACCATTAGAGGGGGAGCGTGAATAAGGGAGGGGGACCAGCATTTCCCCGCAACATCGTTCAGTGCGTGTCGGATTTCTGAAGACGGCTTACAGAAGTCGTGGCACGTGGTGTGTCAGAGTGCAGGAGTGTCATAGACGTCGTGGCAAGGTAGTGACACGTGAAACGGTACTCAGTGTCACATGTGCGCGCTTGACTCTCACTCCGTTTCTTTGCCAGCACATAAGAAAGGAAGTATTTCGGAAGGGAGGGGGAGGGGTAGAGAGAGTGATCATGGGATTCGAAAAAGTATTATTGCCGTCGGACAGTAAGCGGTGTCGACCAATAACGATTAATTTTAATTATGATTTCACTGATTAAGCACCGGATTGGGACTCTCATTACCTGTTCCTCGACACGTAGAGAACGAGCGCTTCGGAGAATAAATCGCGAGCATGTGATGGAGGGTGGATGGACTTCATATGTGTAGTGAAAATTCTGCCCTACCATATCCCACTGCACTAATCTATATAGTAAAACCAGTTTTTTTTTTAACTGTAAGAAGACCTACAGAAGAAAGGAAGAAGATTGGGGTTGTTCTATTCCCGGGGTTTGGCAGCGAAGCCCCCAACCAGATGGGATGGGGTTGTTCTATTCTCGGGGTTTGGGGGCGAAGCACCCAACCAGACGTTTGGCGGCCGCTAGGCCGCTGCACGTCTGGTTTCAAAGATAAGTCATGATGTGCAGAACAGCTCACATACACGGGGATCGCTCCTACGACCTCACCCTCGACGAAGAAGAGCACTACCCCTAGGCCACCGCTTTCGCTTCCGGCCGCTCTTACCAGTCCTGATCCCTCACCGCTTGTATAACGGCTCTTTAGCATGGCCAGCCCACAGTGAACCATCTGAACTTCGACAGCTCAGAGCTCGTTCAGGAGTTTCTTTTCGCATTTTGATCCCCATATTTTTTAAACAAATAAATAAATATTCGTAACCAGCACTCCGAGCTCTGTCTAACGACCCAGGTCTCCACATGAAGTCCCATGGGAGGAAGAAATCGTTCCACAGTCAGAGACAGGCTGCTATTAATTAGGAGGGCGTTAACTTTTGCTCGGTAAACTTTCGATTTTCGAAACACTTTTGCGGTAAATGTGGTAAGTCGGTCAACCCAAGTTTCTTTCAACTGCAGTACGTCTCGTAACATCAGAGCTAAAAAGGACCTCTTCTTTATCAACACCTCTCCACACTCATAATATACCTTTGTCCTTGGGAAAAAATTTCGAATTTCGAATGATCGAATAATATTCGATTTTCAAAATTTCGAATTTCGAATGATCGAATAATATTCGATTTTCAAAATTTCGAATCTCGAATAATCGAATTTCGAATAGTCGAATATTCGAATAATCAAATGAACACTATTATTTACTGTCGTCACCCAATGGTTGACATTTAATTATTTTTGATTACCCACTGTGAAGGAAATGGATGGCTGCTCCATCCATTTCCTTTATGAGACCAAAGGACAATAACAGCGGTATAATGGCAATGAAGCACGCTTTGCTTCCCTAAGCATTCGTGCACCGAGAAGAGAGAAACACCTTGGGTAGGCAGAGCTAGATTGTTATAGGTCTTTCTCTATAGGTTGCTATCTTTCCTTATGTTATAGCGAAGCTTCCAGGTGGTAGAAGAATGATTATCATGGGCGGAGAAATGACACAAAGGCGATCTGGTGCAGAAAGGGAGCACTGGAGTCTCATGAATGGCATTCAGTTTGTGTTCTACCTCCGTTGAAGAGAAACGGACCCGTGTTGGAATCTAATATGCCAAGACACTACGACTTGGAAGTGTTAGAGCGAAAATGGGGATGGCTCACTTTCATAAAAAACGGAGTATGACTGGCTCTTGTACTCCATAGCCATTGCTTTTCCTCTCTTCTTCAACGTCTTTACTGGCAGAAAGCAGGAGCTTTCTAGGCCCCTGAAAGTTCTACCTCCCTACCGCAGCCCCTTCGGCTCTAATCGTTCCCTTGTTGTAACTGGGGTAGAAATACAAAACGAAGGTTCTCCCGTAGTATACTGAAGGTAAAAATATCTGTGTACATGCATAATCCTAATCACTTGCGATTCACGTGTATGGCCACAGCACGCTCGACGGCCGTTTACAAGGAAGCAGGTGCGCAGCGGAGGGCCGCGCTTGCAGCGCTTACTTCGCGACAACTCACAAGGGAGGTCAATGGACCTCCCGTGGGAATCTTATAAGTGAGCTATTGAGCACTGTGGGGGATTGTCCGAGAGGCACCCCAGTGGTTTGAAACTGAATGCAGCTAAGGGACATTTTATTTAACGAATTTACCGAATTTACCTTTTTAACGCAAAAATTTTTCGTGAAAAGTGGTCGTTAAAAATTTACCGAAAAAATTTAACGCACACCTCTGCTGCCCATCGCCTCCCCACCACTCTCTGCTAATCGAAGGTTTAGGGACTTGTACTCTCACAACTCCGGAGATCGAAAGCAGGTTTCGCCCAAACGTCGTCTAGAGGGCTAATTGAGGTGCTGATCGCAAATCTAGTAAACGCTTTCGCGTGATCGCGTGATTCCACATTTTCATGAGTGATCAAGTTTATCAGTTTGAGTACATAGAATCGCTTTCTTCACCTACATATGTGATCAGACTTGCTTTCCAGTCTTCGACTTTGAGATGGAAAGTAGTGCACGAAAAATGGATAATTTAGAAAAAGAAATGACATATTCGTGGCAGCAGCCTAAATAATTTCCTAAGGCGAGGAAAGGACGAAATCAGTGGTCATGACAACTCCATCCTTACTCACGAACACACACTATGAAATATCGTAAGCGGCCAAATTGTCGAAATTGGATACCATATTCGTGCTCAGCATCCAAAATAACAGTACAGGCGATGTTTGGGCGACAAAAATCGACCTCCACTCCACTTTTGGAGTCACAATAGTACAACGCGGCCGGTTATTCTGCACCTTTTCTCGCACGTACTCACCGTCGCCTATTGTGGTCGACGGTAACACCGATCGCGTTTGCCAGCTTCGTGATCAGAACCTCAGTCAACCCTCAGGACAACATTTGTACGAAATTTTATTATCTTCTTACGAAGACATGGGGATTAACACAAGTACCTACGTTTGCAAAGCCCCCCCCCCTGTCAGTGCGGGACAGTGGCCGAGGAAGAATAGGCTGCAAGAAGACCAATAGAATAAGTTAATCATATATGTAAATTTTAATACTCAAACAGTTTTAAATTCAACGTCTAAACAACGAAGTAGAATTAGAAATAACCTGGGGTATACATGAACTCTAAATCACTCTGTACTATAACAAACACAAGTGGAAAACAACTAAAACAAGTAATAACTAAAACAATGGTAACAACAACACTAAACATGTCTTGTTTCGCCTCTGCCTTCATACAAAACATGTTTATAATTAGTCACCCCGAGGCTCGTCAGTGAAGAAGGTGACTAATTAATTTAGTTGTTAGTACTGTATTTGGTGTTATATGCAAATGCTACGAATACTACGGAGTACAATACTACGGAGTGGGTCAAAAATGATGCATTTTATAAGAGATGCTAAAATTAGTAAAATTTACAAGAGAAACGTTCTCTATAGGAACCTGAAGACTAATCAGCGCATCCCAGAGATGGACTGAAGCAGGTTTTTTTCAACACATTTCGATCATGTCCGTAAATATGGTTAAAATGAGAATATGTTCTACATTTACCAAAACGCACAGCAATCCGTAAACAACTTGCCTAGATTCGAACCTGGACCTCTCCCCGCTATCCACGCCCCGACTGCAGTGAGTGATTCATTTGACCTAATAAATTGTCAGATTTCTAACATCTAACTATAAATAAAGCTCTATAGCATCTGCATGTTAATTTCTCAGTATTTCAACGCCATTCAAGGCATCACTTTCGCCTTATCAGCCAGCACTGAAGTGCTACAGTTTTTTGTAATTTTTGACCTACCCAGATGCCCGCAGGACATTTGAAGACCACTGCGGTGCTTCTTAGACACACCCTTATAACAAGCAATAGGTCATTTTGGAAATCTCCACGGGAAGTTCATTGATTTCTCTTGTCAGATTACGTACACACAATTCGGCGCACTTTGAGCGACGCGCGAAACTCAAACATCGTTTTTTATCATAAGGTCAGACTCCCCTGGTTTTTGAAAAAGAGTGCCACTAACTTGTTAAGAGATTGATAAAGAATATTCGACTATTCGAATATTCGATATTCGAAGCCTTCGAATATTCGAATAAACGAATATTCGAATATTGGCCACTTTCGAATATTCGAATAAACGAATAATTCGAATATTGGACTTTCTCGAATATTCGAATAATCGAATAATTCGAATATTGGACTTTCTCGAATATTCGAATAATCGAATAATTCGAATATTGGACTTTTTTCGAATATTCGAATATTCGAAATTCGACTATTCGAAATTCGAAAAGGACAAAGGTATAACTCATAACCGTTTATGCCACTATATTTTCATCTTTTCAACAAATGACATTACTGTGCCTAGCATTGATAGGCTCCTAAAACAAGCAAAATAAGGAAGACTGATGCACCAAATGGGAACAATAAGGTATTACAAGCATCAAATTCCTGACAACGAAGGCAATCAATTTTGAGATCAGATCAAGAAATGGTTTCAGAACTAGGAAACAACATTAAAGCTGCACCTACTTGGAGGCACACTAACGGAGTGTTTACTTTCCAAACCAAGAGTTTTTGCCAGTGTTAGTGGCTTCACAAAGTCAAACCTACCTAAGTTGTGATAAACAGGATATTGCCGCCCTTCTGAGCGGTAACTCCAAATAACACATTTAAATTCATCCACAACAAACCTGTTAGATTTGAAAATGAAAACTGCGTTCGACTTTTTGTTAGCCAAATATATGCAGCTTTCCCATCGCTATTTCCTCGTACTTCTTGAACTGCTTGCTTAGAAATCTCACTGTGTAAAAAAAAGAGGTGCAAAATGGCTCAGACAGCTCAAGATCTCCAACTGCCCAAACGTTAACTAATTAAAGATTTCTGGTAGCTAACTTTATTGGCTGCGAAACTCAACGTGTAGAAGATTTTACCCGAACTAGAATGGACGGAAATGAACGGTCATCATTTGAATCGTATGACCGACCATTTGAAATTAGAAATCGAAAACGGCGAGAACTTTCCCTGCAACCTAATAGTAAATAGACCGTACAAATTCCTTCGTGGGCTCGTTTTCTAACATACATGTGATGCTGTGAAAACAAGCTGCGTCTTTGGTCTGTACAATCACTAAAAAACGACAATTGACGAGCAATTCAGAGCCATTCTCATTACCAGTATGTTCTTAGTCACCATGTACCTGAGAGATACGGAAGCTTTTGTTGGAAGCGAGACTGTGTTGAAACTAATGGTAAGTGCCGCACGCTCTACTAAATTTGACGGTCATTCTCCATTGCTGTCTTTCCTCACCTTCCGATGAGTATTAGAATTCGACATTCAGTATTAGAATTCGACACATCGAATTCTATTCTTGAACGAGGACCTCCGTCCAAATGTGGTTACCGGTAGACAAAAACGAACGACCATTCCCCCCGATGCCTACTGTGGCTTTGTATCTGACATCTGACAGTCAGCCAACTGAACCTCTTATCAAATAACACTGGTCTTTTCCGGTATCCGCTAGAATTCTTGTTCTCACTGCGAGGTCTGTAACTCACGTCGGAGGTGGATTGCCTTCAGCTAAACAATTGATGGTGATCTGGAAGAGGTTGTCGGGCGTCTTGCTTTGCTCGGTCCCATGTTTTTCCACTTTGAAATAAAGAACTGGTCCGTTCTTCTCGTGAATGAACCGCGGAGGAGTCGAAATCGAGGCCCAGTCGACTGTCGCGCCTAAAAATAAGCTACTTAGATCATAGGGTATTGCATCTTCTTCCAATGTCTTTTGTTCATCACAAACTGGCAGCAAACTTTGAGAGTGCAAGCAACAGGATGTAGCTCTTCCACAATACATTCGCTTTGACTTGGAAAAAGATGTCCACGTATGAACAACCAATTAACAAAGCAGAAATTCGCAGGCCTTGAGTTTTTAGATGCATTGGCGAAAAATGGACGATAAAAAATGATCCTTTGAAGTAACTCAAACATGGACGTTTTCGTGCATATCCGCTCACTTTCATCTTTTTTTTTGTGGCTTAGGATTACCCGCCAGCCTCTAATGAGCCACTAAATCGTCCATTCCAGCAGACAGATGGCACCACTTAGAGCAGTTCACGGAGACGAAAGCTCTCAGGATTTCTTTCGCTACATCACCGCTGAAAACGGATAATCGGGGCCGGAGAGTGCTCATTCCAATGTAGACGGATCTATTAAATCGGTCCAAAAATAATGTCGGGATTAGGCAGCCGCGTGCCAAGTACTTGGAATTGGAAAGTATGTTTTAAGCCGCAGGTGTCCCTGCTTCACGGAACGGTTCCTGCTGTCATAAAAGATCACACTCTTATTGATGGCAACAATATATTTGAGAAATTCCCTGTGTTTTTAAGTACAATGAGGGCGAAGTTCTCCTCCTATAGAAGTCATGGACCTAAATTGTCGATCATCGTTCCTGTACATTTCCAAATACGTGCATGAGCCTCTAGCAATCTGAAAATCCCTTCCTCGCTCTTTTTCGCGTTGATACCTCGAGTTTATCCGTCTTAACTCCACACATGGAACTCGTTACAGTCACCACTCTACGACTTGCTCACAATTTAGTGGTCTGATTTTCCTCATCAGACGTACGAGAAGCTATGCTGCACATCTGGTGATGATATCCTATGCGGAGGTGCCGTGGGTTCTTCCATTTGTTATCGCAGTTGTAGCACCAATTTTGAACTCGTAGATGAAAACATGGTGAATTTGACGGAAAGAATTTTGAGAAAATATGGATACAGTCCCCGCTCAATATAACACGTTTGCGGAGATTGTAGGAAGTCCGCGTCACAAAGGGAATCACGTCCTAACCGTACTGACCTTTTTTGCATTTCTTTACGTCGTGGTTTATCTAAGTGGCAACAATGGCTAGATGGCAATGAAATATGTAACAACAAAGACAGCTCGTAGGCGTGTAATATGTAGCTCCAGAAAGTTAATACTGCTCCTGAACCTAGAGGCACTCTCAGTAATAAGCATAAGCATACGATCAAAGTGAGAGACAGAACCAAAACCAGAGGTAGGTTAGACGCACTCAAGAGAAAGAAACTCAGAACTAAGCCGTATTGCTTCGAACAGACTTCTTCTGTCGTGCTTAGTAGAGAAAATCTTCAAGTTTATGGCAGAACTTCACCTGCAGCGCTTTGCGCTCATGCTGTTGCGACAACAATGAGTGCCGACGTGGCTGCGGACGGAGATGTGGAAGGCTGGCTCTGGCTACAAAACGCGGGCAGCATCGTGTTCCTCTTCAGTTTATGTGCAGCACCGGAATGAGCCCTGTACGCTCTGGCAATCGAGCAATTGCGTGGGTAGTGTTGTATCTAACGCGTCTTGATCGGATTTGGTTTGTATCGATGTGAAGGTAAGCTAGTCGGCTCCCAAAAACTACCTCAAGTCGGGAGACAAAGGCTTTACCACAGGAGTTCAGCAGATTTAACATTTCAAACGAGCCAGCTAGTCATCTTCAAAAATGTATGTACTATTCAATCCTTGGACTTTTTAAGACTTTCGCGCTGTAGGTATTTCAGCGAGGAGCATGCATGCTGTTGTACTTGAAACTATAACAAATGTAGCCTTTATAATATAGGCGCATGAACTACATCAATACCTTCCACCACTAGTCTGCGCAGCTGATAGAAAAAGAAACTAAGTTAGACACCAATACGAGGCTTTCAGGGCGTTCTCCGACTCCACATCGTGGAAGTTGTTCGCCATCAATCGGCGTAGAATAAATGTGTAACTTATCCGCAGAACCACTCCTTTCCCACCTCAAGCTTGATCTTCACATAGAGTACCTTGGGCCTTCAAAAGAGGGCTCTCGTGATAGAAAGAAATTGTGACCCTTGCAAGGTTCTCCATAAAGTACTCTATGTCTGAAAGGTGAGATGGAAGCTTCAAGCAGATCTTTAGAAGTGCTCCAGGATGTACCTTAAAGAAGATAGGCAGTTGGTTCAAAATCCTTGGCTTCTACAACTGTACATACGTTTTCACAGCGCAGGTGACCCGGCGGTGTTCTATTAGGGTGTCCAGGAAGTATTTGCAGAAATAAAAAATTTTCAAAATAACACAATTTCTTATCAACATTTTATTGAACAACCAAATAATTTCCATCAACATCGACTAATCTCTGCCAACGTTCCACAAGACCTCGAACCCCTCTGGCGTAGAAATCCAGCGACTTGGAGGCTAAAAAAGCTCGGAGGTCATTTTCGAGGTGGTCACGATCTTCATAACGCTTCCTGATGATGCTAAAGTGATCAAAAAAGGTGCTATTCACTTGGGCTGTATGGTGCATGCGGCAGAACTTCCCACCCGTGTTCCAGAATTCTCTGAGAAGTCGTCTTCGCGATGTGTGGGGCGCGTTATCGTGCAGCAAGCGAACTTTGTCGAGCCTCGGTTGTTCATTGCGCACCTTGTCGTCAGTTTCTGCAGTTGGGTAGCGTAGACCTCGGCAGTGACAGTCGTGCTGTCAGGAAGCAGCTCGAAATGGTAGATCCCATAAACTCCCCACCAGACGCTCAGCATGACTTTCCTCGCATGAATTTCACCTTTTGCAAAAGATTTCGGCACTTCATCGCGTTGGCACCACGCACGCTTACGAGCGTGGTTGACGTAGAGGACTCGTCTCCTGTGACGTGACGATGGTGTCCAGCCAGTTGAAGGTGCAACTTCGGGAGAGCAGCTGAGTTCATATGTCCAGACGTCTTCGCCGGTTGTCGTCGGTCAGTTCGTGTGGGAGCCACTGACCGAGCTTTTTAACCATTAAAAGAGATCGCAATCCGTTGTCCACTGTGGATCGGGAGCAGCCAAGAGCAGCAGCAGAATAACGCACACCTTCATATGGATGCTGCTCCGCCAGTTTCCTCAGTTCATCCAAAGATATCGTTATCGATCGACCAGAGCGAGGCTCATCTTCGAGACTTCTGTTGCCGCTTCTGAAGCGTTCGAACCAGCTATATACAGACCGTACAGAAGGAGGTTCAGAGCCGAATAAACGACACAAGTTTCGATGGGCTTCTGCAGCGGAGTGTCCAGATTCAAACTCGTAAAGGAGTACGTGTCTAATATGGTAGACAGCCGGTCATCGTACAGTGAAATAGGCAAGGAAGGCGGAGCTGGATATGTTGTGCAGATACAACAGGATAGTGTCCTTATACGGCACTTGTGTTGAAACCTTCAGAACATTCTAGAAAGAATCTGAAACATTGCGAAGTTTTTTGCAGATACTTTATGGACACCCTAATATGTACATACCTCGTATGCCTTCCTTGGGCGCGTGTAGCGCAGTCGGAAGGGGCGCGACTGTCGCCTGCACCCGATATCAGGTTCCTGGTTCGGATTTCCCGCCCAGGCCAACCAAGCCTTTCATCCCTCCGGGATCGGTGAATTGGTACCAGACTTGTCTGGGAAGGATAAAGCGCTGACTTGTTCATCGGCTGGCCACCGCAAGTCATTGTATGGCCAAATTACGCATTCATGTCGCCTCCACGACATCCCGTCGAAGTAGAATGCGCTGGCGCATCCCAGAAGGGATTGACTAACGCGGTCCTTTATCCTTATCCTTATGCCTTCCTTACTAACACCTTTGCGAATAAATGGGTAATTTCTGAAGACAGGACGTTTCAGGAAAGTCAAACGAAGAGGCCTGCAAGTTTGAAAAATACCACGATTTCGGGACAAAGACATTCAAAGACCGTATACCGTCGCTCCCCAGGGCTGAGTCGCGGCGGTCGGCGCATTCCTCGTTACGGTCGCTAGCTGCATCATGGTGTTAGCGCCCGCGAAGAAAGGGCTCACTGTTTCATGAGTCTTTTTGGATGCGCACGCGGCCCAGTTTTCATGGCACGTTCATGGACGCGGAGCTTTTGAAGTGGCCGTGGTTTGAAAGCGGCTATCAGAAGTTGGTACTCGCAGGTTTACCCACTTCACCCGCAACGATCCCACCACTTTCACTAGCAATGAAAGAACGAAAAATGACGGTTGCTTCTGACTAGCTCCTTTATAGAGTGCGCGATACATATTCTAGCACGGATATAGCCATGATTTGAATGCGCATTTCGTTTGTATTGAACAATGACTTGAGATAGGCAGCCAAAGAATATGTCAGTGCTTTGTTCTTCCAGATAAATCTGACACCGATTTACAAACTGCGGAGAGGTGAGAAATATGGTTGTCTCATGTCGAACCCGAACTTCGACTCGATTCAAGGTGCACACGGATGCGACTCCACCGATTCCGCTGCTCACAAACAGCAATGCTATGCTGCAAATGATAATATAAGCTTTTCTATTAACGACGACTTCTTCACTTCTCCGAAACTGAATCTCATAGAAGTATAGCCTGCTCCTAGAGCTACTCCTGTAGGTTTCGCTAACGCATGCATATGGAAGCAAAAATTTTTAAGGTCCTCAGAGCCTTATGAGTCAAGCTCTCCCAAAAAAGCTTCCGCAAAACTTTTCAACATTTCGGTAGCCATGAAAGCCGCGCAATGTCAGGAGAGTGTGAAGCTCTAAGCTCATATTCGCACGAGGTGAGCGTAGTTAGTCTCAAGAACAAATCGGTTTAAGCACCATCTCAGCTCCACGGTACTCACAGGGAAAGTTTCCCAAACTACGATGAGCTTTTGCGATGCTATTTTGACAGGATGTAGTGCCCTGTGAGCGGAGTCCAGAACCACAGTCATTTTTTGCTGAACGCTTTTCTTAGGACCTGAAAAAGGGGTGTGAAGGCGTGTGCGCTACACTCATCAACCCTTATGACACTCCACGAGATCTGCCTCGGTGACGCAGTCAGTAGGACTGCCGCCTCATAGGGCACACCGGCGGGCTTTTCAGTCCGAGTCCGAGTGCCTGCCAATATTTTTGCACGTTTTAGTTTGTAGCTATTGCGCTTTCCCGCTTACGCTGATCACAGGAGGCAATCTTAGACCATCAATGGTTACAGCAAACCATGGCTGTCTATTTGCGCCTTCATATGTGCTAGTTTCTCAACTATTCATATCTGCACCACCTCCATACAGTATCGTATGTCTTGGCTCCTTTATTGGAGACTTTACCCTAAGTAGGCATGATGGCGGTCCAGTGGTATAGACAATTCTTTATCTGAATTAGAGCTGCCGCTCCGGACGGCTCAAATATACGAACTGCCCATGGACCAGCTCTCTGCCTAGCTGGTCCTAACATATAGCACAGCTGGCGAGGAGGTCGCGCTCTTTGTGCGAGACACCGTATCACCAATGGTACCGTAATTGCACACAAATACGCTTATCCTACGATTGAATATTATGAACCCGGGCCATATCGGTACATAAGTGCACTAAAAATGTCGTCCTCACCTGAACGTGTTCTCGGCCGATTACTTTCCATCCGGAATATGTTACATGCAGCCGAGATGGTGTATTGAAAGTAGGTAACGGGATAAAATATTATACAAAAGGGTACACCCGTGTCTTTTCTTTTGATTGCAGATTATAAGCCAGACCTATCGACAGTTCTGCGCTTCGGTGTTTCGGCCGTGTCTGTCATACGCGTGGGTTGCAGCTGGTTACGTTGGTATTCACCCAGGACCCCTCTCTATACCCGCGGATTATGCGTTCAACGAAGAAGAAGAGGTCATTCCTTACCAGGGAGAAAATTGTTCCTCACTGGCTTTTGTAAGATGCTTCTGGGGTGACAAGCGCTTGTGTGTTTACCTATTTCATAGTTTTGTACCATAGCTATTGACTGGAAGGGAAATAACAAATATAAGACTTTTAATTCAATAATATATGACTTTTATTCCGAGAGAAATGACACGGTGCAGACAGAAAGGCGCAAATAGACGGCCTTGGTTTGTTTTAAGCATTGATGGTCTAAAATTGCCTCACGCGTTCATGAGAAAGTGTAATAACAACAAACTAATATGTGCCAAAATGTTGGCAGTATGCCGACTCGAACTGAAAGGCCCGCCGGTGTACTCCTACGAGGCGGCACACCTACCGACTGCGCAACCGGGGCACATCTCGTGGGTGTCGTAGAAGCTGACGAATGTTGCGCACACGCCTTCGCACCTATTTTTCAGGTCTTTAAAAAAGCGTTCAGCAAAAAGTGACTGGGGTTCTGGACTCCGCGCACAGGGCCCTACATCCTGTCAAAATAGCATCGCAAAAGCTCATCATGAGTTGGGAACCTTCCCTTGTAAGTAATTTTTCTCTTGAGCAAAATCTACCTCATCCAGAACATGGCAGACGCAGACCTTTCGTGCCCACTTGGGTTGACGCAAATCACTCCCTCGGAGCAAAATGTTCATGTTGTTAGCCCCTTCAGCGGCGCTCACACTGTGGGTTTTATTTTGAACCACGGCTGCGTTGTCGGGAGCTATTACTCATCACGCCGCGAAAGATCGGCGACCGTAAACGGAAATTAACCAATCATTGGGACTGCCCCTTAGAAAATGGCAGAATTGCGAATTCCGATATCCACGCGAGGCTTGCCGCTCGTAATTTCTCGTAAAGAGGATGAGCCGCAACAACCCATACAATTCGACGACGAATGAGACACTTCTGAGGCAAGCGATTACGACGCAGCACAGCGTTCCAAATGTCTTCACCGTTAGTGATGGCCACAGCTGCTTTGTACTCCTATACCAATGCTTGGAGGCATATCGAATGTGTACTAGGCCTAGCTAGACACACAATAAGTTGCTGAAGGCAACTGATGAAAAGGTTAGTGCATGGCCCTTCCTAGAGATGACGGCTACCAATTCACCGACATCGGAGGGATAGAAGGCTTAGGGGCGAAACGAACTGATGACATGAAATTTGAGATGGCATGCGAGATCAGGCCTTCTGCCGGCTGTATTAACCACACACAAACCGTAACTAATTTTAAGAATAACTCAGACTGAAGTTTAAAATAGCATTTTAGCATAATTTTAGTCCACTTCTTATTCCACAGTCCGACCAATTTTACCCACCCTATAGCTGACGAAGCATAAAAAGAAGCTTACTTGAGTCATACCCATTCCGCGTACAAAACGCGGAAGCGACACCAAATTCCAGCGAGATATGTATAGAGTTGTAACGCACACCACGAAACGCTTCTGGACTCACTTCACGACCAGGCAATGAAGCGCTCCATCCCTACCAGAGGTGTGTGTAATTACGATTTACGATTTACGGTGATTTTTGGCAATTTTCTTACGATTTACGATTTACGACATTTTGGGTCGTAAATCGTAAATTTTCGTAAATGTGATCTTCGGTCCACGGATGACAAACGTCCACATAACGTGATACAATTCGGGTTATGACGATGTACCCGCTTTTAAAGACTTCGCTCGTAGCTCATTGCTATTTCCTAGTTACTTTATTATGTTCTGCTGTGGCGCTGTGACAAAAAAAAAAACGCAACTTTGTGGATAGCCCGCTCGAGTTAATTCCTGGCAATGGAACTGGGCTAGCCTTTTTTTCTGTTCACGCTCTAGCACAACATCTCACATTCGAATGGCATGAGAGCATTTCGTTCCAGTCCACAGAAAAACATGAAAATTCTCCTTGCACTGGAATGAAGATGATCGCCTGCGGAACCATATTCTATGCTGCAACCACCACCTAGTGAACTTGTAACTTTTTCACCACCTGTTCACCACATAGGCGACCCTGTCCAATGCACATGAGTAGAATTCATGCAAAGTCATCAAGGAATATTCGACTTGATTGGAGGCTGTGGAATAACAGCTAAACTATTGGAAAGAGTAAAACAATCATGTTTCAATCTGATTGTCACTACAAGTCATGGCGCGGATTCTGTCTACATATGAGGTGCGCCTTAAGCAAAACGTCTGACATTTTCATGATAAAAGTGAAAAAGTTTGTCATTTTTTTCAGTGGGTTGATTGAGACTGTTGCGTTCGCCCTATGCGATCCGTTCAGAATCCTAAACTGCGCAAAAGGTACGATGGCGCTTGTTACAAAGGTGGTGGAGAGCAGGACTGGCAAATGCAAGCCGTCATTAATTTGTAATGCAATATTTGGGAGTTTTCGAAATCTAACAAGTGCAAGCAAACATGCGGGCAAAGAAAATGCCGAACATAATTGGTTGATATCGTCGAACGAAGTTCTTTTATTCCAGAAGTTGTGGATGCCTTCAAAAATGATAAAGGACAAAGCATGCCCTTAATCAGTCCCTGTTTGAGATGCCCCATTCATTCTCTCTACCTCTATGGGATATCGTAGAGGTCATTTAAGTGTGGGATTGTGCTATAGAATGAATTGGGTGGCGAGCCGATGTAGAGATCAGTGTTTCCTTCCCAGGCAAATCAGGTACTAATTCACAACCCATCAGGCATGGAAGACTTGATTGCCCGTGGTAGGATCGTAATCAAAAACTATTGTGGAGCACGCGATTGTCATCCTCCTCCGAGTTCTCTACCATGGGTCCCCCTATATGTTTAAAGTGCACCTTGTATGAATCAGTTAAACCACTTTCAATTCAGGCTGCACCTTGCTTTCCTGCTTTACGTCTAAAGATTGCCACACAAATATCTTCTTTTGTAGTTAGAAGTCAAAAATCCGACTATGATGAGTGTCCAAAAATGTGATCATGCTCTTTCAATCGTCGCACAGTTCCTCCCCGTCTGCTACAAAAATGTTGTTGGGTACAATTCCAAATGCGAGAAGGCTTAGAACTTTAGATGTGCCATACCATTGAAATGTGCCATGCGCTCACTCAGTAGGGGATGCTTCTTGGATTATTTGTGCAAATACTGTTTTCGTCGAGTTGGCCAGCGATCAAGTTTTTTTTTGGCTTTGGATTGTTTGTTTGGAACGGTTTTTGTTGGTTTATTCGGAGCTGTTGCGGTTGTTTCTACAAAGTCATAGTTGTATATGCAAACCAGAGGCTATGATAAACATTTTTGAACGTCCAAGCAGTGTAAGCTTTTTATGTGGGCACCCTGTATAGGCACCTTTTAAGATAGCGTTTTTGAACAAGCAGTTTATTTTGGTTCTCCAAAAACTTGTCCAGCTCGATTTGAAAGGTGCTAGTTAATTTTAATGGCTTCCATCTTAATTAGGAAAGCTCGAGCTGAAAACGTATCAATAAAACATATGTAGTTAGCTTCGATTAGCTTTAACATAATAAAAAAGCAAGGAAATCAGATGCATTAAAAGTCAGGCACCTTTTACGATTTGCGGTTTACGATTTACGATTTACGACAATTTTTTCGTAATTACGATTTACGATTTACGAAATTGCGGATTTCATTTACGCACACCCTTGATCCCTACAGAGTGCTTTGAATGGCGAAAAGCTCGGTTGGGCAGCGTACCCTAATCGTCTTGTTCATCGCCTGCCTCCCAACGTTCCCAGTAGGACAGGTAAGCAATCGATAATCCTCTGTTATCAAGAGTGCGTGGCACATCACAAAATGTGTTTATTAACGACGTCTTTTACCACGTTTTTATCCCATTCATCTCTTTCGACAACCGTTTTACCAGAACTCTTTCAAAACAAGTGCTCCGACACGCCTAACGGCGTGTCTCGCACTTGCGCGCTTCGCGCGACTTTGCAACATCACTGGCCTAGGGAATTTTTTTTGTAAAACTTGAAATACGCTAACATCTAGGATTTGCTGCGTACTTTGTTGGCATCAAGCCGTTCACCACTTCCGTGCGTTCATCATAGGCACCCTCTCCGGACTGTCCAGTATATATTGGATCCGAATGAATCATTTTCGGATATACGATTCGAGTAATTCAAAAATCCAAGGTCCGCGAAATTGCCCGTATCCGAATAATTCAAAAAACCGGAGTCCCTGAAATTGTCATTATCCAAATCGTGCAAAAATCCGGGGTCCGTCAAAATAGCGTTATCCGAATCATTCATTGATCCGGAGATTTGGTCGAATTCAATACATTTAATAAAAATCATTTTCGGATATCCGATTCGGGTAACCCGATCCGATTCATCCAAAAATCCGGGTAGCAAAGTCGCCGTTATCCGAATCATCCAAAAACCTGGGATCCGCCAAAATAGCGTTATCCGAATCATCCAATTATTCGAAGATTTTCGATCGGATCCAATGCATACCGTCCAGTAACGCCATTGGTTTGTGCTGCGCAGTACTTCTGCCCTCAGGTTGCTCCTCCGAAACCGTTCTCATTCTAAACAGCTTGGGTCACCGGATGTCGTTGACACCCTTCCAAATCCGGACACCAGGTTCCCCTAACTCGTTTCTTCTTGCTGGATCTAATTGCCGGTCCACCTCTACTGGTCTTCCCTCCCCCCCCCTGGTCCCAACTCCTGGCCCACTTCCTTGTTTTCCGAGCGCCGGCTCGTCACACGACGTCGGTATCACCTCTTGCAGAAGCTTGTAGCGCGACGAATGACCTATCTTCTGGATCCAGGCGCTCAGAAAGGTTCGCAGTTGCCGCTGTGTAGAGCAGGAGGAGGCTTCGCTTCCTTTGCTGCAACAGCATCCCATGTTGAACAGCAAACATTGCCCGCGCGAGGTACGCAGAGGCGTACCTGGCACGGGTAAAGTTTTCCGTTCAACATGGGATAATGCTGAGTTCTGCATGCGGCCGGTCGTGGTACGACGACGATGTGACCTCTGCTTCCTTTCTTTCGATCTTCTGACTCCAGAAGGTTGCGGTGCGACGAAGGGAACCGGTCTTCTGGATTTAGGGACTCAGAAACGCGCGCAGACGCCGTTGTGTCAAGCAGGAGGAGGCTGCGCTTCCTCTGCTGCAGCAGCATCTCATATTCAATTCTGAATGCGATCCCTCGTCGTAAGACGACGGTGTCTCCTCTTCTGACTCCAGACGATTGTGATGCGACGAAGGGAACCCGTCTTCTGGATTCAGGCACTCAGATACGCGCGCAGATGCCGTTGTATCAAACAGGAGGAGGCTACGCGTCCTCTGCTGTAAAAACATCCCATGTTGAACGGCAGACGTTGCCCGCGCGAGGTACGCGGAGGCGTCGCAAGGGGTTCCACGAGATTGCGTTTGCGGGCGGGAGGGAACACGGCTGTGACGTCGATCTTCCCTTGTTACTTTTCTTACCACGGTTTTGCAACGGAATTCTAGAAGTGAGGTAGACTATGCCAAGGGAAGAACAACATGCTCTACTATCGTGAGCTGTACATTGAAGAAATCGACGCTTAGGAGGGAGTGCCCCCCCCCCCCCTAACCAGCATAAAGCCCGGTTTTCCGTCCAGTGCACGCAAAACTTGTCCACGCATTTAGGATTTACTTTGCGGAATACCTCATCTATATTTCATTCGAACCAATCTTTAATGACACGGCAACGATCGCCATTGATTATCAACTCAAGCGCAAGGACCTATAATACCCCGTATGACAATCGAGCCTAGAAATGTGGACACAATGATCAAAGAACTTTTTCGGCCTGACGTTTCGACATTCTTATATTCCCCAGGATCTGAAAGAAGTCCGAAACCTAAAATCGGGCACTCCTTTCACGACAAAATTGTGGAAACATCACGACGGAATAAAACTATTCCATCATCTCAAACCTTTGTGGCGTATACATCTGAAAACTCGCTTACGATTCGTGTCAGTCGGACACGGAGGAGTGGTCATTTCAACTGAAAACTTAAAGTCTTTGCGCCCATACGAATGCTCACTCGCTAAACATCGGGAGGAAAACGTTTCTTGGATAACTTTACAAAACATAGATCAACTGCAAAGTGTCTTGGAAAGAAAATAGATTGTGTCTATAAAACGCGGCATATCACTTTTTTCTTGTACGTGCCCCAGATCTAGTTCTCGCGAGTACTGAGTCAGAAACTTTTCAGAAGAAACAGCGGTACTACGCACTAAGCGCGCTGGTGCCCGCTCCATTATGAGACCATGGTCGTGGAACACTCAAATACAAGAGAACTAGGCAAGGGAGGGAACTCCGGGTGTGAATCTAACTTACCCGTTCTAAGCCACCTTTCCGGTGTATAGCGGGCACCAGCCCGCTTAGTACCGAAAAAGAAATGCTATTCGTTGTTTTGACTCGATCACCGCTTTCTTACCACACTTCTTAGTTTGTATATTCACAACACCCTTTTTTCGCACAGAACCTTATTCTAGAGAGGACCAACTGAAATGACCACTCTGACCCCACCCCCCCCCCCCCCATAATCTCCCTAACCACCACTGGTTACTCTGATCGATTCTGTCGACGTTTGCGTTCACGCCATCTCAGCGTGCCCTTTACTGCCTGGCAGTGCGGACCCGTAGAGGACATTCAAGGCACCTGCCGTATTCGCGACGAGCACCTGTTCCTCGCAGTCTCAGCAACGGCACTTCAGAGTTTTGAATGAGCTGCACTCGTAATAAGGTTCTCTTGGCGCGGTGGGGCTAGCAGGTGATGAATCAAATACGACTCACAACCACTGATCAATACTGGCACAGAGACAGCGCTACGAATTCGCCAACACGTCATGGTGCATTTCGAATGAGGAAGGCAATCCCATTGTCATCGAAAAAAGGAAGGCAAACGCGAGGACAGCGAGTAATTAGCGGACAAGAGAACGAGACCACTGACGAAGCCCCGGACGTGCACGAGGTCGACGAAACTGTCGAGAGATGGATGCAAAGGCTACGGAGAATTCGAAATCGCCGCTGTGCCGAAAACGAATAAAAACCCACCGCATATCGTAGCAGCGAGTAAACAGGCCGTGGCAAAGTTGCCAACTGGCATGGAAGAACGGCTCTGAAACACTACGAAATCACTCGAGTACGGGAGCGAGATCCTCAAGCTGAGGTAAGATCACGAAGAGTAGCTACTTCAGAGACAATGGGATAGGGCAATGGAAAACGAGTGGAAGATGAGCAGAGCACGATCGCCAACCGTTCAGGGGAACTGGGAGACCTACAAATGAGGTCGCAGCGAAACTGCCGAATGAGTAGTTCGAGTTTTATACATTGGGACTCCCTTACTCAAGCACGCCAGCTTTTCGACAATACGAGGCGTTAGTTAGTAACTACATTGAAGCTAGCCCCAAGCCATCACCTGGCGTACTCCTCAACACAAGGATTCGCCCTGTCTCAGTTAACTGTCTCAAATTATGCACTTTCTTAGCCTTTCACGTTCTTACGACGCCTCCATGATCACACACCTGCAATTACCGCCATTTCTGCAGAAATTTGCGAGCAAAGGTCACGCGCTGCCCACTTCTGAACGTCTTCACCTTATCCCTGCTGTCTCCGTCCTACACTGGACACGATCACTTTAAGCTTCGTCAAGCGTTAAATTAGCTTTGTACTTTGCTCCCATTACCATAAAAGAAAGCAAGGAATGCACTACGCACCCTCACCCTATCGCTCCGCATTCTGGCGGTGAAGCATGGCGTGAGCTGGGCGACAGCTCAAGAAAACTATACCTAGCTACTAGGTATAGGGAGGGTAAGCGAGACTGCCAGGCAAAGCTACCGTAAGAATACAATTGACGTATGTTCTCTGCACCATGCATTTCCCGGTTATCACCCTCTTCTAATCGAGAACTCAGAAGAGCTGTTGTTAAGTCGATTCAAGCCCACACGAACATACAGATCACGAATCACCTCACATCAGACTTCGCCACCCATCCAATAAGCCAAATAATACGAAAATTGCGAGAAATCCTTTCGAAAACAGAGGAGAGGGATAGCGAGGGATATACTAGGGTCAGCTTTGGAAAGAAGAAGTGTGCGTTCGACAGCTAAAATCGGGACGATGATTCAGCCGAGAGCACATTCGACTTAGATTTCCATGCGCACGACATGACGGACAAGGTCAATCGTACATGCGACTTCAAGACTCGCCAAACACTCATCTTCCCACTGCTTGGGAGGATTTGGAAACGCAAAAAGAGTCCCTACAAATATCCTAAAACAATGTCAACAGGTTCCCTGAGTACAGAGACGACGAGGTTATTTTAATTTCAAAGGTCCAGCCATAACAAATCTGTCGGAAAATATTGCGAGTGTACTAAGAATAAAATAATAGAATAAATAAGACGTTCGTCTGATGTTTCAGCGAATCCGCGCATTCAAAGGATGGTCCCTTCATGCAGTAGTAGCGACCACGTCAACTCCTAGTAAGAAGTGAAGACCGGAACTCCACCACGACTCCCCTTCGTTACCACTGCTGAGCTCTAATGGTAAGTACAACGAACTGACCGAAATCATAAGCCTATTAAACTTTTAGTTCCAAGCGGATGTGTGGGTGAATTTATGCCACAACGGTGCCGACGCATCACTGAGTCAGAGTTTAAGCTCTGAAACTGACTCGCTACCAGAAAAAGTTTTACCTCAAGAACACGACTACACCACACAGCATGTCGAAATAATTATTTCGGAGGACACCGGCGCAAGTCCTATTTTGGCATAGTTAATCAGGCCAAGAAGTTGACGAGGGAGGAGTTTTCATGATTTCAAGCTCTGGTTCTCTCACACTTAGTTGCCGTCTTTAGAATATTCACAAATGTCTTCCTTCTTCAGTTCTTTTCTTGACGCCGCTGAATTCTCTGAAATGTTTTTATTGTTGTTTGCTATTGTATTAGGTTGTCACATAAGTTCTGTCCGATCCCGATAGGCGTTACTTTGTGATTGTTTTTTTTTTCATGTATAGAGAAAGTAATTGTATATATGTTGTATACTGTTTTGTAGCGCTTGTTTCGCTCTATAAAACTTGGTGTGTTGCTTTTAAAAAGTCGTGAGCATTGCTTCGTTTTAGGTGCCGGACGAAACCATGGAAAAAACGCACTTGCGGGTAATAATGCTTCATGAGTTCAAGCTTCGCCACAGTGTTAGCGAGGCAACTCAAAACATCAAGATTGCATGGGGAGAGGACTCCGCTAACGAATGCACCGTGCGCAGATGGTACCAGAAGTTCGGGGTTGGAGACGTGGACCTCGAAGACAAGGACCGCTCAGGATGACCAGCCAATTGTGATGACGGACGTTTGAAAGAACGAGAGGAAGCCGATTCACGAGGAACTGTGCGTGAGATGGGGAGAGAACTTCAGGTCAGTCGTACAACCATTTCGAGGCATCTAGAGGCGATAGGAAAGGTGAAAAAGCTGGATAAGTGGTTGCCCCACGAACTCACTGAGGAGCAGCAGAGGTGTCGCCTGGAGATCTGTTCTTCCCTTACTATAAGGAACGAAAACGATCCATTTCTTGACCGGATAATTACCTGTGACGAAAAATGGATCGTGTACGACAATCGAAGAAGATCAGCGCAACGGCTGGATAAGGAAGAACCGCCGAAACACTTTCCCAAACCTAGCCTCCATCCGAGGAAGGTCATGCTCACTGTCTGGTGGGCTGCAACTGGTATTATCCACTACGACTTCTTGAAGCCTCGTGAAACCATCACGGCAGAGAGGTACTGTCGCGAATTGGACGTGCTTCACCAAAAGTTGCTTGAAATGCGTCCTGCACTGGTGAATCGAAGAGGACCGATCCCTCTTCACGACAACGCCCGTCCACATGTCTCGCATCTGACCATCCAAAAATTAAATCAGTTGAGATATGAAGTTCTCCCGCATCCCGCTTATTCACCGGACCTAGCCCCAACGGACTTTCATCTTTTCAAACATCTCGATGGTTTCCTCAAGGATAAAAACTTTACTAATGTAGCAGATATCGAAATTGCCTTCGAGTGTTTCATTGCTTCTAGAAATTCAGATTTCTTCCGAAATGGAAATAATGCTGTTGTATATCGTTGGCAGAAGTGCACTGATTGTAACGGTTCTTACTTTGATTAATAAACTTTATTTTGTGCTGAGATACTACACCACAAAGTTGCCGTTGAAAATCGGACAGAACTTATGTGACAACCTAATATTTACACATAGATTCTATCTACGCCCACAAATATATAACTAGAAGCAAACAATGAAGGTGTGAAGAAACGAATAACAACACTCAGCAAACAATTGGCACGGAGAATGACAAGAATTGCAACCGATATTAAGCACTTCAGCAACTGAACACATGTATTTTTGCTTTTTCGAGCAAACGACCTCAAAAGCCTTTGAAACATCTCATGATGCTATGCAGTTTACCACTAAAATAATGCGTTGAGGGAACTAGAATTAAACGCTAAAAATTCCAATCGGCGTGCGATTGTCTACGAGAGTGCTGGTCGTGAACGAGGGTGCAACTGTTAGGGGCAGTCTGTTGAAAAAAGCTCTCGTAAGCACAAAAAAACATAATGGATCCTCACTTCTGAGGGCGCAAAAAGCGACCAATGAATATTTGAGGAGACGGGCAGAACCTTATCCTGATGAACCACGTCAAGAGATATACCGGCTCCCTCTCCAAAAAAAAAAAAAACAAAGCGACGAAGAAATACAGGAAGAGGATCAGAATGGAACGGAAGTGAACAGCAGAGTGTTCGCTGCTGCAGCACAGCAGAACGTTTACCTTGACTACGAAACAATAACAGTAGTTGTTACAGGATGTTGTGTGTGTGTGTGTGTGTGTGTGTGTGTGTGTGTGTGTGTGTGAGTGTGTGTGTGTGTGTGTGCATGTGTGTGTGTGTGTGTGTGTGTGAATGTGTTAAAGCATTGTTACTAGTAAGGTCTTCAGCTTAACCGGTTTCATGCTGATATCAGCGGCCGGCCCATCCCCGTATCACGGGTGGGTGCTGACAGACCTGAAGGATATCGCGGATGTTACGTGCGGTCAAACAGCGCCGGTGGTGTAAGGCGAACATCGCTGCTCGGAAAGCAGAAGATGCGGGTTCGAGTCCCGCCTGGCGCAAGAGTTTTGATCGCAACAAAACATCCTGTAACAGCATATAGCCTCTCTATCAGCCGGTCCAGGCTTAAGCAAATGTGTTAAAGCAATAACAGTAGTGGTTCTGATCATTCTGGATCTTCAAAACACATGACAATAGTGCCAAGTAGCTCTCATCGACATTCCTTGAAAAACTCCAAGGAAATCGAAGCGACTGCTGACACTGAACACGATAGAAATAGGATACAAAAGAGAGAAAATACCCCCGACACTCAAAAAGACTAAGCATACACTGTGGGACATCATCATATGCAAAAATAGTTTTATTTGCGCTCTCTATGAATATGGAGTCTGGTAAAGTGCAAGAGCATATGCAAAAGGAGTTGTCGCTTTAACGCGAAAAATCGAAGACGTCTTAAAGAACTGAACGGAAACATACAGAGTGCAAGCGTCCCCGAAAATACGACTGGGAGACACACTAATTAAGGCCAAACTTGACGGCAGATAGGGTCTGTACTCTCTTGCTTCTTTCAGTGAAAAGAAGTCAGGTACAACTGAGCTCCACTTAGTAGAATGAAGGATATTAAGTATAAAGGTCCGCGTTGATCGGTCAATTTGCGCGATGCGCCACGCATTCTAGTTCTCCCAGATATCATGGAGACAAGTTAGATGGGGTGGGCTACCAGTCATACACAATGACTTGAGGTAGACAGCCGATGGACACGTTAACGTTTTGTCCTTGGTCATTTCCTGATTCATTTCTCCAAAGAAGTGGGGTACCAATTCGCCGACCCCGAGGTATGTATGGAAGGGTCCAAACCAAGAACCCCGATTCGGGATGAGCGAGCCAGTCTCTGCTTACTCGACTGCGCTACCATACGCCCACCTAGTTCAATTAGTAAAAAAACATTGGCAACGACAGGAGCTGGTTTTTCATGAACATCTATGCATTTACTCTTCTGTCTGAAATCTGTTGGACAGTTCAGTAACAGCTATCACAAACTCACACGGTAATTCCGCGTTTTTTCATAAAAAGCGCCCCATCTCGTTTATTTTCCCGCACACTAGTTGGAAGTAGATGGCTTGAAGCCCCTCATTTGTCTCCGCCGTTCATAAACACCAGTACTGCCAGCGGTCGAAACATTGACAGCTTGAGAGCACCATTTCAAGAGAATAAGATCGGTGCTCCTTATTCATCTCCTTTAGAGAGGCACAACGCTTTCGCTTCTGATTGACATGGTGCAGACATTCATTCTTCTGTTCAACGTACGTGTCCACACCGTGCACACAGAAAAACCAAAGGAAAGAAGTTTGCCGCTAATCTACGCCAAAGGTGGTTCATGCTTTAACGAAAACAAATACAAATATTAATAAAATAGAAATACAAAGAAGTACAACTGCAAAGCATGTAGCATCACTCCTCTAAAAACCGAACGACTACAGTCGTTTCTGCGCATTGGAGAAGGCGACCGATAACAACCCACACTAGCATCACGACGCTGAAGGACTTGCAGCATTCAGCATGGACACTACCGCTCGATTCTGCTGTCACATTGTGTTTAGGACCATTTAGTGCGTTTTCAACACCTTGATCGCCCCTCAATTTCAGCGACAACTTTTCCGATTAAACTGAAACGTCTTCGCTGACAAGTAGAGATCGAGGAAAGACCTGCAATTTTCAACGGCTGTTCACAAAGGTGAGAAGAGGAAAGTCTCCGAGTAAATAAATCACTACAGATCTGTTACCAGGAATTCCAATGAAGACTAGTTCTATAACTTAAGGCGGTAGTGAAGGAAATTACCTATATGGTCACACCTTGCGGGATTTTTTCCCTGATCAAAGTGCTCAGTTAACAGACACGAAACAATTCTGGACAGTATGAAAGGATAGACCTCGGCGCTGACCAATCTATTCGTAGGATGCATCATATAATTCCTGCTTCCACAGCACAGCGTGAAGCACCTTGACTGCGTGTACTGGCTATGCAACGACTTGCGGTGGCAAAGGCGATCCCTTACTCCTTCCAGTCACCAACTCATCGGCTCCGAACCCGTGGAATGGTCCACATCTACCCCCTCAGACAGTACCACCCTTAATAGCTAGGCATGTTTCAAATGAAGAGATGGAACTCACACCACTACTACCGAAGACCGAGGGCTGTAATGATAGCAAAAATAACATGGAACCGAAACTTGAAATAGTTCAAGCGCTCGAAAAATGCGAGCACAGCAGTTGAAAATGAGGCACATTCAACCCAAGCACTAAACTCGTCGTCTTCTCTCTCCATTTGTCAGAAATGAATGGCAGATCGGCGGCAGGAGCACATCACAAAAAATGGCGGAAAAAAACCTCATCGATTTCTCGGGTATTTTCTTAATGGCGTTGTTGTATAGGATAGCTGCCGATAATTCCTGCTAACACTCGTAGATCAGCAGTTTGAGGCCTTCACTTGCTCCAACGTCTGGCTGCAGCGCTTTGGGGACGACGCGTTATTTTGGGAGATAGTTTTGGGTAATAGAAATGTCCATTGCGCAGTCTTTAAGATGAACTCCTGTATGTAGCATGACTCTCGAAATGGTTGCAGCCGACTCCTTGTGGACTGTTGTTAAACAACAATAAACTGGTAGCTGTAGAAGAAGTTAGGTATGAAAAGAGGTAAGCGTAGAGAAGCGGGGACTACCAGGACATATGCCAACCATGTATATCAGCCTAAAACAGCTCATAACATCAAAGCTCTTCGAAAACGAGAAAATGAAACGGCGGTCAATGCTATGTACTGCATCAGTACAGTGAAGACGCGAGTTTTCTTGTGGTTGTTAAGGAGCTCTATTTGTTAGTGCTCCCGAAATAGGAGCATAATAAACTGCGGCGAGCCTAAAAGAGGTGTATGTGGACAAAGAACGAGACAATTCGCAAAAAACGTTTCTTCACAGCCTATGGCATGTTCTGATTAAATATGCATGTGACTTTCACTTAAAAAAAAACATACGTTTATGAGAGCACTAAGGTGCAGTTATAAATAAATAAATAAATATACGTCAAAGCGTTGACCATTAACGCATTAGGACAACGGCTTACTGCAACGCTGAGTAATGACACCCATCGAAGGAGTGCGGAGACATCGGGAGAAAATCGAATTATTGGGCCAACATCAACAGCGAGACAGCAAACGTCAAAACTGAACGAGGAAACGTGGTGAAAACGCTTTGCTAGTAGGACAATTATTAAAATCCAAAAAAGTAAAAAAACCTGCAGCTCTACTTATCAATCCTGGATTCCAGGAGCGCGGAAACTACGGAACAGAACAGAATGAAATAGAAACATATGAGGGAAGCAGGACGACAAAAACAGGTGAAAAGGGCGAACAGAGGACCGCCGACTCTGCCACAGATGGCGGACGACCCGACTGCTTGTTTAAGCTAAAAGCAGCTCAATCAATCAACCCACGGCACGTTAAGCCGAAGATGGAATGCCCGGCGAGAAGACAACGAGAAGGGCACGTGAAGCGCAACGGGAGAGGACACATCGGAGGGTAGTTAGCCGGAGTTTGCCGCCGAAAAGAGCAATCGACTAACATCGCGGAGGGCGCCAACATCAGCACGTAACCGAATAAAAACGAGGAGTTAGTCGGGCCGGCACCACTACTCGCTCAAGTCTAATTACTTCTTCAGCAGCAGCTCCACAGCGAGCACCGCCCAGCCGAACCGCGAGATGTTTCGAAAGATGGACGACGAGATACAGACGCGCAGCACGACGAGGCAGGAGGTGAACGCAGGGCATGGAGAGCACAAACGCCAGTCATCTGTCATCGACGCCCTACCCATATTCGTACGCATTCTGGCAGCAACGCCATTTCGCGAAGCTCAGGAGCTGGCGGATGAATATATGTACATATAAGTACTTTACTAAACATGAACTGTTGGTCAAGATCCAAACTCCACATAAGTGAAACACGGCCGAAAAACAAGAAACCTCCCACAGCACGAAAATGAGAAAAAGTAACGCATCTGAGTACACCCTAGTAGCGAAGCTGGCACTCCGACAAGCTCACGAGTTACGCCAGCCGGCAGAATAGCCTCCAACCCTGACTCAAAGGACTGACCAGTCAAGAAGCCATCTCGCAGCTGAAACGCCACAGAGTGGCAGTAACGCAGTGGGCACAATGCAGCGATGGTGGCCAAGGTCAATGCTTCCCCTTGTAGCCCGCAGGACACTCAAAAAATTGGCAAGAAGGACGACTGACCTCAACGAGACACGGGCTAATTGGGGTCCTAAGGTCTCCAACCAGTGCCTACATATCACGCTACTCCATCCACGGCACTACAGTCGACAATGAGCGAAAAGCAGACAACTGTAGGAAACCGTAAATGATCCCTACGCCAAGTGTGAGTGGAGAGGCCAGTAGTTCGCCTCCTAACGACTCTGACGATGGTCACTAAACCAAATTTCACCTCGACGAACTGAATTCATTCTGTGAGAAGAGAAAATACAGACTAGGACAGCTGATTGACTTTGAGAACTTCAGGTGAGAAAGCACTGTCTCCACATGAAATCTGCTTAACGACTGAATTCACCCGCTGAGAAGAACATGCATGCATGAAGAACTCGCCGCTTCGAGCAGCGCAAATATGATCAAACTTTCGCAAATTACGTTGAAAGTGTTGTAGTGCACACGCGCCACCTAGTTCTTCTTGTTCTTCCTTCACTTCTTCTCCTGAGCGCATTCGCAGTGTCTTCTCTTCATCTGAATCTCCAACTCAACCTATCCTATCGAACCGTTTCCTGCACAAGCGCCAAATTCGGCTTCTCCTTGCGGATCTTTTTCGATGACGTTCCTCCACCTCCTCTTTGGAGCTGGAAGCGCTTTCACAATGCTTCAGGCTCTATAGCACCGCATGTGACAGTCTTCTGTTCTTCTCAGCATGCACCTATGGCACACAAGGCGGTGCTCGTTCACCCTCGTCAGGATAGGAGATGCCCCCATAACTGCCCTGAGACTATCATTCCGCTCCCTTTCCTGCCACATCCGTGCACATGCCCACCTAGGCATCCTCATTTAAGCACTCTTGTGCTGCAGCTCCTGCGTCTTATCCACGGCCCAGCACTCACATATCTAGAGGATGGCAAGCCCCGTCTCACCATCCTCATAGAGAGCATGGCCTTAAACGTTCTGAAGCATCTACGGCAGCAGAGGATTCCTGTGGATGCCACCGCCATCTACTCGCCCTGTCCAAATTTCCACGCCGAATAGGTCACCACCGAGGTGTCGGAATTCCTGGACAATCTCGATGACCTCGTCTTACTAGTCCAGGAGCGCGTTGTGCGCGGTTGGTAGCTGAGAAGCATGGTCTTCCTTACGTTCGTCGACTACCACGACGATGTTGCTCGCGTAGGGGATGTTCAGAGTGGACCTTTCTTGGGATCGTTCACAATATAATCGAGGGTTAGTATAAGGGAGATCGGACACGAAGCCGACTCTTAGCGAGTCCCCATTGTGATGTCCACCGTCCTCGCAAACCCTGTGAGGGGTTCGCATCAGCGCTTTCGAGTCTTCGTACATGTTCTTTATGACCATGATCAGATGTTCCGGAATATCTTTCCCTCAAGCGCATTACAAAGCACGGCGTGGAGCAAGCTATCGTAGGCTTTCTAGGAACGCAAGCTAGAGATGCTTCAGTTTATCCCGGTATTCCCAGCACCCATCCAGCGAAGATGTCGCTTGTCGCAGGCCTCACACGTGAATACATACAGCATACAATACAGGCTGAAGGATCCATCTCCTCCAGCCTGCGTCAATCAGCCTCTTGTAGACTTTCACGGCGCCAGCGTGATCACTCTGCAGCTGAAGCAGCCTACCAGGGTTTACAGCCTACGCAACATAATTTAGAACGGCCCAACAGGATTTTCTCGAGGTGCATGTTAAGGAGATCACAGTATGTTCTGCATCACTCTACACAAATGTTTGGTGAAACACCAGTCCTCTGTTGTCTTAAACGGTTGTCCGAAACCAAGCCTTCCATCCTCTTCGAGGCCGATGAATCGGTAGCCCATTCGACTGCACCACACGCGCCCTATAGCAACATGTGCTTAGGTAAAACGCTCACATATCCATTGAATGCCGCCTTACAAGGGAAGTGTCTGAAGCGCATGTCTGAACGGGGGGAGCGAGTCAGATAGGAGGAACCTCAATTAGGGGAGGGGGCGTTCATATTGGCGGCCGCGCGCCCAGGTATACCTGCGGCGTCATTCCCCTGCTCGCCGTCTCCGCTCACGCTGTGACATCCGTCGCGCGCGGCGGACAACGTCCCGACGGAGGAGCGGAGCACACATGTCGGTCAGAGTTGCTGGGGCTGCAATCAATAGGATGTTCAGATGATTTGAAAAACCAGTGTAAGGATATATGTTGGTGTGAAACAAGCATAGTTCTATATCAGCATTTCGAGCTCTATCCAATGAGCTCTACCTCAAGCGTTTCAATGCTACTGTAGATGCGACATTCTTCACAATTAAAACTGAAAAGTAATTCTTCGCGAACCTACCACGAAGCTGTGAAAGGTATATTTCCAGGCTAAAACTTCACATAGAATTCAACTAAGTCGACTAAATACCATCTAGAAGAGCTCATTTGAAGAGAAAAGTGCCTGTCACACCGTTGGAGACATGTCTAGTAATGACTATATCTACCCGACAATCTAACGGTGATAAAATCCAGATGTTTGAGTACCCCAAAACTTCCTGGAACTACAACTCCAAGTCAACCCTGAACTCTGTCAAACAAATCATCAATTTTGTCGGCCATAGAAGGACAAGAAGCACAAGCTTTCCACAAGTGAAGTAGTGAGCCATAACCAGCCAACCGACAAAGGAAATTGAAACACCTGCCGGACACCTGAAATAACACGGCGCGGCTGGGCTACTGCCATCAGCATTTACTGTAATGCCATACTGTCGAGCTACCGTGAGCAAGCAATTTGTTCGCACCATAGCGAGTCCTTGCCACGAACATAAAGGGGAGTCATCGATCGTGCGGAGCGTCCCCCAGCTCCGACGATTTCAGTGATTGATGGTGGACCTCAAGAAATAAAATCCCTTCGAGGTCACCCAACCCTCCACGGCGATAAGCTAGAATCCACCCGCGATCCCCCTATAGCGCGATAGATATTTGCCACGCGGTAATGGAAACATTACTCTAGTACATACCGTATAGGCTGTGCAAACGAAAAATGCCGATGGCGGTCCCTAATGGAAATGCAGCCAGTGTTCAGCCGCATTAGAGCATCAAGAACGCGACAACAAAAAAGGTCTTATGATTAGAGTTCTTTCACTATGTTTGTCAGACTATTCTCAAAAAAAAAATTAAAAATGGTCTACAGTACCAAACCTGCCCATCATATCTCGAGGAATATCAACGAAGCTCAGTGTTGTTACACTTAAAATTAGTCTTTACAGGTGGTCCCCTACCTGCTGTAGGAAAAAGTTCACTACAACAAAAATGCACTCTACGTCAGAAACTCACAACCTTGTCCATTCGACAGCCTTGCCCTGAACACCTGTAGGAGCAGTAGTGCACATGGAACAGAAGGATACCAGGCACCAAACGTGCAACTGTTTCACGCTCAAGCCTCCTGCACCTGACAAGGTGTTCATACAAGCGAAAGAAGCGAGAGCAGTAGAGAGCACTCAGCGAACAAGTGGATACGAATAGGTTCCCTCAGTGGCAGCAGATCACATTCAATGTGAACCGCCTGAAGATGAGGATAACGGATTGCTTGCAGATGAAGACGGCGATAAGGTATGGGCGATACATGACGGAAGCGGCCTCCGAGAGGAAAGAGATATCACCCGCATACGTCAGGAGGTTAGAGATTAGCATCGGATGGAGCACCAGCCCACCACCACGGCTGCAACGCATAATGGAAATTTGCATAGGCTGAGACTGCGCCTACGGATCCGCGCGAAGAAAGAGAAGGCGAAAGAATGCGTCGTTGGCAGCAGCAGCACCACGCGAGGCTCGCCTCATCCAACAGAACTCACCAAAAAATCGGCGCAGCACCGGCCGGGAGATGTGCAAATTTGAGGGGCGACGTGAGTGCAAGGTCACGCCCGCAGACGTCTCCACCTAGCGATAGATGTGACCGTGATAGAGGAACTCCAAATACGGCACCGGACACGGAAGGATGCACGCATTCGGCTACCGGAAGGCTATTCTCCAACACTTACGTCTGAAGCTGTATGACAGACCTCAATAAGCACACGATAAAGGGAGCCTTTGCCTCTGTAAAGTGAGGGTTGATTTTCGCGAATAAGTGCGTCGATAACAAACGAAGAAAATCTGGGCATCACACACTTCCACTGGCACACAACTAATGTTGCTTGAACAGTGATCAACGCCGAGCAGACAAAAAGCGCGCACGCAGAGATGAAGTGGATGACTGACGTTTTGAGAAAAGACGTAGGATACCATATTAGGTTGGCGAGAAAGCTCTGCCGGTTTTTGCGCAACCGGTTTTCGTTCGTTTATTACCGAATCATCATTCAAGTTACTTACCGTTTTTAGATAGCGCTTAATACGGAATTCTTCGCTCTATCTGATGGAATGCTTGCCTGCTCTTCTTTACTTCTCTGGAATGAGAACTACCCATTTTTTGGACCGAGTCGTCACATGTGATGCAGAGTCAGTTCTGTACGACCAGACTTTCAGCGGCCTATCGGCTGCCAAGCGTCTGGTTGGGGGTTTTGCCCCAGAACCCCGAGAATAGAACACCCTGACCGTCTTCTTTTCCTCCCTAGGCCCTCTTATTTTCATAACGGTAAAACAGTTTAACAATATGAAATGTTACAGCGGTATACGATGGGGCAGGAAAACTTCAAGACTGTTCATATGATACCTGTGCACTCTCTATCACGTGTGCGACTTACTACCCGAAATGCCCGTTTCTCTACGTTTCAGCAACAGATAGTGAGAGACCCGATCCGAAGGGCTTAATCTAAAAAACAAATGAAATTAATCGGTATTGGTCGATCGGCAGATGTCGTATACTGTCCAACAGCCGTAATACTCCGATTCCTGCAGTCATTCTCCCTATCCCCCTCCCACCACCTCACCCATGAGCCGGTAGAGAAACAGAGAGCCAAGTACGCGCACGCTCGCTACACGAAGCCTTTAAAACGTTTTCAAAAAATCCAACGCATGCTGCTCAAAGTTCGCTCTGTGGCAGGTCTTCTAAATCCGGACGCGTTTTGCATAACGTCTGTGACACAAGCGGTGAATCCCAACGCACGTGTTACGACGTCTTCGGCACTTGATCTCCCACCCTGACGCGCTGCCTGCTCAATATATCGGAGACTTGGGTTACCCGCCGCCAAACTTATGGGTTCGCCAGCAATCGCCCACGGTTAAGCTCAAAGAAACGCCGTCCTGTCGAAGACCGAAAATCCCTTGGCTTTGGTCCCCTCTCCCCGTAACAGACACATGACATTATCTGAATTATATACGGTAAGATAACCGAAGACGATCAGGACAGTGGGCTGATGTCGACGAACCCTACCCCCCCCCGCTCTTCGCCGCAATGCCAAAATCCCACCAGAAAAAGCAATGGTAATTGCGTGGTGGTCGGCGGCTGGCGTGATTCACTACAACATTCTGAAGCCAGGCCAAACCAACCATCACCGCAGAGTCCTACTGTGACGAAATCGACGAGATGTACCGAAAATTGCTTAAAAATGGCGCTGGTCAACAGAATATGTAGGTCCCATTCTTCTGCAGGACAACGTCTCCACACGTTTCGCAAATCACCACGCGAAAATTGAACGAACGAGGAGTTGAAGTTTTGCCTCGCCCCATACTCACCTGACGTTGCGCCAACCGACTATCATATTTTTAAGCACGAACTCCCTCATTGGTAGAACGTTCGCAGATCAGGACTACGCAAAAACAGCCTTTCTAGAATTGTAGCATCTCGACCACCCAGATTTTTCGCTGGGGGAACTAATCAACTAGTATCGCATTGGAGAACTGTGGTGATTCGGATGGTGCCTATTTCGGCTGACACCAGTGAGCATGAAGAAAGTTATGATTGTTTGAAGTGGACTAGTCAAAACCGCCAGAACTTTCCGGTAAACCTAAAAAAACGAGGTGCATGGATGTTGTTTGTGAGAGAGGTGATTCTACCCACCTACTACCTTGAACCGTTCAGACCTACCGTTCACCTGATCTCATGGTAAGGTTAACCAGACCTACCAATCTTCCCTACAGTTTCCTTAGATACGCAACGAGACTAACTCATTATCAACTGTCATACAACACGATCACTCAAGCAGTGCACAAACAATAACTTTAAAAGACCTAATTTCAAGACCCCCTCGATAACTGTACACCGAGTAGGCAGGTGAAGTGATGAGGAGTCCAGCATGGAATATTTTGGTGTAAAATCCACTGCATACACCTTCTTGAAATCCATTTGAAATAAAGTGCGCCCAGAAATCTCGAAATCCACAACCGAACTTGTTGATCGCAACTGTCGATCGAATGAATGAATTCTTTTGGCGGCTGTGATGTTAGGTCGGTGTCCTTCGCAATGACGTTGTAACCGTCTCAAACGGTTATATGAACGCGACAACCCATAACCGCTAATCGATACTAACTGACCCCATCATTTCACCAAGAAAACAATGCGATACGTTGATCAATAGAAGTGAAACAACCATTCTCGACACTATGGGAAGATTTGGACCTCAAACTCAAAGAATGCTGATAACGACAAGAAATGAGTTTGCCTCTGTAAAATGCGGTAGACCACTTAACGTCACCTCCTACTTCCCTTTTAAATCTCAAAACAGACCGTAGCAGCAATATTCGGTAACTAAACGCAACAAGCTATATGAGTGCGAAGACCACAGAACACCCATGCAATCGTAGAATTCCGAAGAACCCAACCACTTATCGCGAAACCGGGATTACGAGCAATTAGCGAAATCCAGGCCGGACGATCAGATGACATGCTTTCACGTAAGCGACTCCTTACAGCGACCCAATGTGGTAACAGATGGCCGACACTGGACGCTCCAATTAGAACGGCGAGGAGACATAAGAAAGCCATGGTATGGCCACGGCAAATTATATCAAGTTTGGGGACAGTAATTACTGGGTGAATAGCGCGGGCTAGTCAATTCGCACCGGATCGGCTGTCGATTGAAAGATCGGTGACCAAAGTGAAAATGACACTTTTTATGACGGACAGAGATGTGAAGGCCCCGCAGAGTGAATCACACGAAACAGGAAAGGCAATGCTATGCATTTTCTGTCGGACTTGAGCGAATTCGAAATTGATCACAGCAATTCAATAAAAGGGCGTTCCACAAAAGGCCCTGGAGGGTCCACTTCATGAGGACTTCAGAGGAAGAACTGCTTCTCTGGCATCGACATGGCTGACACCCATGCCGTAGGACACTAGAGAAGAAGCAACAAAGCTAACAATTAACAAGAGGGACAGGTTGCGCTGCGGCCACTCTAGATCAGCAATACAGCACAAGAGCCTGCGCCCAAAGATAGCTCGCAGCGACCATAAATGTTCGCCGGAGATCTTGGCTGTATCGTTGCAGTCCACCGAGCGCGACAGATGGCCGCCGTCCTCCGACCCTAGTACTCGACTGGACGAGCGCTGTTTTGACCAAGAGCTGCCACTGGTACCGGCCCGTGAGCGCTCCTACAGTGTCGGCGACACAACAGCAACTGAGAAAAAGCGAGAGAAACCACGGAGGCAGCAAATCGACAAAGTCTAAGTGGAGTTCCTCGATCGTCGGCAGAGCACATTGTGAAAAACGCAAGCAGAAGCGGTGACTTCTCAGAACAGGCAGCGCGATAGAGTTTTTGTGATAGGACTGGCACGCTTGTTTACATGCTTAGCAAACTCGACGAGATAGCGACTCTTCCTCCACTGCTATCAGCTGTTTAGAGATAGGAGCAGGAGGAATATAAAGCGTGAGCAGAAAACTGTGGGCAAAGTATGGAGAAGAAAGTAACCGCTCGTCTTCTTCCGACGATGCGCAGGCGCTTTCGTGAATCAGTATGAACTATAACGATGACGCAACGATGATGCCTCCACGATGCACCTTGGAATGATATCGCGTGGCAACTTCCAAGAAGGACTGACTAATGTTGACCTTCATCATTCTCACTTATTCTTATGCAGAAAAAGGGCATTTCTGTGTATGCCCTGAGAATATGAACAAAAAAGCTAACTCTACCCGATAGCAACTCCAGAAAACATGGAAATCAGAAGACGACAAAGCGGAGTCTTTCTGAATAGTTGTTGAGAAGGACTACGTCTAGGAGGTAGAAATGCCAGAAGGAAGTTGCAAGAAGTTGATGTGGGAATAGGCCGTCAACGCAACGGACCCAGCAGTGTCAGCTCCACGTATCTAGTGATATCCGTGTTCTGTGATCAGAGATGAGGACGGAGAAGTGCCAGCCATAAAAACACATTAAGTAAGCTCTTCGCTTATTGTAGTGCGTGCCATGTATCGAAAGCGGGTTAGGGGACAGCGCCGCAGCGGAGAGGAGAGGCTCGTCACGATGTCTAACCGCCACGCTTCTTTCGCCGGCGATCTGGCGCTGCTCGGCATTTCGGGGACGCCTTCACGGTCCAGCTATAGCGCAGCATTACGCACTTTCCACTGCGCTGGTGTAGTGCCGTGTCCGTAGCGCAGAGTAATCCTAGTTGGAGGGGCCGCGTCTTGTAGCAACGAAGAGAATCATAAGAAATAAGCGACAGCACATCAGGATAAGCAAAATATGTCAGCCTGGCTGCGGAGACAGTTGCAGTTTCCAAATTCCTGGTTAGAGGCGCCCTATAAATCGATCTTCATTTAAGCGAACTTACTATGTAATAGCAGTGTACTGGGTAATGTGTGAACATAAAAAAGCAAGAGAGTGCACTTTTCAGCATATAAATAAGTAGAGATTAAAAAAGAATAAAAAATAAAAAAATTGAAATTCGGACCAAGAGGCCTGAAATCAATTAGTTCTTTGTTACGGTCTGAGGTTTGCAATAGGGACAGGGCACTGTACTTCACGTCTTAATCATTTGCAAGCGTTTGGAATCAGGACTCTAATTTTATTGCATCCCCAATCATTTATACATAATTGTTTTCATTTCTTTAGTACAGCTAATGGCACTATTACGTATATGTACTTTACGGACTCACGAGGACGAGGATCACGTGATCAGCGCCCCAACTTCGCCTAGGGGTTATTTGGGGTGCTGATCACGAATCTGACATCCGTTTTTGAAATTTAGGCCGATTACGGTAGGCTACGGTAGGTACCGGTGACTAAGGCTGTCGAGGTCATAGTCACCGATTTCGCCCAAACTTCGCGTAGGGGAGTTATTTGGGGTGCCGATCAGAATATGACATCCGTCTTTCGTTTTACGCTAGAGTACGGTAGGTTACGGTAGGTGCGGGTGACTAGGGCTGTCAAAGTCATGGTCACCGATTACGAGCAATCCCACGCTTCTAAGCCATTCCTGGAAATCGGCCGCGTCCAGGTTTAGCTTGTCAAAGACGTCCTTCAGCTTGAAGTCGCGCAGTTCTTCCTGGCGGCGGTTGTGGAACAGTGCCTGGAGGGCCATGATGCTTAGATTGCTATCTTTCTATTGAGCCTTCGCCTATCGAAGAGTTTCCGGCAAAAATGGTTTCCCGCAGATTTGCGAATTTTCAGGCGATCGCTGCAGGACCTCATGCATGCCGTGCTCACCCGTAGCACAACAGATAACCCCTATAGCCGAAGTTTGGGCGAAATCGGTGACCATGACCTTGGCAGCCTTAGTCACCCGCACTTACCGTAACCTACCGCACTCCAGCGTAAAACGAAAAACGGATGTCAGATTCGTGATCGGCACACCAAATAAGGGAAGTTTGGGAGAAATTTTTTTTCGACTTCTCCTCATCCCCTGGAGTCCGTAAAGTACAATAATGCCCAGCTATTTTCTATGGAACGAGCGTATTCGATATGTGGCTATAGTGAGCGCGTTCATCTATGACATCCTTAGATGCGGCCCCTCCAACTAGGACGACTGCACCCCTTAGCGCTTCTTGTACCTGCTTCGTGACACCAAATATGAATATGGGAGGCGAAACATAGCCGCAGAGAGCCCGGTCCGACTGCTGCCGAAAGAACGGCTAGTCCTACTATATATAAAGCAGCAAGCGTGTGTGTGTGTGTGTGTCACTGTGTCACACCGTCACACTGTCCGTCCGTCCCACTGAGTTGGGGCGCGGCAGCCGAACACGTCGGCGACCGTGCATGGTGAGCCGTAGACGTGCCGAGCACGTCGGCGACCGCGCATGGCGAGCCGCAGACGTGCCGAACACGTCGGCGACCGCGCATGGCGAGCCGCAGACGTGCCGAACACGTCGGCGACCGCGCATGGCGAGCCGCAGACGTGCCGAACACGTCGGCGACCGCGCATGGCGAGCCGCAGACGTGCCGAACACGTCGGCGACCGCGCATGGCGAGCCGCAGACGTGCCGAACACGTCGGCAACCGCGCATGGCGAGCCGCAGACGTGCCGAACACGTCGGCGACCGCGCATGGCGAGCCGCAGACGTGCCGAACACGTCAGCGACCGTGCATGGCGAGCCGTAGACGTGCCGAGCACGTCGGCAACCATGCATGGCGAGCCGCAGACGTGCCGAACACGTCGGCGACCGTGCATGGCGAGCCGCAGACGTGCCGAACACGTCGGCGACCGCGCATGGCGAGCCGCAGACGTGCCGAACACGTCGGCGACCGTGCATGGCGAGCCGCAGACGTGCCGAACACGTCGGCGACCGCGCATGGCGAGCCGCAGACGTGCCGAACACGTCGGCGACCGTGCATGGCGAGCCGTAGACGTGCCGAGCACGTCGGCAACCATGCATGGCGAGCCGTAGACGTGCCAAACACGTCGGCAACCGTGCATGGCGAGCCGTAGACGTGCCGAACACGTCGGCGACCGTGCATGGCGAGCCGCAGACGTGCCGAACACGTCGGCGGTACAAAACTTCAGGCCTGGGGGTAATCGAGGTCGCTGAACACGAATCTGAAGTCGACCAATCGATATCGATCGATATTATCGATTTTTGAGGATGGCGTTCAAGTGGCACGAAACTTTGGCCCTGGGGGTAATCGAGGTCGCTGAACACGAATCTGAAGTCGGATCAATCGATATCGATCGATATTATCGATTTTTTGAGGATGGCATTCAAGTGGCGCGAAACTTCGGCCCTGGGGGTAATCGAGGTCGCTGAACACGAATCTGAAGTCGGATCAATCGATATCGATCGATATTATCGATTTTTTGAGGATGGCATTCAAGCGGCACGAAACTTCGGCCCTGGGGTAACCGAGGTCGCTGAACACGAATCTGAAGTCGACCAATCGATATCGATCGATATTATCGATTTTTTGAGGATGGCGTTCAAGTGGCGCGAAACTTCGGCCCTGGGGGTAATCGAGGTCGCTGAACACGAATCTGAAGTCGGATCAATCGATATCGATCGATATTATCGATTTTTTGAGGATGGCATTCAAGTGGCGCGAAACTTCGGCCCTGGGGGTAATCGAGGTCGCTGAACACGAATCTGAAGTCGGATCAATCGATATCGATCGATATTATCGATTTTTTGAGGATGACGTTCAAGCGGCACGAAACTTCGGCCCTGGGGTAACCGAGGTCGCTGAACACGAATCTGAAGTCGGATCAATCGATATCGATCGATATTATCGATTTTTTGAGGATGGCGTTTGAGTGGCGCGAAACTTCGGCCTTGGGGGTAATCGAGGTCGCTGAACACGAATCTGAAGTCGGATCAATCGATATCGATCGATATTATCGATTTTTTGAGGATGACGTTCAAGCGGCACGGAACTTCGGCCCTGGGGGTAACCGAGGTCGCTGAACACGAATCTGAAGTCGACCAATCGATATCGATCGATATTATCGATTTTTTGAGGATGACGTTCAAGCGGCACGAAACTTTGGCCCTGGGGGTAATCGAGGTCGCTGAACACGAATCTGAAGTCGACCAATCGATATCGATCGACATTATCGATTTTTTGAGGATCACGTCGAGGAAGATTAGCCGATCCATCTCGATTAACATAATGGTCAGAAGGCCTAGGAAAGAATAGGAAACCCGTAGCGGCCATGGCGTCCTATTCTCGGGGTTTGGGGGCGAAGCCCCCAACCAGTCGTAGGCGGCCGCTAGGCCGCCGAACGACTGGTGACGTCATAATCGCGCGGTCGCCGCGTCTTGCTGCAGGGGGCGCTATAGCTCAAAAGTGTGCACCGCCTGCCATTGTTTGCGCCTTGTCGGCTGGTGCAAGAGAAGGAAAAGTGGAATGCTTCGTCTAACCTTGAAAATTGGAGAAATATTCCAACGTTTCTTAACGCTTACGAGTGGCGTGATGCCTGGACTACGAGAAGCTAGCTGGAGAACGGTGATGACCAAGTGACGAGCAAGAGCAAAATTAAATAGAGGGTTACAGATTAATGTGTCATTGACCGCAAAGTGTACAGAGAGCTTCGGAAACCGTCTTCCAAACGTCTGTAGAGATTCATTAGAGTGTCTGGTAATATTTGTAGTTTTCCTGTCGCACCGGACAATGAAGTAGAACAGCAAAGAATGCCAGTCAACAACGATGGAGAATCGGTGGAAAAGACGCACAAAAAACGAAACACATTAGCGGCTTTCTTTGTTCCCTACTTCATAATATTGTCTCTCTCGTAGAATTGTTCTCCACTAGACATTGGACCTGACACCAATTTGTATAATTCGAATCCGTCATTTTTTCAAACCCTGGTCAAAAGGAATGTGCAAACAATGGGCGCAACAATTCAAAGAATATAAATTACTCAGATGTATACTTCGTCCTATCGCCCCTCCCATAGATGTTTGCAAGTATTTGCGGCGCTATGGTAGTTGGACGAGGTCACCATAGCATGCCGCGTCATGCAGGCGTGGTGAGTAGCTACATACAGCGAATGTAAATGCAGTCTTACCTCGTCTTTTCGATTACAGATCCGCGTTTTATCTGCTTCCGTGTTAGACAAGGGAGGGAACTCCAGGATGTAGACAATTTTAACACGGGTCACTTGGCCCACACCCCGGAGCCCCTTCCTTTGCCCAATTCTGAGAACAGAGCTACAGGATTGTTTGTTTGTTTCCGTTATTATCAGTGTGTCTCGCTTTCTTTTTTGTATTAGTGACAACTTTTTAAAGGTGACTCCCCTCAATTACCAAGCGCCACACTTGCTTCTGGAACTTCTAGATAATATCCATCCGTATTCTCGTTTTGGAATTTCCCCACCAGATGTGTTTTTCGTCGTTCTCCATTTACCCTCACTCACTTTAGGCACTCTCAGCCCGTCCTCACCTTGTTAACAAACACTCGCACTTCTCCCCTCGACCAGAATGCATCAAGCGTGTCTCATTCGACTGTTTTCCTTCTTCTGCGCCAGTCGAATACCGCGGGCATCAGCCGCTGGCGCACACTTTCGCGCCCTAGGGCGCCCAGCAGCAAGACGCGGCAACGCGCGCGCATGACGTCACTAGCCGTCTCTGTGCGCAGCACTCGGACCCAGAGAGCCCGTTATGAGGTCACTAGAAGACTGTAATCCTGGAAGGAGCTCTCCTTCTCCTTTGTACTAGGAAGGACTCTTACAGCCAGGGATGGACACTACAACTGAAAACATCTCGCGCGACGAGTACGCGACGCTCTTTTTGAGGAATTCCGTAGAGCACGCGAACGAGACAAAGACAAATGGCCCATAAAAAGTTTCCGGCACTCTAATCTATTATTGCAACTTGCCGCACATATGCGAGACGCATTCTCTAGTCGAAGGATAGCGCATATGAGAACTGCGAGAACGTACTCAGCCGCTCCATCAACTGTAAGCACTTGAAAACCACACGATCTTCAGAAAACTCATGATCAACAGGATAGAAAGCGATTCGGACATCAGAACTCCCCACACGAAAAACAGCAAACTGTCGGAAGGACGACCTGAATCGATTCATTAAATGTGGGCTAAGTACTTGTAGGTGTGCCATAATGTTAAAATGAAGTCCTTACCCATACGCCCACATGGAGTGAGTACACGGAAGTGAAATCCAAGCTGGACGAAAGGGATGGCACCAGCATATCAATGTTTCTCGACTGCTGTTGTGATAATTTCGATAATTTCTCACATTTTGTAAATATAAAGGATAAGAGGATAAAGGACGGCATTAATCAATCCCGTTTGGAATGCGCCACGCATTCTCCTTCTGAAAAAAAGAGAAAAAAAAGAAAATCCGAACCAGGAGCCTGGTATCGGGTGCACACGACCTCCGGCACTTCCTACCGCGCTACTCACGCCGTCATTTTGCAAATATACTATATTATCGCCCCAACACATTAGGCGAAAACAAATCCTCGCTGTTCGTTTGCTGGACAACTAGGCAGGCAGTTGAGCCATATTTAATGAATCGATACAGTACACTACAACAGGAATCCACTCTTTGTAGGCCTAAATGCGAAAAAACGAGAATCAACACATAGAATTACCACAGGAAAAGAACACGTTCACAGGCGAAAACCAAAAATCTGCCTAAGAAATGCACTTTCTGTCGGTGTGAGAGCATTGAAGCTTCTATTGGAACCACTTCAAGCAAATTAACCACTATATCTCAGTCTCGGAAGGACGAGGAAATCGTTGCGATGAAGGGCATAGAATTCGTCTGATTGCACTACTACGAGAGTGTAGCGTAATGGAAATCAAAATGAGAGGCGGATTCCCTCGGGAAGGAAAGAGTGGGGTGGGGAAGGGGAAGGGCATGTGCAAACACACGCTGATTCGGAAATTCTGCCGCAGAGTACGGAAACACCGCCGAGACGGGCACGACGAAATTCGTGCCCTTTGCCGGCATGAGCGGGAAGAATGCTCGAGGCTCAGCACCGTGGGGAATCCCTTCCATCGACTCACTGCGGGAATTCCCCGACCGAAAAAGCGTCGGGCTTCGATGAGCCACCATCAACCGCACGGAGGGCAGTCGAGGAAGCGCGACGGCAAGGCAACACGACGACAAAAAGCGCAGGAGGCCATGCTTGCGCAATCATCGGCGGCGCTGGCCCGCCGCGCGCCTTCCGACAACCCGCAATAATTGCCGCCACGAGCTCAGGAAGGGCTCTTGAGCATGTGGGTGATGTGAGCTCCTCGATAACTCTCATTGTCAGACACCGCTCTACACCTCAGATGACCGAAAATCGATCCCCCGACGGAAGCGCACGAAGGCGAAATGATGAGCGCCGGTCGAGTGCTTCTCAAACATGAAACTCTCGGCATGAAATGAGCGAGCAAAGGGCACCAACTGCGCCATCCTCACCACCTGCAGGGAAGACTACGATGGAAATCGCCACAGTCACTCCGTCAAACCCCTGAACTTTCAGCTGCACCACTTTTCATTCAGTGAGATCCGTAATTCTACAAAACGATAGCATCGGCGTTAAGCAAACTCATTTCGCTACGCCGTGTGAAATCTTGGTGGCTAACCAACAGCTCAAGTTTCATCCTCCCCTATAACGTGCGACCCAAATCACCGAGCACGGTGGGACGAGAGGCCTGGCTGATCCTACCGCAACGAACGGATTCTTGGGGTTACGTGAGGAGATGGGTGGCTGACTGCGTCATCCGCGTCCGTGCTGCAAAAACGGGCAAGAAATCATAACAAACGGCTTGACAGCTACAGGAACGGATCCTAAACTCTGATGACAACATAGCACTTTCTAAGGGTAACCGAAGTGTTAGCCGTTGCAGTTCAAGTTAAGCAATGGACTACTTAACGAGCGACAACGAAATGAGACAGAGACACAATGCGTGCTGCGGACCTGTAACACCGACGGCCTTTATTCTCTACTCTTCAAGAAGGGCTTTCGATTAGTCCGACACGCCCGTCGGATTAGATTTGAGTTAACGTGCCTTCCGCGAAGACTACGTAATAGTGACTCTCAGAATTTGGTAAGAATTTTTCTTGTTCGACACTAAAAGCCAATGAGCAGAGTGGTACCCTTGATGAAAGTGCTGACAGCGTGATTGTTCTTAAGGAAAGACACTGTCGAAAACCCATAGAATTGAGAAGCGGAAAGAAAGCCGTCCGGAAACATGCAGAGGTAATCAATCCCCAGGGTGGAATTCTTTCCGTAACAAATGCTACCTTCAATGTTCCGGTGATTGCAACACGGAGATCTTACATGACATAATCAATGCATTTTTATTTATTTATTTATTTATTCAAGCGTGGGTAACAAAATCATCACACGCGTAAGAACTCGATCAAACATATGAGAAATTCTAGAAAATTACAACAAAACACAAATCTACAAAAAGTTTTTACGAACAACAAGGTGTCTAAAACTATTCGTGGACATGTTAATCACATTCTCATCATCACCTATAAGTAGGTTGAGCTCCTTAAGATTTCGATACGTGAGGAAGTCCGACCTAACTTGAGACCTAACAGCTCTGGGATACAACCTAAGTCTCCCTATTCTATTTCTGGTCAGTGGTACACCAAAAAACTCTATAGGGTCTATTGAAAGCTTTATAGATATAATTTTTAATAACATGATTAGGTCCGCTATGTTCCGCCTAGTGCATAAGGAGGGTATACCTAGTTGTCTTGCCCTATCAGCACCATTGGGAATGTCGGCATAGCCCATTCTAAAGCATCTCATGAACAGCTTTCTTGTATAGTTGTATGCGACTTCAGGCAACACTCCTCGTACCACATTGAAATGTACCTGGTTGTAAGGAACTAACCTTTTCTATCAAGAAAGAGAAGTTAGAAAATGATCGCACAGCAATTTCGTCGAACACTTGGAGTCTAGCTACTTTATTCAAGAGGACGGATAAAAACATGAAGAGCAGAATTATATCAGAAATTCTTCCAAAATGCCCACAATATCTGTTGACCAGAAACTACTACAAGAAAAGAACAATTTAGAAGATGGATATAACTTGAAGAGCAGAATTATAACTGGAGCGCTATGGCAGTTGAGGGAAGGGGGGGGGGGTCACCTTCCAAAAAGTACCACCGTTATTGTTCTTTCACGGATCCAGAGCGCCAGGAGAGGTCGAAAATTTTTTCGCCCACACCCGTCTAACCTCTCCTCGACCTCTGGAGTCGTGAAAGTACAATAGTGCCAAAGTGTCAGTAACACGAAAAGAAAGGACACGAGATTGACAGCAAAGAAAACAAAAACAAAGAAACAATGATATAACTTTGTTCTGCGCAGAATTTGTGAAGGACTCCGGGTGTGTCCCGACGGTGCAAATAGGCTCGGGGAGGGGGTGTGGGTCACATGATACTCAGTGGATATTCGCCTTAGTAAGAATGTTTAAGACGATTGACGATTCTCACGAATGCACCCCCGAATGGTTACCGGATAATCGGTTAGCGATGGTGCGCGGAAACTGATAGAAAGCTGTCTGCGCCCTCCTAGCCTAGAGATCGTGCGTCGACCTACACGCTGACATTCGATCGATCTCCTGTGCGCCCGCGATGACCCTCCCGGCAAGCGGATCATGGTGCAGTGGATATGGGGTCGTTTGATGCGAAGGAGGCGGGGGTTCGGTTCCTCAGCGTTGTGGCATACTTGCATTTCGGCGCAAATCCGGTCGGGGGGGGGGGGGGGGTCATCTCCTAAAAAGTGTCACCGACACAAAAACAAAGCGACAAAACATACTGATAGTAAAGAATAAGTACAAACAATGCTATAGCTCTGTTCTGTGCTCTCCTCCGCTGACGGGAGCACAGATTTGGGCAGGGCAAGGGACTCCAGGGTGTGGCTGGAATGAAGCGCCCGTGTTAAAATTGCCTACGTCCTGGAGTTTCCTCCCTTACCCAATTCGGAAGCGCATAAAACACGGATATGTAATCGAAACAAGGAGATAAGACTGCATTTACATTCGCTGCATGTATGTAGCTACTCGCTGCGGCAGGCCATGTTGACTCCCCCCCCGTCCCGATTTGCGCCTGCACTTCAGCTGACTACTTGAGTTTCGACGTGCTTGCAACTTTGAGGCACTTTTTGCAATCTTTCTATGCGTTTTTCTATGTCGTATGCGTTCCACCGCTCCAAGAGCGCAGAACCAAGCCGGGTGCTTCCCCTGAACGACGAAAGCAGTTTCCACACGAGCAGCTTGGATGGCACCCATCCTGGAGTCCCTTCCCTAGCCTGGTTTAGATCCGCATTCCCTGGGCGACGAGAGGTTCGCGTGTGTAATGCTAGGAGTGAAGGATTTCGCGCTCCATCGCCAACGCGCACCTAAGGCCCCTGTTATACTCCCGCGGGAGCTTCCGCGGATAGGCGGAAATCGCGTCGGGACCCCGCGCCGGGCCACTCGTCGCGGCCCGCCACGCCCGCCTCCGCCGTGCACCATTGGTCCGCGGACGTTCTGCGGATGCTCCCGCGGGAGTATAACAGAGGCCTAAGGGTCTGTTCATACTTCGCGACAGCAGCGACAAGAGCGCAGCGCGCGTGGCGTGCGCGGCGTGCGCAGCGCGCGGAAGTATGAACAGGCGACAAGAGCGACAAGAGCGACTGGGGCGTCGGACGTAGTGTGGTATACGTAATTGCACCATAACTTCGTGGCCTAAAATATCAAGTGAATAGAGGTCTTCACGTCTAACTTCAACTTCAATTGCATTAGTTTTTGGAAACTGAAACAGACACAAGCAAACAGTTGTATTAGTAAAAAGTTTCCGGCAACTGAGACAAACACAAGCAAACAGACATATTTTTAGTCAAAAAAGTTGTTAGAAACTGAAACAGACGGAAGCGAACAATCATATTACCTACATCGTCAGTCTGGCACTCAAAATAGACATAAAAGCCCTCCTTGCCTTTGTGTGAAGAACGTCCGAACAGAAATCGTTTCCTTCCAGCACTAGTGCGGTGTAATTACGTACTCCACACTCCGTTCGTCGCCCCAGTCGCTCCAGTCGCTCCCGGCGCCGGCGCGAAGTATGAACACTTTTCGGTGGCGCGCGTTGGTTTTAATCGATATGCATGTTTTGTACGGGCGACGAGTCGCTCTTGTCGCGAAGTATGAACAGGCCCTAAGCCCTAGTTTATACTTGCGCCGCCACGCGGCGCGACATCACGATCGCCATAGATATCGATTTTTAGCGTCGCCCGGTCGATACCTATTCTGACCATGGTGCCGCGCAAGTAGTAAGCCGGCGCAAGTATAAACTAGGGCTAAAGGCCCATGCACACTTCTGCGACAGCGCGGCACGGCCATGATGAAGGATAGGGCCGCGACGGGCGCGGCGCGACATAGCGACACGTGCCGCAGAGGGGGGCATGCACACTTTTGCGACTATCGCGGCGGCTATCGCCGGCGATGCCGCGCTGAGTGCCGCAGGCTGGAATGGTTCAAATCATTTCTAGCGGCGCGACATGCACTGGGACGTCGGTCTCGTTGCCTATAACGATGCTCTAACGCGACCGCGCCGCGACCGCCGGATTTCGCGGAGGTGACCGTCGCTCCTCTTGCCGCGCCGCGGTGTCGCAGAAGTGTGCATGGGCCCTAAGGGCCTGTTCACACTTCGAAACAAGAGCGACTTCTCGCCCGTGCAAAATGTGCATATCGGTTAAAGCCGAGCGCGCGCAGGCGACTACTCGAGCGCCGGCGCTGTCGCTCCAGTCGCTCTTGTGGCTGTTGTCGCTGCGCACGCCGCGCACACCACGCGCGCCACGCACGCTACGCTCTCGTCGCTCCCGTCGCCCGTGCAAAACATACGAATCGATTAAAACAGAGCGCGCGCCGCCGAAAAGCGTTGGTACTCGAGCGTCGGCGTTGTCGCTCCAGCCGCTCTTGTCGCTCTAGTCGCCTGTTCATATTTCCACGCGCTGCGCACGCTGCGCTCTTGTCGCTGCTGTCGCGAAGTATGATACTCATATGACACTAGTATGATACTCATACTTAGCGACAAGAGCGACTGAGGCGACGGATGTAGTGTAGTGTACGTAAATAATTACGCATTTCACACTATATTCGTCGCGGACGGAGTGTGGAGAACGCAATTATTTACGTACACCACACTACATCCGTCGCTCCAGTCGCTCTTGTCGCGAAGTATGAACAGGCCCTAAGGCCGGCAGTAAAGTGTTGCGGGCGCCGCTGACCCGCCATAACAACGGCGGGTGGTGCGGCGCCGCGAGGGTTACTGTACGCAATACTGCGTAGTTTTGCCGGCAGTTGCGACCTCTAAGAATGTCAGAGAAGCAAAACGCAAATGTAGTAAGCAAAACGTTTTTTGTTTGGTGATGAAGCGCTTTCTAAGCTAAGTTAGTTCTTGACTGCAAGCCCGAAATCTAATAGAACACTCCTTATAACTCAACAATTCTGTAACATTTAGGCTTGCCCTCACTTTTTTCGTTCTACCTCCATTATAAGTTCCTCGGTTGACAAGCAGCTCGAAGATAATGTGGTAGCCATTGTGATGACAGCGTTCCCTCCGATGCCTTGTTGAGTCCGGGAGGTCTGTCAAATGCAGTTATAGCTCATACTAAAATGAAAGTCTGCTTTATTATTGCATTTCTGTGCAAGAGTTTTCCCTAAACCTCACACGGCTAACTTGTGGCTGGAAGGCCACGAAGATTTGGAGTGCAAGGTCATCTAATATCGTGCTAAGGTTTCTTTTTGCGTTACGTTCTGAGTGCAGGATTCCACACGGCTCCATTTGTCGACACTAATGGTGATCATATTGTTGGTTGTCAAACTCCTTTTTGGTCAGAAATTATGCATCAACCTAATATATCCAAGCATATAGATTCGTTAAAAAATGTTCCCAAATAGATGGACCATAATCGACACTCATCTGTCACGCCTCGGCCGGTCTAGCCCGCAGCTCCTGGCACTGCGGGTGAGAGCCGCCGTGAACAACGGCAGCCGTCGGGGACCTTTACGACCAACGGCTCCGCGACAACTCGTCCGCGCCGCGGCTTCCACCACAGTGGCAGCGTGGGTACCGGGGGTGAACACCAAGTTCTGTGCGTTAAATTATTTTAACGAAATTTTTTAACGGAAATTTTTCGTTAAATTTCCAGTAAATCGTTAAATTTCGTTAAAAATACAATTAGCTGCAAACTATTATTTCAAATGAAAAAATCAAGGAAAACGTTATATGTTCCAACACTGTATCTTTTATATATCCAACTTCAACAGATCAACAATTAAAGTTCAAGAAAGAGAGTTGGAGTGCAGCACTACAATGTAACTTAAACAATTCAATATCAACAAGATGTGGACAGTTCCTTCGGCAACGAATTATCTTCATGGTGTGGAACAACATCAGGTATGGGATTATCAATCAAGAAAACGGTACTTAGTGGGCTGGTGTCCGCATCAACAAGGCATCTTAAAATGTAAGTTAAAAAGAGCTCGAAGTTCTTCCCCCTTTCCTGGTTCTTTGCAGAACTGTTTTGTATGACTGTTATCCGAGCGTGTACAATCTCGATGCGGGAACCAGCCCGCTAAGTACCGAAAGAACTAATGAAAATACAATTAAGAGCCTATTACTGGAATGTTAGCACGTTGACGAGCGTACGAATTTCGGGTGCCCTGTGCGTGAAACCAATCGATTTCTTTATATCGTCGGAACTCTGACACCGCATAGCGTCACGCGGTCCCACACGGCCGAAAGGGTGTGACACGGTCGTAGACGTAACAAAGTTTAGGAAACTAGCTTTCCAAATTTTCGTTATTAGGGCGCCTGTAGCGCAATCGGGGGGGGGGGGGGGGGGGCGCCGGCTTTTGCATGCATATCCTATACCAGGTTCCTGGTTCGGATTTCCCGCCCAGGTCAACCCACCACTCAATCCTTCCGGGGTCGGTGAATCGGTACCAGACTTGGTACTTATGAAGCAGAGGGCCCGTGGAGCCGTGGGGCTGCCGGGAAACATGTTAACGCGGCGGAAACGCGGCAACCCACGGCACCCGAGGACGGGTGCTTCATAAGTACCTGCTCCGTGGTGCCGTGGGTTTGCCGCGTTGACATGTTTCCCGGCAACCCCACGGCACCACGGGCCTTTTGCTTCACAAGTACCCCAGACTTGTCTGGGAAGGATAAAGAGCTGACGTCTTCATCAGCTGACCACAGGTGATTTACTGAATGGCCAATTACGCATTCAAATCGTCTCCAGGACATCCTGTAGAAGTATATGCGTGGCGCATCCCAAAAGGGGTCGAGTGACGGCGGTGTTCTTTATCCCTTCACTACCATTTTTCTCGAATCATTTAAAATACGTCCACCAACTGAAGACATTCTCTCCTTTTCGACTGCTTTAGGTGAGGAGCAAAGTATTCTTGGATAAACAGCGCCAAGTGAGGATAAGTATATCTTACGAGGAGCTCAGACTACTAACTTTGTGGAATTGTTGAGTTGCTTGGCGGCTCGACGAAGAAGCTCCGATAGCATTATTTCCGAAAATTCAAATGCTCCCTAGAAGGCATGCGAATAGCATAAAAACATCAAAATATTGCTGATTTCAATAGTTTTTCAGGAATAGTCCTAATTTTGAGGATAAGGCCTGCAATATTAGTGAGGACTGAGAGGAAAGTGATAAACGTACTGAGAAAAAAAGGTCCGTTAAAAATTCCGTCAAATTTCTAAAAATTTCCGTTAAGTCGTTGAGCCAGATTTTAACGAAATATGCTGCTAATTCGTTAAATCGTTAACCGTTAAATGTGCACCCCTGATGGGTACCCACTGCGGCGGGAGCGATATAGACGAGTTCTGCGGGTGGTGCCGCGAGACTCTGTAGAGGCCCTAAATGATACGGTAACCATTGGAGGGGGGGGGGGTTCGTCAGGATCGTGCTAGTGTAGGAAGGCACGTGCATGTCCAACTACATCAGAAATGGCCTAGCTCAGTTCACCATAGGTGTGGAACACACCAGTGCTGGATGATCTCCCTCCCCTATTTGCGCCGACCCGACTAACGCATCCGTGTTAAAAGTGCCTACGTCTTGGAGCTCCTTCCCCTGCCCAACGCATGAGCGAATAGAATTCAGATTTGTTATCGAAAAGAGGAGATAACAGTGTTACAACATCTGCTGTTTGTGCCACATGTCACGCCTGCGCGGCACGACATTGTATGGTGACCCCGCAACTACCATGGCGGCCTGATCGGCGGCTATATCCTTATCACAAGATGCTCATGATACTGGGACTCACGCAGAAATTCACTGAAGGGGATGGTCTAGTATAAGTGGGGGGGGGGGGGGGGGCGCAGCCCCCCATTTGACGGCGCCCCCTACAACTAGGATTGATCATACATCCGTGACCTTCGGGATGCAAAAACGACGGTCGCTGCTGACCGATTCACCGCTGCTCTAGCAGAAGTCGCTGTTGATGGTACATTTTATACTCGTGCGCTGATAAAATGAGATTTTCGACGGTTCCACTCGGTGCAAGTCTACAGCGGGTGACCCACTCTCTTTACACTTCATGCCATCCGCAGAAACTGGACGAATACAAAAAAACGTTATAGTTGTCATGCATGATAACTACAAAAGGCCACAGGCTTCGCGGGTAAACCTGCAACTTGTGGGAAAGATACTGGAACGAGTGCTGGAGATGGGAGCGTGCAAGCCCTTGCTCAGAGGAGGTCAGCGCAGTCCAGCACACGGGTAGAGGTGACTGGCGCTGCATGCACTTTAACATCGGGCAGCACGAGGTGGGTTGTCCCACATGAGGCGCCTTCCCTCGAGCCACCCGCCACCGAAGAGAGGCCATCGGCGGTCAACTAGGCGTCCGCGGAGGAATCTTCGGGCTCGACTGGACCGGGTAGGGGCGCGCGGCTACTACCGCTGGCGGCGGGGAGGGCTACGGCCGCTGGGTCCGTGCCGGACACGCAGCGAAAGTAGCATAACTAGCACGGAGCAGGGTCGGAGGCCAATATTGGCTCGGATGCCGCGCGCAGGGCGCTTAGTAAAACAATCCGACGACGAGCAGAAGCAAATAGAGGGCGCCGCGTCATGCCCGGACCGGCCGCACGTCGCCACGGGGACGGCGCTAGGGCGGACACCACCCTGGGCAGCACGTGCCCTCCACAAGGAGCTCAGCGACGGGCCCCGCGCGAGGAAGCGGAGGAAGCCAAGCCGGAGCACGGGGTTTCGGGAAGTCCGCGAACGGCGCTTTTCAAACGCGGGTGGACGGCCGTGACTGCGGACCGCGCGCCGGCAACCGGTTCGGCGAACGACCGCGCTTGGCACGCGGCCAGGTTGGGCATCTCGTGCTCGTCCTAGGCTGGTGCTGCTCCGTGGTTTCTGTAGAGCGACCACTTGACCCACGCGAGAACGGTGGAAGACGCATCAGAGGCGCACGGAGGACGGCATGCGCAATCCCGTTGTTTCCGGAGTGCCGCTAGCGAAAGCACGTCACGTGTGCACAGCATTAAGTATAGTCCTCAGTCAGGAGTGCCACCTCCGGAAGCTCGGATAACTAGGGCGCACTTGAAGCTGAACAGATGAACAACTTGTCGAAGCCGAAACTGTCGAGCCGTGCCTCCATGATTGTACAGTCAGGTTCCTTCTCTTATCATTGGCAGGATTCGTTAACTTAAGTTGCAATTCGGGAAGCAGGACATGACAAAGTACGACTCAGAAGCAGCTAGCGAGCATTTCAAGCATGCTAAGGGAACGTATAGAGCTCCATCGCGGTGTAGTGATAAACCCCGATACACGGCGTAGTGATAAACCCCGACATCGATTTATCGCTTCGCGCAATCGATTGGCGAGTTTATCACTAAATCGCGATGGAGCTCTGAATGTCCCCTTAAGGCCTGTGGTTTTGTATCTGCAGGAGCGATACGCTTCAACAGAGAAGTCAGCAGTAGCAGTAGTAGGGCAGTTGGAGTACGGCTTGTGTGCTGTAGATGAATGAAGGCTCTGGGACAATTTTATCTTGCTAACAGTACGATTTCCACTTGGACTGCAGGTGCTGCAAGGCTTGAGACGGTGTCTGCTGTGGACGCCACAAGTTCAGCCAAACTTCTATAATAAAGACATGTGCCACAAGAACATATACCATTTTCACGTCAAATGGACCCTTTCAAGGTCAAGTTGGGTATTTTTCAAATCAAACTGGGCACTTTTCGCAGCAAATTAAACACTCTTCTAAACGAAGTTGGTGCTTCTGAAACCAAAGCGAAGGTTTTCCAAATCGAAATGAGCTTCTTGCAGGTAAACTACAGGCTCTCGAAGACGGTTAAAATAATTTTTGTCAATAAAAATTTGGTGTGGTTTTCTTTGAAAATTTTCGTTCAGGTTGCTGAATGAGTGCAGTCATTTTATAAATGTTTTATTTTCTGCGAAAAAATAATAGGTAACATTTGTTTCAAGGCAGCAATTATTTAGTGCATTAAAAGCATTCAAGTGAGGATATGTATGCCTGGTACTTGTGAAGAAAAGGGCCCGTGGTGCCGTGGGGTTGCCGGGAAACATGTTAACGCGGCAAACCCTCGGCACCACTGGCCCTTTTCTTCACAAGTACCAGGCATACATATCCTCACTTGACGAAGCGCCCGTCCTCGGGTGCCGTGGCTTGCCACGTTTCCGTTGCCGTGCAGCGTCAACATGTTTCCCGGCAGCCCCACGTCACCACGGGCCCTCTACTTCAAAAGTACCGTATGTCCTTTACAATTGCTCTTTTGTTGAATCGTTTGCAGGTGTGAAACTCCACGCAAACAGAAATTTTCCTATCAACCGAATTAAAGTCTCGACGTCTTGGACGAAGGGATGGCGCAATCTCTTTTTTCGTAACCACAAAATAGCTGCTTTCATCCTCTTTCAGTCCTTTTTTAAATAATCAGTTTTCCAAAAATGAGAGTCTTTTGAAATTTCTAATATTGTGCTCACTTACTGGAAACTCCAAAGAAAGTCATACAAAGTTTTCCTTGAACAAAGAATTATTCTAACTTTTTGGAGAGTCTCTAGCTTAATGTATAAGGAGCTCGTTTTCAAAAACGTTAGGCTTATTTAGAAGAGTGTCCATTTCCACGTGGAAATGTATAAGTGCTGCTGAATTCTTCAGTTTCTTCTTACTGTGAAACGGACTACCACTCCAAATTATCCGATTCGTACTATCGCTTAAAGAGATGACGTCGTTTAGTCCTTAGAGAGACCAACCGCATGACACCGGCTCATAACGTAACCGTAACGTGTAATTGTTCCGTATGATTGTGTGAATAACTGCGAACAAAGAATGCGACGGCAACAAAGACGAAAGACAGTTGTGAAGGAGAAGCTCAAGCATAACGTGGCAAAGACACGACCCCAACAATTTGTGACGAGAACTAGAATTTCAGCATTTCCTGCAGGCTAAGAGGCTGTCACCATTGCGTGGGTTAATGGAGACCGAGATTCCCCCGTTGTTTGCGTGCATGCTCACATGATCTCCGTTTTTCTTCACAGCAGTTGAAGGAGGTGTAGGGTGGGGCTATCAGGGGAGGGCAGCGCACAGAGCAGTGCTTCGCCGACGTGACGGTGCCCTCGTTCCTCCGTGGCGTGGTACTCTCGCCGCTCAAGCAAGTCAAACATGAGGTGAAGCAGCAGGCGCCGGGCGCCTCGTTCGTCTGGGGCACGCGACAAGACCTCAAAGGCAAGCTCGTCCTTCGCCCAAGTCGAGGCGTGCGAGCGCCTTCACCCAGCGGCTCGAAGACGGTCACCTCCCTCTCGGTGCGCGAACCCGGGCGATGGCCCTTGACGCCGAAAGGGCACCCGCTGCCGGGCGAGCCGGTGTGAGATTGTGAGGTGTAAGTAATTATAAGCCGGGATAGATCGCCAGCCTTCAATTAGCGCTGCCTTGGAACGGCTGCTGCTGTGTACAGTAACCCTTCGTCTGTAGGAAAGGGATTCCAGATGAACACAGGCGCAGGTATAGTCGCAGAAATGACTAGTCCAAGTGCAGTGGCAAATAATTCATCTAGCGGAGCGCCCGGTTGCGACAGCTAACGTCCACTTAAGGCTGGTGGATGTTTTATGCCCGTTGCGCTCAATGCCGGGTATTTGAATCAGAAATGTCCCATTTCAGTGGACTTCTCGTGGCAGCTACTCTTAAGCCTGTCGGTCTGGAGTGGGTGTGTGACTGCGAGAAGCCAAACAATCTTCAGGTGCATCGGGGTGGTTCTTACGGAAGCCGAAGTGGACTCGGGACAGCAGAAGAGGGCGAAAGTCAACAGGCGACGGTTTAGGCTAATGAGTGTGGTCGAGAGCCACTACACCAACACACCTGGCCCGCTACGCAGACGAGGTGCAGACGGACACGCAAGAGTGCGCCGCAACTTTGGATTCCGCGGCCGAATGTACGACAGCGGTTCCTACCATCGCAGTCCGGCGCAGGACCGGCTGGACGCAGCTAGACAACCTAGAGCTGGGTCTGAACAGGCCGAAACCCTGACGGCTGGTCGAGTTTTGGGGGGATACGTACATTAAGAGGGGGATAACCGTCAGCACTAACGAATCCCTTTGGGGTCCGCCGCGCAATCAACTTCTGCGTGATGTTGCTGATTCTCCTGAAAGCAGTCTCACAGCCAATAGGCTCCTCGTTGGTCACCCACAGGCCAGAAGAAATCGGATTTTAAGCGAGTCCTAGCTCGTTCGAAAGTCCGCTTATCTGTGCCAAGCGTGTTTAGCAAGGATGTGCAAACAGTCTCACCACCCATCCGCCCTCAGCAACCTCACCCAGTTGAATCCGTGAGCATCCCAAAGCTGGTTTTCCCTATAGTTTTCCACCTCCTCACGTGAAATAAAGTGACGCGGCGCTGAGCCTTAGTAAGTTAGCAGTTTGTGCATCAATCCCGCCACCCGCCAGAGAAAGTGACGCGTCTACCACATCAAAGTGTTATCTGTTTATGAGTCTTCCATAATTGAATGTCGCTACATTTGAGCATGATGTTGAGTAATGGCAGTTGGTAAGGCCAAACTGTGGGGCAAAGATTCGGATTCGGCGCTCTTTATTCAGCTGACGTTTCGCGTTCTTCAGAGTCTGAAAAACACAGGGGGAATTTGGAAACTTACTCATCTAACGGTAAGAAGTGTTTCAAGTCCCAGCAGTTTCAGAACTGAATAAGAGAAAGAGACGATACGGGATTGAGACAAATCAGCAAACCTCATGGAAACAGCCCGCAGGCTGATGATTCACCCTTGGATGGAAACAAATGTATCGTTTTGCAAAAATCACATCCAGTTTTGTTCATACAATACCGCTCGCGCCGCACGGTCAAAAGTGGGCGAAAAAACGCAAAAACAGGGTCGCAAAGCGTCGCATGCTTATAACTCCTTCAGTTTTAGGATTTTTGAAAAAAGTTGGCACCTTTCGATTCGCCTCTTCGAGATCTACGCAAACATGTATACAGCTTTAGCGGAACACCCATATTTTCGCCGTGGGGTGGTCCAAAATTTACTGGAGCGGGGTTTAGCGATTAGAGCAGCTTGTTTCCCAGGACATGCGTGCTTTCGGAGTATCTAAAGCATGGCGTACGTTGCCAGTGATTTGTCATGCCAGGAATGCTCCGAGAGTGCGCCGTGCACAATGCACACAGAATCGAACCTATCAATCGAGTGGGCGAGCGCATGTCCACTGGGCTTCCATCTTCTCTTACTGGGGAATGCGAAATTCTTAAGATTATTCTGAACCGCTTGGAGAGTGTTCTCAAAAATTTCCAGTCACCACACTCAGGATTAGCTCCAATCTGTCCCAGCGAAACTTTGGTGTGCGCCGTGTGCAATGCGTACAGAAAAGAACATATCAAAGAAGTGGATTCGACATCTGGTAGACTGAGCCTTTATGGAGTTTTATCAGAAATTTCCTGCCGCTCTATTCAGGAGTTGCTCTAAGGCTGTCCAGCGAGCCTTTAGAGTGCGCCGTGAACAATGCATACAGAATCGAACCTTTCAATCGACGGGGGCGACCGCCCGCAAATTGTATGCGGGGCGTGTTCGGAGCGCAATAGCTCTGTCAAGTTGGAATCGTTTCGGCTGCAACTTGGGGGTCTTGCAGGCAGTTGGACGTTCTTTTAATACGCCAAAGTAGAATGGTTTAGCCTAGGAGGGGGCAATGTTATAGAGGTGCGAAAATGCAGGTGAGGCTTGTGTGAAGCATTTTTTCCGATTTTTTTCCGACTTCCGTGGACCACTGCGAGAAGACGCGGCGAGCTAACGGCCCTAAAATGCGTATGCGAACAGAGCGTTCAAGGTACTTATTGATGAAGTGCTCATAGCTCCTCAGCTCCTCAGCTGCCTAAACTGGCTTAACCTCAGCTGCCGTTTCAGAGCGGCGAAAGCTAGCGGTTAGAGTTTCTCCTACTCGCCCAGATTTGAGTCTTCGACACTCGCAATGGAACAGTTCCGTTCAGCATGAAAAGCTCCATCGAACGGTGTAACTCCCGACCAATTTCAAAAAATCGTTTTTTTTTGGCAATATCGAGGCCTTGGGCGCTCTAGGCCGAGATGCGCGGACGATGACGTCATCGAAAACCGATATTTTCGAAATTGGCCAAATTTTCTCGTGCAAACTTCGTCCAAAATCATCTAGGGGTTATTTGGGGCCGTAGTTACGAATCCGGCGTTCGTTTTTGAAAATTCCGCCGACTTCAGCAAGTTGCTTCCCGTTTGAGGGTGGTCGGGTCAGGATCACCCTCAGTTATCGATATGAGCGGTCTCCTACCGTAATCCATATGTTCTTCGGCATCGTGTTCGGAACGCTGAATAGCTCCCCGCCCCTATACGAATTTTTAGCAAAATCGATGATCCTGGCCCGACCATCCTCAATTATCCAGAAGAAAATCCAAAACCTACCGAAGCCGACGGAATTTTCGAAAGCGGACGTCGTTCGTAATCAGCGCCCCAAATAACCCTAGACGATTTTGGACGAAGTTTTCAGGTCATTTGGCCGATTTCGAAAATATCAGTTTTCGATGACGTCATCGTCCGCGCAGCTCGGCCTAGGGCGCCCACGTCCTCGATGGGATATTGTCAAAAAATCGATGTTGCCAAAATTGGTCGAAATTGATACCATTCGATAGCGCTTTTCAAGCAGAACAGAACGTTGTTATTGGAAGTGTCGAAAACCCAAATATGGGCGAGTAAGAGTGCAGGAAATTCTAACCGCTAGCTTTCGTCGCCCTAAAACGGCAAATGGGGGTAAGGCAGTTTAGGCAGCTGAGGAGCTGTGAGCACGTCATCGATAAGTACAGTACCGCACGCGTCTTTTGAACGATTACGAGAGAAAATGCCCGAACCGCGCCGCGTCCGTTTCGGTGCGAGAAAATGCCCGCAACCAGGGGAGAAAATGCCCGCGACCAGGGGAGAAAATATCCACAGCCAGAGGAGAAAATATCTTTGGCCACTGAACGGCTTTCGATAGGGTCCACTACAACAACCACTACAACAAAACACACGTTAATCACTGTACAGGGTAACGGTATTTTTCTCATGCCGGCCAGTAAAGGGCATGGAAAATCGTGGACGTGGTAACTGAAACTGTGGCACCATCACTTGGATTCCCCAGCAGACTTTGATAGAGAAGCTTTGGAAAATACGAGGAAAGATTCTCGTTACACAGTTAACAGGCATGCTCAACGGTAAAATTAGTACCAACGGTGTTTTATGTGAAAAGAACACTGAAAGGAGTGAAAGAAGCGCTTTCGCCCGAATCTCAATTTCTAGCACGCAAAACTAGAAAACGAGCACATCAACGGAGCCTGGTAACTTAGAAACACTTTTCGAAGCATTGAGCTGCGGAACTGTAGGCCACCTCAATTTTTGAGTTTGTTTTTGAGCCATATGAACGCCACATGGAGTGAACAGTAAGGTACATGGACTTCAAGGTCATGAGAAGTAGAAAATGAAAAAATGGCAGAACTTGTTTGTGAATTTATTTACAAATTGGTTTTTAGGTTTACCGAGGTTTTACTGAGTCTTTCTGATGAAGTCTTCATTTTTGAACAATCATTTCCTTCTTTACTAAAACAGGATTTGAACATAGATATTTCAATAAGTGATTTTCATCTGATACCCCGTTGGTATCGTAAATGCTTGTTGTGCCCTTTTTTTATTAAAGTTTTTCTCCGTATAGGATTTATATTTTGATTCGCTTTGTTGCTGTTTTTCTAATATTTCCACATATCTGAATAAAAGATTTAAATATCTGAATGGTTAGTTGCAACATAGGTTTTACCAAAAACGTTATTAAAATGACCAGAACCTACGGTATAGCACCTCGCCAAAAATCTTTCAAGCCACCTTATCGAAATACCAGTCGTTCAGCGGCCTATCGGCCGCCAAACGACTGGTTAGGGGCTTCGCCCCCAAACCCCGAGAATAGAACACTCCGGCCATCTTCTTTTCTGAACGTTTAGACCTTCGAAGCCGTTGAGAAGCCGACTGGTTCTAGAGATATGTATTGATCACCAACGTCGATGCCGCTCAGCATTAACAGCACGAAGTGTTTCAATCTCGGCTTCGTTCATTTGTTCTCGAGCACGTCGCTGTCTTTCAACATTGGCAGCACGAACTGTTTCAATCTCTTCTTCGTCCATTTGTTCTCGAGAACGTCGCTGTCTTTCAGCTTGAGCAACACGGCGTGCCTCAATCTCTTCGCCGCTCATCTGCTCTCGAAACCGTCTCTTTCGTGCAGCATCGGCAACACGGCGTGCCTCAATCTCTTCGCCGCTCATCTGTTCTCGTGACCGTCTCTTTCGTTCAGCCTTAGCAGCACGGCGTTCAGCACTGCTTGCACGATGGTCTGCAGAGCCATGTTCGTAATGATCGTATTGGTTTGCTCCGGCACGACTGTCTTGCTCAGGAGCATTGCTTGCACGACGGGGTGCAGAGCAATGTTCGTAATGATCGTATTGGTTTGCTCCGGCACGACTTTCGTGCTGAGGAGCATTGCTGGCACGACGGGGTGCAGAGCAATGTTCGTATTGATCGTATTGGTTTGTTCCGGCACGACTTTCGTGCTCAGGAGCATTGCTTGCACGACGGGGTGCAGAGCCATGTTCGTATTGATCGTATTGGTTTGCTCCGGCACGACGTTCGTGCTCAGGAGTAGAGCATAGCCGAAGCTCCTGCTCATCCATCCCTAGCAAACGATTTGATGTTGCTATGGATTCGTGATCTTCAAGAAGCTGCAGAGCCGCCAAACACTGCATGAACAACAATTCAAACTCGTTCGGACGTTGGACGTACAACGAACGCTCAAGGCTAACACCTCACTTCAAATGGCGTCAATGTACAGACGTCGGCTGCTTATATGCTGCTGGCCGAGATTGTGCTCCGCCCCTTTGAGGCGGGGCTTCGTCAAGCAGTTGTGCATGGCGAGCCGCAGACGTGTCGAACACGTCGGCAACCGTGCATGGCGAGTGCTATGAAATCTGATAAGAATAGTCATTTCACCATGACCGTGCGAGGATAAAAAAATGCTTCTAGAAACTACAAATACAGAACATTCATGATAATACTTCACTGTAAACAATGTTGCGCATCAGGCGTTCAGGTGCTTTTACAGCAATTCCGTTGCGGCTTCGTGCCCGAGAAAGGGCAACATATAATTGGCCATGAGCGAAAATTGGATCGGAAAGAGCAATGCCAACTTTAGAAAACGATTGTCCTTGTGACTTGTTTATTGTCATAGCAAATGACAGCCTGATGGGGAATTGTCTCCGTCGAAGTCGGAATGGTAGGTTCTGAGAGAAGTAGCAATCGATTCTCGGAAGTAGTACCTGAGAACCTTTGCGGCTACCGACTGCATGTTCGCAAACCAAAACTCTTCGACCTGTACTTCTGACGATAAGGCGTGTTCCATTGCATAGGCCATTCGCTACGTCAAGATTTCTGAGTAGCATCACCATGCAACCAACTTTTAGGTTCAGTACGTGTGGAGGCATCATAGTTGGTGTCATTTTGTTAAGAAATTCCGTTGGGAAGTTTAACGCGTCGCTGGGATCCTCTACGATGGCCTCATCTTCACTCAAGGAAACGACTTTGTCGCCTGTCAGGCGATCAAGAACATAGTCGTTAATGCGTAGAGCATCAACGTTTCTCGGAGTGAGTATAGCCAATTCCGAAAAATCGCCATTCCCTCCATCAAGTGCTTCCCCAAAAATTGCTTCTGCAATATCGCCTTCACAAATTAAATCATCGGGAACTTTGATGTCCCCGTTCTCGTCTGAAGGCACTTCTCCGTTACCGATTTTGAGAAGCCATTCTCTATGGCAGTAGTCATTGTCATTCAGTCGCATGTTGGCTGTCAATTTATGTATCTTGAAAAGTGGCCATAGAACAGACATTTTGAGGCAAACTTCCACGAAGTCTCGGCGGCTTCCTTTCTCTACTACAGGTAACACCTGGCGAAAATCTCCGCCAAGTAACATAATTTTGCCTCCAAAAGGCTCGTTCTTCTGCATAATATCCTGCAGAAGGGAATTCACGGCTTCGAGTGCTTGCTTGGGTGCCATGGGCGCCTCATCCCAAATGATAGCATCGACTTCACGTAATGTTTTGGCTTCCTTTGACTGCCGCTTCATGCCCGATGAGCGACTTCTGTCATCAACCAATAGGTGAAATGCTGAGGTGACGGTACGACCGTTTGGGAGCAAGTTGGCTGCAATCCCGGTCCACGCCACATTTAGGATGCGCTTTTTCCTTGCTGTTGCCAAATGATAGATCGTAGTGTACACAAATGTCTTACCGCTTCCACCCGGTCCATCGACAAAGAAGCACTGCCCTTGTTGGCGTTCAATTGCGAGAAGCACGTCGTCAACTACTGACTTTTGCTCGCTATTGAGAAGAGCGTAGTTACCTTCTCCAATACGATTGTGTTGATCAACGTCGACATGGAGATCGTCTGCGAACAATCGTTGGATATCAATGTTCAGGTATGCTCGGTAATCTTTGCCAAGAGTAGAAATGCGTTCGGCGATATCGTAGAAGGCTTTGGATTCAGCAACATCAGTAGAGTCGCCATTAAGTACAAAGTCCTCCATAAAGTCTTCCTTGTGTAAATTCCAAAGTGTCACGGGAAGAGGATCTTGAAGGTTACCATATACAATTAGTGAAACGAAATAACTGCGAAGTTGCGCAGGCAAATGAAAGCTTGCGGCTTCATGTAGTGATTGCACAAAAAATGTGTCGTCTGTAAGGTACCCTGCAGCCCTTGCCGCAGACACAAACGAAGGGTGAAGAACTCCTTCAACTGTTCGCACATCTTCAAACGATGTAAACCCTTTTCCATACAAAAGAAGGAGCCGAAGTGCGAATCGTTCTTGCTCCTGTGGCCCTATAAAATACATTCTACCGATCGTACGTATTGACTTCTTCCTCTGCTTCCATTCCTTTTTAAACTCGAAAGCCTGAGGCATTTCATAATAGTGAAAACTGCGGGAATCTACCATTCCTTCAGGTAGCCGTCCGTATTGCTGAGCAAGATCATTGCAGGTTTTGTTTATAGCGAAGAAGCCTGTCAGAGTGCTTAGCCGATTTTGAGCGGCATTAAGTGCTTGTTGTTCAGCGCCTGCTTCGAATGTTAATGCTTCGAAGCCCGGTAAGTGAACTTGTAACCGTTGCACTGCATCACTTCGGCCCTGCATTTTAAAGCCAAATATTCGGTGGACAGCTTCAGGAGCACACACATATCTCGTGTCGATGTATGCTTCAATTTCGTCGTGAACAGTTTCAGCAGCATCATTGTTAGGCTGGTAGATGTGGATTCTAGCACGGTCAGGTCCCTTGTACACGTACTTGAACAGATATTTAACTGCATGAATTAAAGCACATATTTCTACGTTAATATGTGCTTCAAACATGCGAGTTAAGTAGGGGCAGTAGGGTACTACTGACCTGTTATCCATTCGAACGTCACGACACGTTACATAACGTCCGTCATCACGCCTTCTATACTCGGGATAGCCATCCACATTAAGAGACGTTTCACTACGAAAACTTTTGGGAAACCTCTTTGTGCACACACCGTTTCGCATGCAAGGTGAGGTAGGATTCAGATTCCCACAGGGACGGTGTATCATGTTCTTAGATACTATGTCAAACAGTTCGGGATCTGAATCGCGATCGGGAAGCTCCGCACTGATTAGGTGATCAATTTGATCCGCACTGTTTAGTTTCCATTCCTGCTTTAACGTAATGAGCATATGCGCGTGAGGAAGCCCGCGTTTTTGAAACTCAACAACATAAATGTACGCAGCCACTTCGCCTAGCACATTCCTTTTAAAAAGTTCATGGCATAAAGCCTTTAGCTTGAGATTGAAAACGCGGGCAACCAAATCTGGCCTGTCAGATGCGGACTGACCACCCGCCAAGTTATTTTGAATCTCGCGCCAGTTCGGATTGCAGGTGAATGTAAGGAATATGTCAGGCTTCCCGTACTTCGAGACAATTGACATTGCGTCTTGATACTGCGCAATCATATGGCGTGGACCGCCTGTAAAACTTGCTGCTAGGATTATCCTTCTTCCTGGTGGGCCGCCATGAGAATCGTCTCCGATCATATAGTCGTGGAGACCCCTCACTGTATCCAACCTGAGCTCCTTCTGATTCTTACGGAGGTAATTAAGACGATTCATCTCAATTTTCAACCAACTGTCCACAACGTATTGCTGAGATAGCTTTCCGGCATGGAGCAAAGGGTTGAATGTACCGGTTCTGGCGAACAGCAGGTATGAGTAAAACTCTTTCTGCGTAACTCTTGTTCGCCTGTTATTTCCAGTAACGGTCTTTTCCATGTCTGGATGCCAACCATCTTCTCCTCGCGGGAACAGTAGCGGATAGGAAAGAGGGTCGCAAAGTTTGTCTAAGTAGCTGATGGTACGCAACCCTTGGCCACGTTCATAAACGACCACATACCTTTCTCCGGGTATCTCTTCATCGTTACCGACGTAAACTACAGCTACCTCGTTAGCTGTTGCAATGTTATACCGTCGATGATCGTCGGTATTAAGTTGGCAAAAAACCATACGTACTGGCCTCTGTGTACGCTGTGCTTCAATTGCCCTCTGCTCTTCTTCTCGTGCCACTTCATCCATTAGCCGGTACGCTTGCACATAGGGATTAACCGTTTGCAACAGTTGGTGCAACACGGCAAATGTGGCGCGATCACACTCTCTGTTTACATCTCTTCCTGCCAGCTCAGCAGCCGCCTCCTCAGTGTCCATAATCAACACCTGAGCGCATTGAGGAGCGTTTCCAGCCAATGGACGAAGCGCTCCAATACGATGGTATATTTGGCCATGTACTTTAAAGCAGTAAGGTCCTCCGCCACGCGGATTCTCTAACTGGGCTGTTGTTGATGCCATGGCTAGACTGTTGTTGTAATTTCGTATGTGCTTAAGGAACTGGATGCTTTCCGAGCCTCTACCGGTGTACAACTGCTGCAGAAGAACTGGAAAGTTTTCAAATACATTCATCGAAACTTTCCCAAGATTGCAGCACATATTATATACGGTGCTGTTAGGCGTGGTTTTCTCGCCAGGGAAAATGTAATGCCCCACAACCGCTGCAAACCTGGTCCATGTTTCCCAGCGTATTGGATGGAGGCCTTTCGCGCGGAGAACGTGCAAGGCCAGTGGCGTTTCGTGGCACAGTGCGATGTGGTCCAGCATTACTTCCACGCGAAGCGGTTCCTGCCCCATCTAACCGTGGTCGCAAGCGTCGCTGCCATTCAGAATCAACAGCGTGGCCTGATTCCTCTCGACTAATATTTGAACGCGCACGTCGTTGCCGTTCAGCATTTGCGGCGCGACGCACTTCAATCGCTGCTTCGTTCATTTGTTCACGAGAACGTCGCTGTCTTTCAGCATCAGCAGCACGAAGTGTTTCAATCTCGGCTTCGTTCATTTGTTCTCGAGAACGTCGCTGCCGTTCAGCATTGGCTGCACGAAGTGCTTCAATTGCTGCTTCGTTCATTTGTTCACGAGAACGTCGCTGTCTTTCAGCATCAGCAGCACGAAGTGTTTCAATCTCGGCCTCGTTCATTTGTTCTCGAGAACGTCGCTGTCTTTCAGCATCAGCAACACGGCGTGCCTCAATCTCTTCGCCGCTCATCTGTTCTCGAGACCGTCTCTTTCGTGCAGCATCGGCAACACGGCGTGCCTCAATCTCTTCGCCGCTCATCTGTTCTCGAGACCGTCTCTTTCGTGCAGCATCGGCAACACGGCGTGCCTCAATCTCTTCGCCGCTCATCTGTTCTCGAGACCGTCTCTTTCGTGCAGCATCGGCAACACGGCGTTCAGCACTGCTTGCACGATGGGGTGCAGAGCCATGTTCGTGATGATCGTATTGGTTTGCTCCGGCACGACTGTCTTGCTCAGGAGCATTGCTTGCACGACGGGGTGCA
>OX375865.1:54810097-54860290 GCA_947359475.1 Heligmosomoides polygyrus bakeri
ACGCGCCAGGACGGTGACTGCGACCCCGAAACAGCTGTTTGCGTGCGCTCGCGCCCTATGGTCGCCCAGGGGGGTGGCGGCGTTGGATCTTTTTAGCCCATCAAGGTGCTCCTTTACCCTGACACATAATGGCCGGGAGGTTTCACCAATGTACTCGTCGTGCTCGCATGCGAGGCACTTAATGAGATACACAACACCCGTAAGCATACAATCTCCCGGTTTTCCGTAGGGACAAATAGTGCACGATGGTGTAGTGCATATGGAATCGTACAAACGGTTGCGGACGAGCTGACCCTTTAAATTCATAGGTGGTATTTCCACCACCCTCCATCGGATGCCTACACTTTACTGTCGTTACATAGACGACTGTTTTGTCGTCTGTCCAACTCAGCATGACATGGACACTTGCTTTGAACTCTTAAACCAGCAATCGGAGCATCTTTCCTTCACGCGTGAAAAGCCTACAAACAACTGGCTTGCATTCCTTAACGTCCACATCCAACTTTTCGAGGGTGGTTACAAAACTAGATGGTATGGTAAGCCTACATCCAAAAACATCATTGTGCACTACAACTCCGCGCATCCCTCCAGTGTTAAGAAGGCGATTGTGCAAAACATGTTTCGTACAGCGTGCACGGTTTCATCTGGCACCGCCGAAAAAGCCTTCTCGATAAATAAAGCTCGCCTTATAGCTCAGCAAAACGGTTATCCCTATAAGGAGCGAGAAAACAGGCGTAGTCGACGAACTACGGGTGGAGGGAGCTCCGCGGAAGAACAAACGAAAGTTGCATTCTGCGTGCCGTTCATCTCGGATGCCATAAGCTCTGCAATACGTGCATGTGTTCGAAAGGCCGACCTTCACGAAATGGTTAGGGTGGTGGAAATACCACCTATGAATTTAAAGGGTCAGCTCGTCCGCAACCGTTTGTACGATTGCATATGCACTACACCATCGTGCACTATTTGTCCCTACGGAAAACCGGGAGATTGTATGCTTACGGGTGTTGTGTATCTCATTAAGTGCCTCGCATGCGAGCAGGAGTACATTGGTGAAACCTCCCGGCCATTATGTGTCAGGGTAAAGGAGCACCTTGATGGGCTAAAAAGATCCAACGCCGCCACCCCCCTGGGCGACCATAGGGCGCGATCGCACGCAAACAGCTGTTTCGGGGTCGCAGTCACCGTCCTGGCGCGTGAACCCGACATCTCGGCGCGGCGAACCCTAGAAGCGCTTTGGATTGCGGCCAGGTCACCTGGAATCAATAGGAAGGATGAGTGTGTAGCAGTGACGCAGGAGCTGGCACCATTCGTGGACATCTGTGGGTTTTGCCCTACAAGGTCATGACCCAAGAGGTCCACCAGGCGGGTAGTTCCTGGAGCTTTAGTACTAGGTCATGACCCTAGAGGTCGTCTAGGCGGGTAGTCCCGGGGGCTCTAGCTTCAGTCACCCTCGTTAGACTTCCAGCTGCGGGTGCCCGGTGGACGTCACTAGTCCACTTGCTAAAGGTTAGCCATCCTGGTCTCTATTCCCCGTTTCTTTGGTCTAGTGGTCTCTCAAACAATTTCCGTAAAATGAAATGGCGTTTGGGGGGATAGTTTCTCAGATTGATTTCGTCTCATTCCAGGCTCTGAAGAAGGCGAGAACGCCGAAACGTTAGCCTGAGTGCTGTCTGTGTTACCAATCTTGGAGTGGCTTGAGATAGATATTATTTCTCAACATCGTGGACTACTATGCCAAGATTTATCGAGAGCCGAACGTGGAATATTTAATAATTCTCTACAATCGCTTGGGCCACCCTTTGCCAGTTTTGCAACGAACGTTTGCTCTCCGAGAGCATGTGGCGTCCTAAAGGGATCAAATAGGGTGAACACGACAAACTCAATCACACCGAAAACGGAGTCCAAAACTGTCAAAACTAGCTAGACCTTTTCTTGGGATGCTACGCGCTCGCTTTTACCCTTTTACCTGTACCGTTTTACTTTGTATATCAATTTGCTCCGCCCTATAAAGTGCAATGCAAACCGATAGAACCATTGGTGGTTTATCCCATCCACATGAATGTTGCAACTTTCTAACCCCGCTTCCAGTCAAGAATGTTGTTCGATCGTGGATTTGCGTCAATTCTATTCGGTAGGGTTAGCGTGTATCTGTTACAAACAAACTGACTAGGCCTTGTTGCTAAACAGGACGTGGATCTAGAAAACTCGTCTTTCTTTCTCTAGGAAAATGATACGCCGTATTCGAGAAGCCCATGCACAGGATAGCTTCCTCTGCTATACTAACACATTAGAGCATCAAAAATCAGCTCTAAAGGGAAGAAGTAATGCGCTACAGAAGGGGACCATTAGAGTGGGCACACCTTCACAACCCGGTCCACATAAATTTGGACGCCAATTGGTTGCTGATCAAATATTACATTTACGAAAATTCACGATTTACGACCCAAAATGTCGTAAATCGTAAATCGTAAAAAAAATTAGCAAAAATAGCCGTAAATCGTAAAATCGTAAATCGTATATCGTAATTACGTACACCCCTGGCACACACCAAAGTTTCGCTGAGACAGATTGGAGCTAATCCTGAGTGGGGTGACTGGAAATTTCTGAGAACACTCTCCAAACGGTTCAGAATAGTCTTGAGGATTTCGCATTCCCCAGTGAGAGAAGATAGAAGCGCAGTGGAGATGCGCTCGCGCATTCGATTGATAGGTTCGATTCTGTATGCATTGTGCACGGCGCAGTCTCGGAGCATTTCTGGCATGACAGAGCACTGGCAACGTACGCCATGCTTGAGATACTCCGAAAGCACGCATGTCCTGGGAAATAAGCTGCTCTAATCGCTAAACCCCGCTCCAGTCAATTTTGGACCACCCCCACGGCGAAAATATGGGTGTTCCGCTAAAGCTGTATACATGTTTGCGTAGATCTCGAAGATACGAATCGAAAGGTGCCAACTTCTTTCAAAAATCCTAAAACTGAAGGAGTTATAAGCATGCGACGCTTTGCGACGCTGTTTTTTGCGTTTTTTCGCCCACTTTGACCGTGCGACGCGAGCGGTGTTGTAGTCAACATACTCGAAAGACGTTGTGATGCGGAACGTTCGTAGCAGTAATATTGCTTTGCGAATTCTGTCGTCGGCAGGGAAGTTTTGCGAACAAGAGACCTGGATAGGCAATCCAATAGTAGTTTAATCTGGTTCCTTTCGCGAATGGCAAAATGGTTTGGAAATGTGACGTTTGGCTCCGCCTCCTACGTCAATGCAACTTCACTCACAATCAGTAATGGCCAGTACCGAACTCTGACCTTCGTCCGTGAAAAGGTAAGAAGGTGACGTTCGGTGCAAGTCAATCAGAACCCATGTTTAGAGGCATGAAACCCGGTTGGGCGACGGAATGAGGCGGTAGGCGTGTGCTGGAGCGCTGTGGTTTGCGGCGAATTGGGGAGCAGAGGTACTGTGCCTGATGATCAGCACAGTGCAGCGGTGTCGGAATGTTGTGGTGAGTAACGGAGCACGCCACTTGGTGGCACCTTTATTAGCTGAGGATCCCAACGGTGTCGCTCCTTCGGACATCCAACGAAATTCGGAGCGAGGTTAGGGGTATATGAGCGCATAAAGCAATCCGCGTCACTAACGATGTCAGTTGGGTCGAGTCGAAAGATACCGCCGTTCCAGGGCGTTTAAATATTTTCGCCTTTGTTTAAGTTTCGTTCAAGTCCACAACCTAATATGAAATTCCGTTGGGTAGCGAAAAACGTTGAGGTTCAAACACATGCAGAACATGTGGATGTTTCCAAAATTGAACAGTGTAAGCCACTTTTCGCGATAGCCGAAAAGTGAAATTCTTGTGTCAAAGAGCTTCATGGCCTAAATCTCTGAGCGTACAACACAAGTGAACACAAATTTAATAACTGCACTGGAAAGAATTGCATATGAAATCAGCAATGAAATGCCACACGAGACACTTCGCACGAGAGAAAAGGACACCTTGAGTGAGATGGAAAGACTTGCTAGGAATTACCAGACCGTCCAAAGGAGTAGGTGGATGCAAACCCCGAATCAAGTTTATATAGTTCAGCCCAGAATTAGATTTATCAAAAACGTCCTTCCCAATCGTCCCGTTGCATCGGAAACATAAAGGAAAAAGAAGTTCACATACAAGGTGCCGACGACAAGCTCCGATTTCTTTCCCTAGTGGGAAAAGAACGAATATTTTCAAAAGGCCAGTTACGCAGTATAACGACAGGATCATCGCCAATAACAAAAAATGGTCTGCGAAAAGTATGGAGAAAAACTAGCTTTGCGAACTATCGCGAAGCTTCTTTAATAGCACTTTTAACTTTCTTAGAATGGCCGTCTTGCCATTCTACTGGAATGTCTAAACTTCAGACTTTTGAAAAATAGTCCAGTTAAAGGAGCTTTTACTGGAACGGCCGTTAATTAGGGGTGGTATTGAAGGTCACTCTCAAAAGACAACTTCTGCTATTTGACAACCTATTGCTGGTATAGTTCCCAAAACAATTCAGCAATCAGGACTGTAGATTAGAACAAGATATGCTGATGAGAACCTAAAGGCAAGGTATGGAAATTTCTTAAAAATGTATCCTGCTATGTAAAATAGAGGGGCGGCAGCACTAAAAAACATCTCGTTACAAAGTCATCTGTGCAGATTAGAATTGGATTTGAAGGGATATTCTATTCTTCTTAATTTGCAAGACCTTTTCGCTTTCACATTGTTATTTTCTAGAGGATTTCTTGGAAGCCTTGCAGCACCGTTGAACTAGAAAAGGCCATTTCTGTAAATTTTAAAACAATTCGACCTCCAGGATCAGGCAGCTGTGTACTTTGCGGCACGAAGCCGTCCATCCTTCCTCCATTTCCCACACCCGCATCCTCTCCAGATCCTTCAGTGATGTCACTAGCCCTCCCCCTAACCTCTCTATCCATTCTCTGGTTCCCAACAGAAAGACGGACGGACAGACGCTCGCTTATCATATAGCTTCGCGCGATTACCACTACGAAGTGCACAACCATAAGAGACCAATAAAATCAATCGATATTTGCCGGCAATCGATGAAGTTCACTATGCAACAGCATCTTCATTTTCAATAGCGTTTGCCCCGCATGCTGGCGGGTGTGGTGAAGCCATTTCTCCCGTTCAAATGCTTGGTCGGGATGCAAGTCCAAGTGCAACGTATCTAGGCAACGTTGCTTCGGGCGTCCTCTGAGTCGATTTCCAGTGACTTCAAGATTCAGGCCAATCTTACAGACGGTGTCGTCGTTAGCGCGAAGGACATGACATCGTAGTCAGGCTCCGCGCAACTTGTCGGCTATCGGGGCGACACCGAACTTTTGTCGTATGGTGTCATTGCAAACGCGGTCCAATCGCGTTACTTCGGCCGCCCACCTTAGCATCTTCGTCTCCATTACACTGAGGCGGCTTTCAATTTCCTTCGTCACCTGCCAGCACTCACGATCAGCACCGTACGTCGCTGCTGGGCGGACGATTGCTCTATGTATAAACCTTCGACATAAGGCGCTCATGTATTGACTTGTCGCACAGCACCCCAGTCAACGAGCGCCATTTGGACCAGACTGCACTCATATGTGCATTCACCTCCATCTTTAGGCCATCGGGCGTGATCATTGATCCGAGACACTTGAAAGATGTAACTCGTGAGAGCTCAGTACCATTGATCTTAATAGATCCGAGCTAATTCACATCCGTCGTCAAGTATTCCGTCTTTTTGACGTTCAGCTTGAGTCGGAACAATGCCAAGCGATTGCACCATTCCTGTGCCTGTCGCTCGTGTTCGGCTTTGTCTTCACATGCAAGCATGACGTCATCGGCATACAGCAACGTCCAAGGAGCTGCCTTTCGACATTTCGTGTAATTGCATCCATGACGACCACGAAGAGCAGTATGAGCAGCGCAGACCCCTGGTGCACTCCGACAGAGATTTCCGACAGAGACAGATGGAAACTCCATCGAGGTGCCCGCTGGTGCTCGCACTCAGCTTATTGGGCACGAGTAGAGGATGCGGACCCACTCAGTAAGCTCTTCAGATACGCCGTGCTGTCGTAGGGCGTACCATATAACTTCTTGCGGAATGCGGTCAAAGGGCTTCTCCAAGTCCAGGAAGGCAAGATGCACTGGCTTCTGTTTCTCGCGGTGCTTCTCTAGCAGAAGACGAACGGCGTGTATGGCATTAACCGTTCCACAGCCGGCAACGAAACCGCACTGATTATTGGAAAGCTGGACGACATCCCAGATACGTCGATCGGCAATTCGCTCAAGGATTTTCATGGTGTGCGAAAGTAGGCGAGTCGGATGGTACCTAGCGCAGGGCTGTCCTTCTTTTTCCGAGTCGGAATAGTCGTGCTTTGCTGCCAACTCTCAGGCTTCTTCTTTCTCTGCAACTGCCTGATTGAAATACTGTCAGCCAATTAGCAGGGCACCAGCCCTTCGACTTCCACAGGTCGGCTGGCAGGTTATCGGGACCAGTGGCTTTGCCTGGCTTCATCTTCCTCAGTGCTGCTTTAGTTTCGCTTAGTGTGTTCTTCTGAACGGGATCGTATATCGGTGATGCAAAAGAAACAGCAGGATGTTCAAATTTCGCATTCGAGGTTTCCTCAAAGAAGTCGTGCTATCGCTTCACAGCCCTCTTACGATCCATCAGAAGTCGTTAATGCCAAAGAACTTTTCGATATCTTGTGCTTGGCGACAGCGAGCTTTGGCGAGGCGGTAAAGATAACGCTCACGATCGCGCGTTTCCAGTTTTTCGCTGACTTCAGCGTAATATGCGGCATGAGCAGCAGCCACTGCCTTCTTTGCCGCTTTTTTCGCTTCTCGATAATTCCCCAATTGTGAACTGCTTTGCCGCCGATAAATACGTGAAGCAGTCGTTTTATTCTCGGACCTTCTCCCTGACATCGTCAGTCCACAGCCAAGCCTGCTTGTCGACCCAACGCCGTCCAGGCTTCGTTGTGCCGAGTTTGAGGCGCGCAGCCCAAGTTATCGCTTCGGTAGCATCCTTCCAGGTCTCGTCGACAGTTGTTACCGTCGGCAACCGAATGCGAGAAATAACAGCTGCTCCCTTCTCCTTCAATATCCACCATTTGATTCTAGCCGTCCCATACCGCTCGATTCGTTGAAAATGAAAACAGTTCGAGCAGTTCGATGATAAACAAAGCGTAGAGATTCAGATGCACGCTAAGTGTTACTGGATTGACCGGCGGCTCTAGAACACGTGCTGTGGGCAACGGTATTCTGCATATAGTTGTGCTCCTGAAATTTTTTCGAATACTCGAATGGCTATGAATGCTCACGATTTTCGAATACTCGAATTGGAATATATTCGAAAACTGCGATCTTTCAGATTATTCGAATCCTTTTTCGGAATACACGAAACCTTTTACATGTTCCAAAACGATTGCATTCAAGATGCGCGATTTTTGAATAATCGAATTCGAACACATTCAAAATCTTTTGAATATTCGAATGCGAGCGCATTAGAAAAACGCGACTTTTTGAATATTCGAATTGGAAAACATTCGAAATCTTTTGAATAAACCACCATGACACCTGAAACCGCCTTTCTCTGCTCCGACGTAACCATTAAGTTCAACTGCCACAATAACCATATCTTATGACGGCACTTCCGCTGTCTTCTCCTCAAGCAGGGACCAGAACTCGTCCTTGGCTTGCTTGGAGCAACCTGTCTGCGGAGCATACGCGAAAAAGAAATCACATGTCGCTGTTCTACCGCAACAACAATCTTCATCAAGCGGTCATCGAAACGTTCTACGCTTACGATCGCGTCACGGAAACTCTCCGAGACGACCACTGCTGGACCTGGGACTGCCGCACAGAACGACCTTGAAGCCACTGCCAATGTCCCTCGACTTGCAGCAAAACCACCTTGTCTCCTGCATCGCACAGAAATCAACTCTTCTTCGCTCCAGTGCTTCTGCCAAGTTGCACAAGAGGGTCGTCAACGTACAAACATTCAACGGTCTTGCCTACGATACGGAACTTTCGGACTAGCTCAGTTGGCCCACGATGCCGTCCTCGTATCAGGGACTCTCGCTAATTGTCACAATCACCGGGCTTTGCGAGTGCGCGTCGGCCACCGTGGATGCCGTAGCATTATCTCGAGAACTCTGAAACGTCATCGACCATATGATGTGACACAGAAATTTTGTCACTAAGGCCTGTCGCTTGCATTCGATTGCCAGTGATTAGCTCGGCTCGCAAAAGCAAGCAGTTTCCAGTGGCGCCACGTGGAGGAACGGACATCGTCATCCACTATGCAACATCATAGTCATATAACAATAACACTAATAATAATAATAATCCACAGACTGCTGAAGTAGTACTTCCAGCTTTGGTCACCCGAAGCACGACTTATGGGCACGTCTACTGAATCCGGGCGCACGTTGCTCCTAGTCTGTGACGGCTCTTTTGAATATGGACGCTTCTAAAATGGCGTTGTTCCACATGAGAGCCAGTGAAGAAGGTCGAGTAAAAGGAGTAGAACAGAGTTCCGCTTCCCCGTTATCACATTATCCCATGCTGAACAGCGAAAATCGCCCTGGGATCGATACGCCGCAGCGGGGAGTCATTGGCCAAACGTCATCGACGCATTAGGTCATCAATGTCTTACTGTCTTAAGAGAGCCGTCCAAGTTAGTAAGAAGGTTGGGTGAGGGGTGGCGGGGAAGGAGCCTTTTTCTTGAGTTTCCTTCGTGCCTCACCCTTATTCCTTGTTAGTATACAGAGCTGGTGAACAGACTAGAAAAATACTACGGATTGGCGAAATCAGAGAGCGAAGAGTTCATTGACTGCCCCTTCCTACCGGATCAAGGAGGCATATGGTTGGCAACAGTTTTGCGGCACTGAAGCCCAACACATCAGATCTAGCTGCCCATCCGTTAAAAAATGTCACTGCCAGATTTTTCCGCCAGAGACATGCCAAGTGTAGCGCCGTTTACGGTAATAAAAACAGTTAATGCTCTGGGAAGACATGAACAAATTGCATCTGACAAAGTCGGCGAAACATTTCAGCCCGGTCCTTAGTAACTACGAAAGGAAGAGATAGGGTTAGCAGAGATGGGTGGATGCGTAAGCTCTAGGATACTTATAACACAAACTATTACCCCATTCTAAAAATACTAAATACTGCTATTATTTTTTCATTGTATTTAAGCCACCATAGCACACTATTTAAGCAATCCTCGATGGCAAAAACGTGCTTCTGGCAAAGGCCTGACGAAGCAGCACAACGGTTCTTGGAAGGTTTGGCAATGGATCCCCTATTCGTACCTTAAATTTCCGTAAGCAAAGAAGCTGACAACAAAATTGCAACAACCTGGGGCTTCAGTATAGGTCAGCGATATACCCTCTACAGTACCGGGTGCGTCTTTGGAATAGACGCCGCGATTTTGCGGTTTTCGCGTTTTTTTTTTTGATATAACTCGCCTAAAATTTTTTTGAATTCATTTCAAAGGCTAATGACATGTTTGAGCTCAGGAGCTCGAGCTCAATCGTATGGCATACATTGCTCATGAAAGTGTTCGAAATTGAAAACCTGTGCTCCATTGCGAAGAGCGGTTGCGCTCCTCGAGATCTACACAACTATATGTACAACTTTGCCAGATAAGCGCGTTTTCACACTGGGTGGTCGAAATTGACTGGAGCAGACTTTTTGCGATTGGAGAAGTTTATATTCCAGGACCTGCTTACAAAATCCACAAATCGCAGCCGGAAATATCCTATTATATAAAGCAGAGAGGCATGAATCACTGACGGGAGACTTCTGTCGCTTTCTGTCGACAGTGGATGCTACATCCAGCCGTTCGTCGTATCGCCGCCGCCAACCGTGAGCACAACAATATGGCAGCATGGCAGGGAGCCATGACCGCCGGTGTTTACTACCCAGGCAGCCATGACTGCCAGTGTTGACTATCACGACGCTTCCACGGCCGGGTGGTCACCAAAGGACACCCACTTGATGAGGTTTCGCAAGGCGTCATCGCGGCTATGACGAGCCGCCGCTGCCGGGTTCAGACAACACGTGCAGCGTTGCGGAAGAGGTCTGCGACGCGGCGCTACTCAGACCCCTTCCGATGCGGCAGTCGATCCTATTATAGCCGCTCAGACAATCAAAACCGATCGATATTATCCATCGCTTGATCAGAGCTATCGGCTCTCAAGACTTAATCGATGTTGGTGGATGTCCTGTGATTATGATGGCCGACGGATGGTCGATCAGGTAATCAGCCACTATGGTGAGACTTCGATCAGGCAATCAATCTCAACCGATAATATTGATATTTTCAGCGGTGATATTGGTTTCCTCCCAGACATTATATCGATCAATATCATCGATCGTTTCACCTGTGCTGCCGGTTCCCTCTCAGTCTTAATTTATCGGGGCGGGTGTTGTGTCCCTAGCTCGGACTTCGTTCAGGCAATCAATATTCTATTATATGGATCATGCAGTCAATATCGCTCGGTGTTATCGATTTTTTGAACGCGATACTGAATTTCCCTCAGATGCAGTGAAGGAAGGAAAATCAAATAGAAACGGAAACTCTCACAACATATAAGGGAGGATGACATGAGTCACTTTCTGTGGTGGTTCTTCAATAGCCAAAACAATGTTCCCACCTTCCCTCCCCCAATTTTTCAACTACACCAGGCTCTCGAGTATAATTCTTCCCGTATGTTTCCTCAAAATTAGCGGCCATTGTCATAATCTGGAAGGCGCTCTTTTTGATTTGGAAATTGTTCACTTTGATGCATAGTAACTTCGCGCGCTGGGTTACTAAGCTATTTATACCTGCCCACGTCCTCGAATTTTAAGCGGTGGACCAGGACAGGCTAATGGTTTGGGCTACGTTCCTAGCGTGGCCCACCATACCCGAAGCCGGCGAAGCCTTCAAACCTGGCATGGCCCGCACGTCCAGCGTCAGTCGCCGGCGGAGCCGGCAACGGACGCTGGGTGAGTAAGGAATCCCATCTAGGTTTGGGCTACGTTCCTAGCGTGGCCCACCATATCCGATGCAGGCGAAGCCGGCGACGGGCGCTGGTTCAAGCATTACAAAGTTATATCGCTCAGAATACGCCCTCGCCTCCAATTTGCGAGCAGTCGCGCCTAGTCCATTGATAGGTTTGATCCTACATACATTGTTCACGGCACACTCCAAAGTTTTGCCGGGACACAGTACAGCAATTTCTGAGTAGGGCGGCTGAGAATTTCTGTAAAACTACCTAAACGCTCACTCTACAAGCTGTCGCGCCGCCCACTCTAACTGATAGGTTCGATTCTATATGCATTGGGCACGGCGCACTCTCAGAAGATTCATGGCATGACAGAACACTTTACGCCATGATTGAGATACGCCGAGAGCATGCAAGTCCTGGAATATATGCTTCTCCAATCGCAAAAAGTCTGCTCCAGTCATTTTTGACCACCCATTGGTCTGGCGAAGTTGTGCAAATGTTTGTGTAGATCTCGAAGAGACGAATCAAACGGTACCAACCGATTCTCAGAAAACCTCAAATTAGAGGAACACGCAACGGTTTTCGACGGCTTGCGACCGACAACTCGTCCGCGACCGTCCTTCGCACTGGAGCACAGGTTTTCAATTTCGAAAATTTTCATGGCTCCATATTAACAATGTATACCAAACGATAGATCTCGAGCTCCTGAGCTCAAATATATCATTAGCTTTTGAAATGAATTCATTTTTTTAGGCGAGTTATATAAAAAAGACGCCAAGACCGCAAAATCGCGGTTTTTGCGGCGTCTATTCAAAAGACGGCACTGCACTACAAGCCTCACCACTTGTTAAAATTTCAAAGCTCTTGACGCCTTTGAAATGAATTATTGAAGTCCTAGCAATCTCCAACTTCTCTCTTCTTCAAACCTCGGCATGGTAAGTTGTTAGTCAGTTAAGTTTTTTGTACCAACACGAGGTTTATAGGTGGACCTTTATTTAGCAGGGCCTGACGTTTCGACTTCTCGTCGTCTTCAGAGGCCTGAACGTGGTGCATTAGTTTATTTGCGCTCTACTCCGCCAAGCGCCTTAACTACCCTAGCATTTCGGACCTACTCTACGAGCACAAAAGGAGGGGCCAAGTGGGAGAAACGAACTCACCAATTGGATCCACCGTAAGGGCTGATGTTCGCCCACGTTAGTTAGCCAGTAGGGACGAATGGGGCATACTGCACACCACTGTCGCCGACCGGTCCTTCTACAGTTCACAATGAGACACGAACGGCAGAAAGTCACTCATAACAGACAGGCACTCATTTCGGTTGTTCACTACTGGATGTCTGCTAAAAATCCAGAATGCCTCTAACGCTTTCCTCGCCGAAATATCTCCTACAATGGGGCCAAAATGGTGCATTTCACCTCAAAGTCGTTTCCGTTATGCGCATCAATCCTATGCTTTCCAAGTGGACTGGTTAGCGACCCACGTCGTTTACTAAATAGATGTTCCTTAACAGCATTGTGAGCCAGTTGTTGACCCATGTCCCCTCCCATCTGACCAACACGAGCAAATTTCTTGAATTATTGCACAACTCTAACTTCGGTGAAAGCTGTGTAATGGAAAAGTTTGATGTGACTTCACTTTACACAAATGTCCAAAACGATAAAGCCTTAAGGGCTCCGCACACTTCTGCGGCGTTGCCGCAGCCGGCAGCCGGCAAAAGTGGGGCGGAGCCTTCAAGTTGCGGCGCTCCTCCCCACTGTGACGGCCCTTTCTCCGGCGTTGCCGCAGCACGGCGCCGTCGCAGCGATCTCCAGTCGGGACCTACTCGCATAGAAGGAAAGCGCGCTCCGATGAGAGACGCGCGCCCGAATGAAGAACTCAGCTGAGAATCTCCATCGTCATCAGCTCTCCGGCAACGTCAGCTCTCCCCAAGGAAACTAAACTTAGAAAAAGGAAACTAAACAAGAGAAACAGCTAAATCCAACACAAGAACAAAAGAAATCAACCCAGACGTCGCCCGGATCCTCGAGAAATAATCAGCTGATAGCCATAATCGATCTCCTAATTTAAAGGACGCATGTGTTTCCACTTCCTGTTCCCCGTCGCGATCGGCTAGAGCGCAGAGTCTCTGCCTGCGGCATTGCCGCACTGACGGCAACAATGATATCAATCATTGTTGCCGTCGGTGCGGCAATGCCGGAAAAGTGTGCTGGTGCGGGACGGTGCCGGCTGCCGTTGCCGGCGGCCTCTGCGTCCTTGCCCCATGTTGAAGGATAGGGCTGCGGCAACGCCGCAGAAGTGTGCGGATCCCTTTACAGGCACTATCTGAAATGCTGGATTTGCATGTGGGGGACATAAACACATTTGGATTGTCGAAAGCGTACACCATGATTCTGGTTAAAGAATGTTTGCATTGCAATATTTTTAAATGGTCAGGTTCGTATTATTCGCAAGTAAGAGGACTGGCTATGGGTCAACGATTAGCGCCGGTCCTTGCTATCTGTATTATGAGTAGGATTGAACAACCGGTGCTTGACCGCTCACCGCTAATGTATTGCAGATACATAGATGACTGCTGCATCGTAACATCGACACAATCCGAAATGGATGAGTGTTTCAGGTTATCGAACGAGCAATCTCAGTACATTAGGCTGACTCGAGAAACTCCCAATAATGGTTGGCTCGCGTATCTGAACACGCAAGTGAAAGTGTCCGGTGAGGGAGTAGTTAGCGTGAAATGGTATCGGAAACCAAGCTCTAAGAACATCCTGATTCACGAAAGGTCAGCACACCCCACTGCTATGAAACGTGCTGTTGTCAACAACATGTTCCGAACGGCAGTTGGTATGTGTACGGGCCTCAATGAACATCAAGAGTCCTTACGATTAGCTTCAGATATGGCCATTTCGAACGGCTATAAGGTTTCAAGTCGTCATCGGAGATTTCACGCTAGCTCTCATGATAGATCTCGCGCAGTCAAGATACCTCTCGTCCTACCATTCATTTCCGGTAGAGTCACTGCTGAAATTCAAAGAGCTATTGTAAGAGCACAACTGCAGGACGACGTTATCCTAGTGAACATTCCTAACGATAACATCAGGCGGCAGTTAGTTCGAAACAGGCTCTATGATCAGCAGTGTATTTTGAAAAACTGCGTTATTTGCCCAAATAGGAGTTTAGGCGATTGCTCAAAGGCTGGAGCAATTTACCAGATCGAGTGCTTGGCATGTAACGCCAAATACACCGGAGAAACGGGAAGGGTTCTTGCAGTGCGCGTAAGGGAACATTTATTCAGTAAACGACGTAGGCCGCAAACGAGTCCACTTGAAAAGTACAGGATTGATGCGCATAACGGAAACGACTTTGAGGTGAAATACACCATTTTGGCCATTGTAGGAGATATTTCGGCGAGGAAAGCGTTAGAGGCATTCTGGATTTTTCAGCAGAAATCCAGTAATGAACAACCGAAATGAGTGCCTGTCTGTTATGAGTGACTTTCTGCCGTTCGTGTCTCATTGTGAACTGTAGAAGGACCGGTCGGCGACAGTGGTGTGCAGTATGCCCCATTCGTCCCTACTGGCTAACTAACGTGGGCGAACATCAGCCCTTACGGTGGATCCAACTGGTGAGTTCTCCCACTTGGTCTCTCCTTTTGTGCTCGTAGAGTAGGTCCGAAATGCTAGGGTAGTTAAGGCGCTTGGCGGAGTAGAGCGCAAATAAACTAATGCACCACGTTCAGGCCTCTGAAGACGAGGAGAAGTCGAAACGTCAGGCCCTGCTAAATAAAGTCCACCTATAAACCTCGTGTTGGCACAAAAAACTTAACTGAAGTCCTAGCGTTTCCCATTTGTGCTTATTTATTTTAGGAAGTGTCGATTTTTGAAAACAAAATTCAGTATCATTTTCAAAAGTGAAATATAAAGCTAAAGGTTGCACGTATTCTAACAGCTGTAGCAGGCGATAGAGGGGCGGTCTTTATGTACGGATGGTCGCCGCGCCCGCGACGGTGACTGCGGTCGTGTGAGTTGTGCCTCATGACCTGCTGCAGTCGCAAGGTTTGAGTTGTTGACATCCCTTCCTGCTGTTGCAGTACCTGCGGGAAGACATGCTCTGGTTCAGAAATTGAGCTCGAGTTACAAAACTAAACAACGTTCCAAGGCTCAATTTTATATGGTGTTCCTTCATGAAAAACTGAAAATATGACACACTATCGCAGTGAAACCGACTTTGTATACACTTTCTAACACTTGGTGTGCAAGCTTTGATGCAGGTCTAGTTATATTGGCCGCTGAAGTCACCCAATTGCGACGTCTTCTGCCGTCTCGCCGCGCTGTTCGCCGCGTCCGCGGCGACCATTCGTACGTAATGTCCTGCAGCCCGAGCGAGATAGCCATGTTCGGGAGCGAATGGTTCCAATTCCGGTGAGCATCACCCTGCAATCAACCGAATTGGCGAGACCCTGAGGTCACGCCAGGGCGACGTTTCGAAATGAGTCTGAAGCGGAACCATGGTTCATGCTCGCACTATGACGTTCCTAATTTCGACGTCGCACACGGGCTGAGACGAATGAGATGACGGATGAGCTCTAAATGCTGCCGTCCATGAAGGCTCAGGGATTCTGTGCCACTTGCAAACCATCATGTCTGCTGCGGTCTGACGCAGGCAAATATATGGCATCCCAAAGTGAACGGATGTTCCTCCATTCCTCCGAAACTGACAGTGAGGAAAACTCTTAGGTTTATTTTGGAGCACAAGGAAGCGAGGATTTTCAGGTGCGTCAAGTCTGGAAATTGCACTCGTCCAGTATGTTGTTGCGGCGGCCAAGATGTCGCACAATGCACATGGCGAAAAGCAGTCTTGGACCTTTTCTTCGTTCACAGTGAGAAAATGAGTGACTACTTGTACTTGTAATGCTAAGTACACCATGAGTTGCTACATAGCTTTGTATTAAAATGCTATAAGTGCCTATCAGTGATCAAAAGGGTTACCAAAAATAAGGTCCGCGGAAGGTTAGCTAGAAGCAAGTTCTCTGTTGTGCGGGATGGCTACATACGTTTAAAGTATAAAACAGAGAGGACGTTTTCTATAACAAACATGCTTTAGAGCAAAGAACAAATCTTCATTCTCCAGCTTGCATGCTCTGGAAGTTATAGTACTACTATAATCTTGTGAAAATAGCCTCCTTCAAAGACATCTAAAGCACGCTAGGAATTCAGGCATAACTGCGGTATTTCAAACGGCATCAGCTTTCTAGTTCTGCGTTACCCAAGGAAACGAATTAGTAAAGAGCTCATCTCCCACGATGACGGCGGAGAGGATGGAAATCATGAGGGGGCGCCGACGCTGCTATCAAATTCATGAGAGGAGGGCAGTTTGGCTCGAAAATGCCGATTCTCGAGCTCGCTGGAAACGAGTGCATCCCTGAGAAACATGAGAGAATACAGTTGGTGAGGCTCCCAGGAGAAACTGAGCGAGTAGGTGGACGGCAAAGAGTGGATAGGAAAAACGGAGAACTAGTGACTTTTTGCGGAGTAGAGAGGTGGTTTTTCCAAGAAGAGAATGTCGGCGTCCTTGGCGGCGCATCCATTTCTAGTGCACGGCATCACTTTCGATGCCTCCAACTTCTTGCGATCTGGACCGGACCCCCGCCAGAGGAACACTGTGCTCTCCACAGAGCAGTACAGCGGCAGTTTACGCCTCATCATACGCAGCGGTGCTCCTCCAGTGGTAGCCTACAGTAACCACAAAAACCAAGGATGGAGAAGGAGCTGTCGCCTTCAGTGACGGAGAGGCTGCCGAATTCTGATGAGGAGCCAATGCCCACGCTGAGTGACTCGCGCGGACGGGCGAGTGCCAGCGAGCATGTTTGCCTGGCAAACAGAGCGACATCCACCGCTTGACATTTAGAAGGCATGTAATCACGGGCAGAACAGCAGGCAGGGCCCATCGTGTCTGAGCAGTGTGTGACGGGCGGGGAATTTCTATATTCTCCGGCAGGGCGATCATCTATCACTCCGGTGCAGCCTCGGGATTAATCGAAGAGGCAGTAGCGTCAGACGCGGAATGCCCCATCGAAGAAGTCCCGCCACCTCAGACGCCGAAAAAAGACAGGAGGCATTCGGCAGGAACTTCATTTTGGGAACCGACAAATTCGCTCTTCGCTTGATTCCTCGTCTTCCCTAGTACCTAGCATCTCAATTTCCTAAAATGAGACAGCGATGGATACGCTCAACAGCGCACCCATCGCTGTCTCAGCACACTCTTCCCATTTTTGGTGTTTCATTCCAACAACGCTGTCGAATTTTTGTACAGCGGAACATACAGATTAGGTCAGGAGTCGAATCGGTCTACGGCAAGGTGAGCAAACGTTCTTGTGACGCCATATGAGAATTGGGACTGAAATCAGCTGCGCCTGTAGAAGACAGGTAGCTGGCAGTTTCAGTCAACAGCGTGTATTAACAGCATTTTAAGCAGCATTCAGTTTCTCTCCACAGGAAGGCGAAAGGGCAAGGGACCTGACGTAGAAAAATTGACGGGCAGCGTATTCGCTCTTCGCTTCATCCCTCGTCTTCCCTTGTATCTAGTACCGGGATTTCCCGCTATGAAAAGCCGCGTCTTTTATTTTAAGGCCTGAAAGCACCGCTATAAATTCAACAATTCTATCAGTTGAAACTCGCTTATTTTCATATTAGGACAATCTTTCTTTCACTTTTAGTGATTTTCACTGATTATGTCAAAAAGAGGGACATAGTAGCGCATTCAAATGCCCTCCACGTAATCACATTGAATAGGAATGCGTGGCGCACCCCCAAAACGAGTTGGGTAACATCGTTATTTATCCTTATTCCTTTTTATGTTTCCTTGTAAGCATACTATAGCGAAGCACCCGTGGGCAAAAAGCGCTTTAGCGGTGGCTTTACGGTGGTTGGGGATAGCAACACTAATTCTTCGGTAGATAGGGTAATATGATATCCGAAAGTATACTTTGGGACAAGCAATACTTTCGAAGTGAACGGCTAGCTCACTGCCTTACATGTCGACGCTACTGTCGCCATGAGAGGCTCTCTTACCTTTGAGAGTAGGGAGAGCAGTTATTTCAGCTTCTTCGGCGCCACGCACTCAACTTCGAAGGAATATGTCGGTCACAGTCAGAATGCGCATTCGGCCTTTACAATGAATGGTGAGGAGAACCAGTTCAATGCCTACCTTTCCCATACAAATCCAGCGCCATTTCACCGACTAGGTACGAAGCAGTGGAAGGCGCGGATGGTCTGACGGCGAACCGAAGACAAGAGCCCGAATACACACATCGGTGCATTCCAAAAGGAGAATAGAAGGAGGCCAACCAAGCAAATGTGGCCTGCAGTTGCTCGCGCTCTTGCTGATGCTTCCTAGTTTGAAGCACAACTGAAGGCATATTTGTAATGCTTTCCATCCATATCAATACTTAGCCTGCAGCCCGTGTAGACACGCTACAGCACACCGCTGGCCTTACCATCCCGCTGGGAATGCGTTTGACAAGGTAATATCGTTCCGCCGATGCCATTCACCGCCGAGCTGGATAATGAAATCGCCGCTTGAATGGGCGGAAAGGGCATGCGCCTGGATGGATGATTTCTCCTAAATCTTCGCTCTGCTGGCGACACCGAACGACCAACGTTCGGCGGTTCACTATTCCATCTCGTAGGTTTTGCTATTGATACAGTGGTGGAATGAATACTTGCCCCAACTCGTAACTGAGAGCAGGCTTGGATATTGTGGGCGTTGCCCTTTTTCTTTTTCTTACTGTTTCTCCTATTCAATTTAACTTCTCGGTAGTCCTCCGTGCACTTTCATGCTTGTTGTACGTGAAATTGAAGGCCATCCCTGCACAGAAATCTAGTCGAGTGAAACCCTGATCGAAAGGTTGTCATCCATCGGTAGCGTGTGGTTTAGCCATCGAAGAAGATGCTCGCGAAAGGTGTGAAAAGCAGCGAGCCTACAAATTCTAGCAGGAGTCGTTACGAATGGCAATAAAAGATGAGTGCAGGGATACAGGCACGTACAGCAGTAAGAGAAGAGCTCCAATTGCGATCCTGAGACCATATCCTTGATGTGCATCACGCCCTCCAGTTGCTTATACAAGATGTGTAGTTTGCAGTTTTTACTAGGTTTTGAGAAGAAACACGAGTTGTCAGTTGAGTTTCCCAATAATGTGGACAAGGAGAAAGAATAGGTAATTAGGAAGAAGACGATGAGAGAGTTCGTATTGGTTGGGACCGAAAGTTCCACCAGTTTTTGTCTCCTAGCTTCCAATGATCACATCTTCGTAGTGTTCGCCTTTTAGGTCGAGGTAAAAACCGTTTTGTACTTGGCATGGCTCTACCGAGGACGTTAATAACAATTTCCTAATTCTAAATAACTAGGTAGTACATATTTATGCAATGGCGGAACACATTTCTTATATTCTTTTTGTACGCGGTGAGATTTCTCGTTTAAACACTTTCAATGAAATCTGCAAAAGTATTGCAGGAAAAACCACGTGCCTATATATTTACTAGGACATGGCTAAAAAGTGAGGATTCAGTGAATGAGTGGAATTCAACGGCGTATTATTTTGAGATGCTGATAGGAACACCTTGTCTGCCAGAACAAGGCACATTCGCAACGGATTTTCACACTGCGTCTTTAGTTTCTGGTCAACACATTCCGTTCTCATTTGCTTTCAAGATTCTGATTTGAGTGTTGCCAGCAGTACACCATCACATATCAATGGTGATCCTTCCAAAATGAGCCGGAAGCTTCACAATAGTTCGAGGAGGCCTGCTCATCCCCATATTTCTTACAATTCACTTTACGTTACTGCCCGTGAATCGATCTTTGTACAGCGTCACCAGCGTTTAGAAAAATGTTCGTGCGTCTTCCAGTAAAAAAAGAAACCAGGGACCGGATTCATCAACCGCTTATCGGCCGGTAACGGTGAAGAGGACCACCAAACCCCCTGATACGACATTCATTAGCATCAGGTTTGGCGGTTTTTTCACAGTTACCGGCCGGTAAGCGGTCGTATCTGGTCACAGAGCACAAACTATGTAAGTGAATTTCTCCCTTTCCCTTATGCAAGGAGGCGGCACAGCAGAATATTCCTTGGCGCCTCAAAACCTGAGGTAAATTATGGAAAATTAATTCGGCTCTTGCCTCTACCTGTTCCTCTGGACGATCGTCTACTATTAGAAAAGCTTTCTGCAATTTAGAGACCTCTTTCTCTAGTTTGAAGAGTATTATGTCAATATTCTACTGCTGACGTTAGATAATTTCTTCTTACCTAACGTCTAAATTCGATTAAAATTTGTTTTAGCATTTCCAAGATCAAAACCAAAATCGTTTCACACAACAATCGCACTTTTAACTACTCATAAGAAGTGATCCAAACTCCTCAATTTTCGGACCCTCAAAACAGCATTTCCTTCTCTGCGTAATAGAGACCAAAGGCTCCCGTCATCAAATGGACCACATTCAAAACACCGAAAAGGCGGAACCTTTCGGTCCGGACTTCTGTGTCTGCCCTGACGATTGGTAAAGACGAGCGACCTCCAGCGTTTCAGAGACGCTTTCCTCCAAGGTCACTACTAATAGATCACTTCTTGGGTGGCTTTCGACGTTGCACAAAATAACCTCGATCTCCACAGGTCAGCACTAATCTTGGTCTACAGCTAAAAAGATGCTTCTGAACATCGTCTTCATAGAAATTGTGTCCTGTCGTTCGAGAGTTAGTTCCCCATGATGGGAATTGTTCAGGCACACAGATCGCTGAGGCCGTTTCTGTGATGGGATTGTATTTTATCGTGATTATATCAAGAATTGGTAATATACTGTACATATTGTTGTTGGCCTCAATCTACATATTGTTGTTGGCCTCAGCTACCGATGATTCGACGTTCAGATTGTGCCTTACAAGACTTCGCGGATTGAAGCTAAAACGAAAGAAGTTATTTCCACAAAATCGTGTGAGAAATGTTCAAGAGAAACCAGCTCACCAGCGCATGAGAGGTGGAAAGGGCATTGCAATATCCATTAGAGGGAGCGCTATCCGTTTTCTACGAGGTAATAGAAGAGCCCGCTCGAGTCTTGCGATAATGCGAGGGAAATGTGCTCTAGACGGGTGAAATGCACTTTGTCCTGGCGTGAAATGCTTCTTAAATTGCGCACCATTTATCATAGGTCGTGTTCACTTTAGGACGGAAGCATACGCGGGCTTCGTAATTATGAACCACGCGGAGAAGCGTAGTACGGTGAACCGTGGCCGATAAGGCACGGTTCGCCGTTCGAAATCACCACATTTGAAGTCAGACGAGTATATCCAGTATACTCATATAGTATATCAACCATTTAAATGCGTGGTTCCAAAACCTGTGTACGACCTATAGTGGAAAGTGGGACATCAGTGTTCTCCATAAAAGGTTCACCAGGAAACTCATGTTGAGATGCTTCTCCGTGGATCATAATACAATTCTATTCCAAGCGGTGCTGAACGGGCTTACGGCTTTCTTCGCTGAAGAATGGAAGAAAGTAGCTGTTTTCATCACGATGTGCAAAATTGTTGAAAAGAAGGTTTCCGTTGATGCAACGAAGTTCTTTGACGTTTTTTGAGAAGACCCATTACAGGGAAGTTGAAGCTTCGGGTTTCAACTGCTAAATCGCGAGTCAGCTCAGAGTCCTTGACCTGTCTGGGCAAGTACGAAGATCTAGCAAGGCACTCAGATCAGAAAATATGTCAAAGGTTAAATATCAGAGAGTGCTGCAAAAATATTTTCTGTGGTTTGTTGTTTACATGGCTAATGGTCACATTCTCCTCATTATATGCTGGTTTTTGTTCTCCTACTCTCTTCTGCTAGACAATTGCCTATGCCTTGAACAAATAAATAAGTACCTCAGACAAAAAAAAGGCGTAAGCCCTGTTTATAAAAACGGTGCATACTGGAGCTGGAGCACATGTTTAGATTGAGCTACACTCGAGCGGAAGTTCGCCTTAGGTGGAAGTATGCCTTTGAGACTCCCATCTCTAACAAGGTTCCCAAAGTACAAAGAACGGCGTCACTCTATCCCCTTTTGGCATGCGCCGCTCATTCTACTTTTTACGGGATGTCGTGGAATTGTTTTGAGTGCGTACTTCGCCTACACAAAGACCAACGTTGGCCAACTAGAAGATGAACAAGCCTGGTAGCAATTTACCGAACCCGGAGGAACGGAAGGCTTGATTGCCTGGGCAGGAAATCTGAACTAATAACCTGGCCTTCGGACAGTGCGATGGACGGCACTTCCTCCGACGCACTCATCCCGAGTGCAGACGACCAAGTATCTTCACCTCAGTCATTGCAAGAACGCTCGAAAAGTCCTCAATCGCAAAGAAGTCTAGGTCGCTGCGACGCAAGAGCCTTTTGTCGACCTCTAAGGGGGTCATGCTCTGGGAGGTCTCCGGGATAAGTGGTTCCAAAACTCAAGTTCATTCGCTAATGTCATCCTCCATCTAACAGCGACTGGTGGAGTACCTGGAGTGCCTCGTCTTCCACCAAAAAGGTCAGCCTTCGCCCCTTGGACGTTTCTCAGCATCGCTTTTTTTATTAACCCTTGATTCTCTTGCAGCATGACAAAATGTCCTTTGCGGGAGCACTTCCATAGGTGCTGTTTGGATTTTTCGAGCGAAGACGTAAAATGTGAGCTGAATGAAGTGCTGTTCTGTACCAATCTGGTTGCACAGCTTCACGCTGCTACTTAGCGTGTAGGCTTTCGTTTTTTTAAGATGGTCGCGTTTTGTGGCTCTCTTGAACAGACCTTGCCTTGGTGAGCAGTGTCGCGTTCGTCCGTCGCCTGCCACCTGCCGTCCCGTTGATCATCGACTTGCGCGAGCAAGAACCAACAGTGTCTCGATTCATCCCTGTCAAGTGCCAGAGTGCTCCAATGGATCGTTCTCGCTCGAAAGACGCGAAGAGCATCATATCGTTTGTCCATGGCTTTCACGAAGATTTCCGACCAACGCTTTGGTGGGCGTCCTTTTGTTCTCTTGACATCCCGCGGAGTCGGAGTCGGCGCAGCGGGTCTCTGGGAAGCGCACTGCGTGGCCGGCCCACATAATTTTCAATAACTTAGCCCGCCCAACAGCGTCTCTGATCTTCGAACGCCAACGAAGCTGGGAGCTCCGAAGGCCTTCCCCCACTTGCGTGAGTCGTGTCACTCCGAGCATCGTCCTCTCAGTTCCCCGCTGTGCGACGCTGATCGTGTTGATCCCGCCTTCCTGTGTGTCCCAGGTCTTTGAGACGTATGATTGGAAGGAAGGAGTCGAATGAGTGGGCATGGAGCTGGACGTTCTTCATGTTCTTCACAACTTGTTCGACTCTCTTGAAATATTCCAAGCCGCTCGTTTCCTCCTACTTAGCTCAGGAACTATGTCGTTGGTCATGTTGAATTCACGACCCAGATACACTTAGCTGCAGCATTCGAAGGCGTTGATTTCGCTAAGCGAGAATGGGGCATCAGAAACGTGTCCGTTCCTCATGAACATCGTCTTCGCAAGATGCAGGTGCAGTCCAACAATCCCACACACACGATCGAAGTCGGTCAGCATTCGCTCCACCTGGCTCGGTGTTATGAGTACGATGTCGTCAGCGAAGCGAAACTGGTGCAGTTGCCGGCTGTCGATCATGCCTTCGCATTCTAGATCGCCTATGACGTTTTTAAGGGTGGCACTAAAGAGCTTCGGGAGAAGGATCTCGAGAGGGGACCAGGACGGAGAACCAGTGAGAAAGGAGCATTAAAGCCAAACCGGATTCAGGAGAAGTTTCGTCGACGTTGTAACATGAGCGTATGAGGACCAGTAAGGACTGGGCAGTAAGGGGGAAGCACGAAGGACCAGTAAGAGGGAGGCAAAAGGTACAACTAGTTGAGACCGGGAAGGGAAGGGCCACTCATTTCGTTATGCACATTAAAAGTTTTTCACTACTGTACGGATGGATGAGGCACTGTCGTCAAGCCAACCTTCTCTAGGAAATCGCGAATTAACGTCGCCGTGTGCGGCCTGGCGTTGTCGTGGAGGTGGGCGAATTCGTTCGTTTTTCCCATAAAGCGTCAGCCAGTTCTTCCTGGAGCTGTTTTGTGTAGACATCGACATAGACGGTGCGATTGTAGTCCAACAGCTGTTCGCAGATCTTTGAGGAGTTGTGCCGAGGCCTAGTGAATCCCAGGAGAGGAGAATGTGTCCCATCATCGAAGCGGTTGACCGAACGCCGGACGGTGGCCGTTTCGAGGCCAGAGCCTCGGTTGTGGGCGAATATGTATCTGTCATTGGGAAGCTTATATTTAGAACCTACATACTGCGCGATATTGCAGACATCCCAAGAATTCCCTGAATTACCTAGAGAAACTGCGAATAGACTCAAATGCGGACAGAAATCATGCAGCAACCAAGTATAACGAATGCGGTCGCCTCCTGTGTGACTAGTGGTGAAACCGAAGACGATGAGAAACGTGTGAACAGCGTCGTCGATGGCGGCGGTGGTCGTCTGCAAATTGAGATTGAGTTGCGGGGGCGCGCGGATCGAACGCTCGACCGGCCTGGCCGCTCTCCAACGAAGATCACAGCACATCTCTACGAGGGATGGTACTCCGCTAACCAACCATCACAGATTGGGTGGTCTTACCACTAGAGGAATAGGCGGTACAGAACCTTTGGGTCTATGAATGAGGGCAAATCGACCTGCACACCACGGTAACTCGACCCATGCTTGGGAAGCGCTGCTTCAAATTCGAGTCAGTCAAGCGAGTGCAACGAAGGAGTGGCATCTGAACACCTGCAGGCGCCCAAACTGCTCATTTGGCGTACATCTCACATTAACAGATGAAGCAGCCATTCAAACCAGGACTAACGAACCCCCTGGACCCACGTCTACTGCTAACCTATGCTCTCGCTATCCCTATGGACAATTACCAGCACTCCACAAGGTACAACAAGCAAACACTGTCTCGTGTTTCCCCGACTCAGCACAGCCAGGTATCCAACTACATATATGTAACTGAGATTGTTCGTGTATCACGTACATAGCGATTCACACTGAAGGGGCCCGAAGCTGCGTTGAACACTGCGGTAATGTGTATATCTCACGTCACTTTTTTTAGGGCAGTGGAAATAAGAAGACGACAAAGTACCGGTGTGACACCGGTGTTCTATTTTTATGGATCGGAGCGAATGCCCAAGCAGACGTTCTGCGACCGATAGAACGCTAAACGTCTGGAGAAGTGTATAGTGCTGGACAACATAGACACTGAGCACTTTCCGATGATGTGGAAATGTGGTAAGACTAGAATATTGTCGCGTTCCTGTAATGGCTGACGGATGGTGACATGTTCGAACTCAATACAACCACGCCCGTAGGACTTTAATATTCTTTTGGAAGAAATGGGCAGGAATGCACGAATGGAAACCGAGATCAATACGAAGTTCTTTGGCGTAGTTTACAATAGCGGCATAGTCATAGTTGACGAAGAAGGTAAGCTGAAGAAACCCTGAAGCGGTAACATCCGTGATCCTCCCTTATGTGAAGAAGGTCCGTGTGCGGAGGCGGAGTGCTGTTTTTGCCCACAATGGGTTAATCCAGAGCATTAAGTAGTGACAAATCAATTCGACCCCAACTCCTGGCAAACGAGGCTAAAAAACCTCCAGTGAGAAGAATTGTCATCTCATAAGTTTCTCATTGTGGACAAAAAGCATCCGCACAACCTCTATCAAGCCTGTTGTTGCATACTTACGATTAGAAGAGCATAATTTATTAAGCCCATCAATGGATCGGTTTCGCGCGAAAGATTATAGCCAATGCGGGCTTTTTAAAGAATAGCAAAATCACGTTCTTGCAATGATTTGCGGGCAGTGAAAAGTGCTGCTGTTCTCAAAGCGACATGGTTATTTAAGAATCTTGGGTAGCGAAAGCGGCTACATACGACGTAAAGAAGTGACAAAGTACGAATATAATTAAGAGCAGGGGATACTGCTCTGTAGATGTACATGCTAATGAAGACTCAGCTACAAAATTGACCGCGATTTAATGTTTAGGCAGAAACAGCGAAAATTAAAATTGCTTGGGCTTCATTCAGGTGGGGTGCTTTCTAACTGTGCAGAGAAACCATGCTCGTGTACGGAAAAGGCAATTTGAAGGCTGACATCAATACATATCGACCCTCCGAAGAGCTTTCCAGGTGATTCACACGGAATGTGGATGACTCACGATTGTTTGAGAAAGTCCTTCACCTGCGAAATGCTACGATCGGGTGGCAGAGCGCACAAGCGCGGAGTGTGTTGAAACATCGCTCCCGGGAGTGCTCGACATCAGCGCACCGAAGGGCTCACAGAAGGCTGTTTGCAGTAAGACGCAGAGGAAGGCACACGGATTTCTCGAGGTTTGTAGGTATGTCAGCCCTACTGAAATATTCGTTCGCTGTTTCGAACGAATGGCTGTACGAATGGCTCTGCATGAGGCCCTCCATTTTGGTGCGGCTCTCTAGATACTGCCAACCACGCACACATAACACAGAGTGGCTAAAAAGTTTGGGTAATTTTTCAAGGCATTTCAGCAGTAAGAAACACCTACATAAACGAAACAGATTTAGAAACAAAAGAACAGCAACTTCATCACATCAATAACAACAGAATGCAATAGAAAAGTTCACAACAAGTGCAAAAAAATTGCCTCCTCTGGCTTGAATACATCTTCACAGTCGCTTTGTGAAGTCTGACGATGGCTGCACACTGATCCGCCCAAAAGATCTTCACGGTCCAGCCGGTTCACAACCGTCAGAATCGCCGGCAACTGCTCAAGAATGTTCAGAAGACGACGGCCGCAAGCACCACCAGCCGCAGTTATTTTCCAGCCTCGGTGATGATGTGGGCTGGGATATGCGCTACCGAAAAGACACCACTGCCTTCATGGAGCATAACGTCAAAACCAACGCCGCCCGCTACCAGCACTATATTCTCCACGACACACTGGAGCCGTGGGCGTGCCATTTTGGAGAAACTGAATTTTCTCTTCAGCAGGACTGGGCACCTGCACATTCCGCCAAATCCACGATTGCAGTTTGCGAGGAGCTCTTCCCAGGCTCTTGGAGCAAAGATATCTGGCCATCCAACTCGCCTGATCTCAACCCAATGGATTACTCGGTGTGGTCAATCATGGAGGAGAAGATCTCCACTCTAATACGTTTACAATACCAGCTATAATAGGAGATACACCACGCTGCTGAAAGCGGCGTTCTGCGATCCTGGGACGAGATCACTGCGGATCAGTGTGCGACAATCGTCAGCGATTTCCCAATACGACTAACATATTGAACACTTTGAAGACATATTGAAGCCAAATGAGGCAATTTTGAGCACTATTTTGTGAATTTTTCTGTTGTATTCTGTTGTTATTGATTTAATGAAGTTGCTGTCTGTCACAACGATGTTTTGTTGCGTGGGACGTGGGACGTGGGATGTTGCGATCGATCAAACGGCGCCGGTGGTGTAATGGCGTAGAGCATTCCCGCCCGGTCAGAGGGAGGTGCGGGTTCGAGTCCCGCCTGGCGCTAGAGATTTTGATCGCAACAAAACATCGTTGTGACAGCTTACAACCTCGATACTAGCCAATTGAGGCTTAAAGGAATTGATTTAAAGTTGCTGTCATTTTTGTTTGTAAATCTTGTAGTTTTTTCGAACTGCTGAAATGCTTTGAATATTTGTCCAACCTTTCCAGCCACGCTGTAGCCACACTGTGCATTACTCGCCGACTTCCACAGTTTCGACGCTGTCTCAGCCTGTTCTCGGAAAGCCCAGAAGCCATGAAGCCATGAATATGTGCTCAAGTGCTGTTGCTCCTCAGCTTCAGTGGGACGACATTGCCACCGGTGTCAGAACGGAGACGTACCTGGGGTTTACTGCCGCTAGAGCTCTTTGCGCGAAGTGTATAAAGTAGAAGCCGTAACGCTGTAAATATATACGGAGCGTGCATCTGCGGTATAGGGCTTACAGAAGGGAATTTACCAAGGTATCCCAAGAGCTTTGAGAATTCTAGATGCACTCAAATAGAATAACATAATTTCTCACAGGCATCCGGTTATATGTAACATGCTACATGCTCATTACTAACAAAGAGTGGACTAACTTTCAGCAGCAAAGTGTCCTGAAAATGTGGAAAAAGGAACAGTTTCGGAACTAACGTACTTCGTGTGCTGGTGCCCGGATTGCACCGATAAGGAATGTTGAAATGTACGTCTAACAGGCAGACCGCGGAGTTTCTTCCCTTTCCTAGTTTTGTGTGACTGTTCTATGAGCATGTTCAATCTAAATGCAGGCGCCGGCCCGCTAACTGCTGAAGGAACTATATAATAATAAAAATACAAGGTTTTAGGTGGATCCTTATTTAGCAGGGCCTGACGTTTCAACTTCTCGTCGTCTTCAGAGGCCTGAATGTGGTGCATTCGTTTTCTTTGCGCTCTACTCCATCAAGCGCCTTAACTACACTAGCATTTCTGACCTACTCCACGAGCACAAAAGGAGGGACCAAGTGGGAGAAACGGACTCACCAGTTGGATTCACCGCAAGGGCTGATGTTCGCCCACGTCAGTTAGCCAGTAGGGACGAATGGGGCATACTGCACACCACTGTCGCCGACCGGTCCTACAGTTCACAGTCGGACATGAATGGCAGAAAGTCACTCATAACAGACAGGCACTCATTTCGGTTGTTCATTACTGGATTTTTTGTAAAAATCCAGAATGCCTCTAACGCTTTCCTAGCCGAAATGTCTCCTACAATGGCCAAAGTGGTACATTTCACCTCAAAGTTGTTTCCGTTATGCACATCAATCCTGTGCCTTCCAAGTGGACTCGTTTGCGACCCACGTCGTTTACTGAATAACAAGGGCTTCGACACACCTGTCGGCGTGTCTCGCACTTGCGCGCTTCGCGCGACTTTAAAGAGTCACTAAACCAAGATCACTCACTTCAAGCGGCTGCTCTGCATGTGCAGCCTTCCCGTCACCTGCTCCACAACAGTCTGAGGACGAAAGCACTGATTAACGCAAATAAATTACGTTTCTGAACTGTCTGAAGATAGTTGAAGAGATGTTGAGGATGGAGGGAGGGAGAGCTGGACGGCTTCATATCGAAGAACTACTCACCTGATCTTAAAGAAGGCAAACCAAGGTTCGAAATTATTAAGGTTTTCAAATACCTGTTTTACTGCTAAGGTACGATATATACGATCGATACTGGCCTCATATTGAAACTTTCCACCTGATGTGGAGCACTCCTTCGGCCATGTTACCCGCGTGTCTCCCACCCTCTCCCCACCCCGATCGGTTAAATCTGGAAGAAAACCACCGGCGTGTCCCAACCCCCCCCCCCCCAATCTCCACCCCGATCGGTTAAATATGGGAGAAAACCACTGGCGTGTCTCCCACCCCCCCCCCCTCTCCACCCTGATCGGTTAAATCTGGGAGAAAACCACCGGTCAGGACCTCGATTAGCCCCAGGGCTAAGTTCCGTGCCGCTTGAACAACACCCACAGAAAACCGATAACGTTGATCGATATCGATTGGCCGACTTCCGATTCGTGTTCAGCGACCTCGATTAGGCCCAGCGCTGAAGTTTCGTGCCGCTTGAACGGCATCCGTAAAAAATCGACGATATCGATCGATATCGATTGTCTCCCCTGCTGTGAAGGTCTTCCGTCGATGATCATCTAAATGCCCGGGCACGGTTGTCGACGTCTTCGGCACGTCTACGGCTCACCATGCACGGTCGCCGACGTGTTCGGTACGTCTACCGAGTCGCCAGGCACGGTCGCCGACATGTTCTGCTCGTATACTGAATCGCCAGGCGCGTAGAAGCTGTCTGGGTATTTTCCGAGAATTTCTTGCCTTAATTTGTGCCTCGTAATTTCCCCTATTTTACGACTCATCGCCGATCGATAGTGTGACTCACCGCTTAGTGGTCGTTGATCGATAGTGTGACTCATCGCTTAGCGGATTATTATATAGTATGATAGTATGATGAGGCAAAATAATGCAAATGCGCCACACAGCAGAGCTGGGAAGGAACAGTGAGGTATGACCCACAGACGTGTCTTGCGAAACCTCGTCATTTGGGTGTTCCTTGGTCTTGGCATATAGCCAAAACCAATAGAGATGTCTTTAGAGACCTCGTCATATGGGTGCCACCACCCGTCTGGCAGTGAGACTTCGATGGTAAACAACAGTATTGAACAATTGCCAAATATCCCTCAAACTTACAGAAAGAAGTACACAAAGTTCAAGGCTAACTTCAGACCAAAACCCTTCCTCTTTTATAAATAAGGCGATTTGGTGGTCACTCATTACTCCCCTTAGTAGAACTCGTCCCCTTTATTACTGGTCCCACTCATTGATCTTCCTTAGCGGACGACATGCTCGGCACATCTTCTGAACCCCCAGGGACGTCGGACAACGTCTTCGGCACGCCTTCTGAATCCCCAGGCACGTGGGTGACATGCTCGGCACGTCTTCTGTGATTTGTTTAGCATCGATTGATGGCAATCGACACTTCAAAACCGAACTTCATAATCGTGTTCAGCGACCTTGATTACCCCTAGGGCTAAAGTTTCGGATCGCTCGGACGACATCCATTTAAAAAATCGATAATTGGTCGATATCGATTGATGGTGATCTACATTCCAAAAACGAACTTCATAATCGTGTTTAGCGACCTCGATTACCCTCTGTGCTGAAGTTGGCGACGTGTTCGGCACGTCTACTACATCGCCTGGCACGGTTGCCGACGTGTTCGGCACGTCTACCGAGTCGCCAGGCACGTTTGGCGACGTGTTCAGCTCGTCTACTGAATCGCCAGGCACGTATAAGGCGTCTTGGTATTTTTCGCTATTTTCTTGCCTTAATTTGCGCCCCGCAACTTCCCCGTAATTTCCTCTATTTTATGACTCATCGCGTCGATCGATAGTGTGACTCATCCCTTAGCGGATTATTATAGAGTGTGAATGTTCCCTTACGCGCACTGCAAGAGCCCTTCCCGTTTCTCCGATGTATTTGGTGTTAAATGCCAAGTGCTCGATCTGGTAAATTGCTCCAGCCTTTGAGCAATCGCCTAAACTCCCATTTGGGCAAATAACACAGTTTTCCAAAATACACTGCTGATCATAGAGCCTGTTTTGAACTAACTGCCGCCTGATGTTATCGTTAGGAATGTTCACTAAGATAACGTCGTCCTGCAGTTGTGCCCTTAGAATTGCTCTTTGAATTTCAGCAGTGACTCTATCGGAGATGAATGGTTAGGAGGAGAGGTATCTTTTTTGCCTGCGCGGATCTATGATGAGAGTTAGCGTGAGATCTCCTATGACGACTTGAAACCCTATAGCCGTTCGAATTGGCTATATCTGAAGCTAATCGTAGTGACTCTTGTCGTTCATTGGAGCTCGTACACATACCAACTGTCGTTGGGAACATGTTGTTGACAACAGCACGTTTCATAGCAGTGGGGTGTGCTGACCTTGCGTGAATCAGGATGTTTATAGAGCTTGGTTTCTGATACCATTTCACACTAACTGCTCCCTCACCGAACACTTTTACTTGCGTGTTTAGATACGCGAGCCAGCCATTATTCGGAGTTTCTCGAGTCAGCCTAATGTACTGAGGTTGCTCGTTCAGTAACCTGAATGGAACCTTAATGGCAAGGACTCAGGGAATTACGTGAGCTAAGATCTAATGTCACTCTGCGAATCTCCGTTAGCGATAAAGGGGGAGAGTTCGTTGTTATGTCACAGACTCTAGATCGGGCTATAACCGAGCTTCATCTTAGCGACACGCCCATATACCATCGCGTTTCTGAGAGAGACTTCAAGTCGCAATGCAGACACCTTAACCGTATCTGGATGACTACTGGAATGTCTGCCGGAATCGACAAAAGGTTTCTCAGGGACCTTAGACTGGATAACCTTGTTGTCCGGTTTTTTATAGCCTAGTAAAAACGCAAAAGCTTTCCCGGCAATCTACGTCTCCATACGTCTCCAGACACTTACAAAATAAGACCTATAATCAGTTGTCTTGGCGGACCAACCGATCGGATTTCTTGGTTCCTTAACAGTATTGTGAGCCAATTGTTGACCCATGTGCCCCCTCATCTTACCAACACAAGCCAATTTCTGGAATTACTGCACAACTCTACTTCGGTGAAAGCTGTGTAATGGAAAAGTTTGATGTGACTTCACTTTACACAAATGTCCAAAACGATAAAGCCTTACAGGCACTATCTGAAATGCTGGATTTGCATGTGGGGGACATAAACATGTTTGAATTGTCGAAAGCGCACATCATGATTCTGGTCAAAGAGTGTTTGCATTGCAGTAGCTTTAAATGGTTAGGTTCGTATTATTCACAAGTAAGAGGACTGGCTATGGGTCAACAATTAGCACCGCTCCTTGCTGTCTGCTTTATGAGTAGGAATGAACAACCGGTGCTCGACCGCTCACCACTAATGTATTGCAGATGCATAGATGACTGCTGCATCGTAACATCGACACAACCCGAAATGGATGAGTGTTTCAGGTTACTGGTCGAACAATCTCAGTACATTAGGCTGACTCGAGAAACTCCGAATAATGGTTGACTCGCGTATCTAAACACGCAAGTGAAAGTGTCCGGTGAGGGAGTAGTTAGCGTGAAATGGTATCGGAAACCAAGCTCTAATAACATCCTGATTCACGAAAGGTCAGCACACCCCATTGCCATGAAACGTGCTGTTGTCAACAACATGTTCCGAATGGCAGTTGGTATGTGTACGGGCCTCAATGAACATCAAGAGTCTTTACGATTAGCTTCAGATATAGCCAGTTCGAACGGCTATAGTGTTTCAAGTCGTCATAGGAGATCTCACGCTAACTCTCATCATAGATCCCGCCCAGGCGAGATACCTCTCGTCCTACCATTCATCTCCGATAGAGTCACTGCTGAAATTCAAAGAGCTATTCTAAGGGTACAACTGCAGGACGACGTTATCTTAGTGAACATTCCTAACGATAACATCAGGCGGCAGTTAGTTCGAAACAGGCTCTATGATCAGCAGTGCATTTTGAAAAACTGCGTTATTTGCCCATATAGGAGTTTAGGCGATTGCTCAAAGGCTGGAGCAATTTACCAGATCGAGTGCTTGGCATGTAACGCCAAATACATCGGAGAAACGGGAAGGGCTCTTGCAGTGCGCGTAAGGGAACATTTATTCAGTAAACGACGTAGGCCGCAAACGAGTCCACTTGAAAAGTACAGGATTGATGCGCATAACGAAAGCGACTTTGAGGAGAAATGTACCATTTTGGCCATTGTAGGAGACATTTCGGCTAGAAAAGCGTTAGAGGCATTCTGGATTTTCACGAGAAATCCAGTAATGAACAACCAGAATGAATGTCTGTCTGTTACGAGTGACTTTCTGCCGTTCGTGTCCCATTGTGAACTGTAGGGCCGGTCGGCGACAGTGGTGTGCAGTATGCCCTATTCTTCCCTACAGGCTAACTGACGTGGGCGAACATCAGCCCTTGCGGTGGATCCAACTGGTGAGTCCGTTTCTCCCACTTGGTCTCTCCTTTTGTGCTCGTGGAGTAGGTCAGAAATGCTAGGGTAGTTAAGGCGCTTGATGGAGTAGAACGCAAATGAAACTAATGCACCACGTTCAGACCTCTGAAGACGACAAGAAGTCGAAACGTCAGGCCCTGCTAAATAAAGATCCACCTAAGACCTTGTGTTGGCCCAAAAAGCTTAACTGACTAAGAACTTACAAAGCCGAGGTTTGAAGAAGAGAGAAGTTGGAGATTAATAAAAATACAGTTAAAGGCCTATGAGTGGTATGTTAACGTTCAGGAAAAGTAGCCTCCTGAATCTTTCTGCTGTTAGTGTTTTTCGCAAATCATGTAATATACGTTTAGCAACCGGAAACGTTCTCTCCCTTTCGAATGTTCCGGGTAGCGAGGAAAACAATTTGGGAATAGCAGCGCCAAGTGAGGTTAGGCATGTCTTACGAGGGAATCAGAGAAACTTCGAGTGGATTCGTTGAAGTGCTTGGCGCCTCTGAACTCTTCTAGCTTCTAAATGCATTATTTCCAAAAATTCGAATGCGCCATAGAAAGTCTGAAAAATAGCGAAATAAAAATAAAGACAGGACTCGCCGTGCCTGACGTCACCGAAGCAAGTTCCTCGATATTATAAAACTTAAACAGATTGGAACTGGAGCGCTATAGCTACGTGTCGTTTACCGCTGTGCTTGAACGTTCGGTTTTTATTTACTCTTGCTGATTTTAAGAGCTTTTTAGGAGCAGTCCTAATGGGGAGGATGAGAACTGCAACAGTAGTGAAGACTAAGGGTAAATGTGACAAACTCACTAAGAGAAAAGTCCGTTAAAAAATCCATTAAATTTCTGAATATTTCCATCGAATCGTTAAGCCTGATTTTAACGAAAGATACAGTTAATTCGTAAATTTCATTGAACCGTTAACCGTTAAATTTGCATCCTGGGTGGGCGTGATTCAGTGGCAGATGCTCACACTGAAGCTTAAAGCTGCGTGCACACTTTGCAGCGGGCAGTGGAATGTGAGCGGAGCTGGTCTCCGCCCACACTACACTGCGGCACTGTGGAACTGCGCCGCGGCCGTACCCAGCGGCAATGAAAAATGCACGAATCATTCCTTGCTACCACAGCCATTGCGGCCTCCGCTGCCGAAGTGCGACTCCGCCCCTCCGTCCTATGCTTCAGCGTGGCTACCGCGCTGCTGCTGCGAAGTGTGCACGCGGCTTAAGGCGCGGTCACATTCGGCAGCAGCGGCAGCGGCAGCTGCGACGACCAATGTTCAAAGGGTAGTTTAGTGTGCGCGTGACGCGCGACGCGATGCCGTGTGTAAGCCCTAGTTTATACTTGCGCCGCTGCGCTGAGCGGCACGGTGGTTGAGATAGGCGGTCGTGGTGCCGCGCCACCTAGCGGCTCAAGTATAAACTAGGGCTAAGGCTGGGGGCATACTTCCATCGCCGCGATGCCATCGCGGCGCTGGCCATTCCGCCGCACGTGGAAAGGAAATTTCGCCGCGGCCGCCGCAACAGTAGAGTGGCCGGCATGCGCGATGGTTTCCCGCGCTCATCGCGGGAATGGCATACCTTTTATGGCCTCGTGCATACTTCCCGTCGCCGTGATGGCATCGCGGCGGCGAGTTTTTCAGAGCGACGCGAAAGAATTTGAACTTCTCAGTGTTCGTCGTATCGCTCATCGCTCTGCAAGGGAGCGCGACGGCGATCCAGGACCAACGCTAAACATCGCGCGCGGCGCGAAAAAGTATGCCATGACCGCGATGGGCGCGGGAAGTCATCGCGCACGCCGGCCGCCTCTGGTGCAGCGGCTGCGGCGGAGTTTCCTTTGACTATTCGACCGCGTGCGGCGGAATGGGCATGAACTGAGCGCCGCGATGGCATCACGGCGATCGAAGTATGCCCCCGGCCTAAGGAAGCAGCCGGCTGGCATACTGTACAGGAGTATGCTAATTTTTTTTTTGGAAAGCGGAAGACGGGATGGAACGCTCAAAAATGGCCAGAAGCCGGAATACGAAACGCGGAGACGGAAGTGACACATATTCGCCAGTTCTTCAAGAGTGTGTCTAGAATGCCGTCAGAAGCTGCATTTATTGCATTTTTTTTGCACAGAACTTTCAGAGCAGTAGAATATTCCACGGATTAATACGCATCTTCTTCATAAGATAATGTAACGGGGCACGAATTCATAATATCGTTGTGACATTCTTATGTATGTAGCTATGGCTAGAGGAATAAACGAAAACAAATTCAGGATCTTATCTCACTATTTCTAACCATCTCGGCATGCACTCCCTCCACTTTTCTCATATCCAGTCCGAACTACAGGTGTTTCGTTGACTTTTTGTTACTGGAATTTTTTGAACAGTAGACTTACCCACTTCAGATTGCTTGCAAAGCCATATTGAGCAGCCACCTAGATCACATTCTGACCAGTAATGAGATTCCCTGCTCTGAATGGACCCAACATTCTTACAAACCCGTGGCGTTATTAACAAGGTGGTGCTACATAGCTATCTATGTACATACTCAAAATTAGCAGCTATGTTATAGCCATCAAAACTAGTACTCATATTTCATTCTGGGATCTAAGGTGATAATTGGATGACTGATTAGTCATGATGGATCTACACCTCCACAAGGACATTCGGTCTGTATCTCCCTAGAAGCTCCCTGATATTAAGAGGACAGGGACAGCTTTGAGGTGGTTCTCCAACGAAGAGTTTTGTTTCAGAGTTCAGTAACCCCAGTCAAAAAAAATAACAGCTCAAGATAGATATTTATAATGCATCATTTAAAAAAATCAATTGCATGACTCTATGTGGAAGAACTTTACACCTTCGATTAGGAACACCGATATAATCTTGGAGCAGACAAGCGCATAACACGAACTTATTAGCACGCAGTGCACACATACAGCACCGTCGGTGAATATCCGCCAAAACACGGTCGGCGGCGGATTAATCCGCCCAGCTTTGCCAAAACTCTCTTTCTTCGATTATATTCAATGAAATTCATATTGTTGAAACCATAACAATATGCTCTGCCCAGTGACATAAAAATCTTTAGAATTTTTGAGTCCGAGATGACCTAAATTAAGCGAGCTCGTGATTATTTTGACTAGACCCACATTCGCTCCTTAGTCACACCTAATTATGGCCCCTGGCTGGAATGGATCTGTCAAGTAGAATTTTAAAAATGTTAAACGTTGTCGAAAATGTATTCCGTGCCAATTTTAGGTTTAGCTTCATCACGTCGATCTATTTGGTTTCAAATTTGCCTAGCATGGCCCCATATTCATCATTCCATGCATTCTCAACTGACGATTTTTTCATTAATTAGTTACGGCCGTACCAGTTTCGCTCTAGGGTTGATGTTTGCTCAATTTCTTGATTATGAGGTGTGGATTACAAATGTAAGATTTGGGTTTACTTTGATCGAAAGTAAGATATCAGCCACCAAATTGGCAGTGCGTCAGGGTTCCAAGGAGACACGTCCTGCAAAGTATACTTCACGCGTGTAGATCTGTGTCTCCACACGGTGGATCACTATTCACGCGTGTAGATCTGTGTCTCCACACGGCGGATCACTGTGGAACCTGGATATTTTGTCGAACGTCATACAGAGATGCTGCCGATGGAGCTGGCAGCTCAGGTCTCGCAGTTTCACTCCCTCAAAAAGGCAGTCTCATTCAAATCCGACATTGAGATTCGACACTGACGTCTGCCTACACCTCGCAGAAGAATTCCTACCATTTAGCAAGTCCCATATTTGCAAGATTTCAACAACAAAAAACACTCGACCTCGATCTAATTTATTTCTTGACGAAGGCCCGATACTGGTGTCCAGACTGTTGCTGTAATTGCAGTGTCCTGACCTACCCTGCCAAGTACGTCTATTGGACATACAATCGCTGCTTCTATGCTCTCATTACTCACACTGACCATTTGCACTCTATAAGACATCGAGTGTTACTTACTAACGATGATTAATTCTCTTCCTTACAAAATTTGCTTGAACAGCTCGTCGAATTCATGACCGAGTCGAAACCGAAGGATTAACTTGTCACGGCAATAATTGTCTTCCATCTGTAGTAAACAACACCAGGGAACGAAGTTGTACTCCACAAAACGTCAAGCCCTAAGTATCATACAATAAAAAAACAAGCTTCCCCGATACGATCTTCGATAAGATTAGAGGGTTCGACTTTTGGTCGATTTTCAACCAAAAATCTAGCCCCCTAACCATATTGATTTCACTTTTAGAAGCTTTTTTCAGGCCGTTGAGTTCACTTTTTATCTAATTTCTAAGCACTAGTTTTCAATTCGCTACTGTTTTTTTTCTTCAGAGTTTCTAAAAGCTCTCCAATTTATGACACTTTATGGGAATTTATGATACCTTAAGGGGTACGTTGGGTTTGTGTGAATTGTGAGAAGCAGCGATTGTATGTCCAAAGGACGTGCTTGCAGGGTAGGTCAGGTCACTGCAATTACAGCAACAGTCTGGACTCCAGTATCGGCTTGCGTCAAGCAATAAATTAGATTGAGGTCGAGTGTTTTTTGTTGTTGTTGAAATCTTGCAAATATGGAACTTGCTAAATGGTAGGAATTCTTCTGCGAGGTGTAGACAGACGTCAGTGTCGAATCTCAATGTCGGATTTGAACGAAACTGCCTTTTTGAGGGAGGAGTGAAACTGCGAGACGTGAGCTGCAAGCTCCATCGTTTTTGTGGGGCAGCATCTCTGTATGGTGTCTAACAAAATATCCAGGTTCCATATTGATCCGCCGTGTGGAGACACAGATCTACACGCATGAAGTATACTTTGCAGGACGTGTCTCCTTGGAACCCTGACGCACTGCCAATTTGGTGGCTGATTACTAGCTTACTTTCGATCAAAGTAAGCCCAAATCTTACATTTGTAATCCACACCTCATAGTCAAGAAATTGAGCAAAAATCAGCCCTAGAACGAAACTGGTACGGCAGTAACTACAGGGTGCGTAAAAAGTATTAACGCAGTAAGTGACGGTTGTGGAAATAGTAATGCGCAGTAAGTTTCAAAATGTTCACTTGAGAAATATGGAAAATGATCTTGCAAGCACGATGGAATAACTCCTAATCGGCACTGGTTCCTTTACTGAGAATACAGGAGCGAAAACGACGGAAAAATTCTTGAGCACGCGCCGCAAGTACTCGCTTGGATTTCGTACCGTGTTTTGAACAGGGTAGCCTTCTGCGACTGGTCACTTCTGTTGAAAGTAGCCCAGACCTCATTCTCCAAAATCGCCTAAAAAGAGTAATCCAGTGGATTCACGTTTAAGCTGTGCTCGTCTGAGAAGCTGTCTACACCTGCGCGCGTTATCTGTTTACCGTTATCGGACAGAGATTGATAATTTTGGATTTGAACGTTATCGTGCTTGAACATCTTGTAATCATCATCTGTTATGACAGAGCCGTGGCTGACGTTTGGGTTGCTGACCTCTTTCCTCACCAACTGTTTCGAACAGCGCCTAATTCTCTTGTTAAGGAAGTACTCAGCTCTTTGGGTAACAGACAAAAAAAGGGCCACCGTAACGAAGACGATCATGTTTCTTCAGTTTTTTCGTGCGTGTTTTTTGAACACAATACAGACAACAAAAATAACACACAAAAACCTAGAGGGGTAGAAAGAGAAAGCTGGAGCTGATACAAAAGGTAGGTGCGTCAATACTCTTTACGCACCCTGTGATTGGCGAAAAAAATCGTCAGTTGAGAATGCATGGAATGATGAATATGGGGCCATGCTAGGCAAATCTGATATCAAATAAATCGACGTGATGAAGCTAAGCCTATAATTGGCACGGAATACATTTTCGACACCGCTTAACATTTTTAAATTTCTACTGGACAGATCCATTCCATCAGGGGCCACAATCAGGCGAGACTAAGGAGCGAATGTGGGTCACGTCAAAATATGTACAGTACCGGACGCGTCTTTTGAATAGACGCCGAAAAAACCGCGCTTTTGCGGTTTTTGGTCTTTTTACTATAACTCGCCAGAATTGGCGAGTTATAGTAAAAAGATTAATACCTTTCGATAGAGCTTTTCGAGCTGAACAGAATGGTACCCCGGCTGGGGCTCGAAAACTCATGGGCGAGTAAGGATGGAAGAATCTTCACTGCTGCCGTCCGCAACTCTAAAATAACAGATGGGGCTAAGGCCCCGTGCATACTTCCCGTCGCCGCGATCCCATCGCGGCGATGAGTTTTGCAGAGCGACGCGAAAGAATTTGAATTTCTCTGTGCTCGACGCATCGCCCATCGCTCTGCAATGGGGCGCGACGGCGATCCGTCCAGGACCAAACGCTAAACACCGCGCGCGGCGCGAAAAAGTATGCCATGCCCGCGATGGGCGCGGGAAGCCATCGCGCGTGCCGACCGTTAGGCCTGAGTTATACTCCCGCGGGAGCATCCGCGGAAGGGCGGGAATCGCGCCGAGATCCCTCACTTGGCCAATCGCCGCGCCTCGCCACGCCCGCCTCCGCCGTGCACCATTGGTCCGCGGACGTTCCGCGGATGCTCCCGCGGGAGTATAACAGATGCCTTACTGTTGCGGCGGCTGCGGCGAGGTTTCCTTTGACTATTCGACCGCGTGCGGCGGAATGGTCATGAACTGAGCCCCGCGATGGCATCGCGGCGATGGAAGTATGCCCCCGGCCTACGGCAGTTTAGGCAGCTGGAGAGCTAGGAGCAGATCATCGTAAACTGCCTTCGGTGCTTTGCTCGTCCGCGTGTTTGCATGCCGTTAACTCCCCTCGTCTTCCTGTAGTAGTCGACTGAACTCGGGAAAAATCGTGTCATACAAGGTTTGCCTGCATTTTCGCACCGCTGTTACTTTGTCCAGCTTAAGCTAGGTCGCTATGTTTCAGCGCGCGTCTTGAACTTTCTAATGCCTACAAAATTCACAACTTGCAGCCTGAAAGACTCGAATTTGACAGAGTTATTGCGCTCAGAACACCCCCGCGGTGCAATTTGCGAGCTGTCTCGCCCAGTCGATTGATAGGTTCGATCCTATATACATTGTGCACAGCGCACTCCAAAGTCTCGTCTGAGCAGAGTACAGAAATTCCTGAGTAGAGCGGCTGAGAATTTCTCCTAAAACTCCCTAAATGCTCATTCTACAAACTGTCCCCTCGATTGATAGGTTCGATCCTATATGCATTGTGCACGGCGCACTCTCAGAGGATTCCTGGCATAACAAAACACTTTATGCCATGCTTGAGTTGCTCCGAGAACATGCAAGTCCTGGAATATAAGCTTCTCCAATAGCAAAAAGTCTGCTCCAGTCATTTTTGACCACCCAATGCGAAAATGCGGTAGATTGGCGAAGTTGAATACATGTTTGTGTAGATCTCGAAGAGGCGAATCGAACGGCACCAACCGATTCTCAGAAAACCTCAAATTAGAGGAATTGTGAACACGCAACGGTTTTCGACGCCTTGCGGCCGACAACTCGTCCGCGGCCGGCCTTCTCAATGGAGCGCAAGTTTTCAATTTCGAAAATTTTCATGGCTCCATATGAACAATGTATACCAAACGATAGATCTCGAGCTCCTGAGCTCAAATATACTCTTGGTTTTTCAAATGGATGACTTTGGGAGTTATAGCAAAAAGACGCAAAAACCGCAAAAGCGCTGTTTTTTCGGCGTCTATTCAAAAGACGCGTCCGGTGCTGTACTTACGGGCTCGCTTAATTTAGGTCATCACGAGCTCAAAAATTCTAAAACCCCGCAAACGTTGGTCAGATCATGTTGTTCTGAATCCAACAAATGAATGAATGTGCATCTCACTGAACATAACCGATTTGAAGAGAGTTATGACAAAGCGGCGGAAACGGCGGATTAATCCGCCGCCGGCCGCGTTTTGGCGGATGTTTACCAACGGTACTGTACATTTTGCTGGTGCCTTGCGCTCAGCCGTTTCCATTTTTGAGCAGATTTTTTGGTAATCTAACCCATATCAAGAATATTAATGCTTGAATTTTCAAACAGTATTCCTCTCACAATTATTTGAAAGAGAACTCTTGTTAATTGATGAGCTGACTGTGTTCAAAAAAAACTAGAAAACTAATGCTGAACAGTGTCCATATCTGCTTCCGCTTTCCGGTCCAAAAACAAGCATACAAGGAACGGAACGGAAGAGCTCAAAATGGCTGGAAACTGGGATTCGGAACAGCGAAACGGAGATTCAGCAATTCCTGGCTACTGCATACGTGAACCGGACCTCTCAACAATCGCAACTTATTGGGATAAACTAATGTGCAGCCACAACAGTGTATCTATGTCAGTGAACTGAAGCTGTTGTGAGATTGGTCAATGTTCCTTACAACACTTCAGAATGTTGCGAAACCGCTGCTAGGGTTGTGAGAATTCTGTGTAGAACGCAGCGAGTGCTATCAACATCGGAAACCGGAACATTTCACATTGATTCTTAATTGGTGACGAAACACCAGAGACAGCGTGAAAGCCGAAAACACAATGCATAGATAAATGTGTATGTTCCATAGGAAGAGACCTCATAGCCCTGTCACCAACCATAGGTCATTTTATGTTTCATTCAAATGGCTGTCCCTCCTGGGGATCCATATTCGAAAGTAGGAATAACGAATGCTGACAGGAATGCCTTATGAAACGGCGAACATAATGAGCAGAGAGAGTCGACAAAGAGAATTTTGACAAAGACTGGAATGGTTGAGATCCTCATGACTTGTCGACGCGCTTCTCGGTTGACAAATCGAGTAGGAAACACGACGGAACGGAAGAAAGGGTGGAAATGGAAGACGGAAGATGGGACCTACGGCGCCTCGACTCCAAATGTACTCGGAAGCCTGAAGTTTCTTGAAAAGGTTCCATCTAACTGGATGGGAGGACAAATGGGAAATCGAAAATGGGAAACGGGCTGGCCATTCCGCGTGGCAGCGCGACTGGACTAAGAGGTCAGCTAATCAGCGAATTCAACGCAATCCCATTAGCGGCTTCCGCCTAATGAATGGGCTCCCTTTAACCAGCACCTAATTCGGCCCCACCTAAGTTCAATTGCTCGGTTCCGGCTGTCTCGTCGTATCCCTTGTTCTGAAGCACTTCCTTCCTGATCGTCTTCTACCTTGCCCTTTCATTTCCCTGTCGCGATCTCATAGTGCAGCAACTCAGTGTTAGATTGATTCCGAAGGAATCGGAAAGGAAAGAACCACATGCAAGGCAGAGGTTCCATTTCGAATGGAGATCCATTCGGCATCGCCACTGTGTGGCTTCCCCATGTCGGCCATTTGTGCGTCTGCGTTTAAAGAGCAACTCATTGAACGTGAGTGAACAGCGGATATTATACATTAGATCCGGATGAATCATTTTCGGATATCGCGGTCCGAATCATCCAAAAATCCGGAGTCCGCGAAAATTGAGACATTCGAATCATCTAACTATCCGAAAATTCTCGATCGAATCCAATGTATAATGGGCAGGGACAACACGAATGCTGGCAAGCTGCAAGACAGTTGATAGTGTGAGCGACAGACCCAATTCATGACATTTTTTGGATAAGAGATAATTTCCTTCTGAAAGTCCTGAAATAAATTCTGGCTCTCATCGTGTCGCTGGTGCCTAGTCGAGCATTCGCTTATCAACAGGACGACAGGTGGTACAGGTGAAACATTGTTCTCAACCTCTTTTGCTCTCCAAAGGTCCCTGTACAATCCCTCTTACAGCAGTGTTATTTATTTATTTCTACATCAAGAGGACGTGCTTAAACTGCAGGGAAAAACAGGAGCGAAAGCAGATCATGGGCAGGAGAAGTACAGAAAGAAATAGGAAAGCAGCACAGCACAACAGGAACGAGTGGCAGCGACGGGTCTCTGGTAACGAGGGAACGCTAGAGACTTATCCACGTCGGTCGCGAACGACACTGTCATCTTAAGATGGAGAAAATTGCAAGAGAAGCCACATGGAAGTGGTACATAATGTAGCGATACAGCGTAAGAATTGGAAGACCTAATTTGGGCTAGTCAATTAGGATGCTAGCCTCTTGGCCTTGAGGATCTGGTGAACAGACAGTACGCACATGTGTGCCGACGTAGCCTGTTCTCAGATGCAGGAGCTGCGGCACATCGGCACACTGGTCGCCCCTTGGGAACGGCAAATAGAATGAACGAGCTGCGGCCCGCGAAATGGAAAATTGCAAAGACGATCCGCTAGCAAGAAGCTCTTCCTTGATTTTTGTTTCCCCTCTGTCCGTTTGTTCATGTCTCCGTTAGCGCAAAATTAGTGGGGTGGACTTAATCATACATCAGCTCACAAACTAGGAAGGCTCTACCTTTCTCGGGTAGTGTGCAACTACTCGATGTTTCGAAGTTGAAATGCAAGCCGTGATGGTTTGATTTACAGAAATTCGTCTGGTCTTCCAACAGTGTATCACAAACCCGTTCCTAGCATTTCATTGATTAATCATTGACAAACAGCCCTGCAGTAGAAACTACGAACTTCAAGGAAGTTGTTATTTGCAATACCCACCATAAAGATTGGGAGAAGTGCGCGGTATGCGCGTTATCCGCGTTTTTTCTGTTCTTTTGCTTAGTCGTCTTGAACTGCACCGTTTTTAGAAAACTCACACCCAGTCGTGATCTCCTCGACGAGATCTACCCAACGCAGCAAAAACATTCTCCGTTACTCCATTTTGGTCCGCTATTTTTTCGAAAGCGCCAGAGACACTCACTAGCGAGGGACGCCTCCACTGATTGCGCCCAAAGGGCATTTAGGCGCGGGGTTCAGTGCCAGCATAATTGACAATAGCGCCTCTTTAGGGAATATTCTGTAGACCGAAAGCTCATGAAGCACAGAGTCTATATTATTCCCTTTTCGACTATTCTAATAAGAGCTACCAAACGTTTCCCTTACCTACTGAGCGGGGCTCTGTAACTTTTTCTAAGAAGGAGGTTACAAAGTTAAAACTTGTTCTGAACTTTAGAGCAAGTAGATGAATCGTACATGAGCCAACTTTTACTTGAGAAAAAAAGGAAAATTTTTGCTAACCATACCTCCATTGCACTTCACTCTCGGCTGTGAACTGTTCCTGGTCTACACGTACTGTATCTTCTGTGAAAAGGAGAATGATAGTGTGGGACTTTTCCTGTGTTTGCGGACATTCCAAGCATCGAAGTACAGATCGGAAGAAGATACGGGACACTTCGAGTTGAAGTAGCGACGTCATCCACCAGCCACAAACAAATCCACTGCGCTCCATCATCATCAATGGATTTCGAAACTTTTTGCGTACTGCAACGTTCTAAATAGAGAAAATTTCTCTGTGTAAAATAGGCTCGGGAGGCTCTGAAAAAGGTAAAGTACAGAGAACCAAGTTCATTCCAGTTTATTCGAATTGTGTTTTTTTCGGGTGTATAAACTAGGAGAAGTTCTTTGAGTTCACGATCCCATTTTTTTTTTCAAAACCTAGGTCTCCACGCCAGTGATTCCCCAAAATGCTTGCGGCAGCACTTCTCGCCGTTGGAATTGCTTTCTCACTACGCAAATTTCAAGAGATCCATCACATTGTGCCTTTTCTGCCGTGGTCGAGTTCTGGGCTGCGTTTGGCTGCACATGGGCTCTGCATTCACCGCCCGCGCCTGCTGAAAGCCTCCTTGCACCTGGGTCCGAGAGCCAGCGATACAAAGTCATTTGTAGGGAATGGCACAGTACCGATCAGGAAACGGTACTATAGATTCGTCTTTCTCATCACATTCGTTTATTTTGCAGCCCTTTTCTAAGAAACTTTTTTGAAAACATATCCTTTCCTCTCCGATCGGTGAATAGATACCAATCTTGTCTGCCTAGAAACACTGACACACTTGACTTGCAGTTTCCAAACAATGCGGTGCATCGTTTGGAAACTGCAAGTCATTGTGCTGCCCAAATACGCATCGATTGCCTCCATGGTGTAGAAGTAGAATTCATGGCGCTTCTCACTAAGGGATTGACCCACGCTGATATTTTTAAAATAGGAAGAGGCTTTGGCTGCCTTGTGCGCCTTCAATCGAAGTTTTTGATTTGGGTTTGGGTTCTGCGAGGCCAAACAAGCTTTTCCTTCCTCGATGAATTGTTTATAGACCTGTCCAGGTAGTATAACAAACATACTTATTCATCGGCTGGCCGCTGCAGTCATTGTACGCATAGGCCAAATATGCATTCAAATGACCTCCACGTTACCTTGTATGAATGCGTGGCTCACTCCACAAAGAGAGTGACTTAAGCCGTACTTTATCTTCTCTTTATGATTCAGTGCTGATAAATGGCAATCTAGCAGTAGATTTTTGAAGATGATCAGCAGCACTACTAAAATAGAAAACTTTTGTAGAATTATCTCTTTTCCCTACGGTGTCAGTTGTTCTCCTGTAGCGAATCGTTCCAATTTAACCGTTCAAGGAGTTTTTATTTGGATCATCGGACATTTTCATTTTTTATTTGGACTCGGACATTTTAACCTGGTATATTTTGATCTTGAAAAAGTTAGAGGATTATCAAAGGATAAAGGATAAAGGACGGCGTTATTCAATCCCTTTTGGGATGCGCCAGCGCATTCTTCTTCTACGGGATGTCGTGGAGGCAATATGAATGCGTATTTGACCATGCAATGGCTTGCGGTGATTAGCCATTGAACAAATCAGCGCCTTATCCCTCCCAGACACGTCTGCTACCAATTCACCGACTCCGGAGGGATGGAGCACTTGGATGGCCTGGGAGGGAAGTCCGAACCAGGAACCTGATATCGGGTGCACGCGACAGTCGGCGCCTCCTCCGACTGCGCTACACGCTCCCTAAAGGATTATGCACGGCATTTATAATCCTTATGTTAGAGAATAGAGATTCCGTCAAGACACGGTGGGGAGGAAATTTAGAGCAGTATTCGGTATAAGCAATGCATTTTGATGACCAGTGAAGGAACGAGTGTTCTACACTTTCCCGACAGGTCTGACATCACTTTATCCCGGAGATTGGTCGTAGGTGGAATCCGAACTAAAAACCTTGATTCGGGGTGCACGCGGCAACCGGCATCAACGATTGCGTCACCACACGCTTTCAAGTCAATGTTTCATCCATCACAAACAAACCTGGTAGATGTTCATTTGTCCGGTTGAGATAGAATTCCAGTTCGCTCGGGTGTGGCACAAACTGTGAACGGTTTAGGGACCACTTCTACTACTAATGACACTATTCCCTGCGTAGAACTGACTGACTAGGGCGAGAGCAGCTCAGCCGAAGGAGATGCCGGCTATCGTGTGCTCCCGATATCAGGTTCTTGGTTCGAATTTTCTGTTAATAAAACACTAACCTGTCTATGATCAAATAAAGACAGCCCTCCGTTGTTTCTCAGAAGCTCCTGTTACGTGGGGCACTCCTGGGAATCATTGACGGCGACATGTAGTCTGTCCTACATCTTTATGTGTTTATCTCAAATATTTATGGAGTTTTCGCATATTAAGTACCATTCTGCGAACGAGAATGCAACACTTGCAGTAAAGCTCAAGATAGGTGCAAAGAATCTGGTGGTGTTGTTTTTGAGCTAGAGCAGTTTCATATGCTGGCCAACTCAGGTCTGTGACGAGGACACCCTGGAGAAGCTTTAGAAGGTGGATTATCGCAGAACTGCGGAGAGCATGTGTAGCAAGTGAGCTGTGGTTTCCTCTATATAATGAATTTCACACATAACATAAAGGTGAAGCCATTTAGTTCAATGCTTCAGTAACAGTGAGGGCTTTTTGCCAATTATTGCTCGATTCGAAATCGTTATTTGCAGTTTTGAGTTGCGTCAGAACTCTCATCTCAGTAGAGATAACAGCAACTATTAATCAATCAACGTTTCGGTCCGTCACTACGGCTTCGTATTGTTAGAATCAGCCCAATCCCGCGAAAGACGCACCAATTACACAGTGTGCATAGAGGAAAATCGACCACTATGTATATAGTTGAGTCAGCTCCCTGCCCTGTAGATGATGAGGCGTATCCACTCAGGTTGGGAAACTTGGCTGAAATACGCCTCGTGGAATCACGCCTAATCTCATGGAACCCCTTGCGACGCCTCGCGTACCTCGCGCGGGCAACGTCTGCCGTTCAACATGGAGTTGTTACAGCAGAGGACGCATAGTCTCCTCCTGCTTGACACAACGGCGTCTGCACAACCGTCTGGAGTCAGAAGAGGAGACACTGCCGTCTACGACGAGGGATCGCATTCAGAACTGAGCATGAGATGCCGCTGCAGCAGAGGAAGCGTATCCTCCTCCTGCTTGACACAACGGCGTCTGCGCGCGTTTCTGAGTCCTTGAATCCAGAAGACGAATTCCCTTCGTCACTCCACAACCGTCTGGACTCAGAAGATCGAAAAGAAAGAAGCAGAGGCCACATCGTCGTCGTGTGACGAGCAGCCGCATTCAGAATTCAGCATTATCCCATGTTGAATGGAAAATGTTACCCGCGCGAGATACTCCTCTGCCTCCTCACCGACGTCTGCCCTGAACATGGGAGAACCACTAAGGGGTGGAAAAGGGGAGTAAGGGGGACCTCTAGGGTGGACCAGGTGAGCGACCAGGAATGAAAGGAACAACCTGAAGGAGGAAGCAGGACGGGGAAGCCGGCAAGAAGAAACCAGTAGGGGGTCAATAGTGGAAACAAGGAAGTGGGCCAGGAGTTGGGACCAGGAAGGGGGGGGGGGGGGGGAAGGACCAGTAAAGGCGGATCAGCAATTAGATCCGCCTTTACTGGCCTTACCCCCCCCCTTCCTGGTATCCGAGTAAGGTGAACCTAGCGCCCGGATTCGGAAGACGTGTCAACAGTGTTCTGTAACGAGCTCTGTTGAGCATGAGAGCGATTGCTGAGGAGCAACCTGAGGGACAGAAGTACTGCACAGCACAAACCATTGACGTTACTGGAGAGTCTGGAGAAAATGTCTATGATGGAAGGTACATAAGTGGTGAACGGCTTGATGCAGATAAAGTACGCAGCAGATCCTAGATGTCAGCGAATTCTAAGTTTGACAAAAACTACTTTCTTTAGGTCAGTGATGCTCCAAGGTCGCGCGAAGCGCGCAAGTGCGATACACGCCGTTAGGCGTGTCGGAGCACTTGTACAAAATAATCGACAACCTCCGTTTAAGGCACCTTTCTAAGGGATGAGGAAGGAATCTACATGGTGAGTGCTGTTTCACCATAAGAAAATCCCATGTTTTCCCTTTCTCATTGTTGGCCGTTCTTCTTCGGAACTTCGCTTCCCCTTGCCTTTCTCTGTTTCAGACAAGGCCTGCGGAGGACGGACCTATATAAGCGAGAACAAAGTGCTCTAGTGCACAGCCAGCCGGACGGTCGAGGCACGCGCGGCTGGAGCCAGGGACCGTGCCAGTCTCCTCAGCGCCGAGCTTCTGCTCTTTCTGTCGGCCACGCCGGCGTTCGTCCCCTCCTGTGCACACTGATGTCCTGTTGTGTGATCTCGACATGCTTTGTGTTCTGCAGCGTTAATTTTCGTCTCGTTGTTTAGTGCTTTATGGCATATCGCAGACAAATATGTGAACTATTGGTTTTCTCATGACCAGAGGCTGAGAGACTAACGATAAGACTATTACAATTATATAATACTATTATAGAACCCTTATATGTCGCTTGCCGTTTTTCGATAAAGCATGAAACACCTGCAACTAAGAACAACACCTGCAACAACACCCTGTACCTTGAAAGAGTGCTCGTTTCGACCGCTTTCTGGTGGCTTCCCGCTTGAGGCATCTGCAGCGGTCTGCTCTGACCAGACCACAGTTGACGACTCACAGTTTCGTGTGAAGGCGTCCGCTGGCTTCGCATCTAATAGGCCGGAGAAGTGATCAGAGAAACGTGTGTCTAAAATGATCAAAGCCACCAGAAGCAGGGTCAAGCGTGGGGTTCGATTTTTGCCGAAAGTTTACGACCCCCCCCCCTATTCTTCAGATTCGTTTTTCTTCGTTTTATTTCTTATCTCCATTGATTTTTTTTCAATTTTTTAATGTGATTTTTGTACCCTCTTTAATAGGTTCATCTTTCCAGATGTGATTTCGACGCTTACAACTAGCACGTGGGAAATTCGCTCGCAGCTTCCTCCACAGATGATCTCATTGATTTATTGAATATAATTATATGAAAATAGGATTGAATATCAAAAATTTTTTTAATGCCGATTACTGTGCAGTGAAAAATAAAGATTTCCTAAAGATCTGCAGATTTATGGTCAATGAGAGATTTTCATTTTTTCAGATTTTCCCAGGACGTCATGGACATGGTAGTTTTCTGCCTGATGAGCGACATCTACTTCCAGAATTGCACTCTATAAAATTTCAAGTGTTAATTACTGAGGACGACCTAAGTGCTTTCCCTACAAGATTTTTGAAGCGCTCTTCGAGTCGATGACGGAATGGCAACCGAAGGACGGGACTTGCTTGAAAAGTAATTTCTCTCCTGCAGGAAACAGCATCAGAAGATTGAAATCGCACCCCATAAAATTTAAGCCCGTTGGACACACAGTGATAAAACTATGTTTCT
>OX375865.1:54860490-55023621 GCA_947359475.1 Heligmosomoides polygyrus bakeri
GTTCTCGCCACTCATAGTGACGCCGTTCAACTCAGCACGAAAAGCTCTATGAAACGGTATCAAACTCGACCAATTTCGGAAACATCGATTTTCGATGACGTCATCATCAGTCTGGCACTGTCTAGAGGCCGTCGTCTTCGATGAGAAACTGTCAAAAAATCGATATTTCCAAAACTGGTCGAAATTGATACCGTTCGATGAGACTTTTCGAGCTGAACAGTATGGTATCGTGGCTGGGGCTCGAAAACTCGAACATGAGCGAGTAAGGGCGGAAGGAACTTCACCGCTGCCGTCCGCCGCTCTAAAATGGCAGATGGGGCTAAGGCAGTTTTGGCAGCTGGAGAGTTAGGATCAGATCATGGTAAAGTGCCTTCGGTGCTCTGCTCGTCCGCGAGTTTCCATGCTTGTTGGCTCGCCTGGGGTACCTGCAGTGGTCGACCGAAATCTGAAAAAATCGTGTCACACATGCCCAACCAGCATTTTCGCACCGCCGTAACCTTGCCAGTTCAAAAGATACTTTGCTGTGCTTTGGCGCTTTACTAGAGCATATTACTGCCTACGAAATCCCCACGTTCCAGCAAGAAACATTGGAAGCTGACAGAGTTATCGCGCTCCGAACACGCTCGCGCGTGCAATTTAGCACAACAACGGTCTATCTTCTCCGTGCTCTTTCTGTCCAGTTCAGTTCTCGCCACAGCTACGAGCACGTCATCGTAAAGTGCTTTCAGTCTTGTGCTCGCCCGTGCATTTTGATGTCATTAGCTCGCCTCGTCTTCCCGTAGTAGTCGACTGAACTCGGAAAAAATCGTGTCACACAAGGTTTGCCTGCATTTTCGCACCGCTGTAACTTTTTCCAGTCTTAAGCTACGTCGCCATGTTTCAACGCGCTTCTTAACCTTTCTACTGCCTACGAAATCCACAACTTGCAGCCGGAAAGACTCGAACTTGACAGAGTTATTGCGCTCAGAACACGCCCGATTTGCGATGCGAGCTTTGCAATTTGCGAGCTGTCGCGCCCAGTCGATTGATAGGTTCGATCCTATATACATTGTGCACAGCGCACTCCAAAGTCTTGCCGAAACAGAGTACAGCAATTCCTGAGTAGAGCGGTTGAGAATTTCTCATAAAACTCCCTAAATACTCACTCTACAAACTGTCCCCCCCCCCCCGGTGGTCTGACGAAGATGTATACATGATTGTGTAGATCTCGAAGAGGCGAATTGAACGGTATCAACCGTTTCTCATAAAACCTCAAATTAGATGAATTGTGAGCCTGCAACGTTTTCGGCGCCTTGCAGCCGACAACTCGTCCGCGGCCGGATGATATTTGGCCGCGTTATAGCAAAAAGACGCAAAAACCGCAAAAGTGCGGTTTTTTTCGGCGTCTATTCAAAAGACGCGTCCGGTACTGTATCTTCTGTGAAGAGGAGAGTATGATAGTGTGGGACTTTTTCTGTGTTTGTGGACATTCCAAGCATCGAAGTACAGATCGGAAGAAGATACGGGACACTTCGAGTTGAAGTAGCGACGTCATCCACCAGCCACAAACAAATCCACTGCGCTCCATCATCATCAATGGATTTCGAAACTTTTTGCGTACTGCAACCTTCTAATTAGAGAAAATTTCTCTGTGTAAAATAGGCTCGGGAGGCTCTGAAAAAGGTAAAGTACAGAGAACCAAGTTCATTCAAGTTCATTCGAATTGTGTTTTTTCGGGTGTATAAACTAGGAGAAGTTCTTTGAGTTCACGATCCCATTTTTTTTGCAAAACCTAGGTCTCCACGCCAGTGATTCCCCAAAATGCTTGCGGCAGCACTTCTCGCCGTTGGAAGTGCTTTCTCACTACGCAAATTTCAAGATATCCATCACTTTGTGCCTTTTCTGCCGTGGTCGAGTTCTGGGCTGCGTTTGGCTGCACATGGGCTCTGCGTTCACCGCCCGCGCCTGCTGAAAGCCTCCTTGCACCTGGGTGCGAGAGCCAGCGGTACAATGTCATTTGTAGGGAATGGCACAGTACCGATCAGGAAACGGTACTATAGATTCGTCTTTCTCATCACATTCGTTTATTTTGCAGCCCTTTTCTAAGAAACTTTTTTGAAAACATATCCTTTCCTCTCTGATCGGTGAATAGATACCAATCTTGTCTGCCTAGAAACACTGACACACTTGACTTGCAGTTTCCAAACAATGCGGTGCATCGTTTGGAAACTGCAAGTCATTGTGCTGCCCATATACGCATCGATTGCCTCCATGGTGTAGAAGTAGAATTCATGGCGCTTCTCACTAAGGGATTGACCCACGCTGACATTTTTAATATAGGAAGAGGCTTTGGCTGCCTTGTGGGCCTTCAATCGAAGTTTTTGATTTGGGTTTGGGTTCTGCGAGGCCAAACAAGCTTTTCCTTCCTCGATGAATTGTTTATAGACCTGTCCAGGTAGTATAACAAACATACTTACTCATCGGCTGGCCGCTGCAGTCATTGTACGCATAGGCCAAATATGCATTCAAATAGCCTCCATGTTACCTTGTATGAATGCGTGGCTCACTCCACAAAGAGAGTGACTTAAGCCGTACTTTATCTTCTCTTTATGATTCAGTGCTGATAAATGGCAATCTAGCAGTAGATTTCTGAAGATGATCAGCAGCACTACTAAAATAGAAAAATTTTGTAGAATTATCTCTTTTCCCTACGGTGTCAGTTGTTCTCCTGTAGCGAACCGTTCCAATTTTACCGTTCAAGGAGTTTTTATTTGGATGCACTCGGACATTTTAACCTGGTATATTTTGATCTTGAAAAAGTTAGAGGATTACAAAAGGATAAAGGATAAAGGACGGCGTTATTCAATCCCTTTTGGGATGCGCCAGCGCATTCTTCTTCTACGGGATGTCGTGGAGGCAATATGAATGCGTATTTGGCCATGCAATGACTTGCGGTGACTAGCCGTTGAACAAATCAGCGCCTTATCCCTCCCAGACACGTCTGTTACCAATTCACCGACTCCGCAGGGATGGAGCACTTGGATGGCCTGGGAGGGAAATCCGAACCAAGAACCTGGTATCGGGTGCACGCGACAGTCGGCGCCTCCTCCGACTGCGCTACACGCGCCCTTGAGGATTATGCGCAGCATTTATCAATCCCTACTTTATAGACTAGAGATTCTGTGAAGTCATGGTGGGAAAGGAAATCTAGACGAGTATTCGGAATAACTTCGGCAATGAATTTTGATGACCAGTGAAAGAACGAGTAAGTGTTTTATAGTTCCCTATCAGATCTGACATCACTTTATCCCGGAGTTATGGAAGGATTGGTTGTATACGGAATCCGAACTGAAAACCTTGATTCGGGGTGCACGCGGCAACCGGCATCAACGAATGCGTCACCACACGCTTTCAAGTCAATGTTTCATCCATCACAAACAAACCTGGTAGATGTTCATTTGTCCCGTTGAGATAGAATTCCAGTTCGCTCGGGTGTGGCACGAACTGTGAACGGTTTAGGGACCACTTCTACTACTAATGACAATATTTCCTGCGTAGAACTGAATGACTAGGGCGAGAGCAGCTCAGCCGAAGGAGATGCCGGCTATCGTGTGCTCCCGATATCAGGTTCTTGGTTCGAATTTTCTGTTAATAAAACCCTAACCTGCCTATGATCAAATAAAGACAGCCCTCCGTTGTTTCTCAGAAGCTCCTGTTACGTGGGGCACTCCTGGGAATCATTGACGGCGACATGTAGTCTTTCCTACATCTTTATGTGTTTATCTCAAATATTTATGGAGTTTTCGCATATTAAGTACCATTCTGTGAGCGAGAATGCAACACTCGCAGTAAAGCTCAAGATAGATGCAAAGAATCTGGTGGTGTTGTTTTTGAGCTAGAGGAGTTTCATATGCTGGCCGACATAGGTCTGTGACGAGGACACCTTGGAGAAGCTTTAGAAGGCGGATTATCGCAGAACTGCGGAAAGCATGTGTAGCAAGTGAGCTGTGGTTTCCTCTATATAATGAACTTCACACATAACAGAAAGGTGAAGCCATTTAGTTCAATGCTTCAGTAACAGTGAAGGCTTTTTGCCAATTATTGCTCGATTCGAAATCGTTATTTGCAGTTTTGAGTTGCGTCAGAACTCTCATCTCAGTAGAGATAACAGCAACTATTAATCAATCAACGTTTCGGTCCGTCACTACGGCTTCGTATTGTTAGAATCAGCCCAATACCGCGAAAGACGCACCAATTATACAGTGTGCATAGAGGAAAATACAAAATAATCGACAATCTCCATTTAAGGCATCTTTCTAACGGATGAGGAAGGAATCTACATGGTGAGTGCCGTTTCACCATAAGAAAATCCCATGTTTTCCCTTTCTCATTGCTGGCCGTCTTCTTCGGAACTTCGCTTCCCCTTGCCTTTCTCTGTTTCAGACAAGGCCTGCGGAGGACGGACCTATATAAGCGAGAACAAAGTACTCTAGTGCACAGCCAGCCGGACGGTCGAGGGACGCGCGGCTGGAGCCAGGGACCGTGCCCGTCTCCTCAGCGCCGAGCTTCTGCTCTTTCTGTCGGCCACGCCGGCGTTCGTCCCCTCCTGTGCACAGTGATGTCCTGTTGTGTGATCTCGACATGCTTTGTGTTCTGCAGCGTTAATTTTCGTCTCGTTGTTTAGTGCATTATGGCATATCGCAGACAAATATGTGAACTATTGGTTTTCTCATGACCAGAGGCTGAGAGACTAACGATAAGACTATTACCATTATACAGTATTATTATAGAAACCTTATATGTCGCTTGCCGTTTTTCGATAAAGCATGAAACACCTGCAACTAAGAACAACACCTGCAACAACACCCTGTACCTTGAAAGAGTGCTCGTTTCGACCGCTTTCTGGTGGCTTCCCGCTTGAGGCATCTGCAGCGGTCTGCTCTGACCATCATTGTTCAGTTCTCTTCAAACCTCAAAAAATGTTCCTAAAATCAACAAAACAGATTGCTCGACTACCCTGGTTTCTGCCGTCAGGGAAGTGCTTCGGTCAAATCCACGATGGTAGAGGGTCGTTGACGACTCACAGTTTCGTGTGAAGGCGTCCGCTGGCTTCGTATCTAACGAGCCGGAGAAGTGATCAGAGAAACGTGTGTCTAAAATGATCAAAGCCACCCAGAAGACTCGAAAAGAAGTTCACAACCAGAGCTGTACCAAACTTTACAACGTGTCTGGTCGTGTTTGAGCTTGAGAACGGTTAACACATTCCGTGCATCCACTTCATCATGTCATTGCGCTAAATGCAATCCCAGCATCTCTATCTCTATCTGATAAAACTATCAGTAAGTAACGAAGAGTGGGGTCATTTTCTTTACTCACTGACATGCTGCAGTACATCATCGCCGGTGCACTCATCTTCGAAATCATCCGCTTCCTTGGACTTCCAGACGCATCCACTGTGAAGTATTCTAAGCCAATGGTAAGCCCTCTGAAGCGTTCTGAAGGGTGCCGCTGGTCGAAATCTAGGAACCTTCGAGGGAAAGGCACCACCAGAAGCTAAGGCGAGCTCGATTTCTTGAAACGGGAGAGGCTACTCGAACCTGCGTACCAAGTGACGAGCACTCAGCGTTGGAGCTTCTGTTCTCTCTGTGTCGTCTCCCGCCTCTTGCTGGATCTGCAAGCTCCCAACGAGTCTGACAAAGGTGGAAAGGTCGGAAACGGGCTGGGAGAGTGGTCCTTCGGCGGCTCGGTATTTTCGCTATCATCCTACGGTAGGTTAGGCAGTTTTGCTCAGACACTGGGAAGGTTTATCTGCAGGTGAAAAAATGGGTGAACTAACAATGCACTGGTAGGTAGCCTGACTTCAACCTACAGGTGAGCAGTCGAACACCTAGAGATGACCGGATTACGTGTCATAGGTGGGAACTTAAAAGTGGGTTTTGCAATGCACGTGAATCTCGCCACGCTTTTCACACATACTGTTTAGATAAGCTTAAGAAGGCTCAATTTTGGTCTGTCCGTACATCCAAAGAGTTGTATACTTTACACATCGCTGTTAGGCTCTGAGAACTCATAGATGACTCATAGATTTTTATTACTCAAGCAATAGCGACAGCTAACATATTCTAAGATTTGTACATTCAAAAGAGAACATAATGTGCTGTAACTGTAATTCAACTTTTACGCAATAGCCAGAACCACTATTGTCCCATTGAAGCTCGTACTCTGAGCTTTTGTCACACCTAAAAAATAAAATCCAACCTGTTGTAATGCTCGTTGTATTAACATCACTGCGACATCAGAAATAAACTTACACGGCTTTCTGTAAAGCACGCCACATAGACGTCTCGTAGATCAATTTTTCGAACACTTGCTAAGTCTCATAGTGAACAATTCGTGTCTTTTACATCTTCTTCTCCTTCTTCAGCGTTTGTCCCACTTCAATGGTCCTCTTCTGGTATAGTGACGCCACCTTACGCGATCAAATGCTTGATCGTTGTGGATACCAGCAACCTTCAAGTCCACCTGCAACGTATGTAGCCAACGCTGCTTCTTTCCCCTTTAGGTGTTTTCCGGGCACACATATGTAAATGCCAATCTTAGGAACAGTGTCACCACTAGCTCGAAGTACGTGGCAATACCACCGAAGACGAGCTTCACGTAACTTGTCAGCAAATGGAGCGACTCCAAACCTCTGACGTATTTCATCGTTGCGAATACGGTCCTGACGCGTAACACCAGTCGTCCAGTGCTGCATTTTCGTTTCCATCACGCTGCGGCGAGTTTCAACCTCCTTGGGTGCAGGCCACCACTCAGCTCCATACATCGCTACTGGTCGGACGACGGTTCTATAAATCTTCGATCTAAGGGGTTCCGGTATTTTCCTTCGCATAAAACGCCTGTCATCAAGCGCCATTTGAACCACGATGCGCTCACGCGTGAGTTAACTTCGAACGTCAGACTACCGCCAGACGCGATTGCAGAACCAAGGTACTTGAAGTCTGTCGCTTGTGCAAGCGCAGTGCCATCTCAATGGACCCGGCCTCGTTTACGTCTGTCGTCAAGTACTCAGATTTTTTGTCGTTTAGCTTGAGCTAAGCGGTCGCCCAGTCTTGCGGTTGTCGCTTATGTTCGGTCATATCTTCGCTTCAAGCATTACGTCATCTGCATAGAGCAACGTCCAAGGGGTAGACTTCAGAAGATCTCTCGAAATGGCATCCATTACGACAATGAAAAGGAGTGGGGAAAGGGCAGAGCCTCGGTGAACACCGACGAAGATAGGAAACTCCGCCGATGTGCCGGCTGGCGCTCGCACTCTACTCTTTGGGCAAGAGCAAAGTATGCGCTCCCACTCAATAAGCTATTCGGGAACACCATGTTGTCGTAAGGCGTACCACATATCCTCAAGCGGTACACGATCAAATGCTTTCTCTAAGTAGAAAGAAGCAAGGTGCAGCGGTTTCTGCTTTTCGTGATGTCTCTCTATCAGAAAGGAGCAGCATGTACGGCATCAATGGTGCCACAGCCCCCTTCGAAGCAACATTGGTTGGTGAAAGCTGAAGGATATCAATACGCCCATCTACAATTCGCTCGAAGATTTCCATGCTGTGCGAGAGCAAGCGAATTGGACGGTAATTCTTGCAGTCTGCAGGATTGCCCTTCTTCCAAATCGGGATCGTCGTGCTTTGCTACCAACTACCAGGAACATTCCTTTCCGCAACAACCTGGTTGAAAAACTTTGTTAGCCACTCAGCAGGATTCTAGCATCTCAATTTCCGTATGTCGGCCGCTATATCGTCGGGGCCCGTTGCTTTGCCTGGCTTCATCTTTTCCAAAGCCGATTCCGGCTCCACCATAGTGATTTTCTGCAGAGGACCCTGCGTAGGAAGGACGCAGGGGTAGGCGGATGAGCAAACTCTACTGTCGAGATTCTCTCAAAGTAGTCATGCCTTCGTTTCATTGCCCTTTTGCGGTTCGCCAGTAGATGGCCTTCGTTGACGCCCGGAATTTCTCGATGTCCTCATTCTAAATATGGCGTGCTTTGGCAAGTCGATAAATATGTCGTTCACCATCGCGCATCTCGGATTTATCGCTAAGATCACCATAATGAACGGGTTTTGCACCGGCTACGGCCTTCTTGGCCGCTTTCTTCGCCTCCTGGTACATACGCCAATTGTCCACAGCCTTGTCGCGCAAGAACGCGTGATACAATCTTTTATTCTCTCTGACTTTTTCCCTTATGTTGGTAGTCCACAGTCATGCCTGCTTCCCCATCCTTTGGCGTCCAGGCTTAGTCATGCCTAATTCAGAAGCTGCAGCTTGTAATAACGGTAAGTCGATCTGTGTCTTGGTGCTCCCGCTATAGAACGACACCAGATGGGAGTCACGCTTTCGAAATACGTGTTCGCAAGGATGAGGTTATGCGAGTCCGCATTCTCAAGGATTCGCTCATCATCAGCGCTATCGCCCCATAACCTAAACCGCCATTACAGTTGTGACCGTCTTTCGCAGTCCCCACATGACCGTTGAGGTCACCTACGATATTAACTGCAGCGTCTTCTGACGATACCTCTGCTGTTTTTTCATCAAGCAGTGTCCAAAACTCATCCTTGGCTTTCTCAGAACAGCCTGTCTGCGGAGCGTACGCAGAGAAGAAATGATACGTTGTTCAGCAGCGACTACGACCTTCATGAAGCAGTCATTAAAACGTTCCATGCTTATAATCGCGTTTCTGAGACAGTCACACCAACACTGCTGGTGGTCCTGGGACTGCCACACAGGATGGCCTTGCAGCCTAGACCTACAACCCTCGACTTGCAACAGGACCACCTCGTGTCCTGTACCGCACGCTTCTATCAACTCGCACGTGCGACCCGTCAACGTACACATTCAGGGTCCTCCTTACGTTGCGGAACTTTCGGACTAGCTCAGTTGCCCCCCAATGCCGTCCTCGCATCAGGGGCACTCGCATACTTCTCACACTCGCCGGGCTTCGCGAGTGTGCGTCGGTTCCCGCGGACGCCGTAGCTCTATCTCGATCTTCACATAACGTCATCAACCATGTGATGTGACATGGGATCTTCATAGGCCGTCCTGCCATAAGGGCCTGTTGCCTGTGCTTGAATGTCCGTGATTAGCTCAGCCCGCAGAAGCGAACAGTTTCCAGCGGCACAACTTGGAGGAACGAACATCGCCACTGCGTCTTTGACATATAACCAGGATTATTTCACAATACTATGTCCACTTCCGAATGCCTTTTCCCTGAATTGCTAGATTGGTGTAAATAAACAGTAATGATTCTTTTCGCAAATGATATACTACTTACGATTAGATATTTATGTAAGGTTCCGTAGTTCTGAACATATCTGCCTATGGTGCACCAATTAGATATTCCGACAATCACCTACTTCTTCTGTGATCTTCTAAAAATTGACTGGGTGGTTATGAAACTTTTCATTCAGCAAGCTGACAAAGCTTAAAAAGTAAAAATTCTACTAACTTGGCGCGAGGTACCTATAAACGTAATGAGAGCAGAGTTTGGTGGGTTTACCTAGGTATCGTGATTTTGAACATTTCGTAAAATATTTAACTGTTCTCGGGAATCCTCTTTGCACTTGACCATCATTCCTAAAGTCTTGTTTGGTCCTTATGCTCAACCTAAATAGAATGAATCAGCAGTTTAAGGGAAAAGACTATAGGATTCAACCGGATTATAGTTATGCACTGTGTTCCACCAGCCATGCAAATGGCATCTACCGCGCTACATGAGCTCTTCAGACCTACAATTTCATGCGCTTCGTATTCCGTTCACTAAAACTCCGCCCCAAAACAGCTCCCATAGGTCACCTGTGACCTCAAAATACGTCATTTTCACCTGCAGGTGAGCTCTCCCACTGTCGGAGCGCTTCTCTAGCAGTGGCACACCGCACACTAGGAGATTGCGGAGGAATACTAAGCTTTAAGAGGGAAAGAGCAAAAAATCCAATGTCATAGGACAGCCACTAACTCGCATTGCGGCTAGTGTGGTACCTAATCCCGGCCCTCTTCATGTCATCTAGATAATGGGGAGCCATATGCACATATTGACTGCATAACTAATATAATACAATATATGGAACATAGCCAGCAACATGCACCCTACTTACCTCCCTCTGTCTAGTCCTGAGAATCTAGGTTCTCATTTGCATTCAACTAGATGCTGAAGTGACGCCACGATTCAGGATAACACCACGAAAAAGGCATAGAAAGATACAGAGCAGAAGGCCGACAAGAAACGATGGCGTGGAACAACTGTATTATAGTTCAGTCAATAAACATGCAAAACTGATAGCTTTCTAGCTGTGTATTAATATCGGTGGATATGACCCGTGAAAATCAGTGAAGTCGTTATTTTGCAATGGAGTTCACTCTTCTCCAAGTGCAGGACATCTTGTCTTAAGCCATATTAGCGTGCTTTCGAGACCAGGAAGTTGGGGGTGGAAAACTAAAGAGAAGGGGGAGAGGAGTAACCAGTAAAGGCGGACCAGCTCAGATCCAGTAAGAAGAAACGAGTGAGGGGAACCTGGCGTCGGATTCGAAAGATGTGTCAACGATATCCGGAAACGCAAGCTATTGAGCATAAGAACGGTTGCGGAGGAGCAACCTGAGGGACAGAAGTACTGCGCAGCACAAACAAATAACGTTACTGGAGAATGTCTATGATGAAGTGCCGAAGTGGTGAACGGCTTGATGCCGACAAAGAACGCAGCTGGTCTTAGATGTTAGCGAGTTTCAAGTTTTGCAAGAACTACTTTCAGCAGGTCAGTGATGTTGCAAAGTCGCGCGATGCACAAAAGTGCGAGACATGGCGTTAGGCATGTCGAAGCACTTGTAATTAATATTCGCCATTCAGACAACCTGAACCCTTCCCTGATGAATGAAACTGAGATGGAGGAACTGACCTACTATTAGCTCTCTAGTCATATTTTTCCGGCCAAGAGTTAGGGTGCAGGAATCATATTGTAAGGGTAACAGTACGGGCGTGCAGCTTGCGGGCGACACGCCATTTCATGGCTGATGGTAGCCAGCTAGGATGGACTCCCTTCCCGAGCCTGGTTCTGCACTCGAAGGGCGCAGAACCCTGCCGCGGACTCCTCCTAAGCGACGGAAGCTACATATAGGCCAAATATGCATTCTAATGGCTTCCACGATACCTTGTATAAATGCGTAGCTCACTCCACAAAGAGAGTGACTAACGCCGTACTCTATCTTCTCTTCGTGATTCAGTGCTGATAAATGGCAATTTAGTAATAGATTTTTGAAGGAGATCAGCAGCACTAAAAAGAATAGAGGAAAAAGGACATCGTTACTCAGTCCCTTTTGGGATGCGCCTGCGCATTCTTCTCCTACGGGATGTCGCGGAGGCGATATGAATGCGTATTTGGCCATACAATGACTTGCGGTGGCCAGCCGATAAACAAATCAGCGCTTTATCCTTCCTAGACACGTCTGGTACCAATTCACCGACCCCAGAGAGCTGGAAGGCTTGGACGGCCTTGGAGGGAAGTCCGAACCAGGAACCTGGTATCGGGTGCACGCGACTGTCGGCGCCTCCTCCGATTGCGCTACACGCTCCCTAGAGGATTATGCACAGCATTTATAATCCCTATGTTAGAGAATAGAGATTCCGTCAAGTCATGGTGGGGAGGAAATTTAGAGTAGTATTCGGTATAAGCAATGAATTTTGATGACCAGTGAAGGAACGAGTGTTCTACACTTTCCTGACAGGTCTGACATCACTTTATCCCGGAGATTGGTCGTAGGTGGAATCCGAACTAAAAACCTCGATTCGGGGTGCACGTGGCAACTGGCGCCGGCGACTGCGTCACCACGTGCAAGTTTCGAGTCAAGGTTTCATCAATCACAAACAAACCTGGTAGAGGTTCATCGGTCCCGTATAGATGGAAGGCATGGTTCGCTCGGATGTGGCACGAACTGTGAGCGGTTTAGGGACCATACACCTCGAGGACTTCTACTACTAATTTAGTCTTCTTCTATTACTAATTTATTCTTCTTATATTTCTACGTATATGTGACTAGGGCGAGAGCAGCTCAGCCGAAGAAGATGCCGGCATTCTGTTGACGCTAACATATCTGTGATCAAATAAGAACAGCCCTCCGTTGTTTCTCAGTTACGTGGCGCATTCCTAGGGAATCATTGACGGCGACGTGTGGTCTATCCTATATGCTTATCTGTTTATCTCAAATATTTATGGAGTTTTCGCATATTAAGAACCATTCTGTGAACGAGAATGTGACACCTCGCAGTAAATCTCAAGATAGGTGCAAAGAATCTGGAGGTGTTATCTTTGAGCTAGAGCGAGTTTCATGTGTTGGCCGACTCAGGTCTGTGACGAGGATCCCTTGAAGGAACTTTAGAAGGCGGATTATCGCAGAACTGCGGAGAGCATGTGTAGCAAACGAGCTGTGATTTCCTCTATCATAATGAACCTCACACGATGGCGATGTCCGTTCCTCCATGTGGTGCTACTGGAAATTGTTCGCTCTGCGAGCTAAGCTGAACACGGACACTGGAGGCAGGCGACAGGCCGTCCTTCGAAGACCTATGTCACATCACATGATGCATGTCAGTTCACGTATATCAAGATAGTCCATCCGCGGGGGACGGTCAGGAAGTACACCCGCCCCCTGCTAGGTGGGGGTGGCGTGCGATCTTCCTCTCATCCCCCTTGCTCACCCACCCCAACCACCTAGGCTTCACCAAGAGTCTAACGGCTGCCTTACGAAACCTTGGCCATACAAAACAAAAGCTTCCGGTCCGCAGAACAGCGGCTGTACCTCCATACGCCAAGCCCCCCAGCAGGGGGCGGGTGTACCTCTTGTCGCGCTGCCGGCGTTGGCTCCCCGCGGGAGCCGACGCGCATCGCAAAACCCTCGAGTGTGGAAAGTTTGCGAGGGTCTCTAATGACGACATCGGGGGCAACTGAGCTGGTCCGAAAGTCCCGTAACATAAGTAGGACCCGGGTGGCAACGCTGAATGTGGGTACGTTGACCGGCCGCTCGTGCGAGGTGATTGAAGCACTGGAGCGAAGACGAATCGACTTGTGTGCGGTACAGGAGACGAGGTGGTCCTGTTGTAAGTCAAGGGATATAGGACGAGGCTTTAAGGCCGTTCTATGTGGTAGTCCGAGGACCACCAGCTGTGTTGGTATAATCGTCTTCGAAGTGTCGAGCGCTTTGACGATCGATTGATGAAGATCGTTGTTGCCGCTAAGAAGCGACTCTTCCAATTCTTCTCTGCGTATGCTCCACAGACTGGCCGTTCCGATCAAGCCAAGGATGAGTTTTGGAGCCTGGTTGATGAGAAGGCAGCAGAGATATCATCTTTCGACGGTATCTCTGCTGCGTTCTCATCAACCAGGCTCGTCATTGTCGGTGGTGACCTTAATGGGCACGTAGTGGTACGAAAGACGGGTACAGCTGTCATGGTGGATTCGGCTACGAGTTGCGTAACACAAATGGTGAGCGTATCCTTGAATATGCGGATTCGCATAACCTCACCATAATGAACACCGTGTTTCGCAAACGCAACTCCCACCTTATCTCGTTCTATAGTGGGAACACCAAGACGCAGATAGACTTCGTCCTTGTGAGAGATCGTGACCGAAATCTCGTCACAGACGCTGAAGATCGTGCCGTATGAAACGGTCGCCCCACAGCATCGTCCGCTGATCCGTACTTTGAAGATCGCTCCTCCGAGGCTGCAGCAGGTTGAGCGATGCGGTGCTGCAAGAATCAAGTGGTGGCGAATGAAAGAGAAGGAAGCAGCTGTGATTTCTCGCGTGCGGTTACCGACAGTTACGGCTGTTGATGAAACTTGGAAGAAGCTGTACAGTTGCAGCTCGTCCTTACGAAGCCTGGACAACGGAAGGTCGACAAGCATGCATGGCTGTGGACGACGTGAAAGCAAAGGTGCGAGAGGAAGTCGCTCTATCACGTGTTTCTCAGCGAAAAGACAGCCGATAACTGGCAGAAGTGCCAAGAAGCGAAGAAGACTGCAAAGAAGGTTCTGGCTGTCGCAAAAGCCACTTATTATGGAGATGTCAACGAGAAGCTCGAGTCACGCGATGGTGAGCAGAATCTCTACCGACAAGCTAAGAATCACCATCGGCAGACCGAGAATATTGTGAAGTTTTTCGGCGTCAGCGATGAGAAAGGCCATCTTCTTATGGACCGCAAGAAGGCGTTGAACTGATGGCGCGATTACTTTGAGGAAACCTCTACAGTGGAATTTCTTCATCCAGCCATCCCTTCAACCGCTCCAACCCACGGCCCTGTCAGGAAGATCATTGTGGAGGAGACTGAAGCGGCTCTGAGGAAGATGAGGCTAGGGAAAGCAACTGGGCCCGACATGGCAGCTGATCTGTGGAAGTCAAAGTTTTGGCACTCTGCTAAGTGGTTGGCGAACTTCTTTAACCAGGTTGTGGCGGAGAAGAAAGTGCTTGAGTGTTCGCGCCAAAGTGCGACGATTCGATTTGGAAGAAGAAGGGCAGTCCTGCTGACTGCTCCAGTTACTGTCCGATTCGTTTGCTTTCGCATAGCATAAAGATCTTTGAGCGAATGGTCGATAGGCGGATTTGTGACATCGTCCAGCTTTCCAGCAATCAGTGCGGCTTCGTAGCTGGCTGTGGCGCCATTGATGCAAAACATGCCGCCCGCCTCCTGTTAGAGAATCATCGCGAGAAACAGAAGCCAGTGCATATCGCCTTCCTCGACTTGGAGAAGGCGTTTGACCGCGTACCACGTGAAGTGATATGGTACACCCTGCGACATCCCTGGAGTACCTGTAGAGCTCATAGAGTGGGTGCGAATCCTCTACTCTTCTCCAAAGAGTCGAGTTCAAGCTGCAGCTGGAACCTCAATGGAGTTCCCCATCTCAGATGGGGTACACCAGGGTTCTGCACTTTCCCCACTCCTCTTTATTGTCGTCATGGATGCCATCACACGAGATCTTCAGAAGGCCGTCCCTTGGATGTTGTTGTATGGTTATGACGTAATGCTCGCCAGCAAAGATAAAGGTGAACTCGAGCGAGAGGTGCAAGTCCGGTGTGATAGTTTGAAGCGGTTTGAACTCAGACTGAACGTGAAGAAGACCGAATATCTAACAACGGACTTTACGGAGCTCAGCTCCCTCAAGGTTAATGGCATAGAGCTCCAACGCACTCGGTCTTTAAGTAGCTGGGATCAGCAATAGCGTCTGATGGCAGACTGATGGTTGAAGTGAATTCACGCGTGAGTGTTGCTTGGTCCAAGTGATAGAAAGATACCAGAGCACCTGAAGTCGAAGATCTACAGAGCAGTCGTTTGGCCAGTAGCAATGTACGGCGCTGAGTGTTAACCTGCGACCAAGGAAGTTTAAACGACGCATCATCGTCATGAAGACGAAGATGCTGCGCTGAACGGCTGGAGTCACGCGCATGGCCCGCACTCGAAACGATGCCATTAGGCAGAAGTTCGGTGTTGCGCCGAGAGCTGACAAGATGCTCGAAGCTCGCTTATGAAGGTACGGCCATTTTCTGCGTGGAGAAGAAGACAGCGTTGTGACGTGACACTCATAAACCGGCACTGGTGAGGATCCCCATATTCAAGTCGGAGGAGTTAGAATCCTTCCTAATATATAAAGCAGAGAGGCATGAATCATTGACTGGTAACAGTTGACGTTATACTCACCTGTTCGTCGTACCGCCGCCAACTGTAAACAGCACAACGTGGCAGCGTGGCAGGCAGCCACTGCTGCCTGGTTCAGAGAACACGTGAAGCGTTGCGGAAGAGGTCTGCGCCGCGGCACGGCTCATACCCCATGGCCTGCTCAGACGTTCGTTATCTACGACTCGAACAGGATCCGCCCCACCACGCCCCCTGCAACAGTCATTTGTTGGAAAGTGGAACAGCGGTTGCTATCCTTTTGGAACAGCTTTTTTGGGTCCTGTTGTGTTGCGAAGCGACCTCATCCACTCCACACTAGCACCACGTGTTGCTATTTTAATAGCAACACGTGGTGCTAGTGTGGAGTGGATGAGGTCGCCCGAAGGTTCTCTGGAGGTGCTCCAGTCAGAGCGAGAGAAAAAGAGTGTCAGAGACGTAGAGCAGTACCAGCTGGCGGTGTCGTGGTGCTGCGATTCCGTGCTCCAATCGAAACATGTTCCGCGACGGAAGGAAGACCGCGTCGTAAGTGCGAGCACTCGCGGTCTGCGCACGGCGCCCCTCGAGCGCCGAGAGTGATCGATACCGCATTCGTCGTCGCCGCCGGGCCATAGTCGGTCGCGTGCGGGCGAATTTTTTCATGCTTTGTTCCCGCTCATTCCGTTCACATCCATTTTTTGTTTCCGCTCGTTCCGTTCACATCTGATGAAAAATGCGTAACCTAAAAGGGCTCAATCGCTAAGCAAAGAAGGTATGCTTCAAGGAACATGATTGCGTTGGTGGCTGCGGATGCCATCCTTCGCAGCTACAGACGGAATGCTAATTCACTCTTGTCTCCTCATTTTGACTGCAGATCCGCCTCCTACACAAGACTTTTCGGGCGAACGCATGAAATTGTCCATAACACGGCAGTGTTATTGTTTGCTTGTGTTCATCACTAGCAGTATGTTTCGCTTCTATTTTTCTGCGTTGCTGGGTTTTCCTTGGGAGACCCTCCCCCTGCCGTCCTACCTATCATAGCGCCCAGACTTCCATCGAGTTCGATAGCTCGCCTCACTCTTTTGATTCTCCAGTACTGTTACCCTTCCACGACGTTTGCTAAACGTCGGAGGCAGAAGGAGGCATTTGCGATTGGGGCGCGCCGTTCTCAGTGGACCGCGTTACCTGCCGAGTGCTCTTCCAATGCTTTGCGTCGTTTCTGCATTTCTTATATGCTTAAACTCATCCCTGCTGTAGTAGGATGTTCATAGAGGTTATACTGGTTCTATTTATTCAGCATATAAATTGATTTTGGATCCTACAGTTAAATACACAGACATGAAAATTTCTGTCGAATGCTGTATTTGCCTCAAAGGTCCACTCTCTCTCTACACACACTCTGTAAGCACGTGTGGTACGCATGAGGGCATGAAGGAAAGAGGAGATGCTTGGAGAAGAAGAGATAGACATGAATGCTAGGAAAATTTTCAGTACAAGCCAAATCCTCCTGCAACTTTTCTTCGTAGACGAACATATAGCTGAAATTGGGTGGTTAAGCTACTCAAACGTTCACAGTTGCAACGCTTGGGCTCATGAGCAATGTAGGAGGACTGTGCTCTATACGCAAGAATGCTACATGGCAATATGGAATTATTGATGACATACAATTTCGCCATGTTGAGTGTTTTGTTGACTTTAAATAAGCAAACAAACATAGGTTATGAGCGCAGCTTTATTAAAATAGAGCTTTATTAAGCCTGACCTGATGTTTCGACGGCTTCGTTGTTATCAAAGGCCTGAAGTTCGACTTTTGTCAGAGCTGTGCACTCACTTTCGTCAACTGCTCACTCAAAAAGCCAATTGAGGGCCATGTTTTGACCTTCATTTCATTGTGTAAGCTGTTGTAGTACACCATGCTCCTCTTACCAACCATAAGTGCTTATAGTCTTGTATATCAAAAGTCTCACTCGCTCAACGGCTGTCGTATAGTTGGGCCGTCTTTCAGTGCCAATAAAGCAGCGATGAGTTGCGTTCCTACTAATTTCTTCTTGACTCTTGGATTCCATTAGTGCTGCAGGGTTGAGAAAACTAGAGCAATTGAGCATATGATACAGTCTGCAAAAATCGGACCTATTTCAGGTCTTTGATAACGACGAAGTCGTTGAAATCTCAGGCTTAGTAAAGCTATATTTTAACAAAGCGGCGTGGCACGGAGGAATTTGTCCTTTTTGTTCCATCGAAATGCCCAGGTTTTATGCTAGTTGATGATGGAGACTGCGGTCAAGTTTTATCTATTCATATTTGAATGAGTTCTTATTATTTGTGCCCTCTATGAACATCCTACTACAGCAAGGATGAGTTCATGCATACCAGAAATGCAGAAAGGATGCAAAGCTTTGGAAGAGCACTCAGCAGGAGTAACGCGCTCCACTGAGAACGACGCGCTCCAATCGCAAATGCCTCACTCTGCCTCCGACGTTTAGCAAACGTCGTGGAAGGGTAACAGTACTGGAGAATCAAAAGAGCAGCAAATTTCGAATTGAGGTTCTGGCTTTCGCTGGGCGACACCGACGAGGAAAGGGAGGCCGAGTTCGAGGAGCGGAAAAAGGCGAGAGACGGTTCACGTCAAAGGTGCTCTTCAGAGAGCACTGTACGTCTTCGCCAATTTTCTTCTAGTCTGCATTCCAAAAAAATAATCACCTCCATCTGCGTTATAACCTTTTTTAGGAACGACATCCGCAAATACGTTCTCGACGCGAACGGGCGTTCAGACCCCGCACCGCTGGGTACCCTTTTTACCATAGTGCTTGGATGGAAAGAAAGAAAAATCTCTGCCACGTTGCTGTCATTGTTTATTTTTAGAAAGTGAAAATCATCCGCATTGGGAGCCAGTCGACTACGAGCCAGCGCACGCCCCAAGACGACGAAGAGGAAGACGACGACACCGCGTGAAGGAAAGACTAACTGAGAGCGGCTGCGCTGTGGCCCCCAGGACCTCCTCCGCGTCTCTTCAGCTCCGAGCGGCAGCTCAACTAGGTCTGTTTCTTTCGTTTCGGTTTCCTAGCCCCGCTTCTGTCTAGAATTTGCTTGAATTTGCCTCTTGTTTATAGTGTTATTCTGCTATTCCATACTGTCACGTTGCCTACTCCTAAAACGTTGTCATTGTCATCATTTTCGCACTTGGTTTTCTATTAAGTAAGGCTTTTGCGTCAAAGCCAAATTGCTCTTCGCTTTTTCGGAGTCTTCTTCTCGGGAACTTTTTTGCAAGAGGCACAAAACTTTGTTACAAAATAGCATGGAGACAAGAGCACTTTAGAACCGAATATTTTATTAGTTTATTAGACTTCTTCTAGAATGCCGATTTTTTATTGATTTCACTGGTGGGTGAACATTTCCTTCTAGTGGGTCCTCGCTCCTTGGCCAGTTTCCCGATTGTTACGCAGTGGTATCGATACACCTTCCGTCTGTTTTCGTTCCACCATTCCTTCCCATCCTAAAAGACAGTACCGTTTTCATTAATTTTCCCTCATTCGCCATCCACGGTTAAAATCGAAGTTAAAAACTTGATCGAATGATTTTCAGTACTTTAACGCACACCTACCCTTCCCCCATTTTCATTTCTTTCTTGTCATCACTCCTCTTTGGCCTTGTTCCTTGTTATCACTTCATTATTCATTTCGCTATCACTTCCTTCACTTACGTTAGGTGTTCTCTTTTATAAGTTTCCTTCTCTACACTCTACCTTATTATTACATTCCGCTCATACTCCTCCATCCCACTGTCGGTGCTCACTTCTCCTCTGGTGCTCGATGCTGATTCTCACACTCACAACTCTACTATTTACTCTACTCCTTATCCGGTACCCAGGGGTGCATTTTTCACAGTTAACAAATTTAACAATCTATTCCACGTGTTCTCATTTTGCTAAAGTTTCGATTTCTATTTTAGGTGCTAGGTGCAACCCCCAATGGGTTAACCCATTTGGCATTCGGGTGGGGGTGGCTAAAAAAATTGTGTAGGGAACCAGGAATATTTGTGTCTCCAAAGTTTAAGTTTTAAGTTTGGTAAAGTTTCGTAAGCCGGCTATTAGACTCTTCTAATAGCCGCTTTTAGACTCTTAGTCCTAGAGAAATTGAGGAATTAGTTAATTACATGAAATGAAATGTTTTCCAATTTATGTGTTTAGATTTAGTTTCTTTAACTTGATTTAATCTGTCCATAAGACGGCCTAAAGTGGACCCCTCTTGGAGTTGCACCTTAGAGAATATATATATATATTATTTGATACACATATATCTTATATCTACACCATTCATCTGGAGATCCCGCATATCATATCCTCTTTGTGCGTCTTGTGAAGGTTATTTGTGTTGTGTTATGTGTATGTACATTTTTATGCGATGCCCTTCTTTATCGAATTATGGCAATGCGCTTCTTTCTTCTCGTATCGTATCACATTGTACGTCTTTTAAGGAAATAAATTTTTGGTATTTTACAATTGTTCACCGGCACGGTAAAGGCTGGAGAGCGGCGAAGCCGGCAACCCTGGCGTAGCCCGCACGTCCAGCGTACGGCACCGGCGACGGACGCTGGTATCCTATAATGTCGTATGATTGGAATCGCCTTGAAGATCAATCGGAAGACTACGACCTTCTCTAGAAAGGACTGTTGAAATGTGCTAGCAGCTCTTGCGAAGCCACATCGCCGCCTGCTTCAAGACTCAACGCACATGCGATTAAACTTTTGGAGCAAAGAAGAGCTGTTAAACTGGATCCTAATGCTTCCCATCTGGAAAAAGTCACCATCTCGAAGGCCTGTCGAATTGCAGTGAAGGAGTCCATTCAAGCCTAGAGAAGATTGAAGCTGTTATAAGCGGCTGGGAAAGGTTCAAGCATAAAGCGCTGCAAACAAGATCTCTGCGATCAGAAGGCAATAATGTCAGCCCTTGTGGATAAGGATGGAACAACGCAAACGCCTCGAAGAGCGATGGAAGCCATCGTTCAAAAATCCTACACAGATCTGTTTCGCTCTTCCATCACAGTTCCAAAATGCTTGATGCCACCAGCTGAGGAAGCACCTCCCATTCTGGAATTAGAAGCTGCTCATGCCATCAGAAGGACGAAACCAGGCACTGCTCCCAGGCCGGATTTCTGCTGATCTCCTTCATGCGGGTGGCAGTGCCCTCTGCTCACTTTTTGCCAAGCACTTGAACCACTAACTTCGCCTTGGTAGGATTCCGGACTCATGGAAGGAATCAAAACAGTTCTAATCATCAAAAACATACGCAGGAGGATGTCAACAACTGCCGACCCATCAGTCTTATCTCGCTTCCGTTCCTTGACACTGCCTCCTGGAGAAGCTGTTTTAGAGCATCTCCAACTGCAATCTCTCTCCTTGTAGGAGGATCGAACGCTGACAGAAGTCGAACGACGACACGTCCGGGTGAAAAGGACAATTTATTGTTAATGTTAAGTTTTTGCCGGTATCAAACCAGATATTTGTCTCGTGAAGTTTGTGTGCATTTACGGTATCGTTGCTGATATGATACAGTGCAAATACGATCCAGTGAGAGGTAATTCAAATGAAATCCCAAAAAGGCTAGGTTTAAATACTAAAAGCATTAATCGTGCACAAATTGACTCCTGCGATCATGCAAGCCCATAACAACAACGATCCGATGCGTACAAAATCATTCGCGACACCGTGGACCGAACCATCAAACCCGCTCGTAACGCCCGAGAGGCGATCCAGCTACCACTACGTTAAACCGACCCCATCAGGCTTGGTGGCAGCAGGGCGCCGTGAACTTCGCGCTCATGCCTCCACACCTTTTTTTCGAGCACAGGAGAGCATTCCGAAAAAAGTAAACATGGTTTTGAACTCCCCAAACGGGACCCTACATCCTGTAAAAATTACATAGCAAAAGCTCACCGCCACTCTGGAGGCTCTCCTTGTGAGAACAAGGAACATCCATGTCCATGTCACTGGTTGCATAGTTTTCTACGCAATACAACGGGCGGCAGAACCACCTTTCCGCCTTTATTGCTTCCGCTGTCCTCTCTAGAGTTAGTAGACACATACTATCGTTGTTCCATTATACACTTCAGGGCCTCTAATTCGTAGGTTCAGGAACTGTGAAAATGGAGCACCCCCCCCCCCCCTGTACTTGAGGGGTTGGGAATCTCGCGGTATCACCATCACCACCTATAAAAGTTTGTCCGTCGGGTGATTTAACCTGAGTGAGATGCGCCTCATCATCTACAGCGCGGGCAAAATTTGCTATTGAACGTGGGATGTTGCTGCAGCAGAGGGAGCACAGCACTTTACTGCTTAACACAACAGGACCTATGCGCGTTTCTGACCGTCCAGATTCAGAAGCCGTGCCGACGACTTCGTACCATGAGCATGAGAGGACCACTAAAGGGGTAAGAGTAGAAGGGGAAACTTCGAGGGGGTAGTGGAAGCAGTAAGGGAGACCTGGACCCCTGCTCACCTTAGTGGTCCTCCCATGCTCACGGCAGAGGTCGGTGACACGTATTCGGAATCAGGATGCACAGCAAAACCAGCTTCTTCCACATTTGATAACAGGTTTAAAGCGGGGTTAGAAAGCGAAGAAGGTACCCTATCGAAGCCAAGATGTAATCTCCATTTGCAAAAACGCTAACAGTCCACCTAGAGACGCAGAAACCCGACCCCCGGCCGGAATCGAACCCTCGACCCCCATCCCGCAAGTCCGCATCGCATCCATTCGGCCATCCAGTCGCTACCGCCACCGTTGCGAATGAATCACTTGAACGCACTGCAGCTTCGTCTAGGAAGTGTAGGAAATCGTATTAATTTACCGCATTATTTCTATTTCAATCGAATTATTTCCTCGTATTCACCTGTGTCACCTGTCGTCCCGTTGATCATCGACTTGCTCGAGCGAGCGCCCTTCATCCGTCCCTGTCGCGTGCCAGAGTGCCAATGGATCCTCCTCGCTCGAGGGACACGAAGAGCGTCATATGGTTCGGTTGAGGGCTTTCGCGAAGATGTCCGACCATCGCGTTGATGGGCGTCCTGGTGCTCTCTTGACATCCCGCGGAATCCAGGCGGTGACGGCTCTCGTCTAGGGGGTGTCTGCCAAGCGTATTACGTGGCCGGCCCACCTAATTCTCGACAGCTTGGCACACGCGACAGCGTCTCTTATCTTCGAACGTCGGCGAAGCTCGGAACTCCGGAGGCTTTCCTTCACTTGCGTGAGTCGTGTCACTCCGAGCATCGTCCTCTCGATTCCACGCTGCGCGACGCTGATCGCGTGTTCATCCTGCTTTTGTATAGCCCAGGTCTCTGAGGCGTATGTTAAGGCAGGAAGAACGGTAGAGTCGAATAGGTGGGCACGGAGTCGGACGTTCTTCGTCTTCTTCGCGACTTCTTCAATGCTCTTAAAAGCTTCCCAAGCTGCTCGTTTCCTACTGCTCAGCTCTTGCGCTAGGTCGTTGGCCATATTGACTTCGCGACCCAGATAGACGTAGCTGGAGCATTCGGCGATGTTCGTTCCGTTGAGCGAGAATGGGGCATCAGAAACTTGTCCGTTCCTCATGAACATCGTCTTCGTAAGATTCAGCTGCAGTCCAACGTTCCCACATACACGATCGAAATCGGCCAGCATTCGCTCCGCCTGGCTGATGCTCGGTTTTATGAACACGATGTCGTCAGCGAAGCGAGGATGATGTAGTTGCCGGCCGTCGACCTTCACTCCCATGTCTTCCCATTCCAGTTCGCGCATGACGTTTTCGAGGGTGGCGCTGAAGAGCTTCGGGGATATGGTATCTCCGTACCGAAACCCTCTCTCTACGTCCATGACCGCTTCAGTTTCGACGGAGTCGAATGCCTTCTTCAGGTCGATGAACGTAAGGCACAGCGGCAGCTTCTACTCTCGCGACACTTCGATGAACATCGCAATGGTGTGTATGTGGTCGAACGTGCTGAATCCTCCCCGAAATCCTGCTTGCTCGCATGGCTGTCCTTCGTCCAGCGTTCTGCTAATCCTATTCAGGATCACTCGAGTAAACAGCTTGTAGACTACGGACAGCAGGCAGATCGGGCGACAGTTGCCAATATCGTGCACGTCTCCCTTCTTGTACAGCAAGACGGTCTTGCTGGTCTTCCACTGAGATGAAACCTTGCACTCCGACAGGTAGCGCGTGAAGAGCCGCGCCAGGGTCTTGATGGGCGCTGGCGGGAGGTTCTTCAGGTGTTCGGGTCTGATCCTGTCGGGACCGGGTGCTGTACGTTTCTTCACCGACGAGATGGCGTGTCGGATCTCGGAAGGGAGAACAGAGGGGACAACGTATCCATCCTGCGGAAGATGGCGTGGACAGGTGGGCGTGGCTATCGAGGAGATCGGAGTAGAAGTCGTGAATGACCTTCTCCATGGTCCTTTTGGAAGAGGTGACGGCTCCTTCAGGACGTCGGAGAGCGGTCATCTTGGTCGGATGCTCAAACCTGCCTCTGCAGCTTCAGCCAACATTTTCGCCTTTCTCTCTTTAAGATCCTCCTTTATCGTCGCTCTGCATAGCTTCGCAAGCTCGGACGTCAGTTGGTAGTTGCCTGACGCTCGTGTTGCTCCACGCTGGCGTATCAGCTCGAGAGTTTCCGGAGACAGACGTCTCTTCGTGGTCTTCAAGCTCTCGGCTCCCTTAGCACTATCGTGGAGATGGTGCACGAAGTGGTCGTATTCCTCGTCGATGTTGTCCATAGCGGTATCTTCCCAAAGGCCGGCGAGAGAGGTGTAAAGGTCCCAGTTGATGGTCGTTCTGGGACTCCTCTTCTTGAACTTCATGGCCTTCTCTCCTTGACGCGAAATGCGGAACCTTGCGCGAAGAAGGCGGTGGTCCGATCCCGTGTATATTTCCTCGTATTACAATAATACAACTTTGATTTGAGCTCTAAGCCTTTTGCTAGTTATGTTCTAAGCACGACATGGCCGCTGAAGTGATACTATTTTTTGCCATTTTTGGACTACCCAGTGACCCGTAGCAAAAACGAAACACGACACTTTAATCCTCGTCCGACGCTCTACAAGACCATGTAGGTCACGCTGAGAATCTTTGGGGGAAGTTCATGGGCCTCCCTTGATAGCACTCTTGGGAGCATGTTGTTCCAGTTAAAGTTGCCTGGTAGGCAAAGGAGATCGAAAAAACTTACAAAATCTTCCAAAAAAAAAAAACACACAAGGGGATGTTTCACTTAGAGCTCTAAATATCCCCTTGTGGTGCTTTAGGTCATTCGTCTGCAAATGAGAATCTTCGCTCTTTACAGTGGGTGAAATCGCCTTTCGCACGGGCACCCCATTGAGTTCTGCAGCTTCGCCGAGTCTTCTTCTGTATGGTCACATTTATCGACCTAAACAAAACAAGAGACACACAACTGTAACAACTGGACACACTCAGCAACACCCATCAATATGACAAAATCACAGACTGAACCGAAACACGCTTGGAGCAGAAAAATAAATCCGCTCTGCTGCAAGGGCCATCGAAGCTCTAGGTATGGGAAACAATGTGACTGAAAAACCATTCCAAATGCACGATGTTCCTATAAAAATCAGGACAAGTCGGCCCTGATCTGGAGCTCCTGATCGATTCCTAGGTAGCAGTCTGACATGACGAACACGCTTATGTGGCACCTCCCCCTGAAAGAGCGGCGGTCAGCCGTGAGCGGCGATCGTCGAAGAAGTCCACAGTACCTCTTGTCTGGGGTGGCGAAGCTGATGCGGACCTCTCGGTCACCCTGCACTGCGTTCACGTGGTTCAGCGAGATCAGTCTATCGCTGTCCTTCTCACCCAGCACCACCAGCCAGCTGGCGGTCTTCTCCTTCGTCCACTGGGTCAGAAACGCTTCGGTGTTGAACTAAAACACGACATCACATTCGACATGCACACCGCTCCATCGAGAAAACGAAGAAAACTCTTCGCGTGAAGGAGCAACGGAGGAGGATACGCCACCCGATTCGGTCCAAGCATGTCGACATGGAACTGGAGCCTGTAGTGGCTGTTGCGCTCGAGCGGCAGCCAGTCGTCGCCCACCCGCGTCTCGACGGCGCCCCTAGCAAGACGAACGCGGCTGATCGACAGGATCGGCCAGCGGCACAGCGCTCGAACTACCTAAATTTCCGTGTTGGAAGGCTTCAGCCGAAACCAAGCAGGGCGGTTCCTTCATGGAGCTTCGGGGGTAACGTCTTCCGCTCTTTCAAAAAACTGAATTCACGCACCTCTTTGACCTCGGACTCTTCCAGCGTTGTCCGCTCCAACAAGGTTTCCTTTGCGCGCTTCTCTACCACATCCGAACCTGACGCATCTTCAACATTGAGCTCACGCTGTAGCAGAGGAATCGTTGAACGGTCCCTTGAAAACGAACAAGGTAGCTGAGATGTTATGTCATCAAAAATTAAATGAATACTAACCGATACTCAACAGTAGTTCTGGGAGGGAACTTTTGTCGAGAATTAAGTTGCTGCCTTCACCATCTCACAGTTGGACGCCCATGCTTTGCAATGCCCCTCTACTATTGTTGTGCTCGAATGACCTATTCGAACAGGCGTTCGAATGATCATTCGAATTTGAGTACTCGAATTCGGATAGTCAAAGAATCGCGTCTTTGTATTGCTTTCGAATACGAGTAGTCAAAAATCGCGTTTTTCGAACGCATTCCGATTCGAGTATTCAGAAAACCGCTTTTTCCGAATATATTCTAATTCGAACATTCAGAAAAACTGCAGTTTCTGGATATATCCAAGTTCGAATATTCGAAATTTGTTAGCATTCTAAACCTACTGGAAAAAATCGAGAGCACAGCTGTATCTTCTACTAATAGGAATTCTGTCAGGAATATATGAAACGTTATTCATAGAGCAGTTTCAACTATAGTATGTACATGCCACTGCCGCGATCGTGAGATAGGGGATATCTTTGGAACCGGACAGAAGCTGAGTATTCCTGAATCGGGGGCTGAATTTATAGATATTTGTGAATGGTAGGCGAAGAAGAAGAAGTCACCAGCGACTCCGCTTCAGTAGTGAGTTCTTTTGGCAGTTCTATTCGTAAGGAAGTCTTAGTAGATACTTTTGCGCGACTTCGCCATTGTAAGTAAGTATTACTCGGTTATATCTTGCGTAACTGAAATACTACTCCCTTATAATGGTGAAGCCTCGAAAACTTACCCGATTTTCTCAGCATCGTAGGCCTTCAGTCGAGGCAGGCACAACAGGGGATGGTCATCGTGCCATCGCCCTGAGTAGCACATTTGCTGCAGAACAGTTATCCGCAGAACTGCGGACAGCCACCCATTCAACTGGCAGACATCACGCATTGCCTGAGAGGAGCGAAATCCGTTTCGCAGGCGGAGGACGCCAAACAGAGTGGAGGCAGACCTGCAGGATGCGCATGCACTGGTCGAGGACGCTCTTCATGTCAGTGCGGTAGTCCGTCGGAACATCGGTGCGCGAGAAGTGTGCCTAGGGAACTTCAGCTGGGTATCACACAAGGCGAGCTAGAGGGGCCGTGACTACCTGGAACAGAAGATGAGCCTTGGTGTGAGAAGAGTCCATGACGCTCGTTGCAAATCTTATCCGCAGCTTTCGTTGCAACTGTCTGAAAAACGGTCCAGATTGTCTGTGGCATAACCGTCAACCAGACCATGCGGTCCTGCGGAACTTTTTTTGCCATTCCCAAAACATCGAATAACACTAGAAAGACCCTGTTTCCAAGCAATAGCAAGAACGAGCTAAGCGTTGAGCGCATGTTTAATGAAAAAAGGAGATATATCATATTTTCGGATTCCAGTTACCTGAGGACTTCGACTCGTTCAAGATCCAGCGAATTCTGGGACCTTCTATTGCATACACCTACTGTCTTTTAGAATTTGACTGCCCGACCGGAAGGGCACTTGCCTTCCCAGAGGATTTCCTGTGATCATTATGGGAAACTCACGTGTTCACGACGTCTTCGTTATGTCGCACAGGAATCTCCTCGTATTCAGGAACATGCTGCAAGAAAGTTAAGGTTAAAGTCGCAAAATGTGGAGGATTGCTGCAGAGAGTCGCAACTACGAAGTGGAAGATGGGTTGAGCTGTTTTTCACGGCTTAGGAAGCATGACCTGTCCGCCTTCCATTTACCTCGGAAACCGGGAAGGGAGGGGGGTTGGAATCGGCTGGTTGTAGGCGCCGCGGCCGCGCCCCCACGTAGCCATACCTGCGGCGTCATCTCTCTGCTCGTCGTCTCCGCTCACGCTGTGACACCCGTCGCGCGCGCGGCGGACAACGACGGAGGCCGTCGTCGGCGACCCCACGTCGGCGGCCCGACCGACCAGCGGAGCACGCAGGTCGGCCAGATTTGCTAAGACTGCAACCAAAAGGATGTTCAGATGATTTACAAAACCAGTGCAAAGATATATGTTGGGGTGAAACAAGCATAGGTCTACATCAGAATTTCGAGCTCTACCTCAAGCTTATCAATGCTACCGTTGATGCGACATTCTTCAGATTTAAAACTGAAAAATTCTTCGCGAACCTGCCACGAAGCTGTGAAAGGTAAAATTCCTGGCTAAAATTTCACGTAGAATTTAAGTACGTCGTCAAAACACCTTATAGAGGAGCTCTTTTTTTGAAGAAAAAAGTTATGTGTATCATTGGGCATGTCTCCAAGCCAACATTCTACGCAGAATTCAATTACGAATTTTAGATTCACAAGTACAGGATGTCTCAAAGAATGTATACACTGTTTGAGAGCTGATAACTTTGCTCAAGATAAAGATAATGGAGAACTTGATGACTCATATGAAAGCGTAAGAAGATAGAAATTTTCTTACAAATGAGCAGTATGGATTGCGCATGCCCTCATCCGAAACCTTGCATTTTATACATGATTGATTGTTTTCGCTTGAATATCATACTATGTAAGTGCCTGGCGACTCGGTAGTCGTGCCGAACACGTCGGTAACCGTGCCAGGCGATGCAGTAGACGTGCTGAACACGTCGGCGACCGTGCATGGCGAGCCGAAGACGTAACGAACACGTCGGCGACCGTGCATGGCGAGCCGTAGACGTGTCGAACACGTCGCCAACTTAAGCCCTGGGGGTAATCGAGGTCGCTGAACATGTTTTTCAAAATTCCTTTTTGAAGTGTAGATCACCATCAATCGATATCGATCAAATTATCGATTTTTATGGATGTCGTTCAAGCGGTCCGAAACTTCAGCCCTGGGGGTAATCGAGGTCGCTGAACACGACTATAAAGTTCGGTTTTGAAGTGTAGATCACCATCGATCGATATCGATCAAATTATCGATTTTTATGGATGTCGTCCAAACGGTCCGAAACTTCAGCCCTGGGGGCGATCGAGGTTGCTGAACATGATTATGTAGTTCGTTTTTGAAGTGTAGATCACCATCAATCGATATGGATCAAATTATCGAATTTTATGGATGTCGTCCAAGCGGTCGTAAACCTCAGCCCTGGGGGTAATCGAGGTCGCTGAACACGATTACGATTATGAAGTTCGGTTTTGAAGTGTAGATCGCTATCAATCAATATCGATCAAGTTATCGATTTTTAATGGATGTCGTCCAAACGGTCCGAAACTTCAGCCCTAGGGGTAATCGAGGTCGCTGAACACGATTATGAAGTAATGGGAGACGAGTTCTACTAAGGGGAGTAATGAGCGACCACAAAATCGCCCTATGTATAAAGGAAGGGTTTTTGGTCCGAAGTTAGCCCCTTGGACTTTGTGTACTTCTTCCTGTAAGTTTGAGGGATATTTGGCAATTGTCCAATAAGGGTTCGTACGTTAGGTCGTTCCTTGGGTTACGGTAGCGGGCTGCGCCGCGCGCCACCGCCCCCGATCACGGTAGCGTGGCGTGTTGTTGAGCCCGCCTCGGACGGACGGGTCCGACTGCTGCCGACAGGGACGGCTAGTGACGTCATACGCGGGCGGTCGCCGAGTCTGCTGGGCGCGCTAAGGCGCGAAAGGGTGTGCCGACTGCTTTCGACTGCGTTCCTTCTATTAGCGCAGAAGAAGGGAAACAGTTAAGTGGTACACAATGTTTGTGAAACATTTGACGTCTTTTGGTAGACTGAGGAAGTGGGAGCGCTTGTTAACTACGTTCGAGTGGAATGAGATCTGCTCACTCAGAAACCTTCGTATTTCTCCAACATACATGCTGAAGCGGAGGTATTTCACTGTCTCCCTTTTCTACCAAGCCGACAGAGCGTAGCCAACAGTCGGTGGTGCATAACTTCGTGCTCTAGCGCGCCCATTGATTAGACGCGTATGACGTCACTAGCCGTCCCTGTCGGCAGCAATCGGACCCGTCCGTCCGAGGCGGGCTCAACAACACGTCACGCTACCGTGATCGGAGGCGGTGGCGCGCGGCGCGGCCCGCTACCGTAACCCAGGGAGCGGCCTAACGTAACGCACCCGTCCAATAATGTTGTTTACCATCGACGTCTTACTGCCAAAAGGTTGGTGGCACCCATATGACAAGGTCTCGAAAGACGTCTCTATTGTTTTTGGCTACATGCCAAGACCAAGGAACACCCATATGACGAGGTTTCGCAAGACGCGTCTGTGGGTCATACCTCATTGTTCCTTCCCAGCTCTGCTGTGTGGCGCATTTGCGTTATTTTGCCTCATCATACTATCCTACTATATATAAAGCACTAAGCGTGTGTCACTGTGTGTGTGTGTCACTGTGTGTGTCACACCGTCCGTCCGTCCCACTGAGTTGGGGCGCGGCAGCCGAACACGTCGAGAACCGTGCATGGCGAGCCGGAGAGGTACCGAGCACGTCGGCAACCGTGCATGGCGAGCCGTAGACGTGCCAAACACGTCGGCAACCCTGCATGGCGATGCCGTAGACGTGCCGAGCACGTCGGCAACCATGCATGGCGAGCCGTAGACGTGCCGAGCACGTCGGCAACCATGCATGGCGAGCCGTAGACGTGCCGAGCACGTCGGCAACCGTGCATGGCGAGCCGGAGAGGTACCGAGCACGTCGGCAACCGTGCATGGCGAGCCGTAGACGTGCCAAACACGTCGGCAACCCTGCATGGCGAGCCGTAGACGTGCCGAGTACGTCGGCAACCATGCATGGCGAGCCGTAGACGTGCCGAGCACGTCGGCAACCGTGCATGGCGAGCCGGAGAGGTACCGAGCACGTCGGCAACCGTGCATGGCGAGCCGTAGACGTGCCAAACACGTCGGCAACCCTGCATGGCGAGCCGTAGACGTGCCAAACACGTCGGCAACCCTGCATGGCGAGCCGTAGACGTGCCGAGCACGTCGGCAACCATGCATGGCGAGCCGAAGACGTGCCGAACACGTCGGCGGCACGAAACTTCAGCCCTGGGGGTAATCGAGGTCGCTGAACACGAATCTGAAGTCGACCAATCGATATCGATCGATATTATCGATTTTTTGAGGATGGCGCTCAAGTGGCGCGAAACTTCGGTCCTGGGGGTAATCGAGGTCGCTGAACACGAATCTGAAGTCGGATCAATCGATATCGATCGATATTATCGATTTTTTGAGGATGACGTTCAAGCAGCACGAAACTTCGGCCTTGGGGGTAATCGAGGTCGCTGAACTCGAATCTGAAGTCGACCAATCGATATCGATCGATATTATCGATTTTTTGAGGATGACGTTCAAGCTGCACGAAACTTCGGCACTGGGGGTAATCGAGGTCGCTGAACTCGAATTTGAAGTCGACCAATCGATATCGATCGATATTATCGATTTTTTGAGGATGGCGCTCAAGCGGCGCGAAACTTTGGCCCTGGGGGTAATCGAGGTCGCTGAACTCGAATTTGAAGTCGACCAATCGATATCGATCGATATTATCGATTTTTTGAGGATGGCGCTCAAGTGGCGCGAAACTTCGGTCCTGGGGGTAATCGAGGTCGCTGAACACGAATCTGAAGTCGACCAATCGATATCGATCGATATTATCGATTTTTTGAGGATGGCGCTCAAGTGGCGCGAAACTTTGGCACTGGGGGTAATCGAGGTCGCTGAACACGAATCTGAAGTCGACCAATCGATATCGATCGATATTATCGATTTTTTGAGGATGGCGCTCAAGTGGCGCGAAACTTTGGCCCTGGGGGTAATCGAGGTCGCTGAACTCGAATTTGAAGTCGACCAATCGATATCGATCGATATTATCGATTTTTTGAGGATGGCGCTCAAGTGGCGCGAAACTTCGGTCCTGGGGGTAATCGAGGTCGCTGAACACGAATCTGAAGTCGACCAATCGATATCGATCGATATTATCGATTTTTTGAGGATGGCGCTCAAGTGGCGCGAAACTTTGGCCCTGGGGGTAATCGAGGTCGCTGAACACGAATCTGAAGTCGACCAATCGATATCGATCGATATTATCGATTTTTTGAGGATGGCGCTCAAGTGGCGCGAAACTTTGGCCCTGGGGGTAATCGAGGTCGCTGAACTCGAATCTGAAGTCGACCAATCGATATCGATCGATATTATCGATTTTTTGAGGATGGCGCTCAAGTGGCGCGAAACTTTGGCACTGGGGGTAATCGAGGTCGCTGAACACGAATCTGAAGTCGACCAATCGATATCGATCGATATTATCGATTTTTTGAGGATGGCGCTCAAGTGGCGCGAAACTTTGGCACTGGGGGTAATCGAGGTCGCTGAACTCGAATTTGAAGTCGACCAATCGATATCGATCGATATTATCGATTTTTTGAGAATGGCGCTCAAGTGGCGCGAAACTTTGGCCCTGGGGGTAATCGAGGTCGCTGAACTCGAACTTGAAGTCGACCAATCGATATCGATCGATATTATCGATTTTTTGAGGATGGCGTTTAAGCGGCGCGAAACTTCGGCCCTGGGGTAATCGAGGTCGCTGAACTCGAATTTGAAGTCGACCATTCGATATCGATCGATATTATCGATTTTTTGAGGATGGCGTTCATGCGGCGCTAAACTTCGGCCCTGGGGGTAATCGAGGTCGCTGAACACGAATCTGAAGTTTGTTTTTGAGGTATGAAGGTCTAAAAGTTGGGAAAAGAAGATGGTCGGAGTGTTCTCTTCTCGGGGTTTGGGGGCGAAGCCCCCAACCAGTCGGAGGCGGCCGCTAGGCCGCTGAACGACTGGTCATACTATATAATAATCTGCCAAGCGATGAGTCACACTATCGATCGACGACCGCTAAGCGATGAGTCACGCTATTGATCGGCGATGAGTCATAAATAGGGGAAGTTACGGGGCACAAATTAAGGCAAGAAATTAGCGGAAAATACCCAGACGGTTCTACGCACCTGGCGACTAAGTAGAACAGAGAACATGTCGGCGACCGTGCATGGTGAGCCGTAGACGTGCCGAAGACGTCGGCAGCCGTGCCCGGGCATTTAGATCATCGACGGAAGGCCTTAACAGCAGGGGAGACAATCGATATCGATCGATATTATCGATTTTTGTGGATGTCGTTCAAGCGGCACGAAAGTTCAGCGCTGGGCCTAATCGAGGTCGTTGAGCACGAATAGGAAGTCGACCAATCGATATCGATCAATACCATCGGTTTTCTGTGGGTGTCGTTCAACCGGCACGAAACTTCAGCCCTGGGGTTGATCGAGGTCCTGACCGGTGGTTTTCTCCCAGTTTTAACTGATCGGGGTGGGGATGGGGTGGGAAACACGCCGGCGGTTTTCTTCCAGATTTAACCGATCGGGGTGGGGAGGAGGTGGGAGACACGCGAGTATTATGGCCGAAGGAGTGCTCCACAACAGTCTGAGGACGAAAGCACTGATTAACGCAAATGAATTACGTTTCTGAACTGCCTGAAGATAGTGACGACGTTGAAGAGATGTTGAGGATGAAAGGAGGGAGAGCTGGACGGCTTCATATCGAAGAACTACTCACCTGATCTTAAAGAAGGTAGACCAAGGTTCGAAACTATTAAGGGTTTCAAATACCTCTTTTTACTGCTAAGGTGTCGAGAAGGCTGCACAAGTAGAGCAGCTGCTTGAAGTGAGTAATCTTGGCTTAGCGACTCTCTAAGGTCGCGCGAAGCGCGCAAGTGCAAGACACGCCGACAGGCGTGTCGGAGCACTTGTTTGTTATAATTTCTCTCCAAAGTGGCCGTGTCGATAGATGTGAGCTTCTTTAAAGGTTTGAAAGTTAAAAACACATTACGGCTTGCGAAAAATGCAGGATATCCTAGAAATGCATGTTCTATTTGAGTGGTTCTAACATTGGTGCTGGCGAAGCTTTCGAAGATGTCTGACACTAGTATGAAAGCACAGGGTAACGAAATTTCTGTGGCGTCCAAGTAGTCAAGATTGCGCCGTGCACTCGACAGAAATCTTGCATTTCAAATTTGAATGGTTGTGCGTGAGCTGAGCACTTGTTAAAATCCTGCTACTGCTTGGCCACACTAACCTGTGCTGTGCCTCTTTTAACGGTTAGAAATTGACAACTCAACTATGTACGTGAAAGACACGTGATATGTGAGTTTATTGATCGCACAATTGATCGTTACCGCTCTAATAACCCTCTCTACATACCTAAGCCCATAACACGAGTCAGGCCCTGCTCTAGTGACACTTTTTTCGTAGAGGAGTTTATCCTGAAGTGCCACTGGGAGTTTGAAAACACCGTCGAAGTGCATAGGCGATTCTGAGACACTCTGTAATGACTGTAGGAAGAAGAATTGCTGCCACTTCACTACATGTATACGGTCTATGTATTTGCATATTTATTTATTTATTTATTTATTTACATGATTACAAGTACAATCGCGTGCAAACTGTATAAAAAACGAGCAAATACAATCTAGACATATTAGGGGAAAAAGTAAATGATGGACGACGTCTAAGGTATCAGTAAGTATGAACTGTATATGGTCCATTTACAGAAGTAAGCAAGGACCGACCGATAAACATGTTCTACCCCCTGGAGGCACTGCATCCAGGGCATGGTAGCAGCGAGCAAGGAGCGATTAATAAACATAACCTCGACCCCTGGAGGCACTGCCTCCAGAAAGCCGAGGTCTTATGGGAGGGTAGCGAAGGACTATATGTGTTCAGAGACCTCAACATACACAGACACCACACACACACACACACACACACACAACTCTTTTATATCCTACTAATATAAAAGCGTCAGTCCGTCTGTCCGTGTGTGTGTGTGCGTGTGTGTGTGCGTGTGTGTGTGTGTGTATGTGTGTGTGTATGTGTGTGTGTCACAAACCTCTGTAAACCTGTGATACGTGTCGAACGTGTGAAGGAACGAACATGTAAAACCTGTTAAGGTTACTCTGACGTACAATCGATGAAAGTGGACGAAAATTGTCAGATTCAAAAAAGAAGGTAGGGGGACTTAATCGGACGATTAATGCCGATCGATATTGTCGATTCTTCGTCGGAGTTATAGGTTTTCGCTCAGATTGGATCCATTTTGGGAGGGGGCATGCGACCGTTGCTTCGAAAGAACTACTAATGCTCGTGGGAATTACTCCAATATGATGGCGTTCAGAGAGAAATTGACGCAACCTGCATCGACCGACCGAACGATATCGATTTATCGATTTTTCTGCAGATTGGACACTATGGAATGCGAGTCGTACAAATACGATGGAGCGTGGGCAAGTTTCACATCGACTGTGGTGAAGATCTCACTTGCGGTATCCTATGTGATAAGAGAGTCCGTTTTTTCTTGCTGATCGAGGTCGAAAGGTCGTAAAATACAGTACACCAAGTCGTTTTGTTTTTGGAGTTTGGTGGAAAGCCCCAAGAAGACGTTTGGCGGCCGGAAGGCTGCTGAACTTCTGGTGGACATGATAGAGTTGAGCTTTTCGAGAGTTTTTTTTTCGAAAATCGAGCAATCGAATAACTCGATTTTTTTGCCGTCTTCGAAAATCGAATCGAGCAATCGAATAACTCGATTTTTGCCGTCTTCGAAAATCGAACAATCGAATAACTCGACTTTTCGCCGTCTTCGAAAATCGAACAATCGGATAACTCGATTTTTCGCCGTCTTCGAAAATCGAACAATCGAATAACTCGATTTTTCGCTGCCTTCGAAAGTCGAACAAACGGATAACTCGATTTCGAAGGCACGTTCCGCAGAGAACCGAAAGAAGACAGAACAAAACCACAGTTGTGGATGGAAAGGGTTGAACTTAGGAAGACAACTGAATAGTCGTTTACAATCCATTTAGAAGAAGGAATAACAAGACACTTGGTCATTTATTTTGCAAGTAGTGGACATTCTCCAGGGTTGAAGTGCTACCAAGGAATGGATTTTCCTCACTTCTACGCGTAATTTGCTATCTGCCACGTGTTCATCATTTGCGAGTCGATGTCACTAACTTCTCGCATTATCACATTACCAGCGTCCGTCACCTGCTTCTTTGCGCCGTACGCTGGACGGCGGACCACGTCAGGCTTGGCGACTTCGCCTGCTCCGGGTAGGCGGGCCACGCTGGGAACGTAGCCCAAACCTAACTAGGAATGCTTCCAGCCAGTGTCCGTCGCCGGCTTCGCCGGTCGCTGGGCGTGTGCGGGCCATGCCAGGCTTGCCGGCTTCGGGTATAGCATACTTTCTTCAGCACACATATAAAGCCGTACGGTTTGTAAGGTAGCTCCTATCCTATTATGTTCAAGAGTCAGCTCTTTGCTCCTTTTTTCTAGCTCGGACAAGAAATGAATACGGGTAAAGGACGGTATTAGCCAGTAAATTGGTAGAGTAGTCCACCTTTTAGTTTGTGGTTTTCCTTCTTCGTGAGAAAGCCCATGGATATCGATTTACATCAAAAATTGAACAACACAATTCAGTGGAACAACAAGGGGTACGACACAGTAGTGTTGAATAACACTTTCATTTTCGCGCAACACAAAATGCGTTATGGGGGTGGCTTACATGGTGACCCCCTCCTCCTTCGAGCCCATTTTCATAAAGTTAACGAGAAAGCGTGATGTTACGTATAGTCACTGTACGCGGTTCCAAATTCGCGCTTGGGTTGGTTTTGAAAAGAATGACGATTTTGACGTTCATAGAGCGCGTTTTCCGACGGCGACAATTCGTCCGCAGTTTTAATGCACGCATAATGAGGAATTGCTCTGATCTGCACATGGTAAACCAGAACATTTTCTAATGCACTGCGACCGCGGCGAAGGCGACGCTCGGCAACGATCTCGACGAGCTTCCATATGTTCAGAGGCGCGCCGGCCTACACAGTGTTCTGCAGACACTAGCATACGACTACAATACGACCGAAACCGACGTGGCACGCCGTATTCCCATCGGAGCACGCAATAAAAAAGGACTCTCAACGATGCCCAAACTACTTGGAATGGCCCACAGAAATAGTTTAAGTTAGCATTTCACTGATACATCCATACATCTATTTTGTAATGCATCATCACCTTCACAAAAAATTGTATTTCATCACTTAAAGACGTTTATCAGGCTTTTGTTTATCAAAATCATAGTTTATTATTACTTATGTTATTATTATTATTATTATTATTATTATTATTATTATCATCAGTTAAAACAAGCAGTATAGGATCAACTATGCGCACAACTATAGTTGTGCTCTCGCAAAATTTTGGACTATTGGAATGGTTTCAAATGTCCGCAGTTTTCGAGTATTCGAATTCAAACATAAGTGGTCGAAAAGTGGTTTTATGAAGGTTAATATTCGAATACATGGGAAAAACGCGGATTTTTAAATTTCGAATTCGTTATCCAAGTTCGAATGAAAATCAGTGGAATACCTGTTCGAATAGGTCATCCGAACAAAACTGTACACAACACTAGACATGAGGATAAGATAGCACAACCATAATATCGCCACCAGAACTAGACAGCAGTTTCGTGACCCTGCTCAATGCTCATGAGATTTTCGAAAATTCTCAGGATTGTATTAACCTAGAAAAATCGGACTTTTACATCCTAGGTATGTTCAACAGCAACCAACAAAATATCACATTACCTCTAGTTAACTGCCACCTCTATTTGAAATCCCTCTTTAATTCACTATGACGAATCCCTCGATCTCAACATTGTTCGATTTCGAAATATGTTCGAACAAAACTTCACGATTTTCAAATTCAAACCCTCCAAATGAAATAGCGGATGATCGCGAAAAAGCAATGTTCGAATATTGTTCGAAATCGAACAATGTTCGAACATTGTCAAGAGTCGGTCGCCAGAACCCTCGAAAGGAAATCGCAAATCGTTCCCGCCAATTACCGTAGGCGCAGAAGTGGAGCGAGTTTGAAGGTGGGTTTTTCGGGGAACGGAGACGATCCATACTCAGGCGGCCTATATTGTTCGAACATTGCTCGATTTCGAACAATATCCGAGCAACACCTTTTCGTAATATTCGATTACGAACAATATACGAACAATGCCTTTCCGCCGTCTTCGATTTCGAGCAATGTTCGAACAACGTCATCCTATCTTCGATTTCGAACAATGTTCGAATAAAGGTTTTCCACGAAAGTCGATTTCGAACAATGTTCGAATAACGGTTTTTCGCGAAAGTCGATTTCGAACAATGTTCGAATAACTGTTTTTCGCGAAAGTCGATTCCGAACAATGTTCGAATAATGCTTTTCCGCGAAAGTCGATTTCAAACAATCTTCGAATCGAATAACGGCTTTCCGCGAATGTCGATTTCGAACAATGTTCGAATAACGGTTTTTCGCGAAAGTCGATTTCGAATAATGTTCGAACAACAACGATTTACGATTTTCGAGTAATCGAGCGATTAATTGTTCGAAATCGCTCAAACAATTATTCGGCCCGATTAATCGAGCTCAAGTCTAGTACATAATAGGATAGAATATCAACTTCGCGGTTGAATTCTGCGTAGAATGTTGGCTTGGAGACAAGCCCAGTGATAGACAAAATTTTTTTCTTCAAAAAAAAAAGAGCTCCTCTGTAAGGTGTTTAGACGACGTAGTTGAATTCTATGTGAAATTTTAGCCTGGAAATATACCCTTCACAGCTTCGTCGCAGGCTTGCGAAGAATTATTTTTCAGTTTTAAATCTGAAGAATATCGCATCAACGGTAGTATTGCTAAGCATGAGGTAGAGCTCATTAGATGGAGCTCGAAATTCTGATGTACAGCTATGTTTGTTTCACATCAACATGTATCTTTACACTGGTTTTATAAATCCTCTGAACATCCTATTGATTGCAGTTCCGGCAAAGCTGCAACCCTGCGTGCTTGTCGTGACTTCCGTACAACGGAATCAGGATACTTCAATCAATAATCGGCTCGAGCGCCGGCCTGCCTGCCGGAGCAATCGATAGCCGGCACGCCCCAACAGGCCTCTGCCGCCAGACTGCCCGCTCCCCGGGAAAAGTATACAAGAAGCCGCCTCAGGGCAGAAGCCAGTCTCGTACGCCTCTCGCACCAGCGGCTCTTCGGATCCAGCTCCAGCACCAGTTTCCGTCGATGCCGCCGCCCAAGTCGCCGTCGAGGCTCGCCGCCGCTGCCCGTTGTAGAGGCCCGCAGCCAGGACTGACGTGGCCTCCGCTGCCGAGGCAGAGAAGCGGGCGTCCTACAGGACGTTCCCACTCCGGCCCTACAGGGCTTCAAGAACCAAGCCGACTGGCCATCAAGAACCCAAGAAAGACTAAGACTACGAGAGAGGAATAACCGTGACTAAACACTCTCTCATCTGGTACCTTCCATATTGCACACGTACCGAATACACAATAAATATTGTCGGACAATTGTACAAGTCCGCGGAAGAGATTTGGCCTAGAATGACCAAAACCGTATTGGACCATAATGCAGTCCAAACAGTGCTCCGCTCGCCCGTCGGGCAGTCGTCCGCCGCGCGCGCGATGGGTGTCACTGCGTGAGCGAAGGCGGCGAGCAGGGGTATAATGCACCAGGTATGGCCACCTGGGCGCGTGGCCGCGGGGCCCACTACAGCCGATACGAACGCTACGCATCCCGGAAACAAGGACCTATCCTTCTGAAGGAAATGCGCTGCTACGACTCTTGGGCTGGCTCCTTCAAAGCTTTTTTAGGAGTAGCCTTTAGTACAATTCGCCATTGATCGATTAGTGTTGCTTGGCCAGATCCGTTTCAGGGCACTGCCCCACCGTTCAGCAGTGATATCGGATAACTCCGCTCACCGACAGCGTCTTCAACAGATCTTCGATGGTGTCACTCGGGCTTAGTCTCTCCAGCAAAAATTTCATCGTCCTATGCTCGAGGTAGTAGATGCTGGCAATTCGACCGTAGGGTGAGCAGCGAAGGCTTCCCGTCTCCTATAAATCGTAGAGGCATTAGAAGCACGAAAGGAATGCTGATGGGCGGTAGCTGATAGCAGCAGTAAACACGTAGCAACCTCGTCAATGACAAGACATTTCGAATCCACAAGGTCGGCGACGCACTGGTCCACTACTGCAACCAAGAACGAAATCAGCGACTTCTCCGACAGGTCCTCTAGCCCATAGTAGCTGAACGACAGAAATTGGAACGCATTCACGAAGAAGGCACAAAGCGAACCGAAAAGGGTTAACGAACAAGTAAGGAGTGTCCTAAGTGAAAAACGTACTTCGGGTTGGCAAACAGCCGTCGGTACAGGTAGGTGCCGGCCATGTACTCCATAATGCCTTGCTTACTCGTGATGATCCCAGCATTGATTTCAGCGTTCACATGATTGGCGAGGACGGGGAGAAGGCTGCAACGGGTCTCCTTGGTGTGCTCCATAAAACTTACGACAGCGGAACACGGGCTAAGGCATAGCTTATACTTGCGCCGCCGCGCAACGCGACACAATGATCGGCACTGATATGTACCGGTCTTTGGCGCTGCCAGGTATCGTACTTATACTTCTCCGCCGAATACATTTTATTTTCCGGAATTCTGATGTAGTGTATTCGGCGAAGAGCGCCAAGCGGCTGAGCGGCCATTTCGAGCGGTACGACAATCGCGAGAGTATAAAACCCCTTAGGGAGCGGGGGAAGAGAAAATGCCCGGACCGCCCGCGCTTGTTTCGGTGCGGAGAAAACCCCGCAATGAAAATATCCGCGACGCCGGACGGCTGTGGAGCGCTCGCTCAACACGTGTGAGCGTCTTCTACTCACAGCACAATTTATGGAACAATAGTGCCTGCGTCTCTACTGTTCCATAAAGCGACCACTAGGCGCTCGGCCCTGCTCGGCTGGACGTGCCACGGAGACGAGGGGAATGACGAACGACCCCCCTCCTGGGCCACGAGGGCTTCTCATCCCTTTACCTGAAAAGAGAAACGCGGTCATAACCAACCTAATTGGAAGGCCGTACGAACCAGGGGTGCACAAAAAATTCTGTGCGTTAAATTTTTTAGCGGAAAAATTCGTTAAATTTCCGGTAAATCGTTAAATTTCGTTAAAAAATGCCATCAACTGCAAATCATTATTTCAAGTGGAAAGAATCAAGGAAAACCTTCTATGTTTCCACATCAAGTCATCAACTGCTAAAGTTCAAAGAATGGGGTGTAATACTACAATGCAAATTAATCAATTGAACATCCAAGTCCGACTTTCGATAAATCTTGGCATATCGATTATACTTCAGCGTGTTTCTTCTTTAAGCTGTTTTCCAAGATTGTTAAACAGGCTTTACTTCGGCTGACGTTTCGGCGTCTTCGCCTTCTTCGGAGCTTGGAAAAGTCGAGAACATTAGTGAAACTATTCCCCCAAACGCCATTTCATCATACAGAATAGCATTCTCAAGGCAGCTAGAGTAAAGAACCGGTGTCACAGGTACATCGTATCAACTAACCTTCCAGGTGGGTGCCGACGAGCACCACCAGTCACCCTCAGGTGGAGATAGACGTGGGTGAATGAGTTTAGCCCCGAATGCCCCCGACTTAAGTACTCTGGAGGTCAGATCTAATTGATCAAAACCCACAGAGCTCGACAAAGGGTGCCAGTTCTTGGGTTATCGCTATGCATTCATCCTTGCGGTTTACCTGTGGGTTCTTGGCCGCTATCCAAAGCGCATCAAGTGTCCTGCGTGCTGAGATGTCGCTTTCTCTCGCTAGGATGGAGACGGACACTTGGAACATGGCGCCATGGTGGCATCAGACCCTGTGCTCTCCCCAAGGAGTTGACACATTGGGCTTTTTAAGGCCGTCCAAATGCTCCTTGACTCTGATACACAACGGTCTGCCCGTTTCTCCTATGTACAGGGTGGCTGAAAAGTTCGGGCAATTTTTCAAAGTATTTCAGCAGTACGAAAAAACTACATAAGCGCCAAAGATTTACAAACAAAAATAACAGAAACTTCATTAGATCAACAACAACATAATACAACAGGAAAATTCACAACAAGTGCTCAAAATTTCCTCCTTTGGCTTCAATACATTTTCGCAGTCGTTTTGGGAAGTCGCTGATGATGGTCGCACACTGCTCCGCTGTAATCTCGTCCCAGGATCTCAACAACGCCGATTTCAGCTGCTCAACGGTGGCGTATCTTGTAGTGGAGATCTTCTGCTCCATGATCGACCACACAGAATAATCCATCGGGTTGAGATCAGGCGAGTTGGATGGCCAGATGTCCCTGCTCCAAAACCCTGGGAAGAGCTCCTCGCAAACGGCGATCCAGCCCACACCATCACCGAGGCTGGAAAATGGCGGCGGCTGATGGTCCTTGCGGCCGACGTCTTCTGCTGACCCTTCTTAAGCAGCTGCCGGCGATTCTGATGGTTGTGAACCGGCTGGACCGTGAAGATCTTCTCGTCGGTGAACAGCACCTTCGACAAGCGACCATCGCCGACCAGCTGACGCATTCGCCTGCATTTCCTCAACCTCTCAGCTTTCATCGCGTCGTTGAGGAAGTGAATACGAGCTACTTTGTAGCTGCGTAATCCCAGCTTCCTCCTGGCAATATGCTGGACTCGTTCCCTACTGATCCCGAGATCCGTAGCCATCTTGTTCATCGACACCTCAGGATTACGGCGAATGCGACAACGAACCTTGTCGATGTTCTCCGGTGTTGTCGCAGTGGTGGGACGGCCGCTGCGGGGACGGTCCGAGGTCCCGCCAGTCTCCTTGTAGCGTCTTACAATCTTGTAGACGGTCCTTTGTTTGAAGCCGGTTGTTCGAACTATGTCCGCGGTCCTCATTCCCGTCTTGTGCAGCTCGACGACGGTGATACGCTCACTTTCACGAGACATAACGCAAGCACAACTGAAAACGAGAAAACTGGAGCAACAGATTCTAGATCAAAATTGCGCGAGGAATACAACGGAAACAACAGAAATAACAAAAAACCTCAATTTCAAGGCCAAAAGTAGCGCCGCAAAAAATTGCCCGAACTTTTCAGCCACCCTGTACTCCTGCCCGCACATTCTACATGACATGAGGTATACTACCCCTGATGTCATGCAGTCTCCCTCTTTCCCAATTGAACATCAACAAACAGAAAAATAAACAAGCTCTCAGCAGAAAATTGCCCGCAGGTTTTAGAATAAGAACAGCTATAGACCTATCATTGACGATGATCACCGACAGGGCATCTTAAAATGTGTCATCCGGCAGAGCCCCGATTCCCCCTTCCCTCCTTTCCTAGTTCTTTGCAAAATTGTTCTGTGTGACTGTTCTACGAGCATATACAATCTCGATGCGGGCACCAGCCCGCTAGTACAGAAAGAGTTAATAAAAAATACAATTAAAAGCCCATCCGTGGCATGAAAGCCCATCAGTGGCATGTTAACAACACGTTGTCAAACACATGATTCTCAAGTGCCTGGTGTGTGGGACCAATACATTTTTTTGCAACGTCGGGACCATGATGCGGCGTCGTGTCACACCGTTCCACACTGCCGGAAAGGTGTGACACGTCGTCAACGTGTTAACGTTCGCGATAAATAGCTTTTCTAATTTTTATTATTAGCGTTTTTCTAAAATCTTTAAATACGTCCAGCAGCCGAGAACATTCTCTCCGTCTCGAATGCTTTAGGTGGCTGGCAAACGTATTCTGGGACAAACAACGCCAAGAGGATAGGCATATCTTAAGAGGGGTTAGATCAGTACTTAGTGGATTCGTTGACGTGCTTGCTGGCTCGGCGAAGAAATTTCTAGCTTCAAAATGCACTGAAGGATAAGGATAAAGGATGGCGTTACTCAATCCCCTTTGGGATGCGCCACGCATTCTACTTCTAAGGGATAACCTGAAGGCGATTTGATTGCGTATTGGGCAGTAAAATGGCTTGCGGTAGCCAGCCGATGAAGAAGTCAGCGCCCTTTCCTTCTCAGACAACTCTGGTATCAATTCTCCGACACTGGAGGGATGGAAGGTTTGATTGGCCTGAGCGGGAAATCCGAACCAGAAAACTGGTATCGGGTGCACGCGAGCATCTCCTCCGACTGCTCTACAAGTGCCCCAAAACGCATTATTTCCAAAAACCCCAAACAATTTCATGAAAATATTAAAATATTCTTGCTGACAACAATAGTTTCTTCAAGAGCAGTCCTAATCGGGGGATGAGAGGTGATAAACTCACTGAGAAAAACGTCCGTTAAAAAATCCGTAACATTTCTAAAAATTCCCGTTAAATCGTTAAGCCCTATTTTACCGAAAAATGCCGTTAATTCGTTAAATTCGTTAAATCGTTAACCGTTAAATGTGCACCTCTGGTACGAACCCAATTCAGCAAAGCGTACTTCTTCTAAAAAAGAGCGAACAGTGGCTGCTCCACGAACTCTCGGGTGATCGAAGGCAGTGCTACGAATTTAGTTTTGACGGGAAATGCAACGATGGTATTTCCGCTTTGACTAATGGCTGTCCATCCTTGAAAACGTCTGACCCAGCAAAATATGGAGCTAGGTTACTATAAAGATAAACGATTTTTGCAGAAATGACAGAGTATGACAGAGCTACATACTGCGTGCCCCATTTCAGTTGTGACGGACGGACGGACGGACGAACGAACACACACACACACACACACACACACACACACACACACACACACACACACACACACACACACACACACACACACCCTTGCTCTTTTATATATAGTAGGATACATCGTTTTGTGTTTTTCAGCGAATGTTAAACAGTGACCTCAGAGCAGATACCGGTTACAGCAGGTACGGATGGCTCAGCAAAAACAAAACATGTTTTTCTACTAAATGAAGGGTGGAGATTCTCGTAGTACTATCCATTTCTTCCGTTCAGAGCGATGCCTGAGACCTTTCCTTGACAAGTTCCATGCTTTCGGTCGCGCTCACCGACTGGAAAACTAAAGTAGTGCTAGTTCTGCTGTGCCCTTTCGATCTGAGGAGACGCGTTAAACGGTCGTGAGGCGTTGATATTCACAGCGAATCCGCGAAAGTTCAAGCCATTTCTCGTCCAGTGCTGAAGGAACGGGATCAAAGAGATGAGTTCATTGGCGATTCCTGTCATGGATTTCTGGATTTTCTGCTGCAGCTGAAAATAGTATTTTTAGGGACTACACGGTATTGCGAAGCGAGACCCTGGACAGGACGACCTCACAGATACGTCTGTAATGTCAATTGACCGTTAGATTCACAAGAAAGCATTCGAGACGATGCTCTCCCAGGAAATTAAAGAAGATAAGATCCCTGAAATTCGTACGCAGCGGTCGGTCCTGGTCGGACTTTAACTGTTCCCTATTCAGTCCGGGCGCGTGTAGCGCAGTCGGAGGAGGCGCGACTGCGGCGTGCACCCGATACCAGGTTCCTGGTTCGGATTTCCCGCCCAGGCCAACCAAGCCTTCCATCCCTCCGGGGTCGGTGAATTGGTACCAGACGTGTCTGGGAAGGATGAAGCGCTGACTTGTTCATCGGCTGGCCACCGCAAGTCATTGTATGGCCAAATACGCATTCATGTCGCCTCCACGACATCCTGTAGAAGTAGAATGCGCTGGCGCATCCCAGAAGGGATTGAGTAACGCCGTCCTTTATCCTTTTATCCTTATTCAGTCCATTTTCCTTAAGCACCAACTGGCTGGTACCGGGGATATACTCCTATTTGCCTGAAGTCAACCAAAGGACGGACAATTGTAAGCGAAAACTTTCTGGATCCTGTCACAAAATGTATGACTGACATTACAGGACCGTACGTAAAGGTGCAAACGTATGCAAGGAGGAAATGGCTAAGTGGAAAAGTCTGGCCACACGACCTACCTCGACTCTACGGGGAAGGGCTCATACAGGAATCGCTTGTAGAAGGTCTTCTTCACATCCTGCACATATATGACTGCCACAGCACTCGAGTCGAATTGAGGTCTGCCAGCTCGTCCCATCATTTGCAGCACGTCTGGAACAGGACGGTGACAAGTGCCATTAGGATGAGTTCGAAAAAAAGGAACGGAATTCACTCGAGGATTTAGAATGCGGCTGCAAATCAAGTAGCGGCATTTACACTGGCACTTGCAATTGATTGTGGCAAATAGAGGAGTCGTTTGCTCCCCTTTCATGGACCGTTAGGCTTGGCGCTCTGATTGCCACAATGTTCCCTAAGACAGCACTGCTCCTGTTTCATCCGCTAGCCCTCGAGCCCCTTGCCCTACGCATAGCACTCCTGGAGCCAATTTCATAGTTCCCTACGCAAATTATTAGATGTTTGTTCCGCCCACTAAATTCTGCACCAACCTAGTGCGGCTGGGATCGTCACATTATACTTGTTATGATCGTGCTATTTACTGATGTTTGTTGCTTGTGTTGATCTAGTTCTATCTTGCGTCTGCCTTTTGCGACGTAATAAGCAGAAACTTAAGCAAGCAAGAAAACCAGCTCACCAGTGACGGGATAGTCCACATATTTGCAGGTTTTGCCGTCGTAGTACTCCGTGCCCTTCACAATGACCAGATGGGCTGGCATGTTTATGCCCCAAGCCAGCGTGGCCGTCGCTACCATCACTTGGATCTTCTTCTCCAGGTACAACTGAAAACAAGGATTGACGCTCTCCGGAACGCCCAGCGGAAAAGAAAGAACGCGGGAAATGATGATGGTGCTACGACACAGCTCCACCTCTTCGACGAGCGCCCGCTCATGAGACGAGAGACCAGCGTGGTGCATGCCTATTCCGAACGGCAGCGTCAACTTCAGGCTCTCATCCTTCACGTGTTGCAGGAGCACTTCAAGCTGAACAAAACCTGTAAGATCCGCGTTCATTGCACATCCGAGGGTCGCATCCTTACCTCGGCCATGTCGACGTGCAGCCATTGCCTTGGGTCGCTCTCCGCCACCAGGTGGCTTATGAACGCCATGGCGGTGAGACGAGTCTGTCTCCTCGACGCCACGAACACCAGCACCGGCTTCAACGGCGAGTAGGCGGTGATAGCTGCAACGCTGCATTAAACCAATGGAGGAGTTGCCAGCCGTCACACCGTTCCAACGCAGCAACACTGCAACCAGTCCAGGGGCAAGAGCGTACCTTTGAAAGCCGGTTTGTTCATCAGAGCCATTCGAGGGCAGTAGTGCTGGTCAGGGAAGCCCTGGATGTGCACGTCGATCGGCACAGGTCGAACTGACGGTCGGAAGTTGAACAGACCCTCCTGAACACCCCAGAGGAACTTGGCAGCAGACGAGAAAAGAACGGCTTCGTCGCGCCGTCGCAACTCACATCCTTGATACCCAGCCACTCGGCCACATCTCCGGCGTTGGCAAGTGCTGTGGAGAGACCGATGAGGCGGGCGGGCGACCTTCGAATGCACGACCGTCGAGTCAGTAGCTTCAGCCTTGAACAGACGCATAGGCTAAGATGATGAAGCCCCCGACAATCCAGAATGGAAACACCAGCAGCAATTCCTGTTGGGAACAAAGAACGCTGTGCCCACACAGGGCTGGGTAGTTTAGTCCTAGAACACTAATTGGCCTAGCGATCAGTTTTTAACGCGATCTCGCGCTCGCTTTGGAAATGGTTCCCTTCCAAAGGAACGTACGGCGCTAATCACAGAGATGCATTGCACGTATTTCTTCCACGGGACATCGTGGAAGAAATATGTGCAATGCATCCGAAGTTATGAATTAGGGCTATGCTATGTTGGTGGTCAACCGAGAGATAAGCCAGTGTTCCATCTTCCCAGATAACCGATCCGTCCGGGTCGGTGAACCAGGTGATCACACGGCTCGGGTGGAAGATGGCGCATCCCCAAGTCTCCAAAGTGCAACCTGTTTAGAACCGCTACGGCGTTGTTTCATCCTGCGACAGATAGTCACAAACGCCACCTGTAGCATTACACCAACGGGAGAAAGTAGCGTCACCTGAATCCGCTGTCAATTATTGATTCATGCGGTTCGCCTCAGGAGACTGATATCAGGGGATTAAGGCCTACTTGGGAGGCCGAATGCTAATATTCGATTGTGAGCATGCGAAGTGGTCTACTAGCCAAGTAGAGTTTCTTGCAGCTTTAATCTAGCTTGCAGGAATTTCGTAGAGGACCAACGTAAACTGCACTCTGAAAATAAGTCAACTTTTAGTGCACGCAGGGACACGCTATTCAGGGAACAAGACGAGGACGAATGAACACTAATCCCAATAGCACGACTGGCCCAATTGCCACAGACACCACCTTTCATAGATTAACCATAAGAAAGCTGACAGACCCCACGCTGGCCGCCCCAATTTGGTCCCTCCTTCAGCAGTCGTATTGGCCGTATTCGAAAGCGAGAAACTAAACGGGACCCTTCCGCAGCCTGGGTGCGGATAAAGTCACGCCAGGACGGTCAGGACGCACGAAATATGGGCACATCTCCCCATGCGTCTAATCACGCAACAGCCGCACGGTCCCGGTTTTCGGAGCAGCGTGGAGATTTGCTGACAGTTCCGCAAAATTTTGCTTGAGACGGGCGCCTCACAAGGAGAGCCTCCAAAGTGGCGATGAGCTTTTGGTGGAATTTCTACAGGATGTGGGGTCCCGTGCGGGGAGTCCAAAACCATTGTTACTTTTTTCGGAATGCTCTTCTGTGCTCGAAAAGAAAGCGTGTGGACGCGTGGACCCGAAGTTTATGACGCCCTTCTGCCGCCCAGCCAAATGTGGTCGGTTCGTGTAGTGGTAGTGCCGTAGCTTCACAGAGGCAAGGTCGTGAGTTCGATTCCCCACTGTAGTGGTGTTTTTGAATTTGCGATTTATCATCAGTGAGACTCTCTATCCCCATTTCCAACATATTTTTGAACAAAAAAAAAACATGGAAGCAAATGTGTTTTACGTTCATCGAACTCTTTGGAAGTGGAAAGTGAGAATTTTCGACTTCCAGGTTAAGCAAGTCAAAAACTGATGTCAGAATCGTGATCGGCACCCAAAGAAGCCGAAGCACTTTGTGCTTTGGGCGAAAATTGGTGCATCCGACCTCACCACCCTCACTCACCTTCCCTAACCTGGAATACGGGAAATCCAGAAACAGATGCCAGATTCATGATCAGCACTCCAAGTAACACCCGTAACCGAAGTGTGAATAATTACTTATTCGACCTCGCTAGTACAGTGCATGGTCCCTTTTGATTTTCGAACAGTGAAGCTGTTTCAAGATCATAAGGTGTTGTGGATAGCAAATCCTATTCTTTAGACGGATGGAGTCAAAAACGCAGTAACCAACTGATAAGAATAGCTAATGATGTACCAACCTTCCTAAACAATGGATGGAAGTTTGAAAAAAGCATCTAAGCGAAATAGACCGCTCACAAACTGAATATCTACGCTTTTCTTTACCACCTCTTAAAAAAGGACGTAGTAGCACAGATATTTTACATCCTGTGTAGCCCGCCACCGTTAACCTATTCAAATGGTGTTCACCTCGAATGGCTTCGCACCTCAATGACCGCCCTTGTTTGACCATAAAGGCCGAGGTGCAAAGCCCGCCCTAGGCCCGGGCTCGAGTGTGGGTGATGAGGTCAGAAGCACCAATTTCGCCCAAACTTTGTGCGTGGGGGTTATTTGGGGCGGTGATCACGAATCTGGAATCAGTTTTTTACTTGTTAACCTGAAAGTCAAAAATTCTCATCTTCCACTTTCAAAGAGCTCGATGAACGTCAACGACATTTGTTGGCATGTTTTTGACAAAAACGTGTTGGAAATGGGATAAAGGGTCCCACTGACGATAAATCACAAAAGTGAAAAACGCCACTACAAGGGATCGAACCCACGACCTTGCTCCTGTGAAGCTACAGCACTACAACTACGCCGACCGACAGCATTCGCCTGGGTGGCAGCAGGACGTTATTAACTTCGGGCCCACGCGTCCACACGCTTTTTTTCGAGCACAAAAGAGCATCCCGAAAAAAGTAACAATGGTTTTGGACTCCCCACACGGGACCCCACATCCTGTAAAAGTTCCACCAAAAGCTCACCGCCACTTTGGAGGCTCTCTTTGTCAGGTGCGAAGCGCGAGGATCATTCATGCGGTGAGGTTGGCGCAATTGAAAAAACGTTGTTGAGGGAAAAATGTCATCAGCCATCGTGCTATCCCTCGGACAACCTAATATGTGATTGGCCGAACACTGCGTACTCTGCCTCGGAGAACCAGTTCCAGTGCGTTCACTAATGAGCTGTTTCTTTTAAAATTTCTGCCTCTGTTCAAGGGAATAACCTCCGTAGGATGAAGTGCAACGGATATTAAAAAATACGACTCGAATGTATGAACACACAACACACGTACACATCGACACACACACACACACACACACAACACACACACACACACACACACACACACACACATTGCTGGGCTCCCGCACGGGGTTCAGTTCACAAACCTCGTAATGATCGCCTCCAAAACAGCTCCGCGATCCACACCCAGGAGGTGGATTTCGTCGATGATGATCAGGCTCACTTGCCGCACATATTCACGCGTCGCCCAGCTCCTGGTAATGGACTCCTTTTACAGCGCGACCCTGTCTGTTCTGCCTCAAACCGTTCTCCAGTTCCACCCGAACAGCTGATCGGAAATGTGTATGCGGCTCGTCTTCACCTTGTTATTCCATCCCACTTCTCCGGTGTCGTGATCATAACGTGAGAAGCGTTGAGTGTGCTGACATCAGGTGTGTAGTCGCCCGACACCTCGACCACCCTATAATAATCGAGAAAACGATCGAACTGAGGAGCTGCCCGAATGAGACTGCAGCAGAAAGCCCCACTTGTATCCCATTTTCTTCTCGAACTTTTCCCTCCAATCAGACACTCGCTCCCTTACGAGTGCCTTCAGGGGAGCGATGTAAACGCACTGAAAGTGTCAATGAGCATTTGGCATCTCGAGTAGTGACACTTGGAGCAGGCGAGCATGTGAGAGCACCTTCTTTCCCGGGTAGGCCTGCAGGAGTCGGAACATGGCCAGCTCAGCGCACAGCGTCTTTCCAGACCCTGTGGGAGCTCCTATCAATGTGTTCTCGTCCGTCTTATAGAGATGATGGAAAACCTTAAAATTAAGCGTCATGTTGGACGGCTTCTAAGACGCCAGTTCTGCAAGACATACTAGGAGTTAAGTCATTCACCTGAGTCTGTATGGGATTGAAGAATGCGAACTTGTATATGGATTCGAACTTCTCATTACGCAAAGTGCTGACCGGCAGCGGGTCCAGAGGCAACAGATCTGAAAGCATGTCGAAAATGCAGAAAAATAGAACGGCATAGTTACTTGGGCCACCTATTCGCTCTCAACTGATTTCTTCCCATTAGGTTGGTCGGAAAGTTCTGGAGGTTTCGACGGCTCCACTTCAAACGATCATGGCGACCTTCGCACTCAACGGATTCAGTCGAAATCAGCACCATTCTAATCAGCCCACATTTTCCAACGCAACACTGGTTAACTACCTGCGTAAGCGAAAAAAACTGGGTCGTCGAGAAGCGACAAATTCTAGAAAGGCTGCTTTTGTGTTGTCTTCATTTGCGAGAGTTCTACCAGCGGGGAATTTCCGAAAGTGCTTAAAGAGGTGCTAGTCGGTTGGCACCAGGTCTCGTGAGTATGGCGGGCGAGGCAGAACTTCAGCTCGTGCGTTGAATTTTCGCATGGTGATTTCCGATATATGTGGAAGGGCGTTATCGTGCAGAATGGGACCTGTTCTGTTGACCAGTGTCGGCTGCAGCTCACGCAATTTATTGTGCATCGACTTCGTCAGGGGACTCGGCTGTGATGGTTAGGACTGCTTGCGGACGGCGGGCATGGCTGGACGCGGCGATTGGCCAGGTGAGGGATCCCGGCACGATTCGCGCCCGTCCACGGAAACTCCCGCGGGAGTATACCATAGGCCTATGGTACACTGGGGCCGGATTCATCAACGAGAACGCAGGTAAATCTTATCACCGATCCCCGTTACTAGGCAGGGGCTCACTAACTGCGAGTTGTGATTCATCAAACTCGCGGTAAGTGATAGCGTTGTGGTAAAAATGACGCGTATTTTGGAATATAAATCGAGGTACTAAGAGGATGGTGCCCGCTGTACGCCGGCAGAGTATCTTAAAACGGGTAATTTAGATCAGCCACACCCCGGAGTTCCTTCCCTCGCCTAGTTCTGTGCTCTCTGCTCAGCGGAGGAGAGCACAGAAACCGTGTTTATTTGAGTGTCCCACGATCATGGTCTCATAATGGAGCGGGCACCAGCCCGCTTAGTACCTAAATCAATTATCAATATTTTTTAGCGCAAAGTACACCCAGTTCAATCGCTGACACCACAAAAAATAGACCTCCGATTAAAAACACTTGTAAGTCCATCGATTGCTATTTGTCCCTTACGTCAAAATGTTGCATCGAAAGAAGCTTCTGAGAAGCACAGTTAAGCATTACGGACGGATATTGGGGACTCCTCTATGGTTCCATCTGCTACAGCTCCGTGAGCGGACGCACCGGCAAATGTAGAAGCAGTCTCTTCAGCTGATCCGTCGACTATTCTTGGCAACGATCCCAACTCGTTGCCATCGGGTCATCGTTTAGCCGTCGAGCGCAACCGCTGCACTCCGGTAGCGGTTACCGGGCACTCCAGCCTCGTAACGGAAACGCCGGATCTGAGGCCGGATTTAACCAACCACGTTTTGATGAATCCGCCAAACCGGGGGTTTCTTGGTAGGTTTCGCCACTTATCAGCCGGTAAATGGCTGGTGAATCCGGCCCCTGGCGGTCACCCCGCGGCCAGCTACGAATCGTGTAGGACCCGCACTCGGCCACGCGTCGCAGCACGCCACGCCCGCGTTGTTGTACAGCCGTCCACCGCCGACGTCCCGCGGGAGTGCCCGCAGGAGTATACCGTAGCCCTTAAAGATGTCATCCTCGCCTGCTTCGGAGGATTGTCTTTATTGGAGGTTGTGGCTGTAATAAACAGTGCGTGTCTACCGTTCGTTAGTCCATAGCTCCACGGAGAAGCGTCGGACAGACACTTAGTAGCCCCTGCAACCTATACACTTAGAGTACTTGGGTTCTCCTATGTAAACATGTTTTGGTTCCAAGCATTCAACACTTCCTGGCGCATGCACAGGTCACGGTTTCTCCACTGAAACTTCACATTTCATCGCTGCCTTAATCACCTGTATGAGCCTTGTAGGACTTGGGCAGGATGCAGTTGTGCATGGATAGCGCCACAACAGTGTCATCGACGAGGTAGTAGTCACTGGCGATGCGAAGTTGGAATACGTTTGTCAGCTGATGGTCTCGGATCGGGATCGTGAACACCAAGTGCTGTGGCTCGCAGAATTTCACCTAAAGCATCTTCGTTGCTAACATAAAATGCGCACTCGGGCGCAGCAGTCACACAAACCGATACGCGTCAGCCATGTGTTACGTGTGTTACGCGTCTGTGTGTCTGTGTGTGTGTGTATGTGTGTGTGTGCGCGTGTGTGTCTGTGTGTGTGTGTGTGAGAAGTTTGTAAGGTGCAACACCTCCTGACTACGTGGCTAGCTCTCAGAAGGAAGGGGAGCCAGGTCGCAATGGCACTTTGAGATGAGATGTACACCACGGGGTGCAACGCCGAACGGTGATTCTAAAGAAGCGCTCCATATCTGCATGGAGATCGAGGAGCGCAGTAAGGGGACATTTCAACTGTACTTTCATTGCGCTCTGCTAAAGTAGACGGCATACACTCCTTCCTGGCGAAGTGTTGCTTTTTCGATTAAGCTCCATCCAACGGGGTTATTCGAAGTTTTGATCATGTGTTTTTGAAATCAGGGGATTAAAACAGGGGACTGCCGTGAGATGAGGGTTAGGGTGGTTGGGTCATTATCGACAAATTCGCTCGGGTGTAGATCAGAATATGATATCCGTTTCTAAAATCCCGGTGGATTACGATGACTATAGAAATCTGGGGGGGGGGGAGTGTGTTGGGTTCGGATTTCTGACTTCAACTAAAACCTGCGTTAAGGATTGTTTATGGCGCTGATTACGAATATGAATCATAGCACAGAAGAATCGGACCTGTAAGACTGTCCACGCATCATAATCACCGGCATGTATTATAAATTTCTTCTATAGCGACCCCACTTCATCACAGTACCAAAAACGAATGTCACATTCGTGATCGCTGTCTTAAATGTCTCGCCCGGTCGAGATTGGACGAAATCGATGATCCTGACCCGGTAACTCCTCAACATCCATAAAAGCCGTAACGTATCGTTATGCCCTAAATTATGACAACAAAAATGCTCGTGATCAGCATTTCAAATAACCACCATCGGTCAAAATTTGGGAGAAAATTCTTGCCGACCTCTTAATGGTGAAAGTACAGATAGATGCCGTAATCGGCCTAGATTTTGATTAATGTTTATCTACGATCAGCACCTCAACCCCTTGGACGAAGCTCAAGCGCAACTCTTTTTGATCTCTGGATTTGTGAGGGTGCAACTGAATGTGTGGAAGTGTCCTTCCTGGCGAAGTTTTTCGCTGCGATTTCTCGCTGAGCTTCGATTAATCGTCTTTGACTTTTTGCACGATGAGCAAAAGACCTGCCTCGGCGATGAGCCGAATCACTACCCATTTGCCTGCTGTCACAGCGCTTCTTCGTCCGCTGCGCCACAAGTGCACAGTCAACAGTGGTTTTTGCGTTCTACTTTAGCTGGAGGACAGGTAAATGTATGGACGCTCTCAGACACGTCCGTTAATCTGCTTTGGACCGCACTCGAACTGCCTCGCTGATTGAAATGGGAGCGCATGGCGCACATGGAAGGAAACTAAACACCCGAATTTACTCCTTGGATCCTTTGAGGAACGAAGGAGGCGAAATATTCTCAGTGCCACTGTCAGTTTTCACAATGGGCGTGGGCGTTGATCCGTCCCGCGATCCGATTTCTCGTCCGCTATTTCTCCGGTGTTTGACACGTTGGCGATCGTGTGACCTGATGTCGTGCTATACACATTCGGCCTCGAAGGACCGTGTGACACGATGTCGTCTCACGGTCTTGTAATCTTCCTTTTTAAGAGCTCTTTTTTCCTAGACGGATTTAAATTATTCGAAGGACCTTTTTGTGCTATGCGCACTTCATTTTTAGACATTTTCGTAAGAAGTGTGGTCCACGAAAACAATTTTCGGTTGCTGATTTATTGAGCTCTTCGATAAGTAATGGTAACAAGGAACTCTCGATGGTGCAAGGAACCAATCGGGTCCAGGCGCCAGACACGCGGTCGTGACGTGCTAAGCAATCCTATGAATCGCATAAGGCTAATCATCTCAGACGGTCGTTTTAATCCAACAGAATGGAACTGACACTCAAGTGCAAAGAAGGGCATCATTAAAGATATGTTTCGAACTGCCACATCAGCTTTAGTGAACAGAAATTGTCCTCGATGAATATGGCACGTAGCGAAAAGTAATGGGTACCCAGCGCAGCACTGGCGTACATGGCGCAGGCCACAGGCCAGCCAGACAGGAAGAATGCGCAGGAATATTATTTTGTGTGTCTTTCTTCTCATGGTCAGGCAAATTAAGTGCGGAGATGCAAGTGTGTTCGCAGCGCCGCCCTATACGATGTGGTGTGGGTTATTGACATTCCTCCTAACACCGTGGAAAGGGGTAATATCCAGACTTCTTGGAGGGAACACGGGGTCGATGCCATGCAGGCGCGTCGTTGGAGGTCCTCGTGTCGATCTTAGCGCGAGAGCGACATATTGCCGCACAGGACATTAGAAGCGCACTGAGTCGCAGCTGCGAGTCCTCGTTTCAACCTGAAGGAGTGCCTGGCGGTAACCCAAGAGCAGGCACCCTTCGCAGAGCTCTGAGAGTTTCGATCGTATCCACAGGGTGATTCAGTTGGGTGGTCTCTGCGGCTGAAGCTCGTCCACCCACTCGACATCCATCTGCGGGTGTTTCTGACTATAACGGGCTCTGAAAAAACCGAACTCGCTGAAATATAAGCCGAATAAAAGTGGATAACAATCTTGGCCAACAAGGAACACACTAACAGAGTGTGGTTTTCCCTGCGCTATGTTGCGAGCCGACACGGAGAATCACCAAGCTCACGCTTCCTGAGCAACACGGGAGCGATCCTCCATCATGGCTCGAGCGCGTTTTGGTGGCCTGATGCTTGCAAGGCCTTCTCAAACACCCCAGCCTTATTGTTTCGTAGAGAGCACTATGCAATACCGTTTCCAGCATAATCACACATCGACTCAACTCATTCAGTCTTTAGCAGAACGGTATTGGTGGTTGATGCGAGACGACCAATGATGAACACTGCAAGTTCCGAAGGGCAGATCAGCCTCACCTTCTTCTTGTTAATCGCTATCTTCTCCTGATGGATAATGAGGTTCTCGTCGATGTTCTCTAGCGTTAACCAGAACGACTGCGCTCCAGTCTTCCCCAGAAGACGATCATTCCAGATGAATGCCGGTGTCACTGTTGCTGACACCTGCATGATGGTGCTGAAACAATGCCGTTAACCGAGAAGAGTTGGTGGCGAGAGCAGCAAAGGTTACTATGTTATGGGCTTCAGCACAGCGTCAACTTCCACTCGCGGCAGCATTCGCATCGCCTGATAAAGTTTCTCCCCGTCACAGCTGAACATATAACCTGCGAATAGGTAGAATTATTCCAAAGCACTTGCAAAGAGCCAGTCGCTCCACTTCTAGTCCCGCTGAAAGGCCCCTGAGTTAGTTACCTAGCTCTTTTGCTGAGAGATCCAGAAGTTGCGATTCTGTAAGTTTCCTTCGTTCCACCTTCTCGATTAGATCGACTCGAAGGAAATCGCCGAGTTGCCTGAACTCCGTGAAATCTGACACATTTTACAGGAGTCTCACATGCAGAACTAATTTCTAACGGTAACAGATGAACATCCGCGGTTTGATGAAGTCTTAGTGACCAAAAATTCGGTCTACCCTCGCTAGAGAACCCACTTTCGATTGGATGGTGAAACTGCAAAAGAAGTGGCCTTTCGCACTGCGTGTAGATGCTGCCGGTGCGGTTCTCAGCTCCAAGATCGAAGTGGAAGGGCCAACAACAACTGCAGTCGAGATGGACACGCCCATGCGCACTGCACAGGACGGGATGATTCGCTGCGTCAGCTTATCCAAATCTTCCAATGGCCTAGATGGGATCCCGATACAGTCGAGGCACATCCTGAGACCTACGCCAAGAAAGAGGAGGAGAAAGAGGCGATTTCCACAGCCAATCCAATACCTGCCGCGAGAACAGACCCCATACCTTGCTAAAAACCAACCATGAGCGCCGAGCTCAGTGTCGCGGTTGAGTCAATGCTCTGCATTGGGATGCTCGTAGAACCGCCCAGTATAGACCATATTTGCCCCCTTCAGACCGATCTTGGGGATATCAACGACAAGTGAAGGGGAAGCGTCTTGATAAAGAAGCTTGTATTGCGTGGAGCTGGCTTATGTTCAAGCTTACGGGACTCTACGAAACTCTCGGAAGAGATTATAGTGAGACAACGTAAGGCTCAAAGATCCACTGACGATCTATAGGACAAGTTGTAAACGCTGTAGCAAAGCCGTTCAAAAATGATGATTTCTAGAGATATATGACAACTGAGGGCAAATTCACTCAAGTGGCAGACGCTGGCTAGCCATCTATATTGCGTTCAATAACGGTAAAATAAAGGCTACTAGCGGCTAACGTGACCTAAATGCACTACAAGTGTACCGTAGTGCATTGTACTACACTACACGCACCCGAAAACGGCTAGTTCGGTCAGTGCCTTGGTTGGTTGTCATTGGTTGGCGCGTTTCCGCTTGTGATGGAGGCCTTATAAACGGCTTGTACCAACGCCACGACCACAAATCTTCTGAACATTTAACCAGCTTGGCAACTCTGCATAGCAAGGAACATGGAGACGTTAGTGGCGCTTGCTCGGTTACGGCACTAGAACTTGTAGTGCTGCTGAAAAGAAAGGTAGGGCATTATCAAGATTCCCCGGGAATAGACACCAAGGTGGTTCTTCATGAATTCGACTGGCAGTGAGGATTTGCAATCGACTTGATGCTCTCGAGTAGCCTCACTGGACAGATCGATTCTGCAGCTCAATACTGAGGCGAGACACCAATTCACGGGCTCCGGGTCGACGACAGGTTGCTCAGCCGACGACCAACCGAACGCCGGCCAGCTTGTGAGCATAACAGTAGAAGCGCATGCTCTCTTTCCTACAATTGGGTAGACGATCAAGATTCCTGGACTTAACGGCACTTTCAAGCCGTCAAGTGGTCCACTAGCGATCATCTTTACTATATATAATTGAGAGAGGCATGAGTCACTGTCCGACAACATGCACTCATATGTCGACAATGCATTCTTATGTGAAACCCCCCGTGTCCGCGCGCTGAAGACCGCCGCGACGGCGGGTGTTCACTGCTGAAGGCGCGTGGAACTGTCGACGGTGCATGTTAATCCCATCTAAAGTAACGACTGCCAAAGGAGTGCTAAGCAGAGAACATGCATATCCATATGGTTTTGCGATGCGCGAATGAAGCGCTCCACAGCCGATCGGGTTTCGATCAGGCAATCAATATCGATCGATGTTATCTCTCGATCTTCTGAGCGGTGCTATGGTTTCCTTTCAAGTCTAACCGAACGGGGTGGGAGTTGTGGGACTGTGTCAGCTGAATTACGCGCCTCACAGCGGGGTAAGTGCTTCGACCAGACAGACAATATCACCGATATTTGAGCGGGCTTTTCTACGACGGATGGTAGTTGCCTGATTGTGTTGACCGAAGGAGCGCCCCACAGCCGAGCGAGATTTAGATAGGCAATCAATATCGATCGATATTATCTTTTAAGCGGAGCTATGGTTTCCTCTCAGAGTTAACCGATGGGTGTTGAGTGATTACGACGGCCGAAGGAAGGGCTTCATAGCAAAGTTCTCGCACTGGGTTACTATGCTTTTCTAACTGCGTAGGTCCTCCAATTTTCAGCAGTGGACTAGGACAAGCCAGCGAAGAACGTTTTTGGGGACGTGATCTGGATTCGGGTTCCTATTCAACCACGTCATGGGTCTCAATTTTCAGCAATAGTTCGGCTAGTTTCCTTAGCACAGTATATATTAGGGTGTCCAGAAAGTATCAGAAAATTTCGCATCACTCCAGATTTTTTCTAGAATGTTCTGAAGGTTTCAACATAAGTGCTAATGCATAAGGACACTATCCTGTTGTATTTGCACAACATATCCAGCTCCGCCTTCCTTGCCTGTTTCACTTTACGATGGCCGAACTGCCTATCCATATTAGACACGTACTCCTTTACGAGTTTGAATCTGGACACTCCGGTGCAGAAGCCCATCGAAACTTGTGTCGTGTATTCTGCTCTGAACTTCTGTCTCGCTCCGCGTGACCTCCATTGTATTTCCCATGTACATTGATGCCTAAGATAGCTGACAAGTGCCCGTATCAATCGCAGGGTTCCAAAGAAGGGCCTGCGCGATTACGGGAGTAATATGGCTCTCAGCATAAATGGTCGGAGCACGAAGAAATTGCGTGCACATACAATACCGCTCATAACTAGTGTCGCATTTCGCGTCGCCGACGCGAAGTAGCGTCGCAAAGCGTCGGAATCGTTCGCAGTGAGTTTACAGGAACGCCGACTACATCACTAAAATTGTCCCATCGAGGAGATCTCGAAAATCAAAACAGAATTGATGTAGCACTTAATCTGGCCTAGTTACGACGGTTTAAGTGGATTTTTTGGTAACTTTCTTCAAAGTGCTCGCATTTTCGAACGATGTGGATATTTGGAATCCCCGCAATCTCACCTTTACATTGATCTAAAAATTAGTTAGTGGTTTCCGAAAAAGTTATTCGGTGACCTGTATATTTGCCGCGGCGGCCGTCTCGCTTGCTTGGGATAATTACGCCCACAGGATACAGCTCCTTAATTGCTAGGAAACCTAAACTCCCGCAGAATTTTTCCTCGGAACACGGATTGTTTATTTCTGATTTTAAATCTGTGTTTGTAGCGCAATATCCATCACTTTGATACCAAGTAAGACCATCTTCGGTCAACTCGATCATTCCGCCAGTTGGAATGATTTTCTTCGAAATCGCTCCCTCGTATCCTTGTTTACAGCGCGATAAGGGAAGCCTAATCTACGTAGTTCATAAAGCAATCAAGGTGTTTAACATATCACAATTTCACTTTTTAAACTTTGGATAGCCTATAGATTTTTCTGAATCCAGAATCCGCTTTGTGTCATTATCTTGTCTTCACCAGTAGACGTTTCTCATAATGGACGGGCCATAAAAATTTTCTAATCGCAGCTGAGGAGTCGGGCTTGTCCTGAAGCATAGTGGACTTACTGCACATTATAACGAGATGAAGTATGAAAATAATGAAGCTATGTTTCTATTGGAACAGTCATTCAAAGTGCGTGATTTCGACAGAGATTTAGAAGAGTGACCATTTTCCTGGATGGCATCGTTGTGAGGTTTTTACCTAAAAAATGACACACTTAGTGTTTCTTTTCACAAAATAAGCTGTCGACTGATGTAAACTTGTGCATATCAAAAGTAATCGATTTTCTACCGTTTTGACCGACCTCAGGCCACCAATGCGACCTAATCCGCCGAACGAGCGGGCCAGGCATCTCGATTGCGCCTAGGTGCGAGGCCCATTTTGTGGACTTTTCTCATAGTGGACAGACGATAAAAATGACTAGGTGAGATCTCGAGGTAGATTGATGACGGATGATGTGTTTGATATCGCCCGTACCAAAAACGAATGAATTACCGGGAACGAATTGATTTCCAATTTGATTTTCATTGACTAAGTCGTACACAAAGTGCACCAGTTCCATAATAGACCTATATCAAGTTGCATGTAGATTAGGCTAATCAGGTGTTGTGGTTTGCTTTTCTATGCTCAGTTGTCTGCAGGATTAAGGGCTTTATTTCTAAGAGCATGCAGTACATTTTTTGAAAGAGTTTTTTAATTTGTGTGGCCAAAGCTAGAAACGTACATATGTGCAATCGATCAGATCTGCTTAGCTATCAGGAACATAATCCACAACATACTTTTTCGCAAGTCTTTTGAATTTTATGTACAAGAATGAGCTTTTTCTAAAATCCTCCTGGAAGGACTATGGGATGTTGTTTCTCACGGCGGAAATGGTTTCCTTGACGATTTTGGCCACATCAACAGCTTTCCAGCGGTATAATAAGGTGCACATCCGAGTTGGTCGACATTTCATCCCTTTTGCACTCAGTGGAAGTGCAAGACTGGGGATCAGGCTCGGGCTCGACCCGCGCTCGGCGGCCATATCGCCGGCGACCCTTGTGTGGTTCGCGCCAAGATACCCACTGGCAGTGTGGCAGAGCAATAAAACAACACTGGTCGATCATTAGGAAGGCGTCCAATGCCTACGATCCGCTGCAACTGAACTTCCCGTGCAGGTCTAGGTCTTCACTTACTGACTTTTCCACATCTGGAGGCTTTATCCTACCGAAATAGGGCATTTGTTTCCGTACTCAACGCTTTCATTTTCAAACATTTTTGAACAAATCTTCTAGCTTCATCGACGAACGTATGTTACAGTATATTATTAGGTGGGATCGAAGGTTCCTGCCGTTTTGGTGCTTTAAATGTTCCCGCCCTTACCATAGTTCAACGTTCAACACGTACTCCACGATCTGCTGCCACAAGAGAGCTGATGCCGACGGCAACGTCTAGTTCCTTTCTCAATAAAGAACGAATATCATTTACTAAGAATAGCTACGCCGTCTCAAGTGCGATGCACGCGCGATAATATAAAAGTTTGCAAAATTTTTGAACAAAAATTAACCTTTCCTAAGTACTGCGTTATGGATCACAATGGAATTTAGCGTACAAGCTATCAAATGAGAGCATAATGAGAGTGAGAGAGCAAAAACATGTGTTGAAAATATGTCCTGCTCTGATAAATTATGAGTTCCTACGTATCCGAGCGGCAACTTCAAATATCTTGCCATTAAATTCATTTTCTGATTTCGGTAGAATAAAGCCTCCAGATGTGGAACAGTTACTAAGTGAACTCCAACTAGACCTGCACGGACACTTTAGTGGCAGCGGATCGTAGGCATTGGACGTCATTCCTAATGATCGACCAGTGCTGTTTTATTGCTCTGCCACACTGCCAGTGGGTATCTTGGCGCGAACCGCACAAGGGTCGCCGGCGATATGGCCGCCGAGCGCAGGTCGAGCCCGAGCCCGATCCCCAGTCTCGCACTTCGACTGAGTGCAAAAGGGATGAAATGTCAACGAACTCAAACGTGCACCATATTATACCACTGGAAAGCTGTTGACGTGGCCAAAATCGTCAATGAAACCATTTTCGCCTTCAGAAACAAGCCGAATACCAAATCCAAGAAAACGTGAAAAAATAGCAGAATCGTGCATTTGTAGATTCCACAAAATGACCGCTTTAGGCGATGCCAGCCTTATGTGCTGCCACTTCCCAAAATCTGACAAGGGATACTGTTAACTGCGAAGAAGCCGAACCGTCTCACTGCGGCAATACAACTATTACAACTCAGTGAACATGTGTCATGTGTAAAATCGTTCGCGGCAACAAAACGTCCCCGCTCTCCTTATGGATCGATAAATAGCTCAGTTTTTTTATTTCTGAGAGCTGTTTTGTCAAATATAAAAATAGCCTTGCTTAGCTATTTCCAACCAAACGGTTTATTTGACAGAGGGGTTGCCAATGGCAAAACATCTTGAAAGCAAACATTCATGGGTTTTGGTTACCTACCCGATGGCCTCTATATCCACCAAATGAAATGCCATTCAATGTTCCAGCAGTAGCCAGTAGCAGTAGCAGCTATGCAGACTTCAGATCCTTCGAGTGAAGTGGAGGATTTTGGGTTTTGCCGAACCTAGTTGGTGGAATGTCCGAAGGCGACGCCTGTCATGTTCGGGAAGGTGGAAACTCAACTAGGGGCTCATATATTGAATTTCGTTTTAACGCGAACCAGGTCAGCAATCATGTAATTCATTAAAAACCAGCCATGCATTCAAAAAGCTCGTCGCGATTTTGTTTGATTGACCGTGTAAATACTGATCACATATGCATCAAAGTAAAGATATCTGTGTTCTTTACAACTTTTTACTGCGTCGTTAACAGGTGTCAAATTTCATGCAAACAGAAATTTTGCTAACAGCCGAATAGAAATCACGACGTCCAAGACGAGGGCATGGCGCAATCCCTTCTTTTGGCGTTGGGAAATGGCCGTCTCCTTGCTCTTTAATACAAGTTATTAAACAATTATATATTTTTATTCTTGTCCAGAATTCTATAAAAATTCAAACATTGAGTTCACATATTGGGGTGGTGAGAGAAAACATCACAAAAATCACATTTTAAGAATCTTTAAACAACAAATTATTCTGACCTCTTCGGAGAGTCTCCAATTCAATGTAGAAGAAGCTTATATCGATTTGAAAGTTTTTGCTTCAAATGTCTTGGGCTAGCTTAGAAGATTGTCCAGTTTGACGAGTAGAGTGTGCAACTTAAGGTGAAAAATATCCGATTTGATTTCAAAGGTGTCTAGTTTGACTTTAGAAAAGTTCAATTCGAAAGTGGTATATGTGTGTTTATTTTCTCTGGATGGTTAGAATTTGTTATTTATTGTTCACTTGTTAACCTCGTAGAAAAATGTTTGAGAGAAAAGAGAACCTGAGAAAAACCCGAGTAACTGGAACCCAAACTTCACCGTTTAAGAGACTAGGCTATTAAACTCGTCGTTGGATGGAGAACACGTAACTAGGCTTATTAAATTTGGTAGGATTTGCGATAATCTCTGATCGCTTGGCTCGTGAGCGTTACATCTCTTACTACTAGGCTCGACTGTTTGGAGTATGCTTTGTTATGCGCTAAGAAGCATTTTAGGTGAACCGAGGAACTACACGTCAAAGTGGATCTGAAATGATTCAGATAAATTATGCCTTAATACCCTGTTTAACTACTTAGAACATGTCTCAGTATGCATAAATAGAAATTTCAGAGACGAAAAAGGTGAACTGCGCATAGAGAGATTTTAACAGCCTCAATTATAATAATAGCTATCGCTGTGCGAGGATTTGAGGATTCTTGTGAAGCACTAGTTGGTGGGGACAACCTCAAGCATAACTGCTTCCGAGTGCATTTAGTCTAAGGCAACCGTGCTTTAGATGGGTAAGTAATGAAATATTCTTGATAGAAAAACGTCACAGTAGGAGTTAGTGGCAGGCGCTTTGTACAGGCAAAGTACAGGATCAAAATATGTGTCAGGAGTTGTGCATATTCCTAACTGATTGTACCTACGCCTATGTATACAGTAGACGGCTTAGCGCCAATGGGCCTCGCACCTAGGCGCCATCGAGATGCCTGGCCCGCTCGTTCGGCGGATTAGATCGCATTGATGGCATGAGCTCGACTACTGGGTGAAAACGGTAGAAAATCGATTACTTTCGATCTGCACAAGTTTACATCAGTCGATAGCTTATTTTGTGAAAAGAAACACTAAGTGTTTCATTTTTTAGGTAAAAACCTCACAACGATGCCATCCAGGAAAATGGTCCCTCTTCTAAATCTCTGTCGAAATCACGCACTTTGGATGACTGTTCCAATAGAAACATAGCTTCATTATTTTCATACTTCATCTCGTTATAATGTGCAGTAAGTCCACTATGCTTCAGGACAAGCTCGACTCCTCAGCTGCGATTAGAAAATTTTTATGGCCCGTCCATTATGAGAAACGTCTACTGGTGAAGACAAGATAATGACACAAAGCGGATTCTGGATTCAGAAAAATCTATAGGCTATCCAAAGTTTAGAAAGTGAAATTGTGATATGTTAAACACCTTGATTGCTTTATGAACTACGTAGATTAGGCTTCCCTTATCGCGCTGTAAACAAGGATACGAGGGAGCGATTTCGAAGAAAATCATTCCAACTGGCGGAATGATCGAGTTGACCGAAGATGGTCTTACTTGGTATCAAAGTGATGGATATTGCGCCACAAACACAGATTTAAAATCAGAAATAAACAATCCGTGTTCCGAGGAAAAATTCTGCGGGAGTATAGGTTTCCTAGCAATTAAGGAGCTGTATCCTGTGGGCGTAATTATCCCAAGCAAGCGAGACGGCCGCCGCGGCAAATATACAGGTCACCGAATAACTTTTTCGGAAACCACTAACTAATTTTTAAATCAATGTAAAGGTGAGATTGCGGGGATTCCAAATATCCGCATCGTTCGAAAATGCGAGCACTTTGAAGAAAGTTACCAAAAATCCACTTAAACCGTCGTAACTAGGCCAGATTAAGTGCTACATCAATTCTGTTTTGATTTTCGAGATCTCCTCGATGGGACAATTTTAGTGATGTAGTCGGCGTTCCTGTAAACTCACTGCGAACGATTCCGACGCATTGCGACGCTACTTCGCGTCGGCGACGCGAAATGCAATACTAGTTATGAGCGGTATTGTATGTGCACGCAATTTCTTCGTGCTCCGACCATTTATGCTGAGAGTGTGTAAACCACGGGCGACAACCAAGCCCAAAAACAGGACCCTACCACAGGTTCAACCTCCTCCTGTACGATCTGTGTATAGCTGGATCGAACGCTTCGGAAGCGGCAACAGGAGTCTCGAAGATGAGCCTCGCTCTGGTCGACCGACAACGATATCTTTGGATGAACTGAGGAAACTGGCGGAGCAGCATCCATATGAAGGTGTGCGTTATTTTGCTGCTGCTCTTGGCTGTTCCCGATCCACCGTGGAGAATAGACTGCGATCTCTTGGAACGGTTAAAAAGCTCGGTCAGTGGCTCCCACACGAAATGACCGGCGAAGGCGTCTGGACATATGAACTCAGCTGCTCTCCCGAAGTTGCACCTTCAACTGGCTGGACACCATCGTCACGTCACAGGAGACGAAAAACAGGTCCTCTACGTCAACCACGCTCGTTAGCGTCCGTGGTGCCAACGCGATGAAGTGCCGAAATCTTTCGCAAAAGGTGAAATTCATGCGAGGAAAGTCATGCTGAGCGTCTGGTGGGGAGTTTATGGGATCTACCACTTCGAGCTGCTTCTGACAGCACGACTGTCACTGCCGAGGTCTACGCTACCCAACTGCAGAAACTGACCGACAATGTGCGCAATGAACAACCGAGGCTCGACAAAGTTCGCTTGCTGCACGATAACGCGCGTCCACACATCGCGAAGACGACTTCTAAGAAAATTCTGGAACTCGGATGGGAAGTTCTGCCGCACCCACCATACAGGCCCCAAGTAAATAGCACCTTTTTCAATTACTTCAGCATCATCTGGAACGGAAGCGCTATGAAGATCGTGACCACCTCGAAAACGACGCCGAACTTTTTTCGCCTCCAAGTCGCCGGATTTCTATGTCGGAGGAATTCGAAGTCTTGTGGAACATTGGCGGAGAGTAGTCGATGTTGATGGAAATTATTTGGTTGATTAATAAAATGTTGGCAAAATTGTGTTATTTTGAAAAAATCGTATTTCTGCAGATACTTTCTGGACACCCTAATACAAGAGTATCGTATCTTTGTCCAAAGTCATCTTTTTCGAATATCATCACATCTCGTGGCTCAAAGCAGGGCGACAGGACAGAAATGTCAGACATTCAGTTAGCCTTGATGAGCGGCAATAAGTTGTCCTCGACGGAGCAAAGTGTTGACGGACATTCTCCTGAGCGATATACAGGGATGTGAGTGGTACTCAGCAAGGCATCAGTCAATCTGTAGTAGGCGCACGTTTCAACGTTTTTTTACTTCGACGCTAGGGATGCTTCCCTACCCAGCGTTGGTTGGCGGCGAAGCCGGCAAGCCTAGCGTGGCCCGCACGTCCAGCGTTAGGCGCCGGCGACTGACGTTGGGTTAACAAGCGTCCGTAGCGAGGTTCGGGCTACGTTCCTTGCGTGGTCCGCCATACCCGAAGCTGGCAAGCCTGGCGTGGCCCACACGTTCAGGGGCACAAAATAATAAGGCGAAGCTCACCTTAGGCTGCTCTGATTCGGCCACACTCGCTTCTCTATACACTTCGACATCGTCAGGAAGGCGTTCGCCGCTTGAGCCCATCCTTTTCGGAGAACGATCTCGAAAACTGCCCTGCACAGTCGGCCGGCATTCTGCTGGACGTACAGCGACTCGGATGCCAGTGAAAAGCTGCGCACGAATGCACGAGAGATGTGACTCTAAATTACAAAATACGACATTTCTAGGAAAACTAACGTACTTTATCTCTGTTGATAAATACTGCCAAACGGCAACTATGAACTCTTCATGTGGACGGCTGACGGCACTAACGTAAACGTCGTTGTAGTCTTAGTTGCACTGTTTAAAACTAGCAAAGTTTCTTTGGTAGGTCCTAGCAATTACACTTTGCTTTTCAATTGGGCTCAACATACTATTTTGAAGGCTGTCTGGGGAATTTGTCATTTCAGCCGCCTCTTCGGGATGCATTATTAACATCGGAAAACCAGCAGCAGAGAAACTTTTCTGAAAGCGGAAAGAGCCTTAATTAGACTTCAGACATTGCACGATTCGCGAACTGCTGCCTGCGACGAAAAAGCTGACTTTTCCATCGCCTGGCCACCGCTTCTTATTGTATCGGCCAAATACGCATTCAAATCGCCGCCATGGGATCCCTGCGAATTCTGCGGCTCATCGCTTCCGTTCCTCAAGTTGCCCCGTTACCTCTTCAAGTCGTACAGCGCGACCTTTCACTGCACCTGAACAACAAAAGGCAACCTCGGCTCGCAGCTCTCATGCAGTCAGATAGGCTGGGGCTAAAGTCGACCGATCACAAGCGTGATATAGGAACGACTGCATCTAAAATGGACGACCCCGTTTTCGCCCATCGCTGCTTCTGTTGAACGGCAAAATTTCCGCGCGCAGAAGACGCTGCAGCGGAAAGGCATTACCTGCTATCGACATAGAAGTTCATTTGTGTAATGACAAGAAGCTCAAGGGTTCTGCATAAAGAACTGTAGAACTTATAAGAAGTTTGACACATAAGGTATACCAGACATTGACCTCATACAAACAATTGAATCTCTTACCTGCAGCAAAACGTTCACCTTCCCGGCAACACTTGCTAGCCCTCCACCTCTCAGAGGAAGCATACAACCGCAGCTAATCAGCTCTTCCAGATCAAGACATTCTTCTTCTCGGATCTGAAATTAAGCTTGAAGAGTGCGCTATCTTGATTGTAGATAAAATGGATAATACTGATCTAGTTTCAGGCTTTCCGAATGTCTCGTTTCTTCCAACATGCTTGTGGCCCTGGCTGTTAGGCGCCTTTTATACTCGCGCCGCCGCGCGGCGCGGCGTGATGGTTGACATAGCTATCGATTTTTCGCGCCGCCCGGCGGCGCCGCATCGCATTCATACTCCGCCGCCTCAAAACACCACACTTGACGGAATTTTGGGTTACGGTATTCGGCGAATCGCGCCGCTGGAGGGAAGGACGCGGCGCGGCGCGATCAGCTGCGGCAGATTCGATGTGGAGTGGGAGATTCACCACCGAGATGAATCATTTTGCTGTGTACTCCTTGTTTTGGCTCCTCAACTAACAAAACAAAGAAGGTGTAGCAAAATTATGGCACTATTGCACTTTCAGGACTCCAGAGGTCGATGAGAGGTCGAAAAGGTTTTTTGACCAAACTACTCCAGGGGGGGGGGGGTACTTAGGGTGCTGGCCACGAATCTGACATCCGTTTTCGGTGACCATTACCATAGTCACCCGTACCTTTCGTAACATAGGAAGGGGATGGAGATCTGTAGACATTCACGAAGTTTTAATTACTACGCTAAAGATATGTTCAGTGAACAATGACCACGGAATTGCAATACGAGAGAGAATTCTGAGCGATTCTCGACAATGAGAACCTTCCAGCAATTTTACTTTTGAACCTGCACATTTGCAAAATAAAGAGTTGTTTAGTGCCATTTGCATTGCAGGGGACTCGAATCAATACCACACTCACCAATTTCAACCGTAGGTTGAGCAGACGACTTCGACCCCAGCTTTAAGAGAGGATTCGTCGTTCCCCACAGGATTTCCTCCACTAACATTAGCCAGATGCATTCCGCTGATCGGCCAGACGAATTCTTTCTGTTTTCGTTCTTCAATGAGTCATGGACCGTCTCTTCCGTCGTCCTTTATGGAGCACGGAACGTAGTACGTAGAAGTTGGTCGCCGCGCGTCGCTGACGCTCCCCTTTGTAACTACAATCGCGCAGCGGCGGGAGTATAAAAGGCGCCTTACACTGACAGTTACGAAAATGCTGTTGGTCCAAATTTCGAAAAACAAAATAAAATAAATGTAGAGGAAATGCAAAAAATGTGACTGCTGTTTGGGTTGTCATGAAGTGTCAGCTCTTCGGCTATAGCAGAAGGTGAACTCAAAACAAACAGGATAGTCAGCTTGTTTGTCGACCAAAACAGTGTTTCCCTTCTGGGACTACAACACCGGCCTTAACTTTTGGTCATTGGGCGGAAAAAGCGAAAAAACCGCCTTTTCCGCCGCTTTTCTGTAGCGCTCTTCAAATTGAGCGCATTGTAAATTGAAACACATATTCGTGATCAGCACCGAGCCCTCTTCCCGATGAGCTGAAAAGCGCTTAGTGAGCGCCTGAAATATAGTTCAGTGACCTAATTTCTGCCCGGCGCGGCTGACCCCTGTGCTCGCGGGAGATAATTACATCCACAGCTCCCAAGTGGCTAATGAAGGAAGAGATTCGGCCTTTTAAAGCCTAGTTTCTACATTATACACATAGTCACACATAGTTCTCTAGATCCCTAGTATTTCACGATCACAATGATCTACTTTCCTAAAGGATCCGACAATTTAAGTGTTGTTATTTTCAGAAAATGTCTCCGCTTTGGAGGACTCTAATTTCGGCATATCAAGCCTGTATGTGCTTATACTCGTTTGTTATGTTGGAGACGAGAGTGGAAATCAAGCTGCGAAATTGGAACCTTTAGGGTTGAAATCGTTAGCAATTGTACGCTGCCAAAGTCGCCCATATGACATTTTTTCGTAGTTAGCCGCACACTTTTCGCATCATTAAAGTGGGCACAAAATGGCTTCTTTGAAGAAAGAAACATAGGTATTTGGAGGCCTATGAAAACGCCTTATAGTCTCCCATAGGTAGGATTTCGACTGGCCTGGAGGACATTTTGGCCATGCAGTTACAGAGCAAACTCACCTCAAATGCTAACTGAGTGTCATTTTAAAAAATGTCCAAAAACTGAAAAATTGTCTACGAGACCATTCCCTAGTTAATTCTGACTCGAAGGGTAGCACGATTTCAAAATTTCGTTCATTTTTACCGGTTTATCACGAGTCAAATGTACCATAGCCCTGGTCGGGACTCAGATTAGTTCCGGAGCCAGTCCACTCTCCTGCTTCTGTGACCTCTCGCGCCATCTGAGGGCGCCGTAAATAGCCTAACTAGAGTTTTCACACTTCCGGTGCCGCGGCGCCATATTGATCCGTCCAAACGAGGGTGGGGTACAATACGCGGCGTACATCAAACAAGGTTCTGACAACTACGACCGCTCCCTTATACTTATACGCTTGCATTTTTTATTTCACATTTTACGCTCTATTATTGTTTAGATGCGTGGTGCATCCCAGAAAGACTGCTCGAACTCACTTCACCTTCACAACGCCTTCAAAACTCACGCCTTCGTTCTTCCATTCACCCTTTATTACTTCTCACCAACAGTACATCTCATGGAAGAAAGTCATAGAATGACACTTAGATAACATTGGATGAATGTCGGAAGCATGGCAAGGAATACTTAATTTAATTAGGTAGTAGATAAACACCTCTGAGCCTGCGAGCATCGTAGCTAGATTAGCCCGGTACTTCAGTGAAATTGTGACTGTGTCCTCGACTCGCAGTGAAAAATTCCATTTCCTAATAACTCTAGGATGGGTCTAAAGAAACTAGTTGGATCTCACTGATGTATCCCACTTTTTGAGCTTCTTCACCTCCTCAAGGCGTTTCGAAGGATCCGAAGCAACAGCAGTTTTACTGACGCCTATGTAGCTCTTCCGCGAACTGTTTGGGATGGTTCAGCTTCCACCAATTCCTTCAACTCGTCCGGGATTGCTCTAGGTCGACTGCTACGGGGGTCATCTTCGAATCTGAAATTCCCGGTCCGAAAATTACTGAACCAGTGGCGACAGTGCTTTCTCACACTAATAGGTCCCCACACTTTATTGATTTGTCGAACTGTCTCGGCCGCAGACTGTCTCAATTTGAAGTTAAAATAAATTATCGTTCGGAATCGCTCCTTCGACATATTTCAATAAGCCGTTCAAGAACAGAAATACAAAACAACGTTGGAACATAAATTATTTAGTCAGAGGGAGCGAAAATTCTGTACAGAAAGTAGCATTAATGCGCAATTCGGGTTCAATTTTTGCTTAAAAATAAACGAATGAAAAATGGTAACACAAAACGCTGAGAACTTTCCGGACAACCTAAAAGTTTGAGGAGCACATGACTTGACTTTAAGATGTACCGTTTAGGAAGTTCTCAAGTGTGCCACTGCCGCTGCAGTTTGACGAAGAGGCAGCACTTGGATCGTCATGTACTGCCAAATCGCCTGCTTCCAGTCATTGTTTTTGTTTATGTCATTCATTCGTTGTCAGTGTACTTAGCAGAACGTTTGCCATGCGACTGCGTCTGGAAGGGGACTCTTCAGTTGGCTTCTATGCAGGGCAAAGAAGTGAACTGCGAAAGGTTGAAAGTTTTTAAGACGGATGCGTAGAGTGTAGCACACCCCGAGGCTGCTGTAGAGACGGTGGCAAAGTTTCCCTACAAATACCGTTGTCAGTGCTATCATGTGTGACATTTTTCCGAACGAGCGACATCGACGGTTTTATACCTGGATCGCTGACTAGCGCAGCAGAAATGTTAGCCGGTATCAATTAGGTGCCACGGTTGATCGATAGTAGTGGATCCAAACACTGGAGGGTATTGTGTACCATTTTCACCTTAAACTCAACGCTTTCCGAACCAAACTGGACATGTGGGAAGATAAACATATAGGGTGTCTCGAAAAACGTATACGCGGTCTGAAGGGTGATAACAGTGATACTGAAGAAGTTGAGGGCTCATATGATATCTTTAAAAAAATGGAATTTTTCGAATGCGCCATGCACTCGTCCGAAACCTTGCATTTTGCACTCGATTGATTGCTTTTCGCTTTTATATCTGTTACAATTTCTTGAGAAAGTGGCCACATCCTTTCGTTTGTGCTTCTTTTAAGGTTTAAAGCGTGAAAACACAACACTACGGCTCACGAAAATTGCGGGCTACCATGGAAAATGCAGGTGCTATCTGAAAGGTTCTTACGTTGCTACAAAATAAACTTTTGAAGATGCTTGAGACTGATTTGAAAGCACAGGGTGACGAGGTTCTTGGGGTGATAGTCAAGATTGCGCCATGCACCTGGCTGAAACCTTGCATTTCGAACTCGATTGAGTGTTGAGGAACCGAATGCGAAAAAAAAGAAACCAAACCGAAAGGAAGGCTTAGAGCCGGGCATGGGTCCTGTTGTGTGTTCAGATATGTAGAGAGCGTTATTATTAGAGCGATAAGTTGTGCAATCACATGTCACGTGTCTTTCGCGCATTATCAAGTTCTAAACGTAGAAAGAAGCGCAAATCAATCGATACGGCCAGTTTGAAAAAGCAAGCATAGGCGCAATAAAAGATGAGATCGCGCCATGCACTCCAAAAGTTCACTGCAGCTTTTATTTGATTGATAGTGTAAATGCCTCTTATGAACCACCAAAGTAGGGGTTTGTGTGTTCCTTACCGACGTATTTATTGTTTAACTGCTTTAACACATTTGCTTAAGCCTAGAGCGGGCTTAAGCAAATGTGTTAAAGCAATTAAACAATAACGTTAGCCCCCCGCTCTAGGCCCATCCCCGTATCACGGGTGGGTGCTGACAGACCTCGAGGATATCGCGGATGTTACGTGCGGTCAAACAGCGCCGGTGGTGTAAGGCGAACATCGCTGCCCGGAAAGCAGAAGATGCGGGTTCGAGTCCCGCCTGGGGCAAGAATTTTGATCGCAACAAAACATCCTGTAACAGCATATTGTTTAATTTACGCTATCAATCGAATAAAAATCGGACCCTCTTGGAAGAGTGCCCAAGCGATAAATAGGAAGCATGGGTGGGCGGGAGAAACCGATCGATGCGCTCAACTCAGCGAACTTCGAATGGGAGATTTGTACAGCCCACAGCTAAGCAAGCATATAGCGCACTAAGTGGTTAAATCGCGCCATGCACTCCAAAAGTTCACCGTGGCTATTATTTATTTATTTATTTATTCGAAGAATGGGATTGATAATGTAAATGGCACTTAGATGAACCGCCATGGTGGGTATATATGTGTTCCTCACTATTGTGTTTGTTGTTTAACTAACGATATCAAGCGAATAAAAAGAATCTTACAGTTCGCAGTGAAGAAGCAATCATATAGCGCACTAAAAGATGAGATTGCGCGATGCACATCAAACGACTTGTCAAAGTCTCGCATTTACGTGGTCTCAACGACACTCCGTACGACTTAACCATGCAAAGATAAAAAACCCAAGCAAGGACTCTCTAACCAAGCCCTTTATACTCTGCGCTGTAAATTTTATGAAACGGTAATTTAATTCTAATACGTTTTGGGATACATCAGTGAGATCCAACTAGTTTCTTTAGACCCATCCTAGAGTTATTAGGAAATGGAATTTTTCACTGCGAGTCGAGGACACAGTCACAATTTCACTGAAGTACCGGGCTAATCTAGCTACGATGCTCGCAGGCTCAGAGGTGTTTATCTACTACCTAACTAAATTAAGTATTCCTTGCCATGCTTCCGACATTCATCCAATGTTATCTAAGTGTCATTCTATGACTTTCTTCCATGAGATGTACTGTTGGTGAGAAGTAATAAAGGGTGAATGGAAGAACGAAGGCGTGAGTTTTGAAGGCGTTGTGAAGGTGAAGTGAGTTCGAGCAGTCTTTCTGGGATGCACCACGCATCTAAACAATAATAGAGCGTAAATGTGAAATAAAAAATGCAAGCGTATAAGTATAAGGGAGCGGTCGTAGTTGTCAGAACCTTGTTTGATGTACGCCGCGTATTCTACCCCACCCTCGTTTGGACGGATCAATATGGCGCCGCGGCACCGGAAGTGTGAAAACTCTAGTTAGGCTATTTACGGCGCCCTCAGATGGCGCGAGAGGTCACAGAAGCAGGAGAGTGGACTGGCTCCGGAACTAATCTGAGTCCCGACCAGGGCTATGGTACATTTGACTCGTGATAAACCGGTAAAAATGAACGAAATTTTGAAATCGTGCTACCCTTCGAGTCAGAATTAACTAGGGAATGGTCTCGTAGACAATTTTTCAGTTTTTGGACATTTTTTAAAATGACACTCAGTTAGCATTTGAGGTGAGTTTGCTCTGTAACTGCATGGCCAAAATGTCCTCCAGGCCAGTCGAAATCCTACCTATGGGAGACTATAAGGTGTTTTCATAGGCCTCCAAATACCTATGTTTCTTTCTTCAAAGAAGCCATTTTGTGCCCACTTTAATGATGCGAAAAGTGTGCGGCTAACTACGAAAAAATGTCATATGGGCGACTTTGGCAGCGTACAATTGCTAACGATTTCAACCCTAAAGGTTCCAATTTCGCAGCTTGATTTCCACTCTCGTCTCCAACATAACAAACGAGTATAAGCACATACAGGCTTGATATGCCGAAATTAGAGTCCTCCAAAGCGGAGACATTTTCTGAAAATAACAACACTTAAATTGTCGGATCCTTTAGGAAAGTAGATCATTGTGATCGTGAAATACTAGGGATCTAGAGAACTATGTGTGACTATGTGTATAATGTAGAAACTAGGCTTTAAAAGGCCGAATTTCTTCCTTCATTAGCCACTTGGGAGCTGTGGATGTAATTATCTCCCGCGAGCACAGGGGTCAGCCGCGCCGGGCAGAAATTAGGTCACTGAACTATATTTCAGGCGCTCACTAAGCGCTTTTCAGCTCATCGGGAAGAGGGCTCGGTGCTGATCATGAATATGTGTTTCAATTTACAATGCGCTCAATTTGAAGAGCGCTACAGAAAAGCGGCGGAAAAGGCGGTTTTTTCGCTTCTTCCGCCCAATGACCAAAAGTTAAGGCCGGTATTGTATCCCTAAAATTTCGCGGCAGTAGTAAGCCATGGACTGTTCCATGAGTGGCCAAAAATATTTACGCACACGCAGCATGTGTGGCTTTGCGGCGGCATCGAGCACAAGGTCGAAGGCACGATTGGCAGAGAATGCGCGAATAATAGGCCCGCCGTTGCGGCATCGAGGGCTTCCTGTTGCTACACAATTTTAGAGACTGTCGCAGACAATCTTGTTAAGGATTGATCGTAATAGTGTGCTGTTAGTAGTCGCGAGGCAGTCGTTAGTCCCGATTCGGATGCGCACTGACGATGCCGACAGTGCCTGTGGTGCCAATTAGGGTCGACTAGCACCGTGCCACTCGTCGCTTCGCGATGATCTCCAAGGCAGCCCTGGCCGCCGTGCGATGGTGACCTAGCCGAGCACGGGAGCCTGCAGTCGACCGCGACCCCACTGAGGCGAACTTCACAGATCGACCAGATTTACAGTTACAGCGAATAACTTACTTAGATGGTTTACAAAGGCAGCGTAAAGACTTACTGGTGTGTGTCCTACACACTTTCATGCCTGAATTTCGAGCTCTATCTGATGGGCTGTATAAGAACGCTTAAAAATTCTTCTGCAGAGATATTTCGACGCAGGCTTCAAACTAAAAGCTTCATGAGCAAATAGGCATGAATTTCGTAGACTTTATAATGAAAAATTTATGGTCTACCTTGGTCTAGCTTTGTAATTTTATGGTCTAGGGCTGTACAATAATGCTTTAAAATTTTCCTGTAGAGACATTTTGGGGAAAGCCTCTAGATAAAGGCTGCACGAACAATACAAAAAAAGCTTTTCCAGGGCAGCATAGACTTGGAGGCTAAATGATTACTGATGCTTAAAATAACGGTGCTTCTCCTCAGAAGTTTTCCTTCATTCATGAAGGATGCAACTTTATTCTACTGCATGTCACTGGAAGAACAATTTGATATGTTGTATGATAAAATTCAATTACCATCAATTTTCACTCTTACCTATTCAGTCTTAGTTTCGAGAAATATCCTGCTGGGTATCACAAAGGTTCATAAAGATGTCGAGGATCTTAGAAAAACCTGAGCAATACTATGAAAAAACTAGAACACGATTCTCCTAGGAAGGCTCTCTACTAAATGGATTGTTCGTGCTCTTTAACTGGGGGTCTTCGCCAAAATGTCTCTGCAGGGAAATTTTTAAGCATTCTTGAACACCCTTCAGGTAGACCATAAAATTTTTATTACAAAGTCTACGAATTTCGTGCCTAATTGTTCTTGAAGCCTTTGGCTCGAAGCCTGCGTCAAAATATTTCTATAGAGAAATATTTAAGTGTTCTTGTACAGTCCATCAGATAGAGCTCGAAATTCTGGCATTAAAGTGTGTAGGACTCGCACCAGTACGACTCGTTGCACTGCCTTTGTAAACCCTCTAAATAAGTTATCCCTGTACCTGTAAATCTGATCGATCTGTGAAGTTCGGCCTCGGTGGGGTCGCGGTCGATCTGCAGGCTCCCGTGCTCGGCTATGTCACCATCGCACGGCGGCGAGGGCTGCCTTGGAGATCGTCGCGAAGCGGCGGGTTGCACGGTGCGAGTCGACGGTAATTGGCACCACAGGCACTGTCGGCATCGTCAGTGCGCATCCGAGTCGGGACTAACGACTATCACCCTTAGTAGTCACATGTGTAGTTGTTGTTGTGATATAGTGTTTACTAGCTATATTTTGTAGTTGTTTTGAATTGTTTCTAGGTTGTAGATCTCGTAGTCAAGGTGTTGCATTGATTGTTTTGTGTGTGCCTGCCCGTGTCTCCGGTGCGCAGCGGCCGAGCCCGCCGGCCGGCCTCAGGAAGGCGTGGTCTCCCACCGCCAACTAGGGAGGCGTGGCTTCCCCGCGCCATCGGCCATAAGAGGCGAGCGCCCGGGGCACGCGGCACTATTGAACTGGGTGCGCGGTACTGAGCGGTGGCTCAGACCGTCTGTCTGAATAAAGGCTTAACTGCCAAGGTACCGACGCATACCACAGCGAACTCATTATCTACATTTTATTTTACGGAGAATAAAAGCGGCTAATCAATCTTTAGGTCCCCAGAGCCTAAAGATTGATTAACCGCCCTAGTTCCGACTCCAAAATTTTGTAAGTAATCTTGATAAACAGAATCTAAATACAGGCTTGGATGGGATAGGCGTCAGAATCAAACACTCGTTAAACACAATATTCGTCCAACAAGGGAAGGGTACTAGGTGACCATGGAACTTTGAGGTTAGATACGGAATGCGGGTTCCAACGCTGATTCCAAATATGTGTTCCGTTTCTGCTGTGCGCATCTGTGAATGGAGTTATGACCATGTTCAGCATGGCTCCGCTGCCCTTTAGCTGCGCGATAAGTCGACGAATCACAAAAGGGCGAGCTCCAGCAAACTGGAAACTGCGCTGACGGCCGAGCAGTGGCGGTGCAGCGGTAGAGCAGCGACGTGGTGGGACGGGGTGGTTTATGGTTACACTCGCCTGCGGTGCAGGATTTTTGCACTTCCTAAAGAAGATCTATGCTACAATCAACCAATGGTCTCTATATCCAATGGCAAAGTTGTGGAATATACCGAGACCGGTGTATTCTGCATGTTGCTCGTTAAGAGCAAGGGCTGGCGGAACGTATCCCGTGGAGCATTAGAGACGTGCTCCTGCGGATATGCCAGTGACGGCCCTCAGTCGTAAACCATATCCGACGGGGAGACAAGGAAGGAACGGTGATCGCGCCCGTGGAAATGCCTATAAAAAGCCTCCCAAGTAGATATTGTACGCTTTTTCCCCACTTTTGACCGCACTCCCATTTCGGTCCATGTAATTTATAAATTGTTGTTCTTGTTCTCTAATAACTCGTTGCTCATAAATATTCTTACTCATCCACGTATTATTTTCTTGTGAGTACTGGATATCGGAACCGATGTCAGTACAGTAATCGGAACGATTACAACGTACGACACATAGTGTCCGACTAACTGGGCGAAATCGATTACCGTGATCCCACCACCCACCTTGGGCAATTTTTTTTTTCAACACACTGGATCGGTGAGGACAATACTGCCGATAATCTTCCGCACAATGTTCTCACCAGCTGTTGTGTTGGCATGCCTTTTGGAGGAGTTCGGTTCTTTCGATACTTCACGCGTCCCTACAAGGCAAGAGAAGAAGATGGCCAGCAGTTTCGCATCCATCTTGCGAGATGGGCAATGTGGGAGCATCCAGGTAAAGGATGAAGAAGGTATCAGTGTGGAATCAGAAGAGGAGGATCCTACACGATCAGTGGATAAAAATGATGAGGATAACACTAGTACAGAGCGCGGACATTTTCGTCGCTCTTGGTCGACAGCTGGAAGCCATTCAAGGATCACGAAACTATTTCATCGGTTTCTGTGAATTCTCCTAGAGTGAAAGTGATGAACATTACGGCAGGAACAACAACACAAATACAACCATTAGACGTACATTTCTTCCTGCAATTCAAAAGCATATACAAACGTTTCACCTCTCATGTATTGACACACGGTACGAGGTTCACTCCCGCGACTCAATTGTCTCGCTCATTTACACTCAATTTCCGGCCCGAAGATGCAGAACTTTTCTCACGTATTCATGGTAAGCTGCAGGATACCTCACAGTCACCCTGGGACGTTTGATACACCAATTCAATCTTGTTTCCCTACTGACATCGTAGAGCACTGCTCTTACAGCGGTTGCACTTATGTATTTTTTATCCGCTGCAGTCGATACTAACAGCTGTTATGTTTTGAACATTTCGTAGTGTTATTTCACAGTTGCTAGTGTAAAACACTGTTTGTCTTCTCGCCATGTTCTAGCAATATTCATGATAAATTGTATCTTCGTGCCAGTATGAAGTTATAAGTATGAAGGCGAGTCCTTACTGATGACCTTTTCCGTTGCGATATGACATAGTCAGCTTTGGTTGATTGTGACAGATCTTTTTGAGGAAGTGCAAAAATCCTGCACCACAGGGGAGTTGAACCATAAACCACTCCGCCTCACCGCGCCGCCCCTCTTCCCCCTGCGCCAGCACTGCTTGGTCGGCATCGCAGTTCCCAGGCTACTTGAGCTGGGAGCCATACTGGAAGTGCTCCATAACTTCGTTCACTGATTTCCACAGCAGCAACGGAACACATATTTGGAATCAACGTTCGAAGCCGCATCCCGTGATGTGCATCTCACCTCAAAGTCCAATGGTCACCCAGTATCCTTCCCTTGTGAGTGTCATTTATTCATTTAACCAGGTAAACGTTGCGTATGTTGGGCAAGCCCATGGAGCGATCCCAACTTTCAACCCAATGTAAGATTTATGCTCTTCTGCTTCTCAGAAGAAGCTGTAGAGGACCACTGTAGCTGAAAGGGCAAGAACTGTACGACCATTCAAACAGAGATTACATTTTTGGGACACCTGTATTCCCGGGTTTTCACGTACAGAGATTCCAAACGATGGAAGATATCGGTTCCCCAGTGTAGTGTGAACTCCGTGGTGCTCAGCCGTCAGGCGGACACCTCCCTTCCTTATTTTTACATAATATTCATGTTTGTAGATAGAATAAACTTATGCGAGAACTACGCGTTCTGTGGTGTAAAGCTATAAGGTAGGCATAGAAAAAAGTAATAGCAGGATTAACAGTAATAACACCAACGTTCGAACCGCTACACTGTCAACGACATCGAGCGACTTAATTTGTAGTTTAAAAGAGTGTAATGCTGCCCATTTTTGATGAAATAAGCGTACGAACTTTATACCTCTATGTAATGTTTTCAATATGCTGAGCAACCCTGGGAGCATTGATGTTATAGTAGTTTACCCGTCTGGACGACTAATGAGTGAACATTAATTCAATAGCATAGCAATCAAACTTACCACTAAAAACAGAGTAGGAAGAAAGAAGAAAAGGAATATGTTTCAACAGAAGTAGAACAACCAAGGGAGAAGGATGTGTAGCACGAATGCTAGTGCAGATAGGGTAGTCATGTAACAAAGGTAATCAACCATATTCCTTTGAGAAGACTACCACGGGAAGTAGGCATCCCTGCCTTCTCCCCAGGGTTCAATCATCGCGACCTCGTGGCATTGCCTCCCAGTCTACTTCAGCACGTGTATCGGCTTCTTCTTGCTGTTCAAAGGCAAGTGAGAATTGCCTCCGCTGCGAAATTGGGAAGGGGGAACCAGCCTACGCTCGTCACAGATATCATTGAACTGGCTATACCGCCACGAGGGAGAGCAGAATGCCCCTTCATGATTCTCTAGAACAACGTCTCTGCAGCTGAGCTAGAGAACAGCCGCACCAAGAGGAAAATGAAAGTGCGGCGAACCACCGACAAACGCAGCACGATGCAGTGTTTCGCCGTTGCACAACGGAAGTAGGAAAGCCTGCGCTGCAAATCGGCAGTGGGTCCTTACAAACCGTTACGCTGGCAAGAGATATGAAAACAGAGGCTATCCTCTGAAAATACAAGCATGAAACACAAATAAAGATAAAAGGGCATGCGAGGGAGAGAGCACACGATGGTCAGATGAAGGAATTTCAGGAAGGAACTCACCTTAAGTTGGCTGAATTCCGTAGCCATAGATATCAAGGCTATCACCATGTCATCAGGCATAAAGGCGCTCAGAGACACAGGAAGACCTGAAGACTTCAGCCGTTCCAGTGGAACTCTGGCCAGATGTGATTCCTCTGACCTGTCTCATTCAGCATCTCGATCGTCTCATACTTGATGTAGAAGTTTGAGGCTATCCTCCCGAGATCGGTGGCATGCATGAAGGCGTTTCTGAAGGAGCGAGGTACCTACAAACCCTTCACGCTAGGCAGTGATGCACTGCTGACTCACACACTGTCAAAGCGGATCATCTGATTTTGGTCAAGCTTGACAGCAACGTCGGTGACCATGCGTGTCAGATGGTGACGCAGATCAGGATCCTAAAGATCTCAAGAATCGCTGCAAAACTCCAAGTCATTGCGCGTGGGACATGTCTAAAGGACTCTTTCACGCGCTATAGAACTGCAGCAAAAATAGGCAATACAGATGCAAAGCATGGGAGATCACGAGGACGAGGCGGGGCAAACTCACCTTGTCCAGAATCATATGGGGAAGACCATAAGCCATCGGGTTCTGTGTGGCTCTTACGTAGTAGTATGTGTACGTGAGCCATCCGACAGCCTCATCAACATTCGATACAGTACCTGAGAAGATCGATTTTCGACTTTACAAATTCGTTTAAGAACCACTGTCAATGTTTCAAGTCGTATTGAGTCGATTCGTGCGCGCACGCTGATCGGCTGCGTCCTTCCTCGTCCGTCAAGACACGCTTCGTCTCACGAGCACAGAGGCTCTCCTGGCTATATTCATTGGCATCATCGACAAAGGCGATTTCTCTTGTGGCAGGAGAATCTATCTGACTGTTATTCAATCCCTTGCCACCAGGAAAGGTGAAGTTTTACGCGTTATCATCGGTTTTCTGCGTGCAGTTTGCCTCGATTGATCGACTGTGACGTGACCACCATGGAGACTACCCCTGTTGTTCCTGTCGTTAAGGCCCCTGTTATACTCCCGCGGGAGCTTCCGCGGATGGGCGGAAATCGCGTCGGGACCCTGCGCCGGGCCACTCGTCGCGGCCCGCCACACCCGCCGTCCGCGGATCGCTGCCGACAGACGACGAGAGGGGTGTTATACTTCGCGCCCGCGGAAGGGCAGCCGTCCGCGGTGCACTGCACCGCGGACGGCTGTCGTTCCGCGGAGTTCTGCGCGGGAAACGCGCTCCGATGCGACGCTAGCCGCCCCGGGACGACGACGACCGTCCGCGGTGCACCGTCCGTCCGTGGACGTCCCGCGGAAGCTCCCGCGGGAGTATAACAGGGGCCTAAGGGAGTTAAAAGGCCACTGCTGCTGTCTCCCGAAGACGTACGACCATCCGATGGGCTCGGTGACGCTCTCGCGAAACTCAATGAGTCGACGGAAGTACCACACTGCCTGAAGGTCGTCCTCGCGGAAATGGCGCAGCGACTAGGAGTGGTCATGGCGGAGAATCAGAGGTTACGTCAAGAAAATGCGTGTATCCCCCAACTGCGCCGTGATAACGAGCAACTTCGTGAGAAAATTGTTGCTTTAGAAAGCCAATTGAATGCCGCTTCGAATCAAGTGACGCATTATGATCAGCCTTATTCTCCCAGCTATGATTTTCACGAATGCGAAAGACGAAGATCTTTAGTTATTAGTGGACTCTGCGAATCTCAAGCGCCAATTCTTAGGCATCGTCTACAAGATGACTTTGAAAGTGTCATGAACGTACTCTCCTTTCTAGGCGTAGAGTCATATCCTATAGCAATTTATCGTTTAGGTAAGCCCATACCGGGCAAGAACCGTTTGCTCAAAATTGTATTGCCTTCAACGTTTCATCAAACTCTCGCTCTCAGGAGGGCACCTCGACTTCGGTCTTTCCCGGCTCAGGGAGTGTTCCTTAGGGAATCTCTCACCTTGGCCGAGAGAAATCGAAGGAAGGAGCAACGATCTCTTCGCGGCGATATGCGCACTTCTTCCAACTTCTCGGTGCCCCATCCATACGGTGGGCCTGCCGAGGAGCAAATTGGACGTAGTGTTCTGACCGTCGCAAAAGATCAGCCAAATGCAAAGCGTTTAAACTAGACTCGGCTGGGCGGTCAGCGATCTCACCACATATGTCCTGTTATTATGCTAGTGTTAGATCACTGCCTAAGAACGCCAAGTATATAGAGCTAGCTCTTGGTAGAAATTTTGATATCTATATTTTCTGTGAAACCTGGCTCAAGAAAAAGCACACAATTGCCTCTGTACTTGGCGGTATTAGTCAAGAATATAATGCAATTCCTTGCGACAGATTCAAACGTGAAGGTGGAGGGGTGGCTATATTCGTGAAAAACACGCTTTTATATGAAACTATTTACTCCGAAAGTGTTCGCTATGGCTACGAGCTCTTGTGCGTTGATGTTTTCACTTCTTTTGACAGTTTTCGAAACATTGCGGTATACCGTGCACCATCCTGTACCAATTCTTTCACGGATCAACTTGTGAAGACATTGAGTGACCTAAGCTCGTGCGAAAAAACAGTAATTTTGACCGGTGACTTTAATATGCCGGAAATCAATTGGAACAACCTTGGAATTACAGGCTACCAAAACTTCATCGATTTTGTCAGATGTCACAATTTTACACAACATATTAAAAAACCGACCCGTGGATTCTTGACATTCTCCTGGCAAACAACAATAATGCTCTAAACGGAATTGCAATTCTTCCTCCGGTGGGGAACAGCGACCATTGCAGCTTCTCATTTAGGGTAAACGTGCGCACAAGCGAGCCATTGAAAATCTACAGGAGGCTGTTTTCCAAAGCGGATTATGATCTAGTATGCAGCTATCTCTCGTCCGTAATGTGGAGGGAATCTTTTCTACAAACGGCATCCGTAAATGATGCCTATGAAATGTTTATAACCATTCTCTCGCACACAATTGATATGTTTGTTCCTTGGGGTAAAGTAGAGGCAAATCGCTCTGTTCTACCGCCTTACTTACAGAACATGCTAGATCACAGAACATGTTTTTTCAACAACGCTTGCAAGTCAAATTCTTCTCACGACTGGAAAAAATACAAAGATTTCTCCGAAAAATTTTCACAAAAGCTCACTAAGTACAACAACCATATAGAGAAGCTTATAATAAACTCAGGTAAAAAGCAAGGTTTCTACCGTCTTCTAAAAAGCAAGCTTAGAGAACCAAAGCAGGCAGGCGTTCTTATTAAGGGAACAGTTAGAGCAGTTTCTGACCTTGATAGGGCTAATCTACTGGCGCACCAGTTTTGTGAGGTGTACTTAGAGGACGATGGAAATTTTCTCCGTTTCGAAGCCAGCATCAATACCCCCATGGAAATACTTCCATGGATACAAGAAAAGGATGTATTCGAAGTTATCCAAAAATGGCCGAAGTCAACTTCCTTGACACCAGACTTTATTCCATTGATATTCGTTCAAAAAGTCGCTCATGTCATTGCGGAGCCATTCGCTTACATCTGCAACCAATCATTAATGTTGTCAGAAATACCAAATAGATGGAAGCATTCTTTTGCCACTCCTTTGTTAAAGAAAGAGCCTTCTACGGACCCAGGAAATTACAGACCAGTCAGCATCACGTCCCTGTTTTCTAGAGTTTTTGAAAAATTGGTTAAAAAATCGATTACTGAGCATTTAGAAAAAAATGCGCTTATTCCAGAAAGTCAACATGGTTTCGTAATTGGTAGATCTATTGAAACAAATATGCTCAAATGTATCAATGACTGGACAATCACTTTGGATGGCAAAAAGTGCTGTGACATAGTTCGATTTCTCGAAAGCGTTTGACAGAGTCAGCCACCAGAAATTGATCGGCAAAATTGAGCGCCTTGGATTCCATCCCCTGTTAGTGAGTTGGATCAGGGAGTATATTACAGGAAGGACTTTTCAAGTCAAATTGAATAAGACTTTCTCGTCTATCCGAGACGTCAGGAGTGGAATTCCTCAAGGTAGTGTATTATCACCCATCCTATTCATGATTTACACCTCAGATTTGCCTTCTATTATGGTCAACACTAAGGTTAAATGCGCTCAGTTTGCCGATGATCTTAAGATATATGAAGAGATTGTAGAGGGCGAGACATCAGATCTCCAAATTGTAATTAACAAAATTGCTAGGTGGTCCAAGGATTGGCAGTTGCCATTGGCGCCAGAAAAGACCAAATTCATGAGAATTGGTCACTCCACCACACCAGTTAGTTACTCTATCAACTCCGTTTCTTTGAACATGGTGGACAAAATCAAAGATCTAGGTTTTCACTACGACAATAAACTAAATTTTTCAGAACATTATAGAGAAGTTTGTAGAAAAGCAATAAGAACCTTCCAAATCTTCAAAGGGTTATCCACTAAAAACTGTTCTGTTTTACGGAGAGCTTATACGACGTACGTTAGGCCAGTAGTGGAGTCATGTACCACTGTTTTTTCGCCACAGAAAAAGAAGGATATAGAGCTGTTTGAAAAAGTGCAAAATAATTTTACACGAAAGACCATTATTCGGTATAAAGGTTTCTTTTATGCACGCGAACCGAACCCTAGAATTCGAAACAAGTTTTTGGACCTCCATACTCTCAGTTCACGCAGAAACATAAATGACGTTTGCAGCGTTTTCAAAATCTTGTCAGGAATGTTTGGAATCAAGGCCACAAATTTTTACAAACTTGCTCCTTCAAAAACAAGAGGTAACATCTGGAAAATAGTATACGCTAGGCCAAGAACCAACATTCGAGCTCAGTCTTTCACTGTAAGAGCTGGGTCAAAGTACCAAAACTTGAAAAGTGATATCCACCACTCCGCCAAAAACTTTGGAATCTTTAAACGAATTGCTAAAAAAGCTCTTCAACAGTACTAGACATCCCCATCTCTGACCGTCAAGTCGAAGAATTCTGCGTAGTTCTTAAGTTGCCTCAGATACTTCTCATCGTTGTCTTCAGGTTTTAGCATGTTTCATAAGCTAAGCGTAGTTCTTAAGTTGTCTCAGATACTTCTCATCGTTGTCTTCAGGTTTTAGCATGTTTCATAAGCTAAGTTTTTGTTGTTGTTGTGTTGTTGTTGTGAATGCGGCACCCTTCGCATGCATCCATTACAATTTGTTTTCTCACGACTGTCTTACACGGCCGTAATAAATTATTATTATTATTATTCTGAGGTGCATAAAAATTTCCTCCAGAATTTCCTTGATAACATAATCTGTTCCAGTCTTCGTCTCAGTGTCTCTAAGATCTCTAAGATCTCTCTCGATCTGTGAAATGCCAAAACCTAGAGGAGTAATACCGTCTGAGGGTCTTGTTAAAAAGGCACTTATGAAGCAGAGGGGCCGTGGTGCGTGGGGTTGCCGGGAAACATGTTAGCGCGGCAACGGCAACGGAAACGCGACAACCCCACGGCGCCCAGGGACCGGTGTTTCATAAGTATAGGCCCCGTGGTGCCATGGGGTTGCCGCGTTAACTTGTTTCCCGGCAACCCCACGGCACCAAGGGCCGTCTGCTTCACAAGCACCGTTCGAAAGTGTGGCGCTAAGTGGCTCCGAAGGTAGGGTCAGTATGTAATAAGCATTCATATGCCATTTGTTTTGTTCAATATTTACATTCATGATCTTTCCCATTTGCTTAGTAGGAATGGGGTTGAATTCAGCGCATTCACAGATGATATCATAATTTTTCGCGTGATAGATTCCATCAATGATTCAAAAAGCGTGCAACATTCAACTGATGCGCTACATTCATGGGCATTGCATTGGAATTCAACTTTATCTAAAGAAAAAACGAAAGTACTTCACCTAAGGGCCAACAACCCTAACTATTCGTATTATGTAGACGGGTCCTTAATTGCTAGTGTCGATGAGGTCACCGATCTAGGTTTTATGGTCACCAAGAGTCTCACCAGGATACTATCTCAACGGTAGGTCGGAACGGCGCAAGTGTTGTATATGGGCAGAACCGCCTCTCACTGAGAAGTAACAAACTGCAGGTATCTCGACCCCAACACAACTCTGCGCAAAGTTAGGAGCGACGGAAGTCGCCTGTTGGCGCCCTGTTGATTCACGTGCTCCACAGCTGACGGGCGCGCGCGGGATGAGGGCTCGTATCGCGACGCATCGCAGTGCACAGGTGGCGTAATAGGGAAGAGCTCGGGCTCGTGAGCGAAGGGTCGGGGGTTTGGATCCCGCAGACTGTGTTTCTTTTGCACTTTTGCAAAATCCATGTTTATCATATAGGTAATCCAGCTAGGGGTATTACAGTGTGTTATAGAGTATGTTTACATATAACATGTGCTTCAAACTACAGATTAGCTAAAATGTTCCCTTCTGTGTCACTTATTTTAAGCCTATTTTGTGTGAAGCTGTAGTTATGTAACGATAGATATTTTGTGGAACTAGTTAAAAGTTCCGACTCCACCAACAAGACTTCGGTCAAAAAACTTTTTTTGCTGAAACTTCGTCTAGGTGGGTTATTTAGGGTGCTGATCACGAATCTGACATCCGTTTTTCACGATTCGGTCGGAGGCCACCCATACCGTTAACAAAGGTGGTCCGGGCAGGGTCACCGATTTCGCTGAAACTTCGCCTAGGGGTGGATATTTGGGGTGCTGATCACGAATCTGACGTCCGTTTTCTACGATTCTGTCTCCACCTGCCGCCACCGGCAGAAACTTTAGGAATGTAATCCTGTGCCTTCCTTTATTTATATTATCCAGCCGAATCGTGAAGAATGGATATCAGATTCGTGATCAGCACCCCAAATAACCTCCCTAGACGAAGTTTCAGCGAAATCGGTGACCCTGCCTGGACCACCACTGTTAACGGGATGGGTGGTATGTTATATGTAAACATGCTCTATAACACACTATAATACCCCTAGGTGGATTACCTGTATGATAAACATGGATTTTGCAAAAGTGCAAAAGAAACACAGTCTGCGGGATCTAAACCCCCGGCCCCTCGCTCACGAGCCCGAGCTCTTCCCTGTTACGCCACCTGTGCACTGCGCCGAGTCGCAATGCGGGCCCTCATCCCGCGCGCGCCCGTCAGCTGTGGAGCACGTGAATCAACAGGGCGCCAACAGGCGACTTCTGTCGCTCCTAACTTTGCGCAGAGTTGTATGGGGTCGAGATACCTGCGGTTTGTTACTTCCCAGGGAGAGGCGGTTCTGCCCATATACAACACTTGCGCCGTTCCGACCTACCGTTGAGATAGTATCCTGGTCAGCGTTGCACTGCGAGCTGATTGCCAACAAAGCTACAGCGATGGTGTTCAAATTGTTCAGGACCTTGTCAACGTCAAACTCTGCTGTCCTACTTTGGACTTACAAGACGTATGCAAGACAACTATTAGAATATGGCACACCTGTGCTCTCCATTCAAAAGTAGGGTCACTGAAATGCTGGAGTTATCACCTTTCAAACAGTGTATACATTTTTTGAGAGTTTTTTTGAGTTTATATATATATATATATATATATATATATACCAGACTTCAGACTTTCAGCGGCCTAGCGGCCGCCAAACGTCTGGTTGGGGGCTTTGCCCCCAAACCCGAGAATAGAACAACCCCAACCTTCCTCCTTTTTTCTTTAGGCCTCCTTACAGTGAAAAAACTGGTTTTACTATATAGATTAGTGTAGTGAGATATGGTAGGGCAGAATTTTCACTGCGCATATGAAGCACATCCACCCTCCATCACATGCACGTGATTTATTCTACGAAGCGCTCGTCCTCTAAGTGTCGAGAAACAGGTAAATCAGTGAAATCATAATTAAAATTAATCGGTATTGGACGACACCCCTTACTGTCCGACGGCAATAATACTCCTCCGAATCCCATGGTCACTCTCTCTCTACCCCTCCCTCCCCCACCCCTTTCCTATGTGCTGGCAAAGAAACGGAGTGAGAGTCAAGCACGCACATGTGACACTGAGTACCGACTCACGTGTCACTATGTTGCCACGACGTCTATGACACTCCTCACTCTGACACACCACGTGCCACGACTTGTGTAAGCCGTCTTCAGAAATCTGACACACAATGAACGATGTCGAGGGAAAGTGCTGGTTCTCCCCCCCCTATTCACGCTCCCCCTCTAATGGTCCCCTTTGTTGGTCCTCTCCTATTGGTCGCCCTTACTCGGAACCATACGCAAGTTGGACGACGTCTTCAGCACGTCTTCTGAATCCCTACGCACGTTAGACGACGTCTAGCGCAGGTCTTCTGAATCTAGACTCTCGACGTCCAGCGAAGGTCTTCTGAATAACTACGCACGTTAGACGACGTCTTCAGCACTCATCTGAATCCCTACGCACGTTGGATGACGTCTAGCGCAGGTCTTCTGAATCTCTACGCACGTTAGACGACATCATCAGCACGTCATTTGAATCCTGACGCACGCTGAACGACGTTTAGGGCACGCCTCCTGAATCACTACGCTCTGCACTCGATCCCCATTCATACCCTGACGCGTTGCCCCTTGAATATCTCATGAACTTGGACGTTCAGCCGCCAAGGATATAGTTTGCCAGCAATCGCCCATGGTTAAGCTCAAAGAAAGCCCGGCTGGCATACGCACTTTTCCCGTCAAATTGGACACTCTTCTAAGCTCGCCTAAGACTTTTTAAATCAAATGGAACTTTCCGAATTGCAACAACCTTTATACAGGTTGAACTACAGACTCAATAAAATGGTTAGAAAAAATTTTTGTTCAAGGAAAATTTGGAATGACCTTTTTTTAATTTTCTTTCTACTTTAGATGCCAGAATGAGTGTAATAATTTTATAAAATTTTTACTTTCGGAGAAAAAATAACAATTTGTATTTTGTTTTAAAGCGCAGCAAAGCAGCAACCATGAAGTGTACTAAAAGACCGAATTGTGCCATGCACTCGAAAAGCTCGTCGCGATTTTTGTTTGATTGATAGTGTATCAAGCATTATATTTCCACGAAGAACTAGAATTTTATAAAATTTCAAATAAAGTGTTCACTTATTGGGTAAGTGAATAAAAGGGTTAAAGAAAACATACCGAAATTTTCCTCGAACAAAAAAACTGTAGACAATGCAACAAGTACAACTATTAAGAACGCGCATACCTCGTAATTCCATGTAAACAGCATTTATCTATCAATCAAATAAAAATCGCGACGAGTTTTTCGAGTGCATGGCGCAATCCAGTCTTTTAGTTTCAAAAAAAGTTATTCTAAATTTTCCTTGAACAAAAATTTTTTCTAACCATTTTATTAAGTCTGTAGTTTAACCCTTATAAAGGTTGTTGCAGAAAAGTGTCCCGTTTCATTTGAAAAGTGTCCAATTCGACCTGAAAATGGTATTTATTTACTTATTTATTTATTTGTATGATTGTATGAGACGATGGCACGAAATCAGAAATTTCACGGTGTTACGCCTCTGTGCCGGCTGGACCACTTTTTACCACCCCTTACTGCGCGTGTGCACACTTCATACTTACACATATTCTTTGTCGTGTAATGGGCAACAACACTCGAATGACAAACCGAGAGCTATTTCCGCGTTCAGGTTGTCGTGTATCCGCTTGAAAAACTGGCTCTCAATGGGTGCCTGGCGAATGAGCATCGCAAGATACTTGTCGAGTTTGTTCTGTGTTGTTATGATGATACCTGAACAGCAGTCCTACAGGAAATGTGCTTCATCTACTTGAAAAACGAGCGCAAATAGGGACGGACCATGTCCTTCGTCCTCGAACTGAGGACGCCCTGCACGACCAAAAATCTGCTGCACATCCAGCACCCCAAGATCGGCGAACTGCCCTTTTTCTGCATCGAACACGTCGGTGCCCTAAAAGCAACCCGCTAAGGATTACGTGAACGAGAAGATGCCACCATCAGATCGCAGTCGCTTGCTGAGAAAAGACATCAACTTGCCCTAATAACAACAGCATGTGCAGGCAGATTCACTCCCCACGCAAGCGTCGCGGTGCAGAAGAGAACCTAAAAGCGGCGAGGGCTAAGGCTGGAAATTGTGCACGTAGCGAAGCGTAAGGACGACTATCTTCGAACCGTGGTATGTCCCTGGTGGAAAACCTTCTCCATCAAGAGTCGGTCGTGGCGGATAAGGCCTGCGTGGTGGACGCCGAATCCGAAGCGGAACAACTCGAAGAGTTTATGATTCCGTGACGCTTGCACCTTAACCTCAAATCATTGTGCAAATCGAGCAAAAACCGTGGTCAAGTCAAAAGCGTCCCCGAAGCCTACTGGACTCACTGATTTTTCTGAAGTGACGTAGCCTCTTGTTCCTGTTGTCTTCGGCAGAAACATTTCCAGATGCCCCTAAACGAAGAGCATGCCGTGGCGTTATTTTCCTTTGTCGAAATAACCAACCAGCTTTGCCGCTCGGTCACGAAAAGCCTGCGCCAAGTTCACGGTTGCGTTTCGAGCATGGACGAACACCTAAAGATGTGAGCATCTTCTGATGTAAATAGAATCGAGTTGGGAACCAACATAAGAAATCCAGCAGAACTCACTAAAACTTGATGCCCCTTTTTGACGTACGATAGGACCTCATCATAGCACACCTCGTTCATAGTCTCCTGAACCTCGCGAACGCCACCCACTTTCTTCACTCCAATGAATCTGAAGAATTCATTGAAATAATCCATACTGCAGGAACAACTGCCAGTCTCATTGCCAATTTTGGGAATTAGTTCCCGTTAGTCGCGTTTAGAGCGGTCGGGGGAGGAGCCGGGTGTCGCGTGCACCAGATACCAGGTTCTTCGTTCGGATTTCGCGCCTAGGCCAACCAAGTCTTCCATTCTTTCAAGTTCGGTGAAGTCTGGGAAGGAAGAAGCGCTGACCTGTTTACCGGCTGGCCACGGCAAGTCATTGTACAGCCAAATACGCATTCGAATCGCTTCCACGACACCGAAAGCGGTTGAGTGACGCCGTCCCTCACATTCTAATTTATTCGTTCGCCGCCCCTTACCCCCCCCCCCCCCGCTCTTTAACGCAGGTAGCTCAGCCGAGGAGGAGGAGGCCGTCGCAAACTCGCCTAGGCTTTCTTCGGGGTTAGTGGAATGGCACCAGATTTGTCTGGAAAAGGTGGAGAAAGTACTGGCGTGTTCTTCGCCTGACCATCATAAGTGATTCGGCAGGCTAAAAGTGTACCTAAACAACCTGCGCGACTTCTCGTTGAAGTAGAATGCGTGGAACGTTCCAGACGGGGGCTGATTAATGTCGTCCTTCATCCTTTTACCATATATACTTGTGCGCTAGAGAATTAAACGAAACAAATGGAGAGCATAACTAAGAGTACCTCTCCATGCTTCTGCTCCAACTAAAGGGAACCTTGTTCAAGGAAAAGGAAATTGTAGCAAAACAAACTCAGTGACACCGCAATTAGTCTAGTCTTGATGTTAGCATGGCCCTCTTCGATAACCTCCGCGGGCAGAAACACCGGCAAGACGTCTTGAAAGTAAACCACATACCCAATAAGCCTCGAAAATAATGCTTCTATACCACACTGCTGCTTACTCCGCCGCATAACACACACGCTGGGAGCAGGGGTGCACACAAAATTCTGTGCGTTAAATTTTTTTAACGAACTTTTTTAACGGAAAATCTTCGTGAAATTTCCGGTAAATCGTTAAAATTCGTTAAAAAGTACAATTAGCTGCAAACCATCCTTTTATCTGAGAAAAATCAAGGAAAACCTTATACGTTTCAACTTCAAGAGGTCAACAGCTGAAGTTCAAGGAACGGAGTGTAACACTGCAATGTAAAATAAACAATTCATCACCATCAAACACAAAAAAATAAGCCTTCAGCAGCAAATTATCTACGGGGCGCGGAATAAGAGAGGTATGGAATTATCATGCAAGATGATCACCGACAACGCATCTTAAAACGTACGATCAGGCAGTCCCCGGAGTTCCCCCTTTCTTAGTTCTTTGCGAGACCGTTTTGAGTGAATGTTCTACGAACATAAACAATCTCGATGCGGGCATCACCCCATTAATTACAGAAAGATTTAATAAAGATACAATTAAAGCCTATCAGTGGAATGCTAACACGTTGTCGAAAGCACGATTTTGGAATGCCTGGTGTTTGGGACCAATCCATTTTTTGCAACGTCGAGACGTGACACGACATCATGTCACACGGTCCTACACTGCCGAAAAGGTGTGATACGACGTCAGCGTATTATTCCGAAAAAAACAGCTTTCCTAGTTTTTGTTGTCAGCGTTTTCTTAAATCGTTCAAAATGCGCCCACCGGCCGAAAACATTCCCTCCGTCAGAACTGTTTCAGGTGGCGAACAAATGTGTTCTGGGATAAGCATTGCCAGGTGAGGATGGGCATATCTTACGAGCCGGTTAGAATGGTGTAGATTCGTTGACGTGCTTGGGGGCTCGTCGAAGAATTTTCTAGGTCCAAAATGCATAAAAGAATAGAAGGATAAAGGACGGCATTACTCGATCACTATCCCCGCCACGCATTCTACTTCTAAGGGATGTCGTGGATGCGATTTGAATGCGTATTTGGTCATGCAATGACTTGCGGTGGCGAGCCGATGAACAAGAGACAAGTCTGGTACCAACTCACCCCGGAGGGATGGAAGGCTTGTACCTGGTATCGGAGAACACGACAGCCGACATTTCCCCCGACTGTGCTTCACGCGCCTCCGAAATGCATTTAAAAATTCAAAAATTCAAAACAAATTCATGAAAACATTAAAATATCTTGCTAAGCTAATAGCTAAACAAGTCAATATCTTGCTGATTTCAATAGTTTTTTTAGGGACAATCCTAATAGGGAGGATGAGACCTGAAACATTAGTGAAGACTAAGGGCAAATGTGATAAACTCACTGAGAAAAAGTCCGTTAAAAATTCCGTTAAATTTTTGAAAATTTCCGTTAAGTCGTTAAGCCAGATTTTAACGAAAATGCCGTTAATTCATTAAATTCGTTAAGCCGTTAACCGTTAAATGTGCACCCCAGGCTGGGAGATACGCAGAGGCCGTATCACGCATTTCTGCTAAGCGAGCAGGCGTTCTGGGGCACATTCACGGATCCTTTGACGTAAGAGGCGGGATTAAGAGAATTTCCGTTCATCGCATAAAAGGATCAATCGCCGGACACTGCCCAGTTGCTGTAGTGGTGGCTACTACCCAAGTGCCAAGTTTCCCGCAACGAATTCCCGCTGCTGCTGTGGCGGTCCCGAAGAACAACTGGGACCCACTTCTGCGTCAGAGGCACTGGCCGAAAACGTCCGTCGAAGAAGAAGAGTCCCTTGTAAGGATTTACTCGCAGAAATCGAGCTACGTCCACATAGTTCGGCAAAGTTGCCGACAGCCCAACGATGCGAATTCCCGTTTGAGACATTTCGACCTGAATAAACTGAGAGGATAAGAGGAGGAATCAAAGAAAGTGAGGTTTGGTTTGGTTCGGTTGGACTGAAGTTGACCCAACATCAGCCAAAAGCTCACACACGTGCCGGATCCTATTCTCGAATTGTAAGAACTGTTAGCAGACCTGTCTAAGTGTCCTGGCGACAATTGTCTCGATGACTGGTCCACGGTCATCATGCAGCAGGTGAACCTGTAACTCAGCCAGTTTAAACCCTCTCTCCTCCTATGTCGTAAGGCCCAATTTATGAGCAAATTCGGAAAGGGTAGCAGCTCGCAAACCTCGTCGATGATCAGCAGCCTGACCAAGGACGTCAGCGAATTGTCACTGCTCCCTTTTCTTGTCACCACATCCCATTTCTCGGGCGTCAAGATGAGCATCTGCAACCATGCCGTATGGAAATAGCCGCCACAGAAACAGTCACTGCGAACTCGGCAAACCTGCGTCTCGGATATTTCCTTCTTAGAAAGCGTTGTGTCTCCGGTCAGCTCCCGCACTTGAAGGCCTATGGTAGCCAGCCGTTTGCCAAAACTCGCTGTCATCTCCGTGGCAAGAGCTTTCATTGGAGCAATATAAATTATCTAAAACGAGGTGTCATCACAAAAAGAGCAAGTGGATATGCAATCACCTAAAGCGGCCGAAGGGTCACAACCAGTGCTGTTAATAGTGCCGAAAACATGTAAAAGAAACGGAAGATAAAGCAGTAACTTGAAGAAGTTAGCAGCTCTTTTATAATCTAATATCATACTATATAATAATCCACTCAGCGATGTGTCGTATACTGGGGCGGAAATCCGTCATAAAATCGGGTGGAAAATCATGGAAAATACCTAGACGTCTCCTACGTGCCTGGGAACTTCAGCTCTGGGGGTAATCGAGTTTGCTGAAAATGAATCTCAAGTTCGTTCTCGAGGTATCGTTCGCCATCATATCGATTGCCATCAATCGATATTGATCAAAATATCGATATTTTGTGGATCTCGTTCAAACGGTCCGAAGCTTTAGCCCTGGGGTATTCGAGGTCGCTAAATACGAATCTAGGGTTCGTCTTCGAGGTATCGATCGCCATCGTGTCGATCGCCACCAATCGATATTGATCGAATTATCGATATTTTGTGGATGTCGTACAGCGTTCCGAAACTTCAGCCCTAGGGGTTTACGGGGCGCAAATCAAGAGCGCGAAAATAGCGGAAAATACCTAGACGTCTTCTACGTGCCAGGGTATTCGGAAGACGTGCCGAATACGTCGCGCAACGTGTCTGGAGATTCAGAAGACGTGCCGGAGACTTCGTCCGCTAAGAGGGATCGTTGAGCGGGGCCAGGTATCAATAAAGAGAGTTGTTACGATAAGGTGTCACAGATAGATCACGCAATGAATATCGATCGATATTATCGATTTTCCCTCAGATTTCACCGATCAGAGTGGGAGTTAAGTGATTATGATCGTAGATGGAAGGCCTTCAGGTAAGAAGTTTCGATCGGGAGGCCAATATCGGTGGACTTTATCGATTTCCTCATCGGTGATTTCGGTTTGGAAGATACGCGGATATAATGTCCGACGGTAGTGCTTCACAGCAGGTGGAAAGTTTCGATCGGAAGGCAAATATCGAGCTACATTGTTGATTATAGCTTGAAAGTGACGTTCCTTTGTTTGTCAGTGGATGACGGTTAGGAAATTCGTCACTGCTGTAGCAGTCCCGTGTGGAAAAAATATTTGTTCAACATAGCATTAGAAGCAGAGGGAATCTTCTGGCAAAAATACTTCCCTTCGTGTGACCAAAATCGATCAGACGCTCAGTACTTATCCAAAATGTCGATTTTTGCCTGAGCTTGACCGTGAACCTAGGGGACCAGGGCATTGATGGGGGGGGGGGGGGGTACTGAATGACTTCAAAACTACTCATCTGGGGCGAGATCCATCAATGATACCGCCGGTATCATCTCACCATATCGGCCTGCGCAGTAAGTGATACAAAGAGATACAGAGATACAGATACGATATACCGTTACCGGCCGGTAATCGCCTGATGAATCTGGCCCCGCTGATCTTAAGGAAAGTAGAGCAAAGTTCGAACAAAATAGGCTGCATAAGCACGGCAGCTAACTGGATGTGATTGTCCTTAAGTTTGTGATACAGCAACATAGTGCGAAGCGCACATGGGCGAGGCACGCCACTAGGAGTGACGGAGCACTTGTAAATAAATTGAGACATAGTATAGGTCCCTTGCTCGAAAAAATGAAGTTCATTCGTTCTGAGACCAGCAGAGAAACAGTCATTGTAAAATATTATGTCAAAGTTTACGTTTACACGGGCAACAGCACCTGTGCGAAAGCACGTCCTACAGCAGTCCTCACCAGGCAGGATCAGCCAACTCGTTGTATGCCCATATCTGTGCAATTCGAATCATTTTGGGAGAGCTGAAAGCTCCTCTCACTAGGCTACTAGCGCCATGTCCGTGAGCGGACTGATTTGGACCCTCTTTGGTTGCCATTTCAAGTGATATTTTGCACTCTACGCCTCACAAAATCTGGAACTGAGAAATCCATTCTATGTAGTACTATGAGACGACACCGAATAGGTGGCGTTTGTAAAGCCGTACACGGCCGGAGCACATCCCTATCCGCCCCTTGGCCACTCTCTGCAACACTTTCTAGGCTACACTATCGTAGCCCTACAAGTGTTTGTAAATAGAAGCGTCGTGATACAGAGGGCTGCTACTCTGCTGTATTTGTGCAGATTATTTGCTCTTTTTTAATTCATAAAGACTGCTACATTTCAAACCCCTAATTGGAGGAGTGGAGGAGCAGGAGGTTAAATATGTAATTGTCTGCTACTTAGAAGTCTCTTACCTTGAAATCGTCTTTTGCGATGTCGCCGTTCAACATTCGGTGTTCGTGGATCGTGTTCAAGATGCACAGCATTGCAATATTCGTCTTACCTGAATGGCGGATTACGTGCTTCGAAGTGAAATTCAGATCAAATGCAAACTCTCTGGTAAACCTGAACAACATAAATCTATGCAATCCCCGCTCTGATTTCCGTCTTTGAGCACTTTCAAGCCCTCTTCCCAGACAGCTTTCGGGACTAAAAGATACGAAAATGCTCGCTTCTCCAATATGCCGTAGAGGTACCTCGAGTTAATTTGTGAAGGATTGCAACGGATTAATCCGTCACAAAGCGTCTTTTTTGCAAAGAATTTGAGCGGTATTGTATATTACAGGTAGATCAGCAATGTGCAAGTTTAATATTATTATGCACTGAACCCACGGATCTCCCTCGATAGAGAGCCTTCCTGCTCTCTTGTTAAGAGGGATCTCGGGCCGCTTGTCGCAGGGCCACGTGGCGCGTCCCCGGGTGGTGGATAGGGGAAATAAACGCGAACCAAATGCGACCGTGTACTGCCCAGAGACGCAGGTGGGATGCAGGGGATGGACTCCTTGCTCCTGCTGTGTCGGGTCGATGCGTTCCTTGTGCGTGGAAGCGGCATGTTCGTGCACAGTGTGCGTGGATGTGTCCGTGACTGTGCGGATTGTAACTGTGTCGGCTCGGCCAAAAGCTTGCACTCGGTAGACTGGGAGTACATGTAAGGCGATTCGAGGCCGCCTTAAGTCTCGCCCCGTCCCTTCGGGCAGTCTGGCTGGCTGCCCGGAGTACCCCGCCCGCACGACAGAGCCTGACTAGCTACCCGTGTTGTATTCCAGTCAAACACAGCAGCACTAAAGGGCCTCATTCCGCTGACCCTGAAAGAGCCCCCATTTCTGCAGCGATGGGAAGGACGAGTACGGAGAGGCTGCTAAAATCTCAGGGCCTAACCAGGCTGCGCAAACTGAGAAGGACTAGGATGATGATCTGTACTTACAACGCCCGCACGCTTGCGTCGGAAGCATCCGTCGAGGACCTGATGATGCAAGCCAGGAAGATCAAGTACGACGTCATCGGACTGAGCGATACGAGAAGACACCACCCCTACACGCCGCCTACGACTCCGGAGAAGAACTGTTTCTCGGAACATGCGACAGCAGGGGAGTAGGCGGCGTTGGTGTCCTCGTCAACACGCACTTGGCCATGAACATCGATTCGTACGAGTCTCTGACAAGCCGAATCGGACGTCTGCGACTGAAGCGATGTGGCTCCGTGCCAGCCTTGACTGTGTTCATCGCGTATGCCCCGACATCCGACTACGACGACGAAGACGTCGAGGCCTTCTACGTGGAGCTTGAGAAGTTCTATAAGGAAGATCACACCTTCTACAAGGTGATCGTCGGTGACTTCAACGCCAAGATCGGGCCACGAAGGTCGCCGGAAGAACTTCACATCGGAACCCACGGTTTGGAGTGGAACGAGCAAGGTGAAAGGCTGTCTGAGTTTATCATGTCGAACAAGACCATCCATGGAAACTCGCAGTTCCAGAAGCCTCCCTCCCTACGATGGACCTGGGAATCCCCCGGTGGCCAGTTCCACAACGAGATCGACCACATCATCTTCAATCGCAAGTATTGCCTGACAGATGTCTCCGTTGTCCCCAAGTTCTACACGGGATCGGACCACCGCCTCCTTCGCGCGAGGTTCCGCTTTTCGCGTCAAGGAGAGAAGGCCGCGAAGTTCAAGAAGAGGAATCGCAGAACGACCATCAACTGAGATCTCTACACCTCTCTTGTCGGCCTTTGGGAAGATGCCGTCATGGACAACGTCGACGAGGAATACGATCGCTTCGTGCACCATCTCCACGATAGTGCTAAGGGAGCCGAGAGCTTGAAGACCACCAAGAGACGCCTTTCTCCGGAAACTCTCGAGCTGATATGCCAGCGTGGAGCAGCACGAGCGTCAGGCAACTACCAACTGACGTCCGAGCTTGCAAAGTTTGCAGAGCGGGGATAAAGGAAGATCTCAAGGAGAGAAAGGCGGAAGTGTTGGCTGAAGCAGCAGAGACAGGGCTGAGCATCCGCAATGCCCGCCGGAACTTCACCAACTTCAAGACCAAGATGGCCGCTCTCCGACGTCCTGACGGAACCATCACCTCTTCCAGAAGGACCATGGAGAAAGTCATCCACGACTTCTACTCCGATCTCTTCGATAGCCACGTCCACCTGCCCCCATGCCATCTTCCGCAGGATGGATACGTCGTCCCCTCTGTTCTCTCTTCCGAAATCCGACACTCCCTCTCGTCGGTGAAGAAACGTCCAGCACCCGGTTCTGACAGGACCAGAGCTGAACACCTGAAGAATCTCCCGCCAGCGCTCATCAACACCTTGGCGCGGCTCTTCACACGCTACCTGTCCGAATGCAAGGTTCCATCTCAGTGGAAGACCAGCAAGACCGTCTTGCTGTACAAGAAGGGAGACGTGCACGACATTGGCAACTATCGCCCGATCTGCCTGTTGTCCGTAGTCTACAAGCTGTTCACTCGAGTCATCCTGAATAGGATTAGTAGAACGCTGGACGAAGGACAGCCATGCGAACAAGCAGGTTTCCGGAGAGGATTCAGCACGATCGACCACATACACACCATTACGAAGCTCATCGAAGTGTCGCGAGAGTACAAGCTGCCGCTGTGCCTTACGTTCATCGACCTGAAGAAGGCATTCGACTCCGTCGAAACTGAAGCGGTCATCGACGCCCTGCTCACCCAGGGCGTTCCTACTCAGTACATCAGAGTCCTTCGAGAGCTGTACAGTGGATTCACGACCACGATCTCACCATTCTACAACGACGTCGTCATTGACGTGAAGAGAGGGGTTCGAAAAGGGGATACCATATCCCCGAAGCTCTTCAGCGCCACCCTCGAAAACGTCATGCGCGAACTAGAATGGGAAGACATGGGAGTGAAGGTCGACGGCCGGCAACTGCACCATCTTCGCTTCGCTGACGACATCGTGCTCATAACACCGAGCATCAGTCAGGCGGAACGAATGCTGGCCGACTTCGATCGTGTATGTGGAAGTGTTGGACTGCAGCTGAATCTTACGAAGACGATGTTCATGAAGAACGTATGGGTTTCTGATGCCCCATTCTCGCTCAACGGAACGAACGTCTCCGAATGCTCCAGCTATGTGTATCTGGGTCGCGAAGTCAACATGGCCAACGACCTAGCACCAGAGCTGAGCAGGAGGAAACGAGCGGCTTGGGGAGCTTTCAAGAGCGTCGAAGAAGTCGTGAAGAAAACGAAGAACGTCCGACTCCGTGCCCACCTATTCGACTCCACTGTTCTTCCTGCCCTAACATACGCCTCAGAGACCTGGGTTATACGAAAGCAGGATGAACACGCGATCAGCGTCGCGCAGCGTGGAATCGAGAGGACGATGCTCGGAGTGACACGACTCACGCAAGTGAGAGAAGGCCTCCGGAGTTCCGAGCTTCGCCGACGTTCGAAGATCAGAGACACTGTCGCATGGGCCAAGTCGTCGAAAATTAGGTGGGCCGGCCACGTAATGCGATTCGCAGACACCCGCTGGACGAGAGCCGTCACAGATTGGATTCCGCGGGATGTCAAAAGAACACCAGGACGCCCACCAACGCGTTGGTCGGACTTCTTCGTGAAAGCCCTGAACGACCGATATGACGCTCTTCGTGTCCCTCGAGCGAGGAGGATCCATTGGACCACTCTGGCACGCGACAGGGACGAATGGAGACGCTGCTGGCACCCGCTCGAGCAAGTCGATGATCAACGGGACGACAGGTGATACAGGTGATGCACTGAACACTCGTGGATAGCTCTCTCCAGGAAGATGGCGTTTTTGAAGGAGTGTATTTATGGTCCTCTACTAGTATGACTTTAAATCTGGTGAATCACCAACCGCACCCAGTCGTCCAATCAACGCTTGGAGAAGGTACGGTGTCCGAACACACTGCACGAGATCTGATCGCACGCTTTCATAACAGTGCCTTCAATATCAAAAATTCCGCTTGGTTGAGATCCATCCGGAGTGAAACACGACCGGTTGCTACGGCCGGTGGAATAGAACAAGCAATGGACACTGAGTTGACAAGTATGAGCAACCTGGGCAGCAACCAAGGGCAGGCTTCCTCTCGCTGAAGGTTATGATTTTGTGGGATTGGAAAGGAGTTCTTCAATACGAGCTGCTGCCACGCAACGCAACCCTGCTCGACCTTGGCTGGGAAGTGCTGCCCACTACACTATGATGTCGCAAAAATTTCGAATATTCTAATGCTTTCGAAAACAGAAAATTTCGAGCATTCGACATCGGATATGTTCGAAAAACGTGCTTTTTCTGAATATTCGAATTAGAATGCATTCGAAAACACTATCTTTCGAATATTCAAGTTCGAATCAAAAATCAGACTCCATGATAGACGACAGTCCAGAAGGAAATGTGGAAGCAAGACATAACGGATCCCTTCCTGGCTAAGCACGAGGTTTTTATCGACAGGCCTCTCATAAACCCCTTGTGCATCGTAAAATGAGGTGGAGAACGTACACATAGTAGGATCAAAAAGCTTATGGAAGCATTTAATTTCCTTGCTTACTAGAATACGAATTTTCTTCAAAGGAGTACTTGTGTGCTGTAAAGTGATCCCCATGGGGAACAACGAAAGGTTTTCAAGACATTTGAACATAACAGAACAGAAGGGGAAACAATCTGCTTGAGCCACTGTAAGCTTCCAGGTCACTTCAAGACGATCATTTTTGGAGTCGGTGACTGACTGAATATTAAGAACTTTCATGAAACAATGCTTTCGCCTAACGGCAGCGAATGACGTACTGACAACAAGTATTAACGCAAAACTGTAGCAAATCTGTCTTGCTCATCTAAAAACGTGAAATATCACACTCTCAATATTGTGGCAAGAAATTGTTGCAGGTAGCTAAGAATAGACCAGTCCCACTTCTTGCTGATGATTCACCCAAGTAAGTGATAGAAAGAAATTCCTTGATTGCGATCTTGTGAATGTATTGACCTACTCCCAATGGCCAACTGAGAGCAAAAATCTATAAAATCGATCGATGACGGCCAGTCGAAAAAACATGTCTATGCACTGTGGCACTGTAAAAGAAGAAAGAGAACAATAACATCGGTACTGAGCGAGCTGGTGCCCGTTGCACACCGGCAAGGTATCTTAAAACGGGTAAGTTGGATCAGCCAAACCCCGGAGTTCCTTCCCTTGCCTAGGCTGTTCTCTCTGACGTGTAAGCGGAGAAGTGCACATAAACACGGTTTCTGTGCTAAAGTAAAAGAAAATACCATAATGTCTTTCTTTACCTCATGGCTTGGACAAAAATGTGTCTATGTTATAACATAACGTTACTGTATGTTTACAGATGCATGGAAGCACAGCAGGAGACGTAAGTTGTCGTGTGCATCCCAAAGAAAGGCTACCGGTTCGGGTCCCGCCCAGGCAAAGCAAGCCTTGCTTCCTTTCGGGGTCGCTGAACTGGTGCCAGATTTTTTTTTTGAAAGATAAAACAAGGACTTGTTCATCGGCTGTCCAGCGCTAGTCATTGCTTAGGCTATATGTGCATTCAAATTGCACCCACGACATCCGTAGAAGTAGAATGCGTGCTGGATCTTGAAAACGACTGACTGACACCGTCGTTCACCTCATAACACAGCTTTTTCGAAACCGTTGTTGTTGTAGAAACGAAAACCAGAAGCAGAGCATTCATCGTCCCCGGAGGAGCGGAGCAGCGTAACGAGTAGCGAGATGAAAATCACAAGGCCGACTCCATGAGGTACTATTATGTGCAGAGAGACACCGGACGTGGCACAAGACCGAAGCGCACCCAATTCGACTCTAACGCTCATCCTTCAGACATTTGATAGCCTGTAGTCTCCGACTTCTGACTGTAGCGTGAAGGACAAGTAGCGTCCGTTTGAAACACCGTCCGAATCATCATTTCCAAGTTTTTCTTGGAGCTAAGAATTCTCACCCTTTCTCGTCTTCTTTGCACAGGCGCAGCAATAAAAGTGGAATGCCTGACACCTCTTCTTCTTCTTCTTCAGCGTTTGTCCCGCTACATGGCGGGGTCCGCTTTTCTGGTGCCATGCTGCCATCTTTCCCGATCCCGTGCTAGATCAGAGTGGACACCAGCTACTTAAACTCCTTGTGTAACGTATCAGCCCAGCGCTGCTTCGGGCGCCCTCTAGGCCGCTTTCCAGACTCTTCAAAGTTAAGGCCTATCTTACGGCCGCTGTCTTCCTTTCCACGTTGAACGTGGCCGTACCATCGCAGGCGAGCTTCTCGCATCTTGTCAGCTATCGGCGCGACACCGAACTTCTGCCGAATAGCTTCGTTTCGAATGCGGTCCAGGCGCGTGACTCCAGCCATCCAGCGCAGCATCTTCGTTTCCATTATGCTGAGGCGACTTTCCGTTTCCTTTGTCGCAGGCCAACACTCAGCTCCGTACATCGCTACCGACCGGACGACGGTTTTATAGATCTTTGACTTTAAGCGCTCTGGCATCTTCTTGTCGCAGAGTACTCCAGTCAACGAGCGCCATTTGGACCAAGCTGCACTCACGCGTGAGTTCACTTCAACCATCAGACTGCCATCAGAGGCTATTGCTGATCCCAAGTATTTAAACACCGAAGTGCGTGCAAGCTCAGTACCGTTAATCTTAATGGAGCCGGGCTCATTTATGTCAGTCGTGAAATACTCGGTCTTCTTGACGTTCAATTTGAGTCCGAACATCGCCAGGCGGTCGCACCAAGCTTGCACCTCTCGCTCGAGTTCATCTTTATCTTCGAAGGCGAGCATCACGTCATCAGCATATAGTAACGTCCAAGGGACGGGCTTCTGAAAATCCCGTTAATCGTTAATCTTCGCAGGTGAGCATCACATCATCAGCAAATAGCAACTTCCAAGGGAAGGGCTTCTGAAAATCCCGTTAATCCCATTAATCTTAATGCTTGACACCTCCCAAACAAGAATTTGCCTTTATCCTTCCTTCATCTTCCTTCATCCTTTATGCTTATTCGTTTACAGCGAAAATAGCTTCCAAAACAGCTTGAGTGGAATGTAGAATTGGTCAGATCAAATTAACCTTTATGTCAATACTTTAATACGATCTGAAAAAATCTCTCATACTATATAAGGACACGCTAAGAGCTGTCGACCATCGCTGTCTTAGAAATTACTGGCAGAAAACAGGTGCATAAAATTAGCTTAAAATAGGTATACAAAATGCCGGAAAATATTCAGACTTCTTCGCCGAGCACCGGAATTCAGAAGACAGCGTCATAGATCGCTCAGTCAATCGATATCGATCGACATTATCTATCTTTCATCGGCGATATCGGTTTTCTCTCAGAGTTGACCGATCGGGTTGAGAGTCACGAGGACACGACGGCGGACAGAAAGGCCTCACAGGAGGAAGGATTTTCTATCAATCACTCAATATTGATCAATATTATCGATGTTTTGAACGTATCCAGCGTGCGTTGTGAATCAAAAATCGTGGTGTTGTCCAACGCGCGTCTGAATTCAGAAGTCCTGCCGCAGATGTAAATCAGAAGACGTGTCACAGATAGACCGGGCCATCGTTCGATAGCTCTTCTGTCGAGACGATTAGGCGTCCCCGGATCGGTCACTCACCATTGCAGCGATTCTGCGTGGAGAAATCTTTGCCGTTCAACATTGTGAGACGTTGTGGAAGTTCTCCCTTTTGACAGAAGGGTTTTTTCGGAGAGTGGCCAGAATCAATGAGGCGCTCAGTATCCCGGCACCGAGCCACTATCACACCAGAGCTTTGATTCAAAGGCAGAACCGTTTTGGAGATCCTACCCGAAAAACCTGACAAGCCTCTTCAAAACACGCCGTTACACAAATTCTCTTTGGGCCCTCGAATGACACTTTTCGAATACTCGAATAATTTTGCTTCCTGGGAAATTTTGAATATTCGAACGGTTTCGGCTACCGAAAATTTTCGAGCATTTGAAATCGGATACATCCGAAAAACGCGATTCTTTGAACACACAAATGAAAATCATTCGAATACCTATTCGAGTGGGTCATTCAAGCATAAGTACGATACCTACCAAAGGCATCGGAAAAAGAGCGCGGTAGGCGCGTTATCCGTGTTCTTGTTGTTCTTTTGCCATAACTTTATTCATTTTCATCCTTTCCTGTAAATTTTTCCAAAAGTGAAATAAGATTGGAAAGGACCTATCTAATATCTAATGGTGTGAGTTAAAATTGTCCTATCTACATTTTGAGCACTCATTTTTCCAAAGTACCAGAGGGTGCTCGTAAACGAGCTGCATCTTTGCTAATTACACCCCATGGACATCTATGCACCCAAACCTGAGAATAAGCCAGCTGTTCTGACAGTGACCACTTCCTGCGCACCGGTAGAAAATTGAGTTGTTGGATGATACAAGTAGGCGAAAAACGCCGGCTCTTCCTGCCAGAAGCTGGACAGTAATACTCAAATGCATTGCTAACCAGCTTGCACAGGAAGAACCCGTCGTTTGCGAGTTCCAAGGTCGATGCACAGCGCTCGACGGCCAAATAGGCTACCCTGACCAGCAATCGATCCTTTACGAAATGCTTTGCACCCTGGCCTTTTGAGCAGGGATGTGCGGAATTTCCGTTTCCGAGTTCCGAATTCCGGTTTCCGGCCGTTTTTGAGGGCTTTTTTTTGGTAGTCCAACCAATTTCAAGCATGTTAATACTGAGTTGTCAAACAGTATTCCTCTCACAATTATATGAAGGAGAACTATTTTTAATTGATAAGCAGATTGCGTTCAATAGAAAACTAATGTGGTACAGCGCCCGTTTTCGTTTCCGCCTTCCGGCCCAAAAACAGTCACAGGAACTAGATATGGAAAGACTGTATGCTGAAATAGTGAGAAATTGTGAGATAAGACCCTGAATTTGTTGTCGTTTATTGCTCTAGCCATAACTAAAAGGTTATCATAACAATGTTATGAATTCATGCTCCGTTATGTTATGTGTCGTAACTCGCGTCCGACAGGTCTCCACATGTCGTCGCCGTCGCTGGGCCACCCCGGTCGATCGACCAGGTCAATCCTGATTAAACGTGTCGATCGACACGTCGTAGCCGCCGAAGCTTCTAGAAGCCGGCAGAACGCAGAGGGTGCGTGCCTCTGTCGTCTCTGACCGGCTTGGTCGCCAGTTCTGCCACCACCGCTCCCTCTGAGCGGTGGCTCGTCCCCGGCCGCTCCCGCTGAGCGGCCAGGCTTCGTGGTCGTCGCTGCTCTCGCGTCTGAGGGTAGGTGCTGTCCGTCGACTGCATCCGGTTTGGTCGCCGTCGAGTTCCATCGTTCCGGTCGCTGTCGTCCTCGAGTGTCACCATCGGCGATCGTCGTCAGCTGTCGTCAGAGGACCAAGGATCCGTCGCCAACGCCATCGTCGTCGGTCCACAGGTAACGCGGGTCCTCTGCCTCACCTCGTTGGTCCTGCATCGTAGGCCTTCTTGCCATTGCTGACGAAGGCTTGTCCTCAGAAGACATCTCTCCAGTGCACGATGCGTAGTTTGCATTGCTCTGGCGATTGTCTTGTTGTCGGGCCAGGTTTCCGTCGTGTAACATAGCAGGCAGTACAGTTGAATATCGAGGCCCTGAGGCCGGCATCCTTGACCTGATCAGTAATTTCGCGAATCGAACTGAAGGCTGCCCATGCGTGCGGGCGATTTCAGGAGCGAGGTCGTTATCCATGTTCAGCTCTCTTCCCAGATAGACCTAGGTGTCGACCCGTTGTAGAGCGACTCCATTTAACCTTATGAGTCCCACGTCACAACACTGGTTGACCATAAATGGCGTTTTGGACATATTCATGTCCAATCCAATCTTCATACCTGCCACATTGAGCTCGTTCAGCATTTCCTCGACTTCTGCCGTGCTGGTAGAGATGAGAACAATATCGTCGGCGAAGCGAAGGTTGCTGATCCGTTTACTGTCGACAAGGTAGTCTTTGTCGCCCCAGTTCGAGTCCTTCATGGCATCCTGGCGTGCCGCTGTGAATAGCTTAGGAGAAATCGTGTCTCCCTGCCGTCTCTCCTTTCCCGGTAGGAATCTTAAGCTTTCAATCGAATAACTGGATGGTGGTCGATGTGTTCGAGAAGCATTCGTCGAGAAGTCGGATGTAGGCCGATGGTATACCAGCATGCACAAGTGCGTTCAAAACGGCGTTGATTTCCACAGAGTCGAACGCATTCCGATAATCCACGAAGACAAGGACAAGTGGGATGTGGTATTCGCGGCTCCTTTCGATGAGTTGTGAGACAGTCTGAATATGATCCATGCAGGAGAGATCCTTGCGAAGCCCTGCTTACTCCACTGGCAGACACTCATCCAAGCAACGCTCCATACGATTGAGCAGTATCTTGGTGAAGATCTTGTACACAACCGAGAGAAGACTGATGGGTCGATAGTTGTTGGTATCCTCCTGCTGACCTTTTTTGAAGATTAGAACTGTTTTCGACTCCTTCCATGACTCCGGAATCCTACCAAGTCGAAGGTAGTGGTTGAAGTGCTTGGCAAGGAGTGAGCAGAGGGCACTGCCACCCGCACGAAGGAGGTCAGCAGAAATGCCGTCTGGTCCGGGAGCAGTGTCCGGCTTCATCCTTCTGATGGCATGAGCAACATCTGATTCCAGAATGGGAGGTACTTCCTCAGCTGGTGGCATCAAGCATTTCGGGACAGTGCTGGAAGAACGAAACAGATCTGTGTAGAATTCTTGAACGATAGCCTCCATCGCTCTTCGAGACGTTTGCTTTGTTCCATCTTATCCATAAGGGCTGACATTATTGCCTTCTGATCACAGAGATCTCGTTTGCAGCGCTTTATGCTTGAACCTTTCCCAGCCGCTTCTAACAGCTTCAATCTTCTGTAGGCTTGAATGGACTCCTTCACTGCAATTCGATGGGCCTTCGAGATGGTGACTTTTTCCAATTGAGAAGCATTAGGATCCAGTTTAACAGCTCTTCTTTGCTCCAAGAGTTTAATCGCATGTGCGTTGAGTCTTGAAGCAGACGGTGATGTGGCTTCGCGAGAGCTGCTAGCACATTACAACAGTCCTTTGAAGAGAAGGTCGTAGTCTTCCGATGGATCTTCCAGAAGATTCCAATCATACAACTTTATTGTATGTTCCAACTCCTCAGACTTGAATGTGGGGATCCTCACCGGTGTCGGTTTATGAATGTCACGTTTGAACATCCTCTTTCTGAGAGTCAGCTTCGCACGGACAAGACGGTCATCCGAGCCGGTGTTCAAATGAAGGCAGCACGGAGACGTCGAACAGACTCCACCGTCTGTTTGTAAGAACGTGGTAGATCTACGAACGTGTTTCTCCATTTGGACTTTCCCAGGTCCATCGTCGGTTTGAAGGCTTCTTAAACATAGAATTTCCATGGTAGACACGGCAGGCAGATACGAAGTCTATCAGGCGCTCTCCGTTTTCGTTCCTTGAGGAAATTCCATGTGGTCCTAGCCTCCATTCGTCGTGATCATTCGTACCGACGGTAGCGTTAAAGTCCTCAACGACAACTTTGTAGTAGCTCTTCTCGTCGTTGACGGTGCTTTCGAATAGCTTTTTCTTCGTCTGTCGCCGCAGATGTTGGAGCATATCCATTTATGATGAAGGTGGTTCCTTGATCTTTGGTTTCCAGACGAGGAACAGCTACTCGGGGACTGATGATCTTGTAACAGTCTACTAGGTGGTGCACTGTCGAGTTGACGAGAAATCCAACTCCGCCAATATTCTTTCTGTCCACCTTTGCTTCGAAGATAAGAAGCTTGTTCTGCTCGGTCCTTCTTATATAGCATAATCCGGTGGTTTGTTAGAGCTCATATTTTACGGAACAGCAAATTAGGAGCCCTGCACAGTGTCATCTCGCCGTTCATGAGACAGATACAGCGGTTCCATGGCGAAAAACTGTATGTTAAGGTATGCAAAATCCTCCATGTGGTAACCCGAAATGTCTTTGGCCTATCTAGTGGGAAGGTGTTTGTTTATTGAGACCGTTTCCATAGCGTCAGGTGTGCGTAGCGCAATCTGAGTAGGCAACTGCCTTCCCATGCAGCCCTAATCAATTCATGGTCTCCGCCCAGGCCGAACAAGTCTTCCCATCCTTTCAAGGTCGGTGATCTGATACTATACTTATCTGGGAACGATAAAATAGTGACTTTTTACCGGATGGCCTCTGAAAGTAGTTGTACAGAGCGAAGACGCATTCAAATTCCCTCCAAAATAACCCGTAGACGTGGAATGCGTGGTGCACCTCGCAAAAGGATTGGCTTACACCATCCTTTATCCTTTAGGAATCGTTTAGAGTGCACGCGACGCGCGACGCGATGTTATTGTAAACTCACATATCGATTCATCGCGACGCGCGATCGATATGGTAGCTTACCATAACACCGCGTCGCGCGTCGCGTGCACTCTAAACGATCTCTCAGGCATTGCGTCAAGTAGAATCCAAAATCATAATCTACTGAACAGCAAAAAGAGAGACGTAGCTATACAACTTTCACTTACGTGAATCACAATTTGCTTCAATGATATTGCAGCATTTGAGACTGACGGGAACAGGTCATGGCTAGTGTTTGAATGGGCAGCAACGCGCTGGTCAACTGGTAAGACTCAAAAGGCCAGGGTGCAACGCATTTCGTAAAGGATCGGTTGCTGGTCAGGGCAGCCCTGGTAATGCGAAAGCATGACCTCATGGACCTAACACCCAGGTGTAAAGAAGGCGAGACGGCGATCAGGCCGACGAGCGCTGTGCTCAGGTCGAGACTACAGACCCCTAGAACACGATTGGGGGCAGAAGGACAGAAGTACTGTATTAAATATTAATACTGTAGCAACTCAAGGACTGCATTAACGAACCGGCTCCGGTTGGTGCGCAAATTAGCAAGTTCTCCTTCGTCTTGTACGCCTGCTCGAACACAATGGACTGAATCACATTCAGTTTTTCGTACCCTTGAAAACCAAGCTGCCCTAGCTGAAATGAGCTGCATTGGAAAGGGGAGTAAAAGTTGGGCAGCAAGCGTAAACTGACGTCGTCCATATCCTTGACGAGGACGTGGCGAACGTCTCCAATCGAGCTTTTATTCATTGGAGGAACCTCGACCTCCTCGTGAGTACGGAAACTCTCCCTGGTAGAACCCTCTGGTAGAGCGTACTGAAAACATCGCGCTACAGCGAACAGAAACTTCTAAGCACCACACTTGAAATGCTCCTAGGTCCCTCTGATCTGACGGTTTTGAACCCAGTATCATGCATGGCCTAGTACCTATAATACATCTACACTATAGCTCTCAATGTCGTCTCTCGATTTATTGGCGTAAGACGTTATTTGAAGAAAAGGTAAACCGAAGAGGCAAACCTTCATTCCATTAATTGTGATCATAGCTGAGCCAGTATCACTGCAAACGTCGAACACAAACGGGTAGATCTCTCGTGGCCGGTTCGCACTCTTCACGGTCGGTGACCATTTTAGCTGGTCCATCTCGAGCTGACTACAAGAAGAAATTAATGGCAAGGGACAAAAGAAAAAGGAAGACAACAAGAGATAGCAAAAAGCAAAAACGGAGAGTTGAAGTCGCAATGATTCTCCTGAACGAATAAGCAGACAGAGCGACTACCAAACTGCGGCAAACAATGAGAAGCACAATGAGCAGTCTCTGTCTACATGGCATAATTGTGACCTCATCTGATACAAAGAATTGTGGAGAGGTAGAGAAGAAAAACGTCATACCGAATTCGCAAGATTTCCCGTTGCGCGAGCTCCAGCTCCAGCTTCTCCTCGTCTCCGAAAACGTGATGAATCCTAAAAGTGAATGAACAGTCAAACGGGAGCCCAACAATGATCGATATCCTCTGGTTAATCCTTGACTCGTTTTTCACTGCACGAAAACAACCAATATCTAACTGCAAATGCAGGTGCTCAAAGCAAAACGCTCAACCATGGGGTCGCACAGAAGGCTTACCGGTTCAATTCCTTCTTCGCCCGTTTCTGCTCTTTTCGGATTTCACGCCGCATGTCAGCCTCGGCTTTCGTTTGCACAGTAACTTGCTGACAGTACAGGGGTTCGTCATTCCGGAGAGGCACCAGCTGAAACAGCGCATGACAGCGGTACATGAAAAATCGGCCAGAACGACGGATCCCGGGTACCCAACTTAATCGGTTCCTACAAGGAACCACACTGTCTCCCTATTACTAAATAACGTTCCACGCCAGACAGCAACAAAAATGGGTAGCAATTTCCGCTCAACCTATTTCAAAGAGCAATTCAAAGAAAAATACAACAGCAAGCCACCAAATCTAAAGGTATACACTAGACTTCTAACATGGTCAGATTGCGCAGCACCATGACCCTACCAGCTGAATCGTGAGACGGTTAATAATTGGTCCACCTTGAAAACCTCGCTCTACACACGTTCACTAAAACTAGCAGCTATTTCTGCACATAGCTCGGTTGAGTCTTAACGAATTAACCGATTTATGAATGGGCAGAAGCTTACTCGAAAGCGGTCCCACATGCGAACACAGCTACAGAGGCGCCTCCTGCAGAGCAAGAATAACGGGATGTAAACATTTCAGTACTAGGCGGGCTGATCCACGGATCTACCTCGTTAGATTTTTCGGACTCCCTTATCTAAGGGATTTCGAGCCACTTGTTGCAGGGATCATGTGGCGTGTGAGTCGTAGCGTGGTCAAAGAGCGCGTCAAAGGTGGACCTATTGAACGCTGCAGAGCGCGCGCTAAAGTGCGTATAAAACCAATGGTCTGCGTACATTTTAGGAATCTTCGTAACTTAGGAGAGTCTTCCTAGCCGATCGTACCACTACTGTGACTTGGAGGCCAACAAAACAACAACAACAACAACAACAACAACAACAACAACATAGAGCGACCAAGTCACTCGTTAGTGATAGTTTGTTCAGCATTGAAGATTCTTCGTAGGGTGTCAGTGCGACCCAGTCGGCTCGTTATTGGGCGGCTAAAAAAACCAGAAACCAGGAAAACGAGACAAGGCACACTGATGGTAAAGAAAACAAACAAATAATGCTGTAGCTGGGCTCTGTGCTCTCCTCCGCGAACGCGGAGGAGAGCACAGTTTTAGGCAGGGGAAGAGACTCCAGGGTGCGGCTTTAAGTGTTAAAATTGCCTACATCCTGGAGTTCCCTCCCTTGTCCAATTAGAAAGCACATAGGACGCGGATCTATAATCGAAACAAAGAGATAAGACTGCATTCACATCCAGGGTGTGTAGCTACTCGCCACGCCGACCCGCCGCACCATGCTGTGGTGACCACCGGACCGTATTTGCGCCGGCGGCTGGTTGAACAACGGTGCCAGAGGCCCGAACGGGTAGCTGTCGATACTGTGATGTCTCGAACTTTGCCGGTAGACGTGAGGTACCGTCCCGTCGGTGGCAACGAAGAGCAAAGTTCGAGACGTATCCTACTACCAGACGTTCACCGGCCTAGCGGCCGCAAACGTCTGGTTGGGGGCTCCTCCCCCAAAACCCCGAGAATAGAACAACCTCATTCTTCCTCATTCCTTCTTTAGGCCTTCTTACAGTAAAAAAAAACTGATTTTACTATATAGATTGGTGCAGTGGGATATGGTAGGCAGAGGGTGGGCAGAATTTTCACTGCGCATATCAAGCCCATCCACCATCCATCACATGCACGCGATTTATTCTCCGAAGCGCTCGCTCTCTACGTGTCGAGAAACAGGTAATGAGAGTCCCAATCCGGTGCTTAATCAGTGAAATCATAATTAAAATTAATCGGTATTGGACGACACCGCTTACTGTCCGACGGCAATAATGCTCCTCCGAATCCCATTGTCACTCTCTCTCTCTCTCTCTCTCTCTCTCTCTCTCTCTCTCTCTCTCTCTCTCTCTCTCTACCCCTCCCTCCCTCCCCCTTTCCTATGTGCTGGCAAAGAAACGGAGTGAGAGTCAAGCACGCACATGTGACACTGAGTACCGATTCACGTGTTACTACGTTGCCACGACGTCTATGACACTCCTTTTACAATCTGACACACGTGCCACGACTTCTGTAAGCTGTCTTCAGAAATCCGACACACAATGAACGATGTTGAGGGAAAATGCAGGTCTCCCCCCCCCCTATTCACGCTCCCCTCTAATGGTCCCCCTTTGTTGGTTCTCTCCTATTGGTCTCCCTTACTCTGAATCCCTACGCACGTTGGACGACGTCTAGCGCAGGTCTTCTGAATCCCTACGCACGTTAGACGACATCATCAGCACGTCTTTTGAATCCTCACGCACGCTGAACGATGTCTAGGGCACGCCTCCTGAATCGATATCGATTTTTTGTGGATGTCGTCCATTTTTTCGCTTTTTTTCTAACTTGCCCTCATCGACGTAGTTAAGATGTTCTTCTTGAGGAAACTATGACATAGGTGGCAGCTATAATCGATGATGAGAAGTTATTGCCACGGCGAAGCCGTCGGTGCGGCCGAGAGGCCGCATGGACGGCTGGTAATGACATAAATCGAGATGTCAAGTGAGCCGCCTACCATCACAACAAGCCTAGGCGAGGATAGAGCACCGCGACCTGAACTGATAGAAAGTCTTTCAGTTGAAAGCGGTAAAGAAATGGCGAGTAACGGCAGCGATAATGTGTGGTTCTGTAGCCGATCGCCGGAGATCTCAGTCTCAGAGGAAGATATTGACGATGCACCACAAGTATGTGATGAGCTAATTTCCAACCTTAAGGACCTTCGAACACTAGTTAGTGCGGAGGTGGCTAAGCATATACGAATAGGTGATAGCAAAAGGGAGCGATTGAAGCGTATCTTGAACCATGGCAAGGATAGCGCGCTAAGGCGCATAAAGCGCATTAAAGAGATCTGCAAGAAAGCCTCTATGGATGATGTAGCACCAATATGCAGGCTATACTGCGAGTATAGCTTGCATATTGGTGCTACGTCGATGCGAGTATAGGACATATAAAGAATTGAAAGATAGACGGGAGGTGCTAATCAAAAATGAAAAGCGGTTGTATAAAGTTGCCGTCAAGCTGTCAGGGTGTCCGGAAAGTTTTGAGAATTTTTGATGCATCTAAATAAAATTACATATCTTCTCACAGGTCCTGCGTTATATCATGTTAGTATTTTTTGTAGATCATAGCGTTCTGGTCTAAACTCCAATCAACACAGTCGCTTTGTTCCCCAGAACACGAACATCCGTCAGTCTTATCATGTCCAGCAGAACTGACTACGGCATCATTTTGTTTCGATGCTTCCTTTCCGGCTTCAACCCAACCGAACCCCACCAGCAGGCTGTGTCGCTGACGGGTCCCGACTCCCCTTTTACTGCTACGGTGTACCGCTGGTTCGATCGATTTAAAAAGGAGGGTTCTCCCTCGACGATGCTGCTCGATCCGGACGTCCTCAATGGAGAAGTACAACGGTCGTCCTCGTGTCTATTCAAGCTAACGCGGTTAAGTCTGTACGAGATATAGAGAGGGATCTCCTAAATCCACTGCCCACGATATCCTCGCTCGCTCCGGTCTTGTGGCAAAGCGTCCTCATTCAGTACTCACGATCATGACTGCCGCCGATCAAAACACACGTGTGAAGGTCTGCTATTCTCTACTCTCCCTCTACCGAACGACGGCATAGACTGAGGCGATAGCGGCCATGGATGAGAATTGGATAACGTACAGCAACCCAAAGAAGAAGCTACACCTCTCGATAAAGACCCATAGCCCATCCCAAAGAGAGATATCCGGCAAGAAGCACCTGCTCTCTTTGTACTACTATAGCAAGGGTGTCGTTGACTACAAGGTCCTGCCGGCTGGGCAGTCGATTGATGCCAACCTCGCCTCATCACAGTTGGCAGAGATGGAGTCCAGGCTACCCGCCGACCACATGTACAAAGGGAAAATTCATCTTCTGATGGATAATGCAAAGGCTTACATCACAAAGACAACCCATAGGCAGCTAGAGAAGCTAAACATCATGCGGCTACCCATTCACTTACTCCCCGGATCTCTCCCCTGTGATTTCCACGCTTGCCGCAGTCTCGAGCACTTCTGCCCTGGACGGCAGTTTCACAATAACGACGACATCGCGCGCGCAGTTGACGAATGGGCAGCGTTACGCCCTGCTTCTTTTCGGAGAGAGGCATTTGCTTCCCTTCCCGAACGATGGGGGAAGGTTATGGTCACAAGGGATCACACATTGTTGATTGACTATCTTTTGTTCAGTTGCAGTTTGAATATAATAAAACTTCTGCATATTCTCAAAACTTTCTGGACACCCTGGTAAAATGTGAGACAACTGAGGTTAGGCAATAAAAGGATGGTCAGGGATAGATGCAACCTGACCAAACATTGAATCTTTACAGGCCGCAAGGGACGCTGAGGTGCAGAGGTTCAGAAAAGAGCTCGAAAATCACAAATGAAGATTAGCCGAGCTGGAGGGAACTCATCTGAAGAAAGCGAAGTTCCAGGTGAGAACCGTAGAGATACTAGAGGCTATGGATATGATAACGAGCGATGCCAACCCTTTCAGAATGGCTCGCACAATCCAGCCGACAGGAAGGTATTTTGACACGTGAACTCCAACTCTATTTTGATCAGGAGATTGGAGGCAGGAGGTATGTGTTACTAACGGAGGATGGACAGAGTGGAAGTGAGAGTGACAGCCACATAGGTAGAGATCTTTGCAAAGAATCCCATCATGCTACGACGGAGTACCTGGAATTCGTTGCTCTATCAGAGCTCCCATTTTACTCAGGCGGAGATAAGGGCTACTTCTTTGAAAATTTATTAGCAGCTTTTGGTAGACACCAATGGAGCTTGTAGTAATGGTTTTATTACGTTGGTCACCTGTAGAGCACAACACGAATATTTCGTCACAGCAGATTATAGACAATATGCAGTGGCGGAGCTACAAATATCTCCAAATATCTCTGGTCTTGAAATAGCCCCGCGTCTAGAGTGGACTACTTGAGCGCTATCTCTAGTGCCTACTTGCGATACCCCCACGTTATGCCTGTGGATGTTACTGAATGATACTTATTTTAGAGTGTTCACCTAAAGCCTTATCATTCATTCCTATTTGACCTATATTATACTGGGATATACATTCATAAATGTAGACCCTAGCTGAGTAATTACAACAACCTGAAGAACCACGCAAAATGACCGCATGCCTGGCACTGATGTCAGCCATAGATCTGTGGGTCACGTGTGGAGTGCGTGTGTATATTGTTAATAGTCCTTGCTCCATCAGTCTAGTGAGCTGGGAACATGTCACGATTAAAGCAAGAGGCCAGATTCTCGGCTATCTCAACAGTCCCGGAAAACGCAGAATTAATCGTGGACCTACCGCAGCAGACAGCGAACACGTACGTGTCTCGAGCAGCGTGGATCACTGATGCTGACCCCTTTCCGCATACACAAAAAGAAAAGGCCAGGACAGCCGGCTGAGGAGTCAACAAGCGCGGAGAAAGGTAAATACATGGCAATAGAAAACACAGAAAAAGGGTCGCCGAGCGATACCGCGATAAGCAAAGGGCCGCCACTAATAAGCTGCAGGAATTGAGTGTGTAAAATTGTAAGTATGGAGTGGTGCCATACAGTTTGTGACCCTGGGCATGCGAGTGTCGTAGCGTGGTCAAAGAGCGCGTCAAAGGTTGACCTATTGAACTTTGCCGAGCGCGCGCCAAAATGCGTATAAAACCAATAGCCTGCGTACATTTTGGAATCTTCGTCTCGACGTTTTTTCGACTCCCGAGCTAGCTGTGTCACTCGTGACACTCTCCTCGCTCCTTCATTCTCAAATCCACCTCCATCCCTCGGTTTCCGCAGAAGACGTGCGGAAGACGTCGTCCAATATTCGTCGGGATTCACAAGACGTGCCGCAAACATCGTCCAACGGAATCTGGTCAAGCCCCACCAGACGTTTGGCGGTCCCTAGGCCGCTGAACGTCTGGTGGGGCTGAACGGCTGAAAATAACTTGTTTCCACAAATGTTTCGAGTATTTGCTATTATTAATTGTTACGAATATACGAATCTATTGCTATTAGTTGTTTATCACTACCCGTCTTTCATCTACAAGATTAGAAAAACCTTTGACGTATTACTATTGGGAACCATTAGCCGTAACAGTCACTAAGTGACTGATGCAATAATGCCGGCACAGCTTTCTTTTAGAAGGCTCCGGATATTGAGGAAAAATATTGCGCATTCCTCACCCGGAATTAGGAAGGCGCTTCATGGGATGACGATCACGAATCTAGCATTGCTCTTTGACATTTCGAATGAATGTAGTAGGCATGTACGAATGAGTTGTTGGTGTCGCGATGAATAATTTCGGCCAAACTTCGCGTAGGAGTAATTATCCAAAAAGCCTGAAAACAGACCATCTCCCAAATACCCGTGGTGACCCATAGAAACCTCCCGTACTTTATCACAGATCCAAAAATAGATCTCAAATTCGTAATCAGCACTCTAAATAAACCCCATCCCCACCTCGAGGCGAATTCTGAAGGAAATTTCTCTTGCGGAACCCTACAAGCAGTGCAGTGCCGGCATCACTGTCTCCTGGACTTGGTGCTTGTGTATCAGTATGATTGATCGTTCGTGCACTAATGTGCCAAAGGACTTACCTAGTCTTGAGCATGAAGAGGGGCTCGAGATAAAAACTCACATAAACTCGCGTTTGTTAGCATACAGAGTGGCAATAAATCGGAATATGCGTAGGAGCTAAACAATCTCAAATACCAGTCAAGCAATGATGATGCAGAAACGGCGTCAAACGCGAAAAGCGAAACCCGCTTCCCCTGCGCCCTTTGCACGAAACGAGGGCGTGAATCTATCCCAATCGGAGAGGTGGACACGATGTTTTGACCTACCATTCTCTTCCCTAGCCTTTACTCTGAGCTTCTCTTGCTGACCCATGACATTGACGGGTTTTGGGCAAATTCAGGTGATGAGGCGATGTAGCATAATAGCGCGGCAAAGCTGTGATATCAGAGCTGCCTTCTCCCGACTAGGACAGATCCCGATGGCACTCTCCGCTGCGTTGTCGCAGTGCAACTCAAGAAACGCTCACACGCCAACCGCCTAACAACTCACACATTCGACACCACCTAGCTCCCTACATCGTTCCTCTCCTACTGATAAAATGGTGATCCATCAGCTAACGTGGCGTGCACAAAATGGCAGTGACTCTGCTCTTCTGGACTATGTCCTCATCAACGCGATTTAGAAATCTACCAGTGATTTACGAGTAAAACGTGGTGCTGATTGTGGACCCGATCACCATCTCGTGTGAGCCAGAATACGGCTCAGGCTGCAGAAAGGAAAAGGAAGTATTAACGAGGGATGTCAGTGAACTCGGAGATTCTGAACAAGACCTCTATGGTCTTGTAGGGCATCGGACGAGGATCACAGAATTATGTTTCTTTTTGCCAAATGCCCCTGGTTGGTGCAAAAATGGCAAAAAATGGTATCGTTACAGGGCGGGCTGATAAGGCAAATGTGACACCTGGAATGGCTCTGTCATGTTCAGAACTTGACCTACAAAAGGTTTGGAGCTCAAATAAAAGTTAGATTACAGTAATATGATGATTTCCTACGCTTCCTAGACGAAGTTGCAGGGTACATGCAAGTAATTCATTCGCAACAATGTCGGCAGCAACTGGATGGCCGAGTGGATATGGAGGCGGACTTACGGGAGGGGATTGAGGGTTCGACTCAGGGGGTGTCCGTGTGATTCGCTCTGTAGAGTGCTCCCATTTTTGCAAATAAAGGGCACATTTTGCTTACGGTAGGTTACCGTATTATTGACCAGTGATGATTAAGGGTGACGAAGAGATGGCCACCGATTCCGCCCAGAATTTGTCTACGGGAATTATTTAAGCTGCTGACCACTCTTTTTCTACTTTCCCACTTTGCTTGCACTACTTTCCATCGTAGGATGAAGTCGAACGTTGGAAAATAAGTATGACCTCATTGGAGAAGGAAGCGATCCCACTAACGTGGACCGCTTCACTCACCCATATCTACCGTAACTTGCCGTCATTGACAGGAAAATTTAAAAATAGGTATCATATCCGTGATCAGCACCCCAAATAACCATCAATGGCGATGTGAGGGCAAAATTTTTTCTTTCTTCCATTCCTCGATCTCTGGAGTGGTGAAGTGCAGCAGTGCCGATTATTCTACGTACGCTCCTTTGCTCACACATAATGGTACCTTCTGCCGTCCATCGTTTCACCGAAAATGGTTGCCAGATTGGTGATCTACATCCAAAATAACCCTATAGATGAATTTTGGACAAAAAAGTTTTTCGACCTCAGCGGCATGTTCATGCACATTGTGCATGGATGTGTTTGCGCCTGTGTGCGGATTGTAACTGTGTCGGCCCGGCCAGAAGCTTGCACTCGCTAGACTGGGCGTACATGTAGGGCGATTCGAGGCCGCCTTAAGTCTTGCCCCGTCCCTTCGGGCAGTCTGGCTGGCTGCCCGGAGTTCTTCGCCCGCACGACAGAGCCCGACCAGCTACCCGTGTGTACTCCAGTCAAAAACAGCAGCACTAAAGGGCTTCATTCCCCTGACCCCGAAAGAGCCCCCATTTCTGCAGCGATGGGAAGGACGAGTACGGAGAGGCTGCTAAAATCTCAGGGCCTAACCAGGCTGCGCGAATTGTGAAGGACTAGGATGACGATCTGTACTTACAACGCCCGTACGCTCGCATCGGAAGCATCCGTCGAGGACCTGATGATGCAAGCCAGGAAGATCAAGTACGACGTCATAGGACTGACCGCGACGAGAAGACACCACCTCCTACACGCCGCCTGCGACTCCGGAGAAGAACTGTTCCTCGGAACATGCGACAGCAGGGGGTAGGCGGTGTCGTGCCCTCGTCAACACGCACATGGCCATGCACATCGATTCGTACGAGTCTCTGACAACCCGAATCGGACGTCTGCAACTGAAGCGATGTAGTTCCGTGCCAGCTTTGACTGTATTCATCGCGTATGCACCAACACCGGACTACGACGACGAAGAGGTCGAAGCCTTCTACGAGGAGCTGGAGAAGTTCTATAAAAAAGATAACACCTTCTACTAGGTGATCGTCGGTGACTTCAACGCCAAGATCGGGCCACGAAGGTCGCCGGAAGAACTTCACATCGGAACCCACGGTTTGGAGTGGAACGAGCAAGGTGAAAGGCTGTCTGAGTTTATCATGTCGAACAAGACCATCCATGGAAACTCGCAGTTCCAGAAGCCTCCCTCCTTACGATGGACCTGGGAATCCCCTGCTGGCCAGTTCCACAACCAGATCGACCACATCATCTTCAATAGCAAGTATTGCCTGACCGACGTTTCCGTTGTCCCCAAGTTCTACATGGGATCACGGCCCCGTTTGCGCGAGGTTTCGCTTTTCGCGTCAAGGAGAGAAGGCCGCGAAGTTCAAGAAGAGGAATCCCAGAACGGCGATCAACTGGGACCTCTTCACCTATCTTGCCGGCCTTTGGGAAGATACCGTCATGGACAACAACGACGAGGAATACGACCGCTTCCTGTACCGTCTCCGAGATAGTGCTAAGGGAGCCGAGAGCTTGAAGACCACCAAGAGGCGCCTGTCTCCGGAAACTCACGAGCTGATACGCCAGCGTGGAGCAGCACGAGCGTCAGGCAACTACCAGCTGACGTCCGAGCTTGCAAAGTTTGCAGAGCGGGGATAAAGGAAGATCTCAAGGAGAGAAAGGCGGAAGTGTTGGCTGAAGCAGCAGAGACAGGGCTGAGCATCCGCAATGCCCGCCGGAACTTCACCAACTTCAAGACCAAGATGGCCGCTCTCCGACGTCCTGACAGAACCGTCACCTCTTCCAGAAGGACCATGGAGAAGGTCATCCACGAATTCTACTCCGATCTCTCCGATAGCCACGTCCATCTGCCCCCCCCCCCCCATGCGCTCTTCCGCACGATGGATACGTCGTTCCATCTTTCTCCCTTCCGAGATCCGACACGCCATCTCGTCGGTGAAGAAACGTACAGCACTCGGTCCCGACAGGATCGGACCCGAACACCTGAAGAACCTTCCGCCAGCGCTCACCAACACCTTGACGCGGCTCTTCACATGCTACCTGTCGGAGTGCAAGGTTCCATCTCAGTGGAAGACCAGCAAGACCGCCTTGCTGTACAAGAATTAAGACGTGCACGACATTGGCAACTGTCGCCCGATCTGCCTACTGTCCGTAGTCTACAAGCTGTTCACTCGAGTGATCCTGAATAGCATTAGTAGAACGCTGGACGAAGGACAGCCACGCGAACAAGCAGGATTTCGGAGAGGATTCAGCACGATCGACCACATACACACCATTACGAAGCTCATCGAAGTGTCGCGAGAGTACAAGCTGCCGCTGTGCCTTACGTTCATCGACCGGAAGAAGGCATTCGACTCCGTCGAAACTGAAGCGGTCATCGACGCCCTGTTTACTCAGGGGTTCCCACTCAGTACATCAGAGTCCTTCGAGAGCTGTACAGGGATTCACGACCAAGATCTCACCATTCTACAACGACGCCGTCATCGACGTAAAGAGAGGGGTTCGGCACGGAGATACCATATCCCCGAAGCTCTTCAGCGCCACCCTCGAAAACGTCATGCGCGAACTAGAATGGGAAGACATGGGAGTGAAGGTCGACGCCAGCAGCTGCACCATCTTCGTTTCGCTGACGACATCGTGCTCATAACACCGAGCATCAGCCAGGCGGAGCGAATGCTGGCCGACTTCGATCGTGTATGTGGGAACGTTGGACTGCAGCTGAATCTTACGAAGACGATGTTCATGAGGAACGGACATGTTTCTGATGCCCCACTCTCGCTCAACGGAACGAACATCTCCGAATGCTCCAGCTACGTGTATCTGGGTCGCGAAGTCAATATGGCCAACGGCCTAGCGCCAGAGCTGAGCAGGAGGAAACGAGCGGCTCGGGGAGCTTTCAAGAGCGAAGAAGACGAAGAACGTCCGACTCCGTGCCCACCTATTCGACTCTACCGTTCTTCCTGCCGTAACATACGCCTCAGAGACCTGGGCTATACGAAAGCAGGATGAACACGCGATCAGCGTCGCGCAGCGTGGAATCGAGAAGTCGATGCTCGGAGTGACACGACTCACCCAAGTGAGAGAAGGCCTCCGGAGTTCCGAGCTTCGCCGACGTTCGAAGATCAGAGACACTGTCACGTGGGTCAAGTTGTCGAAAATTAGGTGGGCCCGCCACGTAATGCGCTTGGCAGACACCCGCTGGACGAGAGCCGTCACCTCCTGGATTCCGCGGGATGTCAAGAGAACACCAGGACGCCCACCAACGCGTTGGTCGGACTTCTTCGTAAAAGCCCTGAACGACCGCTATGACGCTCTACGTGTCCCTCGAGCGAGGAGGATCCATTGGAGCACTCTGGCACGCGACAGGGACGAATGGAGACTCTGCTGGCGCCCGCTCGAGCAAGTCGATGATCAACGGGACGACAGGTGATACAGAGACGAGAGAGTGAATGCAGATGCTCCTATCTGCAATGCCTCCGAGCCGTCTCGCGTAATTGTATAGAAGAGTGATTAGGAAGAAATACACAACAACGCGTCCAATCACACGAGTTATAGTAAAAATAAAAATAATAAAATAAAATATGCTGTACTTGGTAAGAGGTAGCTAAAATAGTGAGTTGTGAGAACAATAAAAAGCAGTCTGTAAAGAAATCCTAAGAACGACGAGCGTGTCTAAAAGATTGGTGAAATCATTACTTGTCGACCGTGTTCGCAAATGAGGTGATAAACGCTTCCAAAACTAATTAATATCATTCCAAAGAGGTCATATGGTCTATCGAGAGCTTTTTCAGCGAGACAAACGTGGTTTAGTGGACGCTCTACATTACCCCACACGACAAAACTAGCTTCTTCCACATCTGACAACAGGTTGAAAGCGGAGTTAGGAAGCGAAGAAGGTACCCTACAGAACCCAAAATATGTCGATGTTTTCGAAATGGGCCAACTGTTCTCGTCCAAAATCATCTAGGGGTTCCTTGGTGCGTTGTTTACGAATCCGACGTCCGTTTTTGAAAACTCCGCCGATTTCGGATTCCCATTCACGAGCTATACCGCTGTGCTTTAGAGCACGTCAAAAACCTTGCGCTGCCTACAAAGTCCTCAAGTTGCAGCCGGAAAGATTCGAACTTGATAGAGATATTGCTCTACGAACTCACCCGCGCGTGCATTTGCGAGCAGTCGCCCCATTCGATTGATAGGTTCGATTCTATATGCATTGTTCACAACGTAGGGTTAGGCTTGAAGTTTGGGAATCGAAGGGGGGGGGGCTCGCACTCTTCCGGTTTTGGGAGAGGATTCTCTCTTATTTTTCAGGTTTTTAGGGGATGTTTTTAATTCTCAATAAGTTGTTTTTTTCCAGGAATGTCTACGAAGGAGGAGTCTCTCCTTCGTTCCTCGAAGTTGTAAAAATAAATATTAAAATGTTTTAAATAATGATTGTATTACTTGTTAAAATAAAGATTTTCTGCCGGCAGATTTGGAGTCAATGAGGAGTTTCCATTTTTTCTTCAGGAAATCATGGACACGACAGTTTCCTGCTTGGAACTAATTTTCTCTCCTCTGCAGGAAACAGTATCAGAAAGTGAAGTATAAAATTAAAATTTTAAAAATATAAAATCCTACTATATATAAAGGAGCAGTGTGTGAGTGCGTGTTTCCGTCCGTCACAACTTAAGTGGGGGCACTGCGCATTGGAAGCGATTGTTGAACATCGACGTGCCTGGCGATGCCGTAGAGCTGCCGAACACGTCGGCAACCGTGCACAGCGAGCAGTAGACGTCCCGAACACATCGGCAACCGTGCATGGCGAGTCGTAGACGTGCCGAACACGTCGGCAACCCTGCATGGCGAGCCGTAGACGTGCCGAACACGCCGGCAACCGTGTATGGCGAGTCGTAGACGTGCCGAACACGTCGGCAACCGTGGATGGCGATCTGTAGACGTGCCGAACACGTCGGCAACCGTGCATGGCGAGCCGGAGACGTGCCGAACACGTAGGCAACCGTGCATGGCGAGCCGTAGACGTGCCAAACATGTCAGCAACCGTGCCTGGGCATTTAGATGATCATGGATTATTACTGATTTTTTGTGGATGACGTTCAAGCGGCACGAAACTTTAGCCCTGGGGTAATCGAGGTCGGCGAACACGAATCTGAAGTCGGCCAATCGATATCGATCGATATTATCGATTTTTTGAGGATGGCGTTCAAGCGGCACGAAGCTTTAGCCGTGGGGGTAATCGAGGTCGCCGAACACGAATCTGGAGTCGACCAATCGATAAGCCGCTATTTCTACAAACTATATTTTATGGCATAGAATCCACATCTCTTATAGTTTTAAAAACTCTGTGAATTGTGGCTTTTCAAAATTTTGGAAAACTTACCGAGTTAACCCAGTTATAGTTATTTTTGTGAACGTCGAACTTCGTCGCTCCTATGACATCGGTGCCATATCGACCAGGGGTCGACCCAATCTATTCGTTTCAGAAAACAATGATTTCCACACTGTGCATTGAACAAGACTTGAGACTTTTTGTGGCAAGATTTCAACTGTGTGGGTGACCTGCTCCAGGTAAAAATTAATTAATTTTTCTTGAAAAACGAAAAATTTGAATACGATACGCCCCAAACACATCGGAGATCGCTGCGAACAAGCTTAGCTCTTTACTGTATAATACCTATGACTTAAAAATCCATGAAGCACAATTTCACCCTCGCATGTTCTTTCCTTCAGAAAATAGAATTTTTTTTCGCGAGAAGACCATCTTCAGTGGCAATCGATGATATCGGAGAACGCAATGGCTCCACGTAACCTACCATACGGGGCTTGCTCGACGTCTCTGCAAAATTCACAGGGCTTTGAAAACTATAAGAAGTGTGGATTCTACGCTTTAAAAAGCAGGTCGTAAAAATAGCAGCTTCCATGTGATTAACGGTGTCGAGAATTTTCGGCAAATGATATAAACCGGAGCGTTTGTTCATACAGAGGATCGTTTCAGAAAAATAGGTTTTATTACGGTGGATCAAATTGTGGCTTAAAATTTTATAGGGTTCAACTCCACTTTCTGATACTGTTTCCTGCAAGAGAAAATTAGTTCCGTGACAAGTCCATTCTCCGATTGCCATTCCGTCATCGATTCCGAGAGTGTCTTAAAAACTTTGCGAAGAGAGCAATTAAGTCAGCTTTAGCAATTCACACTCGGCATTTTAGAGTACAATTTCGAGTGCAGATGTTTTTCCTGGTACAAAATTGTGCCGTGTCCATGAGATGCTCGGAAAACCTGAAAAGTTGAACTCGTTGTGAATCATTCGACAACTGCTCTCAAAAGTGCTTTATTTTCAACTGTAAACAAACTAGATATTATTATCAAAAGGCTACAGGGTGCATAAAAAGTATTGACGCAGTAAATGGCGGTTGTGGAAATAGTAATGCGCAGCAAATCTCGAAATATTCATTTGAGAAATGTGGAAAATGATCTTACAAATACGATAGAATAACTCGCAGTCGACATTGGCTCCTTTACTGTGAATACAGGAGCGAAAACGACGGAGAAATTCATGAGCACGCGCCGCAAGTATTCGCTTGCATTTTGTTCCGTGCTTCGAACAGGGTAGCCTTCTGCGACTGGTCACTTCTGCAGAAAGTAGCACAGACCTCATTCTTCAAAATCGCCCAAAAAGAGTAAGCCAACGGATTCATGTTTAAGCTGTGCTCGTCTGAGAAGCTGTCCACACCCGCGCGCGTTATCTGTTTGCCGTTATCGGACAGAGATTGATAATTTTGGATTTGAACGTTAACGTGTGTGAACCTCTTGTAATCATCATCTGTTATGACAGAGCCGTGGCTGACGTTTGGGTTGCTGACATCTTTCCTCACCTACCATTTCGAACAGCGCCTAAATCTCTTGTTAAGGAAGTATTCGGCTCTTTGGGTAACAGACAAAAAAGGGCCACCGTAACGATGACGATCATGTTTCTTCAGTTTTTTCGTGAGTGTTTTTTGAGCACAATACAGACAACAAAAATAACACACAAAAACCTAGAGGGGTAGAAAGAAAAAGCGGGAGCTGAATCAAAACGTAGGTGCGTCAATACGTTTTACGCACCCTGTACATACACAAAACCTTTATCAGCGTTTTTTTTCTGACGAATTATTTAATTAAACAGTTACTCAGTAGCACTCTTTGTTGAATTAATCTGACACAGTCGATGCTGCACCTGGAAAGAAGGACCTATTCAAGGGTACAAAAATCGCATAAAAAATTTAAAAATTCAATGCGGATAGGAAATAAAACGGTAGTCTACACAAGGGGGGGGGGGGGGGAGGTCGTACCAGATCCGCTCTGGGAGGGGTGGAAGTAAATGTTCGGCAAAATCGAACCCCACGCTTGACCCTGAGCGTAGTCTAAAGTCTCCCCGGGACAATGTACAGCGATTTCTGAGCAGGGCAGCAGAAAATTTCTGATGAAACTCCACGAGCGCTCACTCTACAAGCTGTCACGCCTGCTCGATTGATAGGTTCGACTCTGTGTGCATTGTGCACGGCGCACTTTCGGAGCATTTCTGGCATACCCACGGCGAAAATGGGTGTTCTGGTAAAGTTGTATACATGCTTGTGTAGAACTCGAAGAAACGAATCGAACGGTGCCAACCTTTTTTTAAACCTAAAACTGAAGGAGTTATGAGCATGCGACGGCTTGCGACGGTATTTTTCTGCCGCAAATCGCAGTTTTGAACGTGCGACGTGAGCAGTATTGTAAGTCGAATGGCAGCCCAACGAATACCCAACAAAATGGTGTGGAGAATCAGACCGAGAGAATGAAGTCAGTGAGCTGTTCTAAAGAAGAGTGGACAAAACAAATACAAGAGGAATTTAGTAAACGAGGCTTGTGTTTAGAGCGTGCGAAAGAAATGCCTGTGGATCGTTTGGAATGGCAGAACTTTGTTCGCGACTCTCGCCACTCCATGGCACCCAAGCGACGTACTGGCTACAAGGACGCCCTCAAACCTACGCCCGCTAATGGAGAACAAGAAAACTGATAAAATGAGGGGGGCAGTCGTTCGGTACACCGTGCTGCCCGCCGCCCTATCTGGACAAGTTTGCTGCGCGCAAAGCCGTCGTTAATTAGCGTGAGGTCGTCCAAAAACCTAACAGCTGATAGGAGACGATTGAGAAGCGCATCTCGGGGAACTCTGAAGTCATTTTCCAGTCGGTTCGGTTATGGAGGCAGTTGAGGAGAAGGGAACGTCGCTCTTCTCTCTAGATTCTTCCAATTTTCACCACAATTCTTTAGATTTTCGCCTCAACTAGAGACTATGGGTGATTCCGGTCAGGAGTTCTACATTGAAGGCTTATCCGTAATTGTGCGCAAAACCGGCTCACCGTCCTCTTTTTCCAAGGATCAAACAACTACCCTTGTGTTGGAGAATTTTCTAGTGGAGGGTCGTGTTTTTGTCATGGCATATTTCGCTAAGATGTTGCTGTACTTGTTGGAAAAGGCGGACGACGGCTTAGTACTGAGCAATGTGGCGGGACCTGAAGGAGGCCTTGAAGCTGCCGCTGAAAACTCTTTTCCTCCAAATATGGTGAACATGGTTCTGACTCTTGTCTCAGGAACGAAATCAGTTCAGGATAGAGCTGCAGGGCCAAGGGAAGTAATTAGAAATGCGATGCCTCTATGGCCGAAAGATTTAGGCGAAGGGCGGCTGTTGGAAACATGCCCAGTGACGCACGCGACGCAGCCGCTTACACTCCACTTTGGCGACGGAGCGCGGAAGCCGTGCGATTTCTGCCTCATATACGCCCGCGATGACACCTTCGCCAAGCAGCTCGTGGTGCAGTGGGTAGAGCGCCTCGCGGTGAAGATGGAGGTCGGGGGTTCGGTTCCTCTTCACGGCGGTCTTTTTGCATTTCAACTGACTGGACGAGATCTCAGGAGTTTTAATGTCTAATGTTTTCAGACGTTTTCTGCTCATTTTTCCAGCTGTAACGGTTTTGCAGAACCCAGCTGCGGACTCTCCCTGAGCGACGAAAGCAGTTTCCACACGAACAGCTTGGATGGCGCCTGCGCTGGAGTCCCTTCCCTAGCCTGGTCCTGCGCTCGAAGAGCGCAGAACCCAGCTGCGGACTCTCCCTGAGCGACGAAAGCAGGTTCCGCACGAGCAGCTTAGATGGCACCCACCCCGGAGTCCCTTCCCTAGCCTGGTCCTGCGCTCGAAGAGCGCAGAACCCAGCTGCGGACTCCCCCTGAGCGACGAAAGAACCCAACAGCAATGGATTTCGCGCTCCATCACGAACGCATGCGGAGCCGCCGCGCTGCTGGAAATTGCCAACAGCCGCCCTTCGCCCAACTAATGCGGCCATGCCTCCATGTGATGGCAGGGACCCGGACATCTTGTCCTCGGCGTGCCCCTCGCCTCGCCCCTTTCTGAGGGCGGTGTATCTAACGACTCTCCGCCATAAAATGATAAAGGTTTGTGTACTGCGGATTCTGCCAACACTGATAACCTAGAACTACTCATCTTGAACAGCGCGTATTCTCACTTTATACTCAATGACGGTGGTGACCGGCTGCCTACTTGTTTCATTATCGATATACACTCTCGCAACGTCGGCAAACCTGCACTGTGACAACAACCTGTTCTGCGGTAGAATCCCGAAGTAAGTCGGAGCCCATAGCAGCCAGAGCAGGAAGAGCAGTAGATTAGGAGGGAAGAGAGAGGAAAGATGCATGACGGACAGCACTGTGATTTGTATCCAGGAGTGCACTTCGAAATGGCTACACGCAAGCTCAGAGAATCTCGGTGGTGTCGCTGTTGGACTATGTATGTATAAGAATCTCAGCGTTTTTCAGCCGAGCGTGGATTGCCAGGCGTCATGCTGCTCTGCAACTGTTGGATTTTCAAGCACTCACCCAAGGAGAAGGATTTATATCGATGTGGGTGTTCCACCCTTACCACTACTCCAACATACGCTTCCCTGAGCCGCTTTGCGCCGGCTGATTTAACAGTGTTGTGTACCTCGCCGTTTCAGTGGGAGCACAAAACCACCATATATCGAAATTTCGCCCTAAGCGCTCACTAAGGTCGTCATGTAGGACGGTGGAATACACCTATAACGAGAATGCTGACATGGAGCTGTGAAGTCTCAACCGTTCGCAGCGGTGAACTGGAAATGCACTTATACCTCGTCAACGAAATTCAGTCAAAGGCCGGATTCATTAACGACTTACAGCAATTTAACAGAGAATATCCAGCCGAAATCTCTGATAGCGCGGCTTATCAAGCGTATGGTGAAGCATTTGGCCACGCTATCAGATTTTCGCTGTATTTTCCCTGTTAAATTCCTATAAATCGTTGATAAATCCGGCTCCAGGCGTGAAGCAATAGCCTTGGGCGGGAGTTTAAATAGGTTCGAGCTTGATAAGAAAACTCCTCAAACTCCCGCTATAGGAATTTCCTTGAATTACGGGAGAAATACTGCCCAATTGACGATCAAGTTCTTCGGGAACTACGGGTGTCATCCCAGTTGATTGCTGGTAGTGTCTGATGTAGGATGGTGCATTAATTTTACAATTCCGTAAGAAGAATATACGGAAGTGCCTTGAAAAAATACGTAAAAGCTACCCAGCCTGAGCATGTGTCACCACAAACACTGTATGTATAAGAGACGACCGCATTCGCGCTGAATATCAATTTGTCCCGGTTCAATCACCAATCGGAAGTGTAACGTCAGTCTTAAGATCTATTTAGAAACAAAGAATTTTGGTGCGAATAGGCTCGGGAAGTGGAGGTCACCATGTAGGACAGTCCTATACAACGTTTCGTGTTAAAAAATTTATGTAGCACTGATTTTTTTCTACCACTATGGTGAACTGAGCTAGGCCATTTCTGATGTAATTGGACAAACATGTGCCTTTATATCAAGGCGAATATCCACTGAGTACATGGTGACCCCCAGCCTACATGCGGTGCAATCCTAGTTGGTGGTGTCCACTCTTAAACGATTTCATAAGAACTGAATGTGTTCAGTATTGAGATATATCGAACATACTCATTCTATAGAGAACACCTGCACTAACGAAATCAAAATAGGTAACACAGAAAACACGAGAATATATAGCATTTAGGAACGAGGTCCGAACGTTTGCAAATGATTAGGACGGGCATGCATTGCCTTGTCTGTGTCTGTGTCTGTCAAAGCGCTAATTGATGACGTATTGACCTAATTTTTTATTTTACTGATGTTCTCTGTTTATCTGCCAGAAGACGATGCGCTCTCGGTGCAGATCTGGCAAGCTGATTCCCCATTACTAGATTTGCACCTTGAGCGGTCCCTTTTAGTTTCTCCTCTCCCGGTTAGGGACTCGGAAACTGAGTCTATCTGAGCAACCAGGTTGGGTAGTTTGCTTGATTCTATATGTTGATTCCCACTCATTGTGCTTCGTTATGCCGGAAAATCGATAAGGAGCGGCCGCCACCACCTAGGATTGCACCGTATTCTCTCCCTGATCACGTCCCTTCTGGTTTGCCATGAAGTGTTAGTCCAGCTCTAGAATCTTTAGAGTGGTGTAACGTTGAAGTCTAGTTTAGAAGATGCGCCTGTTGTACAGCGGTTGAAGGTCCACGGTAGAATCAGTTGCTGCATGAGCAAACCTCGCTTGCAGAAATTCGACATTCTTCTCCACCTACGAACAAAAGGAGGGCTTCTGTAGCGACGAGCTGTACACAGGGTTTCTGCTCGACAAGGAAGCAATGACATGGAACGTCAGCTGTTTATGGACTGGTACGGATTCAGCGATGCTTTGAAGTAGAATAACTGCTAACGAAGTGGAAAATGACAATGAAAATGTCCAATCTCTTAACAGCTATGACGCCCGATAACTGATCATGAGCACTTAGCTTGATTTGTGTCATTTTCCAATCAGGGGTGCATACAAAATTCTGGGCGTTAAATTTTTTTTAACGAAATTTTTTAACGGAAAATTTTCGTTAAATTTCCGGTAAATTGTTAAATTCCGTTAAAAAGTACCATCAGCTGAAAACCAGCTGAAAGCCATTATTTCAAGTGAAAAAATCAAGGAAAACCTTCTATGTTTCCACATCAAGAGATCAACTGCTAAAGTTCAAAGAATGACACTTCGTCAACGTGTTAACGTTCAGGAAAAGTAGCTTTCCTAGTTTTTGTTATTAGCGTTTTTCAAAAATCGTTTAAAATACGTCCAGCAGCCGAAAACATTCTCTCCGTCTCGACTGCTTTAGGTGACTGGCAAACTTATTCTGAGACAAGCAACACCAACTGAGGACAGGCACATCTTCCGAGGGGTTAGATCAGTACTTTGTGGACAATTTTACGTGCTTGCTGGCTCAGCGAAGAAATTTCTAACTCTAAAATGCATTAAAGGATAAGGATAAAGAACGGCGCTACTCAATCTCCTTTGGGATGCACTACGCATTCTACTTCCAAGGGATGTCATGGAGGCGATTTGAATGCGTATTTGGCCATACAATGACTGCGGTGGGCAGCCGATGAACAAGTCGGCGCTTTATCCTTCCCAGACAACTCTGGTACCAATTCTCCGACACTGGAGGGATGGAGGGTTTGATTGGCCTGAGCGGGAAATCCGAACCAGGAAACTGGTATCGGATGCACGCGAGCACCTCCTCCGACTGCTCTACACGTGCACCAAAACGCATTATTTCTAAAAACCCAAACAAATTTATGAAAACGTTAAAATATTCTTGCTGACTGCAATAGTTTCTCCAGGAGCAGTCCTAATCAGGAGGAAGGGGGGGGGGGTGAGAGACCTGCAACATTAGTGAAGACTAAGGGTAGATGTGATAAACTCACTGAGAAAAACGTCCGTTAAATTCCATTAAATTTCTGAAAATTCCCGTTAAATCGTTAAACCATATTTTAACGAGAAATGCCGTTAATTCGTTAAATTCGTTTAATCGTTAACCGTTAACTGTGCACCCCTGCTTCCAATGAGTTCTGAAACTATAGAGCATGCATCCAATATTAACCCGTAGAAATCCTTTGAACTCAGCTTACCCTCTTCTTCTTACGACCAGCGCCGATAGGAAGGCTGTGATACAGAGGATTTTCCAACACAGCGAGTCAACACAGTACAACTTAGCTTCTGCGAATTCACAAAGCGGCGAAATCAAGATTGGGTCCGCCTTAATCCTAGGCGCGTAATCTCCACCACGACAACTGCGAATACAACACGCTGTATTCTGTACGAAAGGGTCTCAAATTTTGATTTCCATGTAAAGGCCCCACCAGAGGTGTGCGTAGACGAAATCCGAATTTTCGTAAATCGTCAGTCGTAAATTGTAGGTGTCCTGACATGTAAAGTAGTACAACTAAATTTTCAGAGCTTTACTTGTTAACTGCTACTTGTTACTCAAATACGATCCGTAACATCTATAACAAATCTATAATAAGGCGCTAACATACTATCGATCGGCGCCGCCGTAGAAATTGGTCATAAAATAGGGGGAAAATTCGGAAAGAAAAATAGGGGGAATTACGGCGCGAAAATACCGAAAAATACCCAGACATCCTCTACCTGCCTGGGAACTTTGGCCCTGGGGCATTCGAGGTCGCTGAGCACGAATCCGAAGTTCGTTTTTAAAGTATCGATCGCCATCAATCGAAATTGATCAAAATATCGATTTTTTGTGAATGCTGTTCAGGCGATCCGAAACTCCAGGCCTGGGGTAGTCGAGGTCGCTGAACACGAATCTGGGGTTCGTTTTTTGAAGCATCGATCGCCATTAATCGGTATTGATCAAATTATCGCTTTTGCGGATGTCGTTGTCGTTTCGATTGGCAAAAATAGGGGAAAATATGGAAAATTACGAGGTGCAAAAATAGCGGAAAATACCCAGACGTCTTCTACGTGACTGGGAATTCAGAGACGTGCCGAAGACGTCACTCAACGTGTCTGGGATTCAGAAGACATGTAGAACACGTTGCCCAACGTGCTTGGGGATTCAGTAACACGTCGTCAGCTGAGAAGGTGGGGGCAGTAGTGGGGGAGCAGCTCCAGAAATGGACCAGTACCAGTAATGGGGGATGAGTTCCACTAAATGGGGACCAGTAGTGGGGTGCAGTTCGAGTAAGAGAGGACCAGTAATGTGGTAACAGTTTCAGTAAGAAGGGGAGCAGTATTAAGTGACCACTACCAGTAATGGGGGATCAGCTCCAGTAAAGGGGACAAGTAATGGAAGATCACTACCAGTAATGTGGGACCAGATCCAGTAGTGAGGAACCAGTAGTGGGGGACCAGCACTAGTAATATGGGACCAGACCAGAGAAGTTCCGTCCAGCATAGTACTGCAACATCGCGCGAAGCGCGTAGGTGCGAGGCACGCCGATAAGCGTGACGGAGCACTTGTATTTAAATATTATGACATCAGCCGTCAGAGCGGCCCCTCGGCCGCGCTGACGGCTGGTGTCATAATAAACATCTAAACTACGTCGATTGGGGCAAATTAGAAAGAATATAGAAAAATGACATCCACAAAAAATCGACAGCCTCAAGACGGACAGATTTCTTCCGAAACTTTTGCCTTTTTAACTTTTCTTTTTCTTTTAGTCCAGACATGCTTAATATCAATCAATAGCAAATCAATATGAAAACTAGTAATTTTAAATTCATAGCTGACTAACTCGACCAAAGCAGCGCCTATTTGACGCATCGAAGGGCCTCCGCTTTTGCATGCATTTTGAAATTCGTCCAGGAGCATTGCCAGTAGGATAGGAAACGCGACCACCGAAACAACATGGTCATATTTCTTGGGCACCTTCTGTAGTATTTTTTGAATGGAAAATGCAATGTGTACTCTTTTCAAGGCGTATCCAGTTTGATTCCATAGGGTCCCAATTATTTGATACCAGCGGCTGCCACGACGCAACAGCGCCGCGCTGTTGCGCTCAGCTGCTTCGTGCGCACGATACACGACACGCGAGTACTCTGAACCGTGAGTTGAACATTGGGCTATCCTACGTTGATGGGAATTACTGGGAATTACATTGCATCAACTGCGCGAAAATATTATGCATCTCCACCAACGGCTATCAAAATGATGGCTACTGCCCTTGTCCGCTGGCTGATTATGGACGTCGATAACTGAAGAACGAAATGTCAGTCCATCACACCTGGAACTATAGTGGGAAGTGTACTGTATGAAGAACATAGTTGTAGTCCAGTTCAAATAATGGAGACTTTGGGCCCATGACCAACAAATCGCCTTTTCGAAGGGATCGCTCGTATTTGTTAAGCATGAACAATCGTCGAATACTCGCAGAATCGTCTGCGAATACTACAAGGCTCAAACCAGAAACCTACATTTCTACTAATGAATGAAAGGCACACCGCATCGCAGTGACACTTAGGGCCTGTTCATACTTCGCGACAGCAGCGACAAGAGCGCAGCGCGCGTGGCGTGCGCGGCGTGCGCAGCGCGCGGAAGTATGAACAGGCGACAAGAGCGACAAGAGCGACAAGAGCGACTGGAGCGACAAGAGCGACTGGGGCGTCGGGCGTAGTGTGGTGTACGTAATTGCACCATAACGTCTACTTCGTGGCCTAAAATATCAAGTGAATAGAGGTCTTCACGTCTAACTTCAACTTCAATTGCATTAGTTTTTGGGAACTGAAACAGACACAGGCAAACAGTTATATTAGTAAAAAGTTTCCGGAAACTGAGACAGACACAAGGAAACACATATTTTTAGTCAAAACAAGTTGTTAGAAACTGAAACAGACAGAAGCGAACAATCATGTTACCTACATCGTCAGTCTGGCACTCAAAATAGACATAAATGCCCTCCTACCTTTGTGTGAAGAATGTCCGAACAGGAATCGTCTCCTTCCAGCACTAGTGCGCGTTCCAGCACTAGCGCGGTGTAATTACGTACTCCACACTCCGCTCGTCGCCCCAGTCGCTCCGGTCGCTCCCGGCGCCAGCGCGAAGTATGAACAGGCGACAAGAGCGACAAAAGCGACAAGAGCGACAAGAGCGACTGGAGCGACGGCGCCGGCGCTCGAGTATGAACACTTTTCGGCGGCGCGCGCTCGGTTTTAATCGATATGCATGTTTTGCACGGGCGACGAGTCGCTCTTGTCGCGAAGTATGAACAGGCCCTTAGACATATGTAGAGTTCGAATTTACGAAGGGGCGAGAGTACAACAAATACTCGTGGAATAAAAGCACGTGCAGCAAGGTAGAAAGAAGCACCAGCAGTCGCATGTATCCCAGTTTAACTCAACATTCGTGACTCACCCTGGGAAACCTAGTCCTCCATTACTCTGAGTGCGGTGCGTTGAGTTCGTAACAGATTTGTTTGGGAAGCATAAAGCACAGATTCTCTCGTCCGCTGACCACCGCAGTCTATGTACGTATATACTAAGCAACCATCCACTACCGCCCCACAGTAGTCTGCAGAAGGAGAATTCGTAATTCTTTTTCCTGGTCTTCGTTTCAGATAGGAAATTGAAATCCACAGTGCTCAAAGCTGCACCTGCTGATACGCATGTCAACCCAGTCCCTTGGCGACCCGTGGTTCTTTCCCTGAACAATCGTTAGATTGTAGCCTAATTGGAACCAACTGACTGTTATGGTGAGCGAGTTATTGTCATTGCCGCAGATTCTACAGTCTTAAAGCGGCAGTGCCGTGAAAAGAGTTCATAGCGCAGCAAGCGCAACGCCGTATAGTGCCGCACGCGATGTCGCGGCGCGGCAGCCACCGGTGCCGAATAATGGTGTCCATTCCATAGACATCCAATTTGGTTTGGGAGATGTCGCGTTTGATCTTTCAAAATCCAGTTAAGTTGGAAAGAATGCAATTTAAAATGGAAAATGGTTCTTCTTGATTTCTAAAAGCCCACTTTAAACGTTACAAAGAAAAGAGGTATATAAATCATTACAGGAAGGTAGTTAAACATAGAACGCATACGCGGAAGACTTCACAGATTTGAGCAGGGGTAGGGACTTCGCGGTGTGGCCACCAGCCTTAAATTTGCCTACACCCCGGAGTTCCTTCCCTTGACAAAATATGGAAGCAAACAAAGGTGAGGGTGTGATCTAAAGAAAAAAAAAGAAAAAATAACAGTGCATTCGAAGATTAAAATTTCGCACTACTGTATAATAACTGTCTGTCTTGGTTCGGCTACCCTTCGCCAGTTCTGTAACAAGCATTTGCTTTCGGAAAGCACGCAGCATTCTAAGAGGGTTAGACAGGGCTTCTGCAACAATCTCAACCACGCCGCTGGAAGGGGAGACCAAAACTGCCAAGACCACGTCGACTCTCTTTGAATAAGTTCCAGGTTTGCTTCTATAGCACTTTGAATATCCACTTGCTCCACACTGTGGCGTACAGTGTTATTCGATAGAAACATCAGTCGTTTAATCGTTCCATATCGTTCTAGTAACCGTCTACATATCGCTTCCACTCACGAAAGATATTCTATCATGTCTTGCGTCCCACGAATCTCCCTCGATAGAGAGCCTTCGGGCTCTCTTGTTAAGAGGGATCTCGGGCCGCTTGTCGCAGGGCCACGTGGCGCGTCCCCGAGTGGTGGATAGGGAAATTAAACGCGAACCAAATGCGACCGTGTACTGCCCAGAGACGCAGGTGGGATGCAGGGGATGGACTCCTTGCTCCTGCTGTGTCGGGTCGACGCGTTCCTTGTGCGTGGGAGCGGCACGTTCATGCACAGTGTGCGCGGATGTGTTTGCGCCTGTGCGGATTGTAACTGTGTCGGCTCGGCCAAAAGCTTGCACTCGGTAGACTGGGAGTACATGTAAGGCGATTCGAGGCCGCCTTAAGTCTCCCCCCGTCCCTTCGGGCACTCTGGCTGGCTGCCCGGAGTTCTTCGCCCGCAGAGCCCGACTAGCTACCCGTGTGTACTCCAGTCAAAAACAGCAGCACTAAAGGGCCTCATTCCCCTGACCCCGAAAGAGCCCCCATTTCTGCAGCGATGGGAAGGACGAGTACGGAGAGGCTGCTAAAATCTCAGGGCCTAACCAGGCTGCGCAAATTGAGAAGGACTAGGATGACGATCTGTACTTACAACGCACGCACGCTTGCATCGGAAGCATCCGTCGAGGACCTGATGATGCAAGCCAGAAAGATCAAGTACGACGTCATCGGACTGACCGAGACGAGAAGACACCACCCCCTACACGCCGCCTACGACTCTGGAGAACAACTGTTCCTCGGAACATGCGACAACAGGAGAGTAGGCGGCGTTGGTGTCCTCGTCAACACGCACTTGGCCATGAACATCGATTCGTACGAGCCTCTGACAACCCGAATCGGACGTGTGCGATTCGGGTTGTCAGAGACTCGTACGAATCGATGTGGTTCCGTGCCAGCTTTGACTGTATTCGTCGCGTACGCACCAACATCCGACTACGACGACGAAGAGGTCGAAGCCTTCTGAGCTGGAGGAGTTCTATAAAAAAGATCACACCTACAAGGTGATCGTCGGCGACTTCAACGCCAAGATCGGACCGCGAAGGTCGCCGGAAGGACTTCACATCGGAACCCACGGTTTGGAGTGGAACGAGCAAGGTGAAAGGCTGTCTGAGTTTATCACGTCGACCAAGACCATCCATGGAAACTCACAGTTCCAGAAGCCTCCCTCCTTACGATGGACCTGGGAATCCCCTGCTGGCCAGTTCCACAACCAGATCGACCACATCATCTTCAATTGCAAGTATTGCCTGACCGACGTTTCCGTTGTCCCCAAGTTCCACACGTGATCGGACCACCGCCTGCTTCGCACAAGGTTCCGCTTTTCGCGTCAAGGAGAGAAGGCCGCGAAGTTCAAGAAGAGGAGTCCCAGAACGACGATCAAGTGGGACCTCGTCACCTATCTTGCCGGCCTTTGGGAAGATACCGTCATGGACAACATCGACGAGGAATACGACCGCTTCGTGCACCGTCTCCGAGATAGTGCTAAGGGAGCCGAGAGCTTGAAGACCACCAAGAGATGCCTGTCTCCGGAAACTCCCGAGCTGATATGCCAGCGTGGAGCAGCACGAGCGTCAGGCAACTACCAGCTGACGTCCGAGCTTGCGAAGTTTGCAGAGCGGCGATAAAGGAGGATCTTAAGGCCCTCCCAGACTTCTGCGGCGTTGCCGCTGCCCTATCCTTCATCATAGGGCAGGGACGCAGAGCTCGCCGCCAGCGGCGTCCCTGCCCTATCCTTAATCATTGCGGCGAGCGGCCTTGCCGCAGAACTCTGTGGGGGCCTTTAGGCGCCTTTTATACTCGCGCCGCCGCGCGGCGCGGCGTGATGGCTGACATAGCTATCGATTTTTCGCGCTGCCTGGCGGCGCCGCATCGCATTCATTCTCCGCCGCCTCAAAACACCACATTTGACGGAATTTCGGGTTACGGTATTCGGCGAATCGCGCCGCTGAGGGGAAGGACGCGACGCGGCGCGATCAGCTGCGGCAGACTCGATGTGGAGTGGGAGATTCACCACCGAGATGAATCATTTTGCTATGTCCTCCTTGTTTTGGCTCCTCAACTAACAAAACAAAGAAGGTGCTGCAAAATACACTATTGCACTTTCAGGACTCCAGAGGTCGAAAAGGTTTTTTCGACCAAACTTCTCCCGGGGTGGGGTTATTTAGGGTGCTGATCACGAATCTGACATCCGTTTTCGGTGACCATTACCTTAGTCACCCGTACCTTTCGTAACCTAGGAAGGGAAGATAGATCTGTAGACACTCACGAAGTTTTACATACTACGCTAAACATATGTTCAGTGAACAATGACCACGGAATGGCAATACGAGAGATAATTCTGAGCGATTTCCGACAATGAGCACCTTCCAGCAATTTTACTTTTGAACCCGCACGTTTGCAAAATAAAGAGTCGTTTAGTGCCACTTGCATTGCAGGGGACTCGACTCAATACCACACTCACCAATTTCAACATTAGGTTGAGCAGACGACTTCCACCCCAGCTTTAAGAGAGGATTCGTCGTTCCCCACAGGATTCCCACCATTAACATTAGCCAGATGCATTCCCCTGAACGGCCAGACGAACCGTTTCTGTTTTGGTTCTTCAGTGACTCATGGACCGTCTCCTCCGTCGTCCTTTATGGCGCACGGAACGTAGTACGTAGAAGTTGGTCGCCGCGCGTCGCTGACGCTTCCCTTTCTAACTACAATCGTGCAGCGGCGCGTCAAATTCGGGCGTGGCGCGACTGGCCGCGCCGCGTCTCGAATTGACGCGCGGCGGGAGTATAAAAGGCGCCTTAAAGAGAGCAGGGCGGAAGTGTTGGCTGAAGCAGCAGAGGCAGGGTTGCGCATCCGCAATGCCCGCCGGAACTTCGCCAACTTCAAGAATAAGATGACCGCTCTCCGATGTCCTGACGGAACCGTCACCTCTTCCAGAAGGACAATGGAGAAGGTCATCCACGACTTCTACTCCGATCTCTTCGATAGCCACGTCCACCTGCCCCACGCCATCTTACGCAGGATGGATACGTCGTCCCCTCTGTTCTCCCTTCCGAGATCCGACACGCCATCTCGTCGGTGAAGAAACGTACAGCACTCGGTCCCGACAGGATCAGACCCGAACACCTGAAGAACCTCCGCCAGCGCTCATCAACACCTTGGCGCGGCTCTTGACACACTACCTGTCGGAGTGCAAGGTTTCATCTCAGTAGAAGACCAGCAAGACCGTCTTGCTGTACAAGAAGTAGGACGTGCGCGACATTGACAACTATCGCCCGATCTGCCTGCTGTCCGTAGTCTACAAGCTGTTCACTCGAGTGATCCTGAATAGGATTAGCAGAACGCTGGACGAAGGACAGCCGTGCGAGCAAGCAGGATTTCGGAGAGGATTCACGACCACATACACACTATTACGAAGCTCATCGAAGTGTCGCGAGAGTACAAGCTGCCGCTGTGCCTTACGTTCATCTACCTGAAGAAGGCATTCGACTCCGTCGAAACTGAAGCGGTCATCGACGCCCTGCTTACTCAGGGGTTCCTACTCAGTACATCAGAGTCCTTCGAAAGCTGTACAGTGGATTCACGACCAAGATCTCTCCATTCTACAACGACGTCGTCATCGACGTGAAGAGAGGGGTTCGGCAGGGGATACCATATCTCCGAATCTCTTCAGCGCCACCCTCGAAAACGTCATGCGCGAACTATAATGGGAAGACATGGGAATGAAGGTCGACGGCCGGCAACTACATCATCTTCGCTTCGCTGACGACATCGTGCTCATAACACCGAGCATCAGCCAGGCGGAGCGAATGCTGGCCGATTTCGATCGTGTATGTGGGAACGTTGGACTGCAGCTGAATCTTACGAAGACGATGTTCATGCGGAACGGACAAGTTTCTGATGCCCCACTCTCGCTCAACGGAACGAACATCTCCGAATGCTCCAGCTACGTGTATCTGGGTCGCGAAGTCAATATGGCCAACGACCTAGCGCCAGAGCTGAGCAGGAGGAAACAAGCGGCTCGAGGAGCTTTCAAGAGCGTCGAAGAAGTGAAGAAGACGAAGAACGTCCGACTCCGTGCCCACCTATTCGACTCCTCTGTTCTTCCTGCCCTAACATACACCTCAGAGACCTGGGCTATACGAAAGCAGGATGAACACGCGATCAGCGTCGCGCAGCGTAGAATCGAGAGGACGATGCTCGGAGTGACACGACTCACCCAAGTGAGAGAACGCCTCCGAGTTCCGAGCTTCGCCGACCTTCGAAGATTAGAGAAGCTGTAGCATGGGCCAAATCGTGGAAAATTAGGTGGGCCGGCCACGTAATGCGCTTCGCAGACACCCGCTGTACGAGAGCCGTCACCGACTGGATTCCGCGGGATGTCAAGAGAACACCAGGACGCCCACCAACGCGTTGGTAGGACTTCTTCGTGAAAGCCCTGAACGACCGCTATGACGCTCTTCGTGCCCCTCGACCGAGAAGGATCCATTGGAGCACTCTGGCACGCGACAGGGACGAATGGAGACGCTGCTGGCGCCCGCTCGAGTAAGTTGATGATCGACGGGACGACAGGTGATACAGGTGAGACAGGTCTTGTGTCAGTCGTCTTCGGATGGGATAGCATGAATCATCTATGAACAGACTGACCAGATTGTAGTTACCTAATAGGATGTGAATCAGCGAATACTAGTTTGCCCTGGGGCAATCGAGGTCGCCGAACAAGAATACAAAGTCCGTTTTTGAAGTATCGATCGCCATCAATTCAATCGATTATGACCAAATAATCGATTTTGGTAGATATCGTTTCAATCGATTATGACCAAATAATTTATTTTGGTAGATATCGTTTAGGCGGTCCGAAACTTAAGCCTTGGGGTAGTCGATGTCGCTCAACACGAATCCTATGTTCGTTTTTGAAGTATCAATCGTCATCAAGCGATATTGATCGATATTATCGATTTTTTGTGGATGTCGTTCAAGCGGTCCAAAATTTCAACCCTGGAGGTAATCGGGGTCGCTGAACACGACACGACACGAACGAATGTTCGTTTTTGAAGTGTCGATCGCCATCAATCGATATTGATCAAATTATTGATATTTCTGGATGCCATTTGGGCGGTCCGAAACTTCAGCACTGGGGGTTTACGGGGCGCGAAAATACCGGAAAATACCTAGACGTCTTTTACGTGGCAGGGGTTCAGAAGACGTGCGGAATATGTCGCCTAACGTACCTTGGGATTCAGAAAAAGTGCCGAAGAAGCGCGGAGAGACCTCTGAGGAGAACCAGTAGCAGTAAAGGGGAGTTGTTACGGCAAGGTGTCACAGGTAGATCAGGCATATTATCGATTAACCCTCGATTTTCACCGATCAGAGTGGGAGTTACAAGATTATGATCGTCGACGGAAAGCCCTTACAGCAGGTAAGAAGTTTCGATCCGGAGGCCAATATCGGTCGACTTTATCGATTTCCTCATCGGTGATTTCGGTTTGGGAGAAACGCGAATATAGTGACCCACGGTAGTGTTTCACAGCAGGTGGAAAGCTTCGATCGGAAGGCAAATATCGAGCTACATTGTTGATGGTAGCTTGAAAGTGACGTTCCTTTGTTTGTCTGTGGATGACAGTTAACGCCCCCAAACACTTCTGCGGCAACGCCGCGGCCCAATCCTTAACCATAGGGCAGGGACGCAGATCTCGCCGGCGGCGGTGAGCGCGCGTAGCGAGCTCTTCCGTGGGCGGTGGTGGGCGCGCGGTCGAGGGAACGCCGCCGGAACGGCAGCGGTGGATTAGGATGGGCAACGGCATCACTGAACCGTATGGAGATGATGCCGATGCTAGGTGTTCTCACCAAAACTACTCACCTGGCGCCACATTCATCAACGATACCGCTGGTATCATCTCACAGTGTATTCATCATATCGGCCTGCGTAGTAAGTGATACAGAGAAATGCTGAGACACAGATACGTAACCGTTACCGAAGGTAATCGGTGGTTGATGAATCTGGCCCCGCTGATCTTAAGAAAAGTAGAGCAAAATTCGAACGTAATAAGCTGCATAAGCACAGCAGCTAACTGGATTTGGTTGTCCTTAGCTTATTAGTGATACTGCAACATCGCGCGAAGCGCGCAAGTGCGAGGCACGCCAACAGGCGTGACGGAGTACATGTTTTTAATAAGTATTGTTCTTGCTTCTCCTTTAGAACAGGTCTGGTACCAAACGGCAACCCTTACAGTGTTGGAGAAACGTAGAAGCCACTGAAGCAAAGAGATTGCCGAACTGTGAAAAATATGCCTTCTGTCATGGTGCGACATCAGGACACAAACACTGAAATGAACAGACGGAATGAGCGAGACTTTTAAAGTGGGCACATCTTTATAACGTATCGCCCCATTTGGAGCTAGATCAAAGATCACATTTACGAAAAATTACGATTTACAACCCGAATCGATCGTCAATCGTAAATCGCAATTACGCACACTCCTACCCCCCTCCCCACACTTTTGCGGTGAGCAGGGGCGGCGAAAACGATGAGTCACGCCGCTCCCGCGATCTTGCCGGCGGCGAGGTACTACATTTCTAGTCGGGACCTACCGCTGCTATTCGTCTTCCCGCCTCCTGCTCGCGCTCTGGCCGCCACGAAAGGCTGGAACGCAGACAGTCCACTGCCGGCCAAATCACGGCGCGCTGCCGGCGGCGGCTGCGGGACATTATGTACGAATGATCACCGCGGACGCGGCGCATAGCGCGGCTAGCGCGCGGCAGAAGACATCGCAATTGGGTGATTTCAGCCGCCAGTGATATCTAGACCTGCCTCAAAACTTGCACATCAAGTGTTAGAAAGTGTGCACAAAGTCAGTTTCACTGCGATAGTGTGTCATATTTTCAGTTTTTCATGAAGGAACACCATATAAAATTGAGCCTTAGAACGTTGTTTAGTTTTGTAACTCGAACTCAGTTTCTGAACCAGAGCATGTTTTCCCGCAGCTCCTGCAACAGCAGAAGGAGATATCAACAACTCAAACCTAGCGACTGCAGCAGGTCATGAGGCACAGCTCACACAGCAGCGCAGCGGAGTTCATCGCGCACGCGGCAGTCGCCGTCGCGGGCGCGGTGACTATTCGCACATAAAGACCGCCCCTCGCCGGCGGCAGGCTCTTCGTTCCTTCGCTATGGTTAAGGATAGGGCTGCGGCGTTGCTGCAGAAGTGTGTGGCCTTAGGATGAGTCGAAAACGGATGCTAGACTCATGATCTCAAATAACACCATGCACTAGTTTTGGACGCAACTGGTACTTCAGACCTCAACACACTCGACCGAGCTTCAAGCCTTGAGCCTACAGTGGGTTTCGCTCATCGGTAAGCCTTGTCAAATGAGCTGACCAGCCATTCAAGATGGAAAACAATTGAATGTTGAGGATAGACTACACAGCGATTTACGTTCAGCTCTTTCTTTGAACGGGGGCAGACAGAGGCATAAATGAACAGTTTGTGAGCAGTATATTTCAATTATGCATTCTGTGCTTTCCTCCATCGCAGTAGAGAAAGGTTGGTACATCCACAGCTTGTCATGCCAATTGGTTTGTACGTTTTTGACTCTATTCATAAGAAGAATTTTTCATCTACAACATCTTGACATCTTAAAACATTTCGCGGTTCGAAAATCAAAAGCCACTTCTGCACGATTTCTGAGTTCAAAAACATTTCTTTTCGCTCCTTCTTCGGTTAAACGAGTTAGTTGGGGTGCTCCTCAGGAATCTGACATCGGTTTCTGATGGTTTCATCGGTTTCTACTATTGTGGGTTAAGGCATGCAAGCGTAAGTGAGAGTGGTAAGGTCAAAAGTATCAATTTCGCCGAAACTTTGTATATGGACATATGGGAGTAACGCCCGTTTTTGTGCCACTTTACATAGAAATCGGAAATCGTAATCGCTCCACTTTCAAAGAGTCGAATTCTTTAAATTAGAGTTGCTGGCGAGCGTTTGGACATGAAGATTGAGGGTACCACTGACGGTAAATCGCAAGAATGTGGAAAAGGAACACAGCATCGACGGAAATCAGACCCATGACCCGATTAGTTCGACGCGGCAGCGCCACCTCTGCAACGCCGTCGCAAACGTTCCCAACAGCTAAGCGAGCGCAATATGAAGCCGACAACGCAAATTTTCATCGACCAAAACTCGCTCAGAAGATTCGTTCAGCAAATTTGGGCTACACATTTGTGATCCCGTTCCAAGTTCCTTCACATGACATAGGTCTCTATCCGAAGTCCCATGGGAGTTGCAACCATTCCTTGATAAGAGATTTAAGCGAGAGTTGGTGAGATGGCATTTAGCTTTGGAGATTCCGAGTAAAATGACAGAACCATAACCTTTTCCTTCCCCATTTTATGTAGCTTCTGGAGGTCCAGTGTACTGTCGACCATAATCGTACCGCTCGCCGTTTTTGCGTTCTGAACAATCTTCTGGCAGATCTTTTACAGCAAGTGGATACTAGACATTGGATCCGACACCGATTTTCCGGATAATCGGATGATTCGGATAGGCCATTTTTTCAAACCCCGGATCTTCGGATGATTCAGATGAGGGCAATTTCAAAAACCCCGGATCTTCGGATGATTCAGATGAGGGCAATTTTAGAAACCCCGGATCTTCGGATGATTCAGATAACGCCATTTTCGGCCGAGCCGGATTTCGGATATCTGATTCGGATACAACCGGATAATTGATATAATAGGGGCATGCAACCTCTTAAAAACGGAACACATCAATAACTCCGCATTTATTTCCTTGACCAATTGAAGTCACGAGCGCGAAAAGCAGCTTGGAGCGCCTCACCTTGAATTAAGTGGTTATATGCCCAGGTAGCAAGGCACATGAATGCCCAGTTACATTATATCTGGCCTAGCTTAGTTCACCAATGGAGTGGAATACACCAGCGCTACGTGAAAGATGTCGTATTTGGCTGCCTTACGAGGGGAGCTCTCCGCAGAGCTATTTTGCGCTTCCAGACCAAACAAAAAACAGCTTTAAGACCCCAAAGAGCCAATACCGACTCAATAGTGAGTTGGTAATGCACAGCGAAGTCTTGTAAAGGACAATAATGAAACGATTCCGAAACGCCCCGCAAGAAATTTCTCGTGCTCTGAAAAGGGAAGGGTCTGAAGCGTATGTCTGAACGGAGAGAGTGAGCTATCCCACCATATATAGGAATAATGGCCACTCCTCAATTAGTATAAAAATGCGTTTCTTTTTTACCAAATCGATAAGCCCGAGGAGTAGAGGATCCTTCAAGTTACAGTGGATTCGACGCCTCACGAGTTCGGGAGTCTTGTACGCCTGCAATGCCGCCGGCGGGAAGCGGCTCGTCGATAGCGACGTTGCTCCATGAGAGGGAGGTAGAGGGTTCGACTTTTCTGCGCTGCTGCCTCTTTGCATTTCAACTTATTGTTTGATTTGAGCGATTCTGACTCTGACATCTGCACCATTTTAGATGTTTGCTGCGCAGTGTTTCCAGATGTATGCCATGCCGTGAGAGCAACTTTGCTGCCACTTGCTTATTACTGACCGGTTTTTTAACCAAAACTTAATTGGAAAGCTGTTCAACATGACGATGTATGAACGTTTAACATCAGTGATACACAGACACAAAGTAACCTTTGAATGAAACATAAGCACTGGTCACAATACGAGCAGCGCATAAAGGCTACTGGCTCCTTACAGTTTGCTTCCATATATGGACAAATGAGATCGGCTCCATAGGCGAATTCCAATTGAAGACGTTCCCTTTCCTCTGAAACAAGAGTTCCAGCCGAAAACGTTATCATATGCCCACTGCTTGCCAGCCTTTCCACGTCTATCAGTTCATTTTGCGGATCCCAACCTTCTTCTGGTTTTCCACCACTTCCAACCGTTCGTCTTCGTTAACTTCAAGTTGACGTGCTTCGAAGTCCTTGAGTATGCTAGCCGTTCGGTCAGGTTGGTGTCATTCCCATGAAGGCTGCTTATCTATCGGCGACTTTGTTGGTGTTAGGTTTTAGAGAACCTCCAGCAGACCCCTGATTTCCAGATGACAGGCAAAGATGAGAGAAAGAGTGTATTGATGCCGTTTAGGTCAAATTCCGGGATCCACAGACCTTCTCGTTTTAACCACATATGACGTCACATCATGGTCTCCTTTGAAAATCCGAGCAGGATGTTTTACCCGAGGTCATTGGCCGATGTATGGAAACAGACTGAGAGGAGCCTGCAGCATTTATATCCTGCCCATTGTGTCCAGTGCTGCTTTATGTACGTTGTACCTGTGTATCACTGGTGTTGAATATTTATGCATCAACCTGTTGAGTACACCAGCATGCAACTGGAAAGTGCGCAGAAAACATCTGAAAATGGTATAGACGTCAGAATCCCTCAAATCTCAACCAATCATTTAAAAAGCAGGAATGCAGCAGCGCATGAGGATCGAACCCCCGACCTTCCTCCCATGAAACATCGTCACTACCCATTGCGCTCCGAGCTGCTTGCCGGCAGAGGCATCGTGGTCGTACAAGAACCCAAATTCGTGATGCGCCGTTCAATTGTGACTTCAAGAACCCCCACTCCTTCGGTTTAACGACTTGGCAAAAATGAAACACATTTTATGCTAATTGTGGGGTGGCGATTATTCCTATTTAATAGGACGACTCCCTCTCCCCGTTCAGATATACGCTATCAGACCCTTCCCTGGTGAGAGAATTCCCGCCAAATGATTGCAAATCTGCCCGAACAAGTCAGGTTATCAATGGCGCAGAGTTTGCCAGCACGGCGCGCTAACCGATTATCCGATTTTTATCCGATTTTATCCGAATCATTGCGTTTTTCAAAACCCCGGATCTTCGGATGATTCAGATGAGGGTAATTTTGAAAACCCCGGATCTTCGGATGATTCAGATGAGGGCAATTTTAGAAACCCCGGATCTTCGGATGATTCAGATGAGGGCAATTTTCGACCGAGCCGGATTTCGGATAATCCGAAACCGGATAAATCCGGCCGGATATCCAAAAATGCATGATTCGGATCCCATGTCTAGTGGATACCTTACACTGCAGCTATATCTTAATAGAATCTCAGAACGCTCTAGCGGGGAAATCCATTGAACAAGTGACCACAACCACTTTTCCAACTTTTCTTTGAATAACATTTGAAGCTCCTTGGTTGGGCCGTTCTACAGAACTTCCTGTACTCGTAGAAAAACTAGTTTTTATTGTAGGCGACACAGATGAGGAATGATCTCTTGTTGTCGCGCAAAATAAAGAATTTTTCAGTTGTCTTGTGCCTCTCGTTGTCTGGTCGATCGTTTCCCGCTTTTCTGCAATGGTACAACGCGCCGTCGTCTTTGTTTGAACGCATAGCATCTTGGCGGCATAACAATCCATACACGGCCATCGGGAGCTAACACATCGCGTAGCAGCTGCGGATACGGTCAGGTCCAGGATAACGCCGTGCGTGGTGTTTCCCGCATCCACCGATGTGTAGCGGGGCTGCCGTCCCTCGCGGCGCGACATGGAACTGCGCGGAACTCGCCAATATCAGTGGTTACAGTACAGCCTGCCTATAATTGAGGATTTCGATTTTATTTGCGAAACTCCTGTTCCACAGGTTTATTGGAGGAGTCTCGCGAATTCGTCCCTTCATACGTCAGAAAAAGATTTTTAAAAATTAAAGAGACTGAGAATGCTTCAACGGTGTTTAGGACTTCACAAGCGGCGGTCCAGCTCTTTCCAAAAATGTGCCACTCGTTCTCGGCTCGGGAGCTCTAGAACTTTCGTGATGTAGATAGCTGAAGGTGGAATAGCGGAACTCGACACTGCTTTTGGACCAACCTAATACCACTCTCACTGTCCCCGAATACAAAACGTCCACGAAATAGAAACTGACCAGCACATTGCAGGTACAAGCTTGGGAGTGACCTGTGCACCTGTTCCTCCAAAATACAATAACACTCCATTCGCATTTATTCCACCAAAAGAGTGGCAGAAACGAGTGAAGGTGAGACTAGAAAATAGCCTGAGTTCATCCGAAACACCCACCCCATGTCCGACTGCTATATGAGGGGTACATTACCATTTTTCAGGAATTTCGCATTCAAATAGGATGCTCCCAAGAAAAGATCAACCAAACTGCAGAGGTTGGTGTTCCATCAGTTGCAAATTAAATAGCCAGCAAAAGCACGCAGGAAGATGCTTTCACGAAAGTCTGGTCATGTTTATTCACTAACTGCATTCTTCCGAGCATCTATGGCTCAGTTGGCAGGATGTGTCACTCCCGGACACATCAGCATGGCGTAAGTGAGGCCTATCCTCAGCTCCGATAACCCTTCCAACTCTCCGTGCTCGACATGCAGATAGCAAATTTTTCTAACTACGAGAAAACATCGACTTTTCAATCTGCCGGCCAAGTGAGGCTGGAATCAGCACAAATTCGGAACCAAAATGCTCCCACGATACCACAGGAGTAGAATGCTTGACGCACCTCAAAACAACTGATTAACGACTACTGTCATAACCTCTAATCGCATTGTACCGAGCAAACGAAGTTTCAGATTGCGGAGCTGTACATCTGCAACGAGCGATGCATGCAAGGCGGAATCGGTTATATCCCAAGTCTCATTATGCTTTTATCCTTTTCAGTAGCATTCATCAAAAACTGCTTGATGTGAAAGAACAAAGCGCAATAATAAATACTAATAATCCTTTTTCGGCGTGACAGAAATAGTCGAAAATAGAATCGCAACAAGTCCGATTCTTCTACGAAAGCTTGCAGGCACCTTCTAAAAATACTGTACAAATAAACCTGCCGTTGCGTAGGACCAATGTAGGCGCAATGGGAAGGAAAAGAGGTGGAGCAAAGGACACGTCGTCTGAATCGATTGAACCAGTGCTCAACTACATATTAGGGGTCAAATAGTGTGCGCGCTACGCGCGACGCAATGCCATGTGTAGCGGCTCGTTTAAGGCCCATGCACACTTCTGCGACAGCGCGGCGCGGCCATGATGAAGCACAGGGCCGCGACGGCCGCGGCGCGTCACTGCGACACGTGCCGCAGGGTGAGGGCATGCACACTCTTGCGGCTGTCGCGGCGGCTATCGCAGGCGACGCCGCGCTGAATGCCGCAGGCTGGAATGGTTCAAATCATTCCTGGCGGCGCGGCATGCACGGTGACGTCGACCCCGTTGCCTATAAAGATGCTCTAACGCGACCGCGCAGCGACCACCGAATTTCGCGGAGGTAGCCGTCGTACCACTTGCCGCGCCGCGGTGTCGTAGAAGTGTGCATGGGCCTTAAACGAGCCGCTACACATGGCATTGCGTCGCGCGTAGCGCGCACACTATTTGACCCCTAATATGTAGTTGCGTAGCAGCCTGCGCAACACAACGTCGCCGACACGTCGCCGAAGTGTAACATAGGCATATGCCGAAAACGGCCCAACTTCCGACGTCCCTAACTTTGCGCAGAGGTGTATTGGGGTGAAGATACCTGCAGTTTGTTAGTTCCCAGGGAGAGGCGATTCTCCCCATATACAACTCTTGGGCTGTTCCGACTTATCGTTGAGATAGTCTCCTAGTCAGACGTTGTGTAGACGGAGAGTGTGCGTGTTTGACTACTGTTTGTCAGCCGAAGCAGGTGGCCGACAGACCACTCTACGTCCAGTGCAATTATATACTGGACGACCACACTGATTTTTGAGCCGGTAAATTGTGAAGACTTTCACCTTAACGCTCTGGTTCGAACCCTCTATCGTTTATAACTCCACTTCAATGTGTAGCTCACTCTGCCGCTCCGTATTTTGGAAGAACAGCTCAAGAACAGCGGGCTCCCATATTAGGGTGCCATGTGTAGGGGAGGGAAAGGAGGCTAGCGTAGCTTAAACACTAAAGTTCCTTCCATGGAAGCTAAAGCTTTGCTGAGATTAGTTAAGGATTAGAAATCACTATCTTTTTTATTTGAGAAGCATGATGTACGGGGCAGAATTTTGCATAAACGTTATAAAGGAAAAGCCAGTGTGCACGAACCCTTTTCCAGTTATCGAAATGCATTTGTTGCTGGAGGAGATGCGTACAATGGCCAGCGCTAGTGATAATTTTGAGAACTTCTGTTTTCTCATTCGCTTCTTTTTGACGTTTTTGGAGATCTGTTTTCCTATTTGCTTTCTGACGAACGTGAGTTCTCTGATTTTTCAACTTTTCGCCCATCCCCGTGATCCTGATCAGCGCCCAGACAAACCGTAACTATGATCATACTCAAGACGAAGTCGGATTTACTATTTCAATTTCCTGGCGTTGCATTCATCAACGATTAAACTCGCGGGTATACATTTCTTAATTTGGTGCTCTACTTCATGTATGCTAACTTGCGTTTCCTTGAATTACTTTGCCTTGTTGTGGATTGCTTTTTCCTTTCTTTCACATTTGCCTTATGCAGATGTAATAAACTGTAAACTGCAAACTGTATGTGAAGTATAAGAAGTAGAGATGCCCACGATGAAGCTTAAATCTCTACCATTTGTACCGCACATACCCGCGGTTTTTTTTTTTGCTTTTGATGAATCCTGCCCCTAAACGCGAAAAATCATGTCCTGGACTCCTCCAATAGTTTGAGTTTTCGACGACCTCAGCTAAGCCGACAGTTTCCTCGATGGAGTAAGGGGACGTATGTTAGGAATCTCAACAACGGTGCATCTTCGCAATGAAAACAAAAACTAAGACCATTAAAACCCAAAATTTTGCAGCTTTGATGCCCCTTCTCCTTGCAACAGTTTTTGTTTGGATTTGGCAATTTGTCCTCAACCGCTCAGCTCCATCCTTGAGATCTGCTGTGAGCATCGCCTGCTCCACTGCTGACCGTCAGTTTACTTTAGCCAGTGGCAGTATGATAGCGTAAACAATCATCTCTGTCGAGCGTCAGTGTAGCTTAACAGGTTCTCCTCCCTCAATAGACACGGAAAGCGTTATATACTCAGCGTTCAAAACCTTCACGGTAAAGCACGCATTTTTCGACAACTTGCCCCCCCCCCCCCAGGTCTCTGTGGCGTACGTTAGCGAGCAGGAGGAACAGTAGAATGATTATATGGGTAAGAAGCCGTGAGTGTTTAGTCTGGAAAACGTTTAGAAAATGTTTCTGCTCGCATGAAAAAGCAGAATGTGGTCCGAAAGGAGTGCAGTTAGGCTTTCGAGAACGGTAATTTTTGCAAGAAGCTAACCGCTTATCCACGATCAGCTTACACGCTGCGTCGTCTTGACATTCCAGTATCGCCATCCGTGATATTGCTTCAAAGATCGCAGCTATCACAATGGCATACATCTTTTTAAACAGATATCCATACCATCTCTGTGATCGGGCCTAGCCCACAAGCGATGCGCAGCAAGTTCTAAACGTCGAAAGGTCAACGTTATTATTAGAATGTTGATGTTAATACGTGGTATGTAACAACAATATACGTAATAATGTCAATATAAGAATATAGAGTAACGAAAAACGTGAGGAATGAATGACAGTTTGTGGATCAGTACAGTTGTGCTCGAACGTCCTATTCGAGTAGGCATACGAATAATTTTCATTAGAATTTGAATACTCGAATTCAAATATTCAAAAATTGCGTCTTTCGAATGTATTGGATTTCGAATACTCGAAATTTGTGAGCATCTTCTATAATATGGAGTAAGCAGAAGCGAAGAACTTGCACGATGAAGCAGAAGAGACAGCGGGGTAGGATAAAGGATAAGGATAAAGGAGGCGTTACCTGATCCCGTTTGGGATGCGCCACACATTCTCTTTCTACTAGATGTCGTGAAGGCGACTTGAACGCGTATTTCACTATACAATGACTTGCGATAGCCAGCCGATGGACAAGTCACGCAAAACCTTCCCAGACATGTTTAGTACAATTCATCGTCTCCGGAGGGATGGAAGGCTTGGTTGGCTTGGGCGGAAAATCCCAATCAGGAAGCTGGTATCGGTTGTACGCGACAGCCAGCACCTCCTCTGACTGTGTTACACGCGCCTTTGGAGAAGGAACAAAGGAAAACTGCGAGGTAGCGTTAGACTGCAAGTGATGTAAAAACAAACGAACGAACCTTCTCGGGTGCAAACTTCGACAGATTCGTCACCTCTCGCTTCACATCGTTGTACTCATCTAATAGTTGCTGCCGAGATTCCAACAGTTGGCCAACCATTTCGAACTGCTCGAAACCGACAAGATCAATTAACTGTAAATGGTGCATATCAACCCTTTAACAGTGGACCCAGGCAGAGAAACGGCTGCTCAAGCAATTTCTTAGGCACAAAAAAAGCAGCCTTGGAAACACCCACCTCTCCTTGTAATTCATCGCTTGTTCTATCTGAAGATAAAACTTCGAACAGATGCTTCGTTAGAGTTTCGTGATTATCCGGGAAAAAGGTTCTCAGAGATTCAATCACGTCACCGCAACGTAATCTGCATGCTCTAGACGAGGTGCACGGCTGAACTGGTACTACAGGTTACCACACAAATTCACACGAATTGATAGGAGTAGTTACAATATATCACCTACCTGGCCGGCATCTAGCGATATTTCCGGAGCTAGCTCTTGGGGAGCACAGTCTGCTGCTCTACTACTCCGTTCAAATTTGCAGTTGTTCCACTGCACTTCATCAGGTGTCCAGGATCTAAACCACAGCAACAATAGTATGGCATTGCAAATGTCGAGCTCAACAATAGGGTAAAGGGTTTAAATTCTTTATAGTACCAAGTGAAAGCCTAACAAGGGAGGGGGTCAGACAGCTCGGTCCGGAGATTCTGAACAAGACCTATATAATCTTGTATGATATCAAACATAGATCACAGCTCTGTGTCGTTTTTCTAAATGTCATTGGGTGGTCCCAAAATGGCAAAAGACGGCACCACTTCTGCGCGGGCTGATAAGGCAAAAATGACGCCTAGAGTGGCCTTGTCATGTTCGGAATATGACCTCATCAGCCGCGAATCCAATCCGATCATCTGGGCGAAACCCGATCAAAAATCTGTAATAACGACAGATGATGGCCTCCAGAAGGCAAGTTTCCTTCTGACCACACGAGTATGATAGTCCATCCGTTGGCCATCTATTCCTTTCTTCACCGCACAGTTTATTAACTGTCTCACCAAGTACAAGCTCACCAAGTACAAGAAGCCACCATTTTCCACAAGCGCGATGTGTGCATCAGTAAAGTCCTCAGTTCCCCCATCCTCATGAGTTGCTCGCGAATCCTGTTCACTTTTCTTGTTTTTTTTTCTTTCTCATCTTACCTTTTCTCTTATTTCATGTCATCTTTCAATAGCCAATTTAATTTGTTTATTTTTTCTGCGATTTTCTCCCCTTGTAGTGAGTAGCTCGAATTGGCAATAAATAAATGAATAAATAAATACCAGCGTGATTCCCACCCCAACAGTCTAACTAGGGCTCGTTAATAGTCCATGAATGGAATGAGAGCAGCGACTCAGTCGCTCACGGAAAGCACACTAGTCGATTAATTACGACCAAACGCCTGACATAACCCAAGTGCCGAACGCCGGGATTCAGGAGACATGCCGCAGACGTCGTCCAACGTGCGTAGGGATTCAGAAAACATGCCGAGGACGGTTGTCCAACGTGCCTAAAATTCAGAAAACGCACCGAATACGTCGACCAACGTACGTCGGGATTCAGAAGAGTAAGGGAAACCAGTAAGGAGGTACAAGAAACGAAGGACCGGAAAGAGGAGCCAGTGAAAGGGGAGCAGTAAAGGGCGACCAGTAAGGGATGGGACCACTAACAAGGCCGGTCAGTGAACTTGGTCCGGAGATACTGAGCGAGACCTATATGGTCTTGCAGGGCATCGGACGTGGATCACAGAACTGTTTCGTTTTTGCTGAATGTCCCTGGGTGATCCGAAAATGGCAAAAAATGGTATCACTTCAGAGCAGGCTGATAAGGCATAAGTGACACCTGGAATGGCCCTGTCGTGCTCAGACGTTCACCTACAGAAGGTTTGGAGCTCAAATTAAAGTTAGATTATAGTAACAATGATAATTTCCGACGCTTCCTAGACGAAGCTGCAGTGTGCGTTCAAGTGATTGTTTCGCATCTACGGTGGTAGCGACTGTATGGTCGAGTGGATGCGATGCAGACTTGCGGGAGGGGAGTCGAGGGTTCGATTCCGGGTGTGGAGTTTCTGCGTCCCCAAATGGACTGTTAGCTTTTTTGCTAATGAAGATTACATTTTGGCTTCGGTGCGACACCTTATTCGCTTCCCAACCCCGCTTTCAACCTGTTGTCAGATGTGGAAGAAGCAACTTTCGTCGTGTGGAGTGATGTCGAGCGTCCATTAAACCACGCTTGTCTTGCTCAGGAAGCTTACGTTAGATGCTACCCCCATATGACCTCTTTGGAATGTTCTTAATTAATTTTGAAAGTGTTTCTCGCTGTCACCTTATTTGCGAACACGATCGACAAGTATTGATTTAACCCATCATCAAGACACGCTGATCGTTCAACGGTTTTCTTTACAGACTGCTTTTTATTCTTCTCGCAACTTTCACTATTTCAGCTAACTGTTACCAAGTAAAGCATATTTTATCCACATCATATGAAGGGTCGCCTTGCTGCTTATATCTTCCTCATCACTCTCGTATACACTTATGGGAGACGGGTCGGGGCATTGCAGATAGGAACATATGCACTCACACCCTCGACTTTAGAGGTCGAAAAAAATTCGTCCAAAATTCATCTCTAGGGTTATTTTGAATGTAGATCACCAATCTGGCAACCATTTTCGGTGAAACGATGGATGGCAGAAGGTTACGACTGTTATGTGTAAGTAAAGGAGTGTACGCAGTATAGTCGGTACTGCTGCCCTTCACCACTCCAGAGGTCGAGGAAAGGACGATGGAAAAAATTTTGCCCAAACGTCGCACGCAGGATCGCTTCTTTCTCCAATGTGGTCAGACTTATTTTCCAATCTTCGACTTCAACCTTCGATGGAAAGTAGTGCAATCATAGTAATAACTTGAAGAGTTAAAGAGATAAAGAGAAAAAGTCATGATTTCGACACCCTTATTCACCACTAGCCAATAATACGGTAACCTACCGTAGCCAAAATTTACTCTTTATTTGCAAAAACGGGAGCACTCCACAGAGCAAATCGCCTAGATACCCCCGTGTCGAACCCTCGACCCCCTCCCGTAAGTCCGCCTCCCTATCCACTCTGCTATCTAGTCGCTGCCACCATAGATGCGAATGAATTATTCATTGTGCCAAGTACATCTAAAAGTATAGATAGTGACGATGTAAGGCGCAGTTTTTTGGCCTATGATAAGAGATCCAAGTATATATATATATATATATATATATAACATTTTAAGATAAAATTCAACGACTTTCGAGTCAAACCTCACGTCTTCTTTGTAAGTTGTACGTTTCAATGTTTACTTCTTCTCAAAAAATTCCAGGATGTCAAAAAAGGCTATCCAACGAAAATTGGTACTGAATGCTATCCAACGAAAATTAAAACTATTTCGCCTTCTCTACTATACTCTATCAAAGGCGATTTTGTTTTGTCCACCACGAGTGATAGTCGGAACAATCCTGAAAGCCGTGAAGTCCAACTTAACTTTCCCTGTTATGATTTTGTGTACCATGCAAACATCAAAAAGATCCCTTCTTGAACTAAGAGAGAAAACGTTGAGGTATTTATTCCTAATAGATGCTCGGGGTATTCTAGAGTAGAAGCCCCCAACTCTTATAAGAAGTTTCCGCGTAAAGTTATTCTGAACTCTTTCTAAAGGAATTATACCCTTCTTTTTATGGGGATTGAAAACAGTAGTCCCTGACTCCACGATCGACCTGATTTAAGTAGTATAAGCTAACATCAGTACGTTTCTATTGTTTGTTGATAAACCCTTAAAAATGTGAAACGTTCGAGTTGTTGAACGTCCTGTTGACCATTGCTCATGTTGCCTGCAGATATGGCAAATCGCCCAATGACAAGAAAAAGTGGAGAGGCCCGTTTATACTATACGGGAGAAGATTCCAGTAGAACGTTGAATTTGTTTTGAAAAACGTCGAATTTCAACTGAAAATGGTATATATATATATATATATATATATATATATATGTCGATCCTAATCCATTCGACGTCGCGATATGTCAATAGCCCCATAGAGAAACCTGTTGTGATTACAGTAATCAGCACTCCGATATAACACAATTGTGAAATGACAGTTGCAAAGGTATGTGACTTATGAATTGTTTACGACGGTGATTGTGAAGGGGATTGCTGTGCTAACTAGAAAATTTATCTTACCAGGGAAGGGTCTCAGGCGTAGGTCTGAACGGGGGAAACGGATAGCACTGTGAGAATCTCCACCCTTTCCATAGTATAAAACATGTTTCGTTTTTGCTGAGTCCTAGAACCCAAAAAGCTACGGGCTCTCGAAATTGAAAGCACAGTATTGCACCGAACCTACCTTAACCTACCGTAATCGGCCGTAATTTGAAAAGCGGATGCCAGATTTGTGATCAGCACCTCAATTAACAACCCTGGGCGAGGATTGGTTAAAAAAAATTTAGACCTCTCCTCGACCTCTGAAGTCGTGAAAGTACAATAGTGCCTTAGTGGTAGTTTCAATCAGCTTACTTCCTACACATCTACACATTTATTTCACTCTAAATTGTCAAATAAGGGTTTGCTGTGAGCTGTGCTTCACTCGCTTTTCCCAGTTTCTGAATTATACAATGTTTTGTGTTTTTCAGCGAATGTTCGTACGGGTGACTAGAGATGTCGAGGTCATAATCACCGATTTCGCCCAAACATCTCCCGGGGGATTCGGGACGGTGATCACGAATGTGACATCTGTTTTTCCGTATTACGCTGGAGTACGCTAAGTTACAGTAGGTAGAGGTGATTAATGGTAAGGTCATGGTCACCGTTTTTGCCCAAACTTCGTGTTGAGCACGAATCTGACCTATATTTGACAATTTAGAGTGAAATAAGTGTGTAGTAGATATGCAGAAAGCAAATTGGTAAAGGAGGCGGTGGTACTGAAAAAATGCAAAACTGCATAGCACGGGAGTCGAACATCTGGCCTAGCATCTGACCATGAGAAGCAGACTCCCAACCTGCTGAACCACCGATTCGCTTGGCGCAGAGCCTTTCGCCGCGTCCCATATGTCCGCGCGTGCACGTATGCACCAGGGGTGCACATTTAGCGATTTAACGATTAACGGCACTTTCCGTTAAAATCCAGCTTAACGACTTAACGGAAATTTTTAGAAATTTAACGGAATTTTTAACGGACCTTTTTTCTCAGTAAATTTATCAATTTTCCCTCTGTTTTCACTAATATCGCAGGCCTCATCCTCCCAATTAGGACTATTCCTGAATAACTATTGAAGTCAGGAAGAATATTTTCATGTTTTTATGCCATTCTCATGCCCTCTATGGCGCATTTGGATTTTTGGAAATAATACAATTGGAGCTAGAAATGTTCTTCATCGAGCCGCCAAGCACGTCAATAAATCCACAAAGTTAGCGGTCTGACCTCATCGTAAGATACGCTTATCCTCACTTGGCGCTGCTTATCCCAGAATGCTTGCTCGCCACCTAAAGCAGTCGAGACGGAGAGAATGTTTGCAGTCGGCGGAGGTATTTTAAATGATTTGAGAAAAACGCTAGTGAAGTAATAAAGAACGCCGTCACTCAATGCCTTTTGGGATGCGTCACGCATTCTACTTCTACATGATGTCCTGGAGACGATTTGATGCGTAGTCGGCCACGCAGTAAATCAGCTATGATGGTCAGCCGATGAAGAAGTCAGTGGTTTATCCTTCCCAGACAAGTCTGATACCAATTCACCGACCAAACCGGGGGTGGAAGGCTTGGTTGGCTTGACCGGCGCCCCCTCCGACTGTTCTACACGCGCCCTAATAACAAAAATTCGGAAAGCTACTTTCCTGAACATTAACACGTCAACAACCGTGTCGCACCCATTCGGCTGAGGGGAAGCGTGTGACATGATGTCGTGTAAAAAATCAATTGGTCTCACGCACAGGGCACGCGAAAATCGTATGTTCGTCAACGTGTTAACATTCCACTAATAGGCTTTTAGTTGTATTTTTGTTAGCTCTTTCGGTACTTTGTGAGCTGGTTCCCACATCGAGATTGTAGACGTTCGTATAACAGTCACACAAAACGGTTTCGTAAAGAACCGGGAAAGGGGGAGAAACTTCGGGGTCTGCCTGATCTTACATTTTAAGTTGCCCTGTCGAAGCGGGCTTCAGCCCACCAAGTACCGTTCACTTGATTGATAATCCCATACCTGGTGTATTCCACACCATGAAGATAATTCGCTGCCGAAGGTTTGTTTACTTTACTGTCCACACCTTGTTGGTAATGACTTGTGTAAGCCACATTGTAGTGTTATACTCCGTTCCTTGAACTTTAGTTGTTGATCAGCTGAAGTTGGATGGAACATATAACATTTTCCTTGGTTTTGAATTGAAATAACAGTTTGCAGCTAATTGTATTTTTTTAACGAAATTTTACGATTTACCAGAAATTTAACGAAAAATTTCCGTTAAAAAATTTCGTTAAAATAATCTAACGCGCAGAACTTCGTGCGCACCCCTGGTATGCACGTCTGCACGCGCTGTCGGTGCGATACTGTACCCCGCCTTCGAGGGCCCATAGCTCTTTTGGTTCAAGGACTCAGCAAAAACCAAACATGTTCTTCTATTATATGAAGGGCTAAGATTCTCGCAGTACTATCCATTCCGACCGTTCAGACCTAGGCTTGAGACCTTTCTCTGTTTAGTATGAAAAGGTCGTTGTTCAAACTGTTCCACAGAGCTACACTTCCAACGAGGAGCGAGTTTTTATTCTGAGTCGTATTTGGTTTATCGGGTCTTATCCGATATTCTCTGAGAAATTTCAAACAGATTCGAGATGCTAACCAGGAGACAATCTCAAGGGTAGATCGTAGCGGCGGAGGGGGGGGGCAAGTGTTGTAAATGGGAAGAATCGCCTCTCTCTGGGAAACAACAAAATGCAATCTTTACTATATATAATAAAAATATAAAAATCTTTACTATATATAATCGGGAGAGGCATGAGTCATGTCTGAAGCTTCGCCGCGCTGTCCGAGGCCCGCGGCGACAGCGGTTCAGCCCTGCTCACGACATATTAGCTGTTGACGAAAGATGTTGATCGGTTCATCGCATCTAAGGTGCTTACGGAGTCATCATTATCATCTTTATCATTATCATTACCATCATTACGAAGCCCACCGCGCTGTCCAAAGCCCGCCTCGCTGTCCGAAGCCCGCCGCGCTGCCCGAGGACCGCGGCGACAGCGGGTGTTTACTGCCAACGACACATGACCTGTAGATGGCGCATGTTGATCACAACAAGGGTGTTTATCGACCAACTACCAGAGGGATGGAAATCAAAGAACAATCCATGAGGTTTCGAATGACGTATCTGTTGGCGTGCACTTCTTCGTTCAGCTATCTAACATTAGCAACAGCATATTGTTATGGCCGATGGTGTTTCGATCGGGCAGTCGGTCCTATTAGTCGCTCAGAAAATCAATATCGATCGACATTATCCATCGCTTGAGCGGAGCTATTGGTTCTCGCCAGACTTAATCGAGCGGGTGTTCCGTGATTATGATGACCGACGGTTGACCAGGTAATCAGCCACCATGTTGAAGCTTCCATCAAGCAATCAATATCAACCGATATTATTGATTGGTCAATGTCATGGTCTGGAAGACGCTTCTTTTGATTTGGAAGTTGTTCACTTTGATCTCAAGAGCATACATACTTCGCGCGCTGGATTACTAAGCTATTTCTACCTGCCCAGGTCCTCCAATTTTAAGGGGTGGACCAGGAGAGATAAGCGAAGAAAGTTCGTCGGACCTACGCTCAGTTCGACTACGCTTTTAACCAAGTCTTGCTCCTTGGTCCTCAATATTCGGCAGTGCTTTGACCAGTTTCCATACTATTATATGCAGACGAGGATAGTAATTTTTTGTCTTAAGTCACCCTTTTCGAAATTCATCACACCTCGTGGCTTAAAGCACGACGACTGGACAGAAACGTCAGAAATTCGATTAGGCTTGACGAGCTGCAATAGGTTGTGAACAGAACCCCAGACGAAGCAGGAGTGCTGCGGACATTTTCCTGAGCGCTGTACTGGGATGTTACTGATATTCAGCAAGGCATCATTCGATCTGTAGTAGGCGTTCGTTTGAACATGTACGACTTCGACGCTAGGGATGCTTCCTTACCCAGTGTTGGTTGCCGGCGGAGCCGGCAAGCCTGGCGTGGCCCGCACGTCCAGCGTACGGCGCCGGCGAAGCCGGCGACGGACGCTGGCTGAGGAAGCACCCCAGCTAGGTTTTGGGCTACGTTCCCAGCGTGGCCCGCCATACCCGAAGCCGGCAAGCCTGGCGTGGCCCGCACGTCCAGCGTACGGCGCCGGCGACGGACGCTGGCTGAGGAAGCATCCCCAGCTAGGTTTGGGCTACGTTCCCAGCATGGCCCGCCATACCCCAAGCCGGCGAAGCTGGCAAGCCTGGCGTGGCCCGCACGTCCAGTGTACGGCGCCGGCGAAGCCGGCGATGGACGCTGGCTGAGGAAGCATCCCCAGCTAGGTTTGGGTTACGTTCCCAGCATGGCCCGCCATACCCGAAGCCGGCGAAGCTGGCAAGCCTGGCGCGGCCCGCACTTCCAGCGTACGGCGCCGGCGAAGCCGGCGACGGACGCTGGCTGAGGAAGCATCCCCAGCTAGGTTTGGGCTACGTTCCCAGCGTGGCCCGCCATACCCGAAGCCGGCGAAGCTGGCAAGCCTGGCGTGGCCCGCACGTCCAGCGTACGGCGCCGGCGAAGCCGGCTACGGACGCTGGTTGAGGAAGCATCCCCAGCTAGGTTTGGGCTACGTTCCCAGCGTGGCCCGCCATACCCGAAGCCGGCTAAGCTGGCAAGCCTGGCGTGGCTCGCACATCCAGCGTACGGCGCCGGCGAATAAGTAATGTCGTTTTTTGTGCACTAGGGTTTTAGCTCATTATTGGTTGGCAGATTTGTGTATTTCGAAGATGCACTCAAGTGATTCTAAGGTAAATGAGACTTGCTCTTTTAGAATCTGCCATTCGTTGAATTGTTAGCTTGCAAGTTCAGGTGAAACGGCTTGGCAAATTCGAGTTTCGGAAGGGTAGCAACGCAACGGTTGCTACCAAAAATATCTGTGACGTATATCCCGATGCACTGGACGTTCGCAAATGCAAGCGATGGTTTTCCAAGTTCAAATCCGGTAATTTTGACTTCTCTGACTCCTCTCGATCAGGAAGGCCCGTAACATTTGGCAGCGACATGCTGATGGCAGAACTGGAAGAAGGCGAATCCTTGTCAAACAGTGGAAGAACTTTCGAGTGCTCTCAACGAACCGCAATCAACCATACATTTTCATCCATGCCAAATTGGCATGCTATGCAGAGCAGGTGTTTGGGCACCGTACGATTTATCCGTCGAGAACCGTGCCAACCGATCGACGCTTTGCAACGCACTGCTTCAACGACACCGTGCAGACTCGTTTTCTAATCGAGTGATCACAGGAGACGAAAAATGGATCTCGTACGATAATTCGAAGCGCAAAAGGCAGTGGCTTTCCAAAAATGAACAACCAAGAAGTATTGCGAAGCCGAATATTCATCTCAGAAAGGCAGTCCTCTGCGTTTTTGGCTGAAATGAAGTTTTATTGAAAATTTGTTCAATTGAAATCAAGGTTGAAAAAACGGCATTAGTTATTGGATGATCTTATATATACATATATACACGTATATATATACATATATAGATATATAATCAACACAGCCTTTCTCCATCTAATGAACAAATCTTCAGTTCAATCATATATTTATTTATTTATTTATTTATATTTTTATTTATTTATTTATGTATACGTGGAAACCCACGCAAAAACAACACAATACGACAAACAAATCAGAACACTGAGAACATCAAGGATAGAACCAGTGCTAGCATGATTAGTGAAACAATGTGATCAAAGAAAACAAAGTACTAAGGAACTTCTTTCAGATACCTGCCAATAATCGTTTTATATTTCCTTAAGGAATTTGGAAGCACATTTTTTGTTAATATCAGAAATTCAGTGCCTGCTCTGTTTGTGAAGAAAGTAGATCTGATATTACTATTAGCTCTAGGAGTTTGGATTTTCCACGGCCACCTCTGGTGTTCGAATAAGAAACTGAATAGAAGTCATTTACAGAAAGACCCACAGTAGCATTTATCATCTTATAAATTGTGACTAAATCATATT